>JANBPO010004058.1:1675684-2261825 GCA_024336825.1 Amorphophallus titanum
GACTCGGAGGTCCTACAGATGGTCTTCTTTTTTCTTGGTTTTGACCACTAGGTCATCTATGATGCGGGACGCTATGCAAACTAGGACTCTATGTGAGGATGTGACTAAAGGGACAACTAAACCAACAATGACACAATAGATTGAGTAATGTGGCTCAAACACCTATGACTCCTAAGAGAGGGATCTCGCCTAAAATAAGCAACTCAAGCTCGCAAACGTCCCCCAAGAGTGGGAAGTGTGTCGATCTGCACGGTTGATGAACTGGCAGAGTCTAGGGTAGGCAACTCCACACTCGCGACTCGAATGAGTCACGGGACAGTCATGCTCTCTCACCGCAGCAGTGATATATATATGAGTGAGCTAGGATCCTAACGAACACACAAGCAGTAGCTCAAGAGTGTATACTAGACTAGCAAGCTAACCAAGCAAGGAAGTGGATGCGTACCTCCACACTCGGGGCGTGGGGAACACGCCCGTCCAAATTGCACGATCCCCAGTATAAAGTTAAAGAAATGTAATCCAAACACTGCCCACTCCTCGCAGGGAGGTAAAAGGCTACACAACGAATCTGGGGTTGTGAGAAGTGGGGTGATGGGCCACAAGTGGACGAAGTGCGGTAACTCCAACGCATTGCGAACTGGTACTGCCTGGAGCCAGCAGTAGGGATGACACATCACGGATGCCAAGGAAGATGCAAACATCCCTGACGACATGCTGTAGTGGATGATGATCCTCTAGGAAGAAGATGGAAGCTGATGGCACCGACTGGAAGCTCCGGTGTAGTCACGAGCGGTGGGCAGACTGCAGGCTGGTCTGCGCAGACACAGGTGACCAGTAGGGGAGGAGGCCCGGAACGCAGCCTTATGGATGTCCTCTGATCACAAAACTTGGCGGGGACATTGGTGGGGATGTCCCAGAGACACCAGTGGAAGGAGGGTCGCAGAAGATGATCGTGGTAGCTGGGGCGACACCAAAAGCAAGCACCTATGCAATCTGGCCTGTCTACAGGTAGCAGGACAGATGGGAAAAGAACAGCGTGGAAACGAGGCTTCCAAGGGGCTTTTAGGGTGAAATTTTCTCTGGGGGATAGGGGATGTATGTGGGAAGAGGGAGGATGAGTGGAGGGGTCACTCGTAGTGGAAGTTTTGGGCATGGGGAGTGGTGGACGGCAAGGGTCTGTTATGACACCATTGTCCCACCTCCATGTTCCTTCCTCTCCTCCATATTTGCTACAGCAAGAGTCAACATCCCCTCTGCCGCAAGATAGGGCCTCCGGTCCCATGGTCGGAGCCACCCCACCCCTGGCCCATGCTTGTAACTGCACTCCCGTGGAGCCCATCGGCCGCCCCACCCCTTCCCTATTCTTCTGCTACACCCGATCTGCACCCGCTACAGCAACCTCCACACCTCCATCTGCACCGGACGGCACCGCCCCAGCAGTCGCCCAAAGCAGCACCGCCTCACCATCCGCCAGCCACTGCAGGCATCGGCCTCAAGCCTTGCCACCCAGCACCACTGGCAGGAGTGGAACCATGCCCTCGCCATCCCCCCTCCATGGAGCATGCATCCCACAAGTACAGTCCATCGTGGCCCCTCCTCCCCACCGCTCTGAGCCCTCCGGCGGCGGCTGCATCACCTGCCCTCCACCGCAACCACTATCGACGTGCTGTGCCGCCTCCTGGTCCCCACCATCTCGCCACTACCACCAAACCTCCTCCCTTCGAGGACTGGGCAGCGGCTTGCTCCCCGTCGAGCCACCGCGTCCGCCCTTGGTCGGGCGTCCACCTGCCACCGCGGAGCCTTCCCCAGTCGGTCATCACCTTGTCGAGTCGACCCAACTCGGCTTCCCATCTCTGGTGGGCTGCCACCACGGCCACCGTCCTTGATCCTGTAACCCACCGAGCGACTCCTCCCCCCACTCTGCATCGCCCTCTCTCTCTCTATTGTGAAGCCCCTTGAAGAGAAAAGAATAGAATGGTGGCACCTCCCACCTTCGTCATCGCTACCAACCTTCCTCCCCTCTGCCACCGTCCCTCTCCACAGCATGCAACATCACCGGCAGCTACTACCTCGGCTGCCTTCCATTGTCAGGCCACCCAGCCACCTCCTCCACGTTGTCGTCGGCAGAATGACCGTGCCCACCTGTCTGCAACCTGGGCCACCACCGCACGTGAACGGTCCCTCCCTCTCTCGTGAAGGAGTCCCAAGGCGCCATGCATCGTCATGCGCACTCTGAAGCCTCCCTCGCGAGTGTGGCCGCCATATGTAGTGCCCACCCTCCAAGAACGTTGGCAGCCCACGACTCCTCCTGGTCTCGCCAGCACCCACCGCCACCACCTGTTGGGCCGTTTGCGCCAACTACCCCACCCACCATCGTCGTCGCGAGCTCCCCTGCTGGTCATCGTCCCGAGCACGCCCGATTGGCCCTCCTCTGAGCAGGCCGAGCATAGCGTGCCACCGGTCACACCTCCCCTACTCCCCCTCTCGTCGCACACCCCCCATCGCCAAGCTCCCTGCCACGTCAGAGTAGCCGACCCCTCCAACCCATCGCCATGGCCAACGCACCATGTCCCCCCCCCCCCCGCCTGCCGGGCCCCCCCGGGGGGGACCGGGGGTGGCGCGGGGGGGGGCGCGGGGGCCGAAATGATGCTCTGGGGCATGGGGATGAGTTACCCCTTTGTTTCCCCTTCACCTCGGGGTGAACGGGGTGTGGATTGGTATTTTTGGGGCATTCCCATCGTTCTCGATTTTTCAGAATGAAAATGGTCCTAACAAGAACCGTTTCTAAGAGAAGTGACCCACCTGATGACCGCTAGCCGACCAAGGAGTGTTGATAGGTTTTGAGATCGTTCGATAGACCGCCACTCTCAGCGGCGGCCAACCAGTCGAACATTTTTCCCTGTGGGGTTGGCGTGACCCCCGAGGGTGAGTTTTGACCGTTTGAGTGTTTATGGGCTTAGCGGTCCTAGGGTAGACTGCTAGTTGGCCTTGCGGCCTGGGGATGACCACTTGGGTCTCCCTTATGTCGGTTCGATCCTAGCGGTCGTGCGATAGACCGTTACCCATCTATGCGGTCTATAAGAGGCCGCCAGGGTGTGGCAAGTGGTCAGAGTGTGACCATTTTCCTGTTTTGAGTTACGTGAGCCCGAGAGGTGTAACAGCCATGTGACTGACCGCTAGGTAACCCTAAGCGGTCAGGCAATGGACAGCCATATCTCTGGGGTGGTCCTGGAGGGACTGCCTGGTTTCTGGAGGCACTTGGGTTATGCGGTCCTGACTAGGCCGCCATGCTCGCCTATGCAGTCCTAACCAGACCGCCTAGCTCTGGGACAGCCCAGGGAGGACCGCCTCTTGGCTTTCGTGTTTGCCATACCCGTTTGAACATTGTGTTGGACCCGGTCGACCCGGTTATGAGCCAGTGGTCAAACTTTGGTCACGTAAGTGTCCCAGGCACCCCGTGGGTTTCGTATCCATATTTTGGGGTGTCTAGAGGTACTGTATTATCTCGATTAGCATGTGATGTGACATCACCTTGGGGGTGATGGCCACTAGACCGATGCACCTTGGACCTAGACTTGCAACCAATCAACCTTGAGCGGTGGACTCACTCTAGCGGACTGACTCGCGTAGTGTTCACGGTCACTCGTAGGCAAACCAGGGATGGTGGGAAGGGTCTGAGGTGGGACCTCATTGTTCTAGTGGTATGGCTAGCTCGGGGAGGACCCCAATGGGCCAGGGATGCCCAATTCATGTGCGGCCGTCACGCCAAGGGTGTGGGATGTAGGATAGCTCTAGCAACTCACCTGCGGTGGTCGCTTAATTAGTTGGAAATTGGATCGGGCACTCTCTTACCACCGACAGCACTAAGATGCGACACTAAGCAAGCATATGTAATTATAGCAGAGAGGGGTGTTAAGTTGCTCACCTGATCGGCGTGAAAATTTCAATCTCGACCGGAGACGAGGCGAGCAGTGAAGCATGGGTAGAACCCTCACGCTGTGCCAGTGTAGCTCGAACCTAAAATTTCATAATGATACATGACTAGGCCTCTCGCAGGAGGGGGATCTCAGGGTGGGGGTTAATTTCATATTACAAGCATAAATCGGACATGTAACAAAATAATAAATAAATAAGTAACATGATGCCGAGTGTGGGTCGAATCTATTGTGCATGTGTGATTTATTCATGGTTTTGACGATTTTGATGATGTCCAACCATGATTCATTATTGTGTATTTAATCAGGATCCAACTATGATTAGTTGCATGTGTTAATGATTTTCATGCTGCCAGGCTTTATTCTTCACAAAGATACTCTCATGTGTAAAGATTTCATCTTGCCCTTAAAATCCTATATTTAGAACATTTTGAATGACTTTTATTCCCCTTATGACGTGAGTAAATGAGTTCTTGTCAAGCTGACAGATTAGAAAAGAAGTTGACAAAGGCAAACTCAGTCGACTAAATGTAAAATCAGTCGACTGAAGTAAAAATTAGTCAACTGAAAGGCAAGCAAGTCGACTGATACTCACTAGCTTGGTAGACATATCGACAAAGAATAGCAAAATTCAGTCGACTAATGTGAGTTTCAGTTGACAGACTTGTCATATGGTCAACTGAGTTTTCATTGGCTCGGTCGACAGACTCAGTAGCTCGGTCGATCGACCAAGCGACAGGCGTCAAGCTTCAGGAGCTTATTGCAATACTGTGTCAACACCATCCTCTTGATTCGTCGACACAGGGTTGATTAGGAAACTACTCAAAGAGCACTTTACAAGAATGCGTCGACTCACCTCACTGGGTGTGTCGGCCCAACCAGTGTTCCAGTAATAGCATGCAACAAGGCCACATGAAGCTTGCATCGACACAACATACTTATGGAGTTGACGCACCCTTGAACAATTGAAGCCTTGGTGTCGATGCAACAATAGCAGTATGCAAGCAACAACTAGTAGTAGTAGTAGCAACAAAGGTTATATGAAGGCTATGTTGACTCAATCAAGCCATGGAGTCAACGCAACTGATGAAGAATCACTGAAATTCATAGGAACCATCATCAAGCCATCTAGCCATCAAAAGAATGCAAATTCAGTCAACCAAGCACTACACATCAGGTGTTCAATGAAATGGTGCTAAGAACAAGTCAACTGAATTTGTAAGCTTAACAACTGTAGCAACAATAGCATGGTGCAATAGCAGTCAGTAGCTTCATCAAAGTCATCAACAACAATAGCATAGTAGCAGGCCAGCAACAACAACAAGCAAAACCAGCAGCAAAGCTTGCATCAACATACAACAAGCAACAATAGCAATAACAGCAAGCAGTAATAGCAACATAAGCAACAGCATTAGTAGTGTTAGCAGCATCCAGCACCTAAGACATAAGGCTCTGCCAGGCAGAGGAGTTGACCCATGGGGTCGATCCCCTTCAGTCTGGGGTCTGTTCTACCCAAACTCTGCATTGTAGCACTTGTTTCAAAAGAAAGAGTCGACCCAGGGAGTCGACTCCTTTTTTGTGCATGCTCTATTC
The DNA here is from genome assembly GCA_024336825.1 of Amorphophallus titanum. Classification (NCBI taxonomy): domain Eukaryota; kingdom Viridiplantae; phylum Streptophyta; class Magnoliopsida; order Alismatales; family Araceae; genus Amorphophallus; species Amorphophallus titanum. The sequence continues at coordinate 1,681,213 of JANBPO010004058.1, forward strand.
TAGTCATCCTTTGTACAAAGACCCTTGGCCAAGAAGCATGCGGACTTAGCCGCCCTTGCCGATCGCTGCCAGACAATCGGGGATGTGTGCTGGCTGGTCCGAGAGGCCGCCCGTCATGACATGGAGTCGTCCCTCAGTTACTGGCCGATATCACTGTGGCTCTACACTGGCCCACATAGTATTTGACATTTCTCTTCTTTTGCGTTCATGGCTGCCTCTTTTAGGGTGCTGGATGTTAATCAATTCTTCACTTTTCTTGTCCTTCCTCTTCATAGACCATCCGGATAGCACGCAGATGGTGACTTATCACAACCTCCTCCGGTAGGCAGAGAAGCTGGTGCATTTCGAGGCGGCGCCACCGGCCCCGACTACAACTCCCTTGCCTACGCCCGCAAAGAGGTCCCCGGCAAGATCGCCCATGAAGAAGTCCCTGACAAGGCAAAGACTACAGGGCAGCGGGAGGCTAAGCGTCGGAAGACGGAGGCCGCCAAGGCTGCAAAGACCGTTCCCCCGCCACCTCCGGTCCTATCATTCGAGGAATTCGAGGTCGGTCGGATTGAACCGAGCCAACCCACAGGTAAGACTCCTCTGTCAAAAGTGTCTTCCAGGCGGAGTTTTATTTCTGTGTCAGAATAGATTGCTTACACCTGGATGCTTTTACTTTTTGTCCATCAACTAGGGAGGAACCGATGTCATTGCCGACCCCCAACGTAGGTGAGGCCTGGGTCAGGTCGGAGCCGCCGTCCACTCCAACTCCCTCACCCAAGGCCACCAAAGGACCTCAAAAGGGGTCACCCATAGAGAAGGCGTTGGCGGCTGCCAAAATAGCCGGGCAGAAGGAGGTTGAGTGGAGGAGGGTGGAGGCTATTTGCACCGCTTCAGCTTCCCCTCCACCTTCAATCCTTTCTTTTGTGCAATTTGCCATGGCTCGGACAGAACCAAGTCATCCCGCAGGTAAGGTTCCTGGGACACCAGTATTCTTCTGGACTTAGTCACCTCCGAGGGTGAAATCTTTGTAGATATCTGACGCGCGCGTCTCTCTCTTTCAGCCGGAGCAGAGGAGGCGTGTTCTGGATTGCGTGTGAAGCCTACGATAGTCTCCGTCGAGATAGTCAGCCGACAGGAATTGGAGCAGAGGAAGGCGGAGGCTGACAAGTTTGCAGCCGCGTTCGCGATCGCTCAGGTAGAGCCAAGCCAGCCTATAGGTTAGACTCTCCGGCCGGTGGTACCTCTTAACACCTTTTTGCCTTGTGGGATAAGGCCTTTATGCGGGTTTCTCCTTTTAGCCCCCACGGAGGAGCTAGCACTTGCTCCTACTCTGGACGTGGGTGACGCTGCTGCACCTGGGGTTGCACCTTTCGTCGAGGAGACAATACCCACACCGCCTCTGGCTGCGGGGACCAAATGGGGTAATTATTTTCACTGGCGTGGCTAACATTTTCATTCGTTGGGAGCCCAAAGACTTTCATCTAACCCAGATGCTCAATAACAATGGTAACAACGACAATAATGACAAATATGAAACAATGCTAGCAGTTTAGAATATTTTATTTTCGTTAAAATACCTTATTTCTGTTATATCTTATTTTCAGGAATAAAAGAGGAGAAGAAGAAAAGAAAAGACGTCCGGCTCCCATGGACAGCCACTGAAACAAGACTCAAGAGCTCAAAAAGTGCTCGGGTCTATCCCCGAACGAACAAGAGTGAAGCTCGGACATCAAGATAGGTTAACTGATGGGTCAACTCCCACAGGATGAGAAATGAGTACAAGTGGGCCTGAACGAACAAAATGGCCCGAAAGATGTTGAAGAAGGAAGCAGACATTACCCAGTCAACGCGCAAGGAGCTTCCCAGCGCGCTAACCCCCGCACCGGGAAGGTCTGGGCACGTCGGGATGCCCCCGCGCCGAGAAGAAGAGGCCCATCCTCCATATAAAGGCCTGTGTCTTCGACAGTAGGGGGAATAAGGGAAGAGAATAGAGAATAGACGGGCAGATAGCCAGAAACGACGAGAGGAAAAAAGAATAGGAGAGGAGAACAGTCTAAAAGAGAAGGAAAAGAAGAGAGCCAGAGAGAGCTAGAGCCCGGAGCAGTGCTGAAACTCGAAGGAAAGAGAAGAGAGCAGAAGGTGGGATATGAAGGGGAGAGAGAGGAGTCAATGCTCTGCCCTCCTCCATCATCTTTCTATATGTATCTGTGATTTCTCTTCTCTTCCGATGTAACTACGATCCCCAACTGTGGGTGGTTGTCTTCTGCTATCTTCGGGTTCGCTCTTCTGTAAGAGTGTATACGGTGATGTTATTTGAATAATAAAGAGATCTCAAATTTATCTTTCTCTCCTCTCTGGGTGATTGTTTTTGATAGCTTTGGTAGATTGACGGGTATGTGATTAGAAGTGTCCTTCGCCCATTTAGATGGTCACCGAACGCGTCTTTCCCCCTACTTTCTCTCCGTTCCTCAGGAGGTCACAGCACAGTCACGATCCTACTACATGGATCATTGGACTCGACTGCACACATATCTCACACCCATGTGACCCTCAACCCTTCTCTCAGGCCTCTGAATTTGCTGTGAGAATCCGAGACAGTCCATCTTGTGATCTCTCACTGCAAACGGCCTAATATGAATCAACGAGCCCTCACGATGGAATTGTAACCCCAGAGGCTCCATGTTGACCCTAGGTGCACGTATGGACAAGAAGGGGGGGTTGAATTGTCCCCGCCAAACGCAATGGCAATTTTAAAATTGAATGCAACGGATTAAAATTTAACTACTTGCACGAAAGAAAATGGAACGAAGAGTAAGCTACGTGTAGAATGATTCTCTCAAGCTCCCCGATCACACACGATTAACAGCAATAATAGAAATCATGCAACCAACAATCACACAAGTGCGAGACAGATTTTTTAGGTGGTTCGGGACCACGACGGGCTCCCTACGTCGGGAGGCCGGGATGGATCAGTTCTTCGAGTGGTTCGTTATGTCTGATTTTTGAAGAGTCCGATTAGCGACCATGAAGCTAATAGGACAGGCACAGACTTATTGGAAGAACGTAGAGAGCCTGTTGTTTCAGCATTTCGAGCCCCAGGTTGATACATGGGGTGAGATGAAGGTCAAACTCCGACAAAAGTAACTTCCTGCCACATACCGTCAGTGACTCATCGATAGGTGGCAGAGTCTCAGCCAGGGAGATCGATCTGTCTCCGAGTACATCGCTGAATTTGATGAGTATTTTCTGTAATTTGGCGTCTCGGAGGAGACCTCCATACCTATTTCTCACTTCCGACGTGGTCTGCGGCTGCATTACCAGTATGAGCTTTTTCACCACAATGCGAACACTTTGGAAGAGGCGTATTAGGTTGCTCTGGAGTTGGAGCAGTTCGAGGCAGAGTTCGAGTCTGCCCAACGATTGGGGCCTTTCCTCATCGTGGGGTTGAGCCTCGTAGCTCGTCGGGCCCATATCATAGGGCTCCCATGGCTCGACCTCCAGAGTCTGCCCGTCAGGAGCCACCCGCCCCAAGGCCTCGCCCTTCCCCATCGAGGGATCTTCCACCTCCACTCCAATCATCTGCACCCATTGCTCGACCTCTGGCACCCCCACCTTCTACTCGTCCTCTATTGCCTGCACCCCCTGTCCGTCGGGAGGATAAGAGCAAGGGGCCACTTATCGGGGAGACTAGTGGGTCACGACAGCAGTGTTATCACTGCCAGGGATTTGGCCACTTTGCAGGTCAATGTCCCACCCGTACATCACTCGTCATTGGGGACACGCGAGTTGGAGAAGCCTCAGGGCTTGTGTCTGTCAGCTATGAGGCAGAGCAAGAATTAGCTGACGAGTTCTTTCGTGAGGAGGATGATGTTCAGGGGGATCCTCCAGACCTCCAAGATGCTCAGTAGTCAGTGTACTAGTTACACATATGGGTGGCCTGAACCACCATTGCATATGTAAGTGTCTTCATAGCATTAGGTTTGTCTAGGGTCATGTGTGAGTCTTTGTTTCATACAGTCTGTTGTGAGTCTACATACGTCGAGTCGAGTCGGTCCAATGCAAGCTCGTGGTGTCAGTCCCTTTCGAGTGTGAGGTAAGTCAGATCTCATGCGTACCTTGTGGATTTGCCTGATGAATATGGGATCAGCTCTACCTTCAGAGCCTCGGATCTAGTCACCTACAGGCACCCAACGGTGATTCCGAGTGAGCTGTTTGAGCTGTATCCTTCCCTTGAGAGTGATCCCACCCCGGAGTGCTCACCACCAGCCTCAGTAGCGTGAGCAAATAGGACATTACTGGATGAGAAGGTGACACGTAAGAGTGGAGCGTACCAGTGCTACCGGGTGCGATGGAGGATGGCCCGTGTCCGATGACACTTGGATCATTCGAACAAAGCTACAGAGGATAGATCCTCGAGGAGGAACTGCAACACCTGAAAAGAAAAGGGGTGAACCTAACCTCATTGGCTCAATTGGGGTCCCGTAGATCCCCACCACAAAACAATGACGGTAAACAATAGCAATAACAATAATAACAATAGTGAAGGAAGAAGATGGTAGAAACACAACTATCTAAGCGACCCCTATCGGCACCGAAAGGAAACCACGATCTCGCAGTCAGGATTGCCGAACCACCAGAAAACCACGATTATGCTATCGAAGGAATATCACATCCCTGTCGTGAAGGTCCATCCTCCCAGACAAAATCCCAACCAAGACCAAGCAATCCAAGGGTACAGTCACGACCTCACAGTCGTGAACCCCACTCTATCTATGGGTAAGACCTTAGTAACCCTACCGAAAAACCTAGACCTCTGATCAGGAAAACATGCGGAAGCTACCCGAAGAACCATGTCTCATAGACGGAAAACTAATCCTCAAGTCAAGGGAGTCATGTGTCGCATGACAGGAGCACTGCCCACTAGAAGCAAGGCTGGATGCGTCCATTGACAACTTATTCCACGCCTCAGGTGTCTCCCAACTAACTTCATGCAGAAACTGAGACACTATACAACTAACATAAGGATAAGCGTCTAGTCAGGGTTGTGCTCATCAGCACGTGTCTGAAATCCCTGACCACGTGTGCACGCACTGACTGATTTTGCTATGTAAGGCCTTCTAGCTAGTTTTCGTCCCTACATGGACTCATGCCGCCACAGTGGGAGGCCCTATGGCAACCAGCCCCAAACCGTATCTCTCGGGTCTGCTCTCCACCACTCCCAAGTGGGTCCACACATGCGTGAGTAGGAAAGCTACGACCAGTGGGGAAAAGTCACTGGTCTGAGGAACTCTCAGTAGAGAAGAAACCACCAGAGGAATCATCAAGTATCGGGTGGCTCGGTGCCACTAGACTCTGGATAGTCAACTAGACCTACCACTCCAACGGTCCTTGAGTCACGTGACTCAGGCTAAGACCATTGTACAATATGGCTCCATTCCGCCAATTTATCCGAATCAAAGGGTTAGAAACGATGCTCAAAAGAATCCTTAAGGTAACTCATAACTGTCGAGTTCATTCCCTTTCCAAGGGAGACCAAGAAGCCCCCAGCACTAAGCTGGGTCATAGAACGCTCGATCATTGGCCATACAAATGGCTCACATGGAAACTGCTTTCCAAATAAGCTAACATCGTGAGGGGATAGGCCTTCACACCTACACTGGTACACGGTGATTTGATCTAGCACAACAAGAAAGCCTGGAACACAAGGGGTCATCTAAACCATCTAAACAACATGGGCACGTTAATCAAGGATTATGATATCTTTGAACACCCAAAAATATAGTCTCGGTCCCCACAGGCTAATCAGAACAAAGGACTCATACGAGCTCCGGAATGGGATCCTATTCCGAATCGTGGCCGATGCCAGAGATGGAATGCGCGGAGGATGAGAAGGTCATGCTTGCTACTTTTCAACTTCAGGGTGCAGCATTGATGTGGTGGAGTTTGGAGTGGGAAGTTGCCTTTCGTTCCTGACCACTTCGTCAGATCACCTGGGCAGAGTTCGTGACTACCTTCGAGCGCACCTAAAGTCCAGCCTGTCTTCGCATGGATAAGATGCACCAATTCCTAGATTTAGTTTAAGGTGAGATGACCGTGCTGCAGTATCAGAACAAGTTCATCGAGTTGGGTCAGTATGCGTCGCATATTATTGCTGATGAAGCCTTAAAGATCGAATAATTTCTCTATGGTTTGAGAGTCGAATTGAGAGTGCCGCTACTTGCTACCCGTGTGAATGTCATGGATGATGCATATCAGGCAGCAGCTGCGGTTGAGCTCGATTTGGCAAGGTCTGCAGGGTTCTCTTAGTCCAGTGCTGCTCAGCCGGTTGTACCGTTTCAGCAATCTTTTCAGCCGTCAGTGCCTGGAATTCTGTCTGTTGCGCCTACTTCCAGTGGCCCTTGGAGGCGGATGTTTAGAAAGTCCAAGAAGCGATTTAACCGTCAAGCATCTTCAAGTTTTGTGCAGTAGTAATCGACGTCTTCTAATTCTGTCCAGCAGTCTGTTTCTCCCTTTCAGCAGCACCGAGAGTTTCCCATGAGTCAGCTGAGACTGTGTCCGAGGTGTGGTGGCAGCCATCCTAGTGTACCATGTTCCTTACCGATGGTTTGTTATCGATGTGATCAGTCGGGTCACGTTGTTCGAGATTACCTGATGAAGTTCATTTCGGCACAGTTCTCGCAGGTTACCCAGCTGCAGTAGTCTCAATTCCGTCTTCCTGCACCACCTCTGCCTCAACCGTCGTATTTGTAAGTTCCAGCTTCTTCTCAGCAATCTTCTGTAGCCTCTAGCCGGAAATCGAGGAGCAGAATTACTCACATCACTCTTGCAGAAGCCATTGCGTCCAATCTCGTAGAAGGTACGATTTCGATTTTTGGTCGTTCAGCCCGCGTTCTATTCGATTCAGGTGCCACTCATTCATTTGTTTCTGAGGATTTCCTTACTCGTCTCGAGGAGCCGGTGACCGAATCACCCTGTGAATTGCTCGTTGAATTACAATCTGGAGATTTCATGTCCACTCCATTTTGCCTGGAAGATTCTCCTGTTGTCGTCAGTGACCGGTAGTTGCCAGCGAACTTGTATGCGCTGCAGTTGGCCAATTATGATGCGATTCTAGGCATGGACTGGTTAGAGTGGTATCGTGCCGTGGTTGACTGCAGATCTAAGAAAGTCTACTTTCAGCCACACGGGAAATCAGCTTTCTATTTTCAAGGTACCTGACTCTGTTACTCTCGCTTTCTGTAGTTAGGTGTAGTTCGCTTTTAGTTTCCTCCTTGTCCTTCCTTGTAATTTCGAGGATGAAATTCCTTTAAGCAGGGGGGGACTGCTGCATCTCAAGCAACTCGCTGTCTGACTAATGACTCACGAGAGGCGTAACAGTACCGAACCAAGAACTGGTCAGAGTAACACTTGTTAGTGTCAGTCGAAGTCTCTGACCACGTGTGCACACACTGACCCATCGCCCTGAGCCAGGCCTCTAGCTAGTTTTCCCTCCCAATAGGATGCTACTGACTATGCGAGAGGGCCCACGAAAATTAGCTTAAAAATCATATATCGGGATTGCCCCGTCACCTTTTCCGGGTGGGCCGACAGGAACGTCGTCGGGCTACGACTAGTGACTCCATCACCAGGAAAGAGAAGAACACTCTATGGGAATGTACACCTTAACCCTGGCACATAGGAAACACAAAATACATTAAGGAATGAACATGCAACACTATGGAACATGCAGAGGATATAATGCACCTACGCAGCGTCGTTACAACATATGACAGATCAAGGGAGGTATGCTACGTGACCTGTGACGTGCCCCCTTGGGTCCATTACACTCACCTGAACGATTCCGAAAACACAAAGATAGACACGCAGACTGTAACCCACCAAGGGTAGTGCGTTACACCATTCTAACGCGTCTCCCCAAGGGCGTTACACTTACCAAAATGACAGAAAATCCACAGAATGTAACGCACCAAGGCAGGTGTGCTACACGACCCTAACGCATGAGGTCAGGTCTGTTAAAGGCACCCGAATGCATAAAAATTCACAGTTTATATGCATGATATAACACACCAGAGTCGGGGCGTCACACCACTATAATGGACCTGCTATGTACCGTCACACAAATTGCCTATCTAGGTCAATGGTCAGACAATCGGTCAATGGTCAAGTAACGGTCTGAGAGTGGAGCACTATAAGGAAGGTAACGCACCTAAGAAGGCATGTCGGGGCACTGTAAAGCACCTGGGGTGGCGCGTTACTCCATCTGGGTTGCGAGATTACAAGGCCCGAAATCGAACTCCCTCCCAATTGACTGAAATCGACGTGAATCGCTGGGAAACACATGCCTAAGCTATCCCACCATGCCATATCAACTTTCTACAGCTAAACATGCCATTAAAATTGAAAGATGATGCCCATTGAGTCGATTTTAAGAAAAAGGGGCTAAATTACTCTAACATGGAAACATGCACAGTAAATGAGGAAAAGGGCATCGGACCACGGCGCATGTGGTACCGGCGGTGTCCAAACGAGGAGAGGAGTCCATCCCCCTACCTATTGCACGATGAAAATCACAATTCAGTGCAGATCAGACGACGGCACGACACGGCTCCACTCGACCAGTCTCATCCCCACGCTCCATGAACCGAGGGAAGAAGGGCGTCTACGTATTCCTCACGTCGAGCTCATTCCGTCGGCACCTCCCACATCTCGATCGGACCTCGTCTGGGCCGAAACCGAGAGAGAAGGAGAGAGATGGAGAGAGAACGAGTGAGGGAGAGAGAGCCGAAACATGTATATGCATAGACACGGGGATAACGCTAGTGTAAAAGAAATAATTTTTTGCACCAATGTGGACGCAAGGCCCAACATAGTAATGGGTATGAATATCAGCTAGGGTCTGAAGCCTTTTGCCGAAACATGTATATTTGCAGATGCGGGGATAATGTCAGCACAAAGGAAGTGATTTTTTACACCGATGTGGACGTAAGGCCCAACATAGTGATGGGTGTCAATATCGGCTAGGGCCCGAAGCCTTTCGCCGAAACATGTATATTCGCAAACGCGGGGATAATGCTAGCGCAAAGGAAATGGTATTTTACACCAATGTGGACGTAAGGCCCAACATAGTGATGGGTGTGAATATCGGCTAGGGCTCGAAGCCTTCTACCGAAACATGTATATTCGCAGACGCGAGGATAATGCCAGTGCAAAGGAAATAGTTTTTTGCACCAATGTAGAGGAAATAGTTTTTTGCACCAATGTAGAGGAAATAGTTTTTTGCACCAATGTGGACGTAAGGCCCACTATAGTGATGTGAATAGTGGTAGCCCAGTGGGACTATGTGGGGTTCTCAAGGAACCTTGGGGTTGGTGTATATAGGGGAGGCTTTTGCGACTACGGGTCAATGGCCCTGGAATTGTTTAAGCTGAGTATGGGTATTTTGGAGAGCTCGGCCAGGGCAGAGTGCCACAAGACCAAGTTACATTTCGGTCATTCTTCTAATGCCGACAAGGCCACATGATACAACCTCAAGTGTTTCCCATTGAGGGGGGAGAACTAAACTACCCCCTTGTGGTCTATGAGAACGTAGGCACCACCTTCATATAGTCAGTGGACAACATAAGGTCCTACCCAGTTTTCCACCAACTTTCTTTTTGGGTTGGAGGCCATATCTTCTCTTCTTTTAACCATGACCAGGTCACCCTTCTTGAATTCTCGCTCCTTGACTAGCTTGTAGAAAGCACAGGCCATGCGAGGTTGGTAGAGTTGGATGTTCTGTTGTGCCCGGTGGCGTTTTCCTTCTAGCTCAGCAAGCTCCTCCAGTCTTCTTTCGACATTTGTTTGTTCAGCACTTGCCAAGCCATGTTGGATAGAAACTCGTAGTGACGGCACCTCCATCTCTATTGGCATCACTGCCTCTAACCCGTACACCAGGGAGAATGGTGAGCAGCCGGTTGGGGTTTTGTAGACTATACGATATGCCTATAGTGTCTCGTACATTTTTTCTTCCCAGTCTTTCTTGCTAGAGCTGACGATTTTTGTTAGCAAGCTGTAGAGGGTCTTGTTGAATGCCTCTGTAAGCCCATTGGCTTGAGGATTGTAGGTGTGTCCCTGTGGTTTTGATGATAGCAACATTATAAGTCACCACATGAGTCTACTCTACATGTTTGAATGATTGCATTTGATATTTTGAAGATGTTTATTTTGATGATAGCAATATCATATGCATCTTGGTCTTGTATCTATCTATTTATCACCACTGTTATGCATTTGTTAGTCCAAACCATCCATTAGAAGCTATTTGTCACCCTTAGAGCTCATAAAATACCCCCATTAAAAGATTTAATGGCTAATCGTTCAGTTTCTTCCATCGACCCCGAGTAAGGGGAAACACCAAAGATGCCCTTGCAAGGTGTGCCCGGCTCTCAGGGATTGCCCCATTATGGTCGTTGTACGACCTCGTGCTGGGCCAAGAACTTGTGGAATTTGACCCATTGGGATGGAATTCAATTGATTTTCACCACTCCCTTATCTATTGAACTTGCCGTGTCCTAGCATACATATGCACCGATCTTACCGAAATGTTTATGATGATTTTCAACCCGGACACTCGTCCGCATATAAAACAGTCAATACATGACCGATATGACTTCGAATAATTGCTCAGACCCTAATGAAGGGGATCTCAATGCTCTTCACCCAATTTCCATTCGTTTCATGAATCTTGATTTTCAAGCCATGAGGCCCCATTTCTTGGTGATTAATCAAAAGTTTTTCCCTCTCCGAGGGGATGTAATTAACGTTGTGACATTTATAGCACGGTGGGTCTCCAGACCTGACCCGATACCCATAATCGTCTGGTTAGTCAGACGGAATGCATCCCAGACTTCAGACCACTCTAGTCTCAAAACCCGAACACATTGTCACACATGTGACTAGCATGCTCTCGCACGATAAAACCAATAGAAAGACACCATGATATTTTATTATTATTCTGATGCGTCCAACACCTTTATGGCACGACGGGTCTCCAGTCCCGACCCGATACCCAACATCGTCTGGTTAGTCAGACGAAGTGAACCTTGGGTTCCAGACCATCCCAGTCTTGGAACCCAAACACATTGTCACACACGTGACTGGCACGCCCTCGCATGATAAAATCTATAAAAGATACAATGATATTTTATTATTATTTTGAGTGCGTCCAACATTCCCCCTCGAGGAGCCCTAGCTCCCCATCGCCGGTGCCGCTACTCTCCCACTCTAACATTCACGGGTTTCGGAGTGTTTTCGTGGGTCTCGTGTTACATTTCATAAATAAAGTAGAAAATTTCTAAATTATAGATCTTCAAATCTCTAAATAATAAATTTCATTTTTTAGATGTAATGGTATTTTATATTGAGAGAGATTTTATCCTATTAGAAGAAGTGAATGAATGACAAAATGGACGAATGAATGAATGAAAAAATGGTGAAAATGGAGAAAAAAAGAGAAAAAAATGGCAGGAAATGAAAATACGGTGACAAATAAAATGAGACAAGAATTAGAAAAAATGCCCCCTCTCCTCTCCTTCTTCCCCCTTCCTCCCCCTCTCGATCTCCCTTTCCTCTCTCACGATCTTACCCCCCTCTTAATCTCTCATGGGCGGGCGGCGGAGTGGCAAGGGCGAGCAAGCGCGGCAGAGCTACCCAGGGACGTCGGTGATGGGTGAGCGGAGGCAGCACCGGCATCACCAACACAGCGGCGGCGGTGAGCTCTGGCAGCGGCAGGGGTCAAATTATTTCTGGCGGACACCCTGCACCATAGGTATTCCCCTCTCTCCCTCTCCCGTTGGCCCCCCTCCCCCTCCTTGCTCCTACCCTCTGTCACTCTCACTCTCACACACAGACATAGTTATGGCTCGGCCCCCTCACCCTACTTCTGCCCTCTCTCACTCTCACTCTTACACACATAGACATAGGGAGGGGGAGGGGCTCGGCCCCCCCTTCCCTGCTCCGGCCCTCTCTCACTCTCGGCGAATGGGACCGGCTTCTTCAAGCTGGTCGAGTAAGTGCTCTACTCTTGCTCTCATTTGAGTGCTTTGTTTCTGCAATATTGATTCATACGTTCCGTTGGTCCATGAGAGCGAGCGCCCGGTCTACAAGCTTCATTGTCTTGAGTGACCATCGTGGGAGAAGTGTTACCCATGCCCATTGGCAGTCGGTCGGCCCCCTTGAATTGGGCCTCTATACCCTTGGGAAATCATTTAGCCTTGCTGGCCCTCTACCAGCAATGGCCCAACTCTCACGATTTCGACTTGGCATCGCCGAGTTACCCCCGGGTTTGGGTGTGCGCCGGGAGAGTTGGCGCCGATATCGACCTGTTCGACTTGCCACTTGTGCTTATTGCATAGGTCTGAGGTTGTGTCACATCAAGGTGTCTAGGGATAATTACCCCAGTGAAGCTGGATGTCCATAATTGGGCCAGGCCATCTGCCAGATGGGCCCACTATTTGAGAAGACATTACAAATGGAGAAGCCCGAAGGTTCAAGCCTACGCCAAGTGGGTCCATGTTCGAGATGTTTCTGCTAAGAAGCAGCGGCGACGCAAGTTCAAGGGCCACATATTGCACACTCATGCGACCACTTCTCCTTCTTTTTCATCTCATTCATCATTTCTTCTGCTGAGCTCCCACCCTTGGGTGGTGTACCTGCCTTCTTCCAATTCTGCATCTATAATCTTCTCCTCTCTTCTCGAGTCCATGAACCCCCATCCTTCTTCCTCTCATCCGAATTCTCACTCTCGCAATTCTCGACCTCAGCCTATGCCCTTCTTTCACCCTGGCTTTGGGACCTCTCCTAATTCTTCCTCCTCTCATTTGGAGTCTTCGAATTTCCATTATGGCTTTCCTCTTCAATCTTTGTCTGATTCTCTTTCCCCGAGATTTTTGGGTGTTGTCTCTGATTCTTCTCTGACCTGGTCGGATGGCCATCATTCTTCTTCTCTGACCCTGTCGGATGACCGCTATTCTTCTTCTCTGACTCTGTCGGATGATCATTCCTCTTCTTCTTTACCTTTGCCACAATCTAATCATTGTCTTTCTATTCCTTCTGTTCCACCCTTTTGGGGTTCTTGCCCTTTTTCTTGCTATTTTCGAGACTTTAATCCGCCTTGATCTCAGCTGATCTCTATTTATTCTGTATGTGGTTCCTTGTTATCAGGGTCTCTGCACCCTTGCGAGAGAGTTCTAGCCCTCACCTCTCTTCCTTTTTATCCTTCTTCATCCAGTTTGGTGTCTGCCACTCTTTATGTCAAGGAATCCTCATGCCTTTGCTATCCTCTCCATTTTGGTCCTGTCCAGTAAGGAACATAAAGCTTGTTGATCAAGATCGTTTCAGGATGCCGGGTTTCACTCCATGGATTTGCAAGGTATCTTTTAATTGTGCAAAGAACATGCTATCATTGCTATCACTCTGATGCGGGACTGGATGATGCTACTCGATATCAATTGAATGCAATCCTGAGACTCTAGGCAAACTCGCGACTCGTCCCTAGTGAAGGAAACTTGTGGATCTGTGCGGTTGAGAAATCGACAGTGAGTCAAGGGTATTCGTCTCTTCCACGAGCTCGGATCGAGTCACGGGACGGTTACGCACTCACTCACTCTCGCAACGGTGATAAAATTGGAATGAGCTAGATATCCAAACACTCAAGTAGCGGCATAAAAATAAATATGAAATAAGCAAAGTGACAAATGGAGGGATAGAAACGTACTCCACACTCCAGGCGTGGGGAAGATAATCCCGGCTAAGAACTGTAACTCCCAGTACAATAAATATAATTAATTACAGCATAAAAATTATGGCCCACTCCACACAGGGAGGTAAAAGGCCACAACAGCGGTCCGGGAGCACCGATCTTGGGTTGATGGGCAGCAGCTCCGGATCTACAATTTCTGGCCGGCAGGACAGCAAGCACGGGCATCCAAAGGGACGTCAGTCTCCGGGGCTCTTCTTTAGGCGGTGTTTCATTGGGATGTTGGCGGAGGGTCCCTGGTCGACCCCTGGGAGCGGCGGCCACTCAGGTATATTCGACCGTTACTCCAGCACAGGTATGTAACCCGAAGTACATTTTATCTCCGCAGTTTCTACTGTGATTTTTTGCTTGGGTGCTACTTGGCCTCCTTACTTACTTTACATATTCATATCATTATGTGCATATTGGATTGTTAGATTCTAGGCTAGAATTTGCATGCACTCCGATGCATATAGGTTCATGCATCATTTCATATTTTGGATCACATTTTCCTACCTTGGTGCGTGAACCTCTCGTCCCCATATTCCTTGGGGCCGACTAGGAGATCACATCAGGGACCTCCATAAGTCTCCGCGAGCCGTGGATTCCCACACGGACGTCGGGCCGGTTGTACCCTTCCCACACCATGTCTAGGATTGCATAAGTGAAGAAGTGATTATCCTTAGAGTCAACCAAGCCATATACCCCTTCTCCTATTAGGAACCTATTCTTGAGAGCACAATTTTGATCAAAATCACTGAGGTTCTAAAGGAAAAATCACTAAAAAAACTTTGAGCATCATCTAAACAACTTGGTTGACTTTAGGCATCTTCATCTTCTTCTCGCTTACATCTTTGTTGAAACCATCTAGTTTAAGTCGCTCATTGTTTTGTGTTGTGTTGTTTGCACTTTGTCAAGGTGTTGAATTTGCATGTGGAGTTGCTTTCGTTCACTAAAGTCATCACCTAGGGGCAATTCCTTTTCCACATTCTACTCCAATCCTCTCTTCGAGTCCACCATGTCCTCCTTTGATTATCCCCTTTCCCAAGAGGAGTCTTTTCCTCAAGGGCTTCTAGAAGATCCCTCTAGGGTCATCTCTTTCCACTCTGGAGAGGGGTCCACCCCTCCTCCGTCCTCCACCCCCATGGAGGGCACCCAGTCCACTCACTCCCTTCCTCCCGCTAATTCTGCCACTCACGTTTTATAATTGATGGCCCAGTTGGATCCGGCCCAACTCCAGACTGTCTACCAGGCCATGCAAGGGTCCAACACCCCACCTCCCACGATTACACATGGCCTATCCAACACTTCCATTATTCAGCCTAGGTCTGATGGGCCTGCCATCCAGCCCATTCCGATTGATCTTACTCCTATTTGACCTCGGACCATTCAATTCTCTGCTCTAGAATCAGGCCAGTCTTCTGGGTCGGCCCACCCATCTTCTGATAAGGGAAAGACCATACTCCCTCCTTCTATGCAAGCAGATCATCACGTGTCTGGTCCATCGGTCCCACAAGTCCTCCTTGGCCCAGCTGATTTCATGCACCCTCATCAAGGGGCAACCCAAGTTCACTCTGGTTTGGGTCATCCTTCGGCCCAATATCCTTCTTATGGGCTTCCCCCTCCTCCAACTGCTTTTCCTTATGCTCCTCAGATTCAAACTCCTTCTTTCACTATCCCTACTCCATCCAGGGAGCAGGAGTTGCTAGATAAGTGGGCCACCATGCAGCAACAACTTGACTTAGTATGTGATAATGTTAACTAAAATGGAAAATGTACCTACTGCGGACATATTTGGGCGCCTACGCTTCCTCCCCCTTTAGTATTGTGAATGTCATCAAAAATAATACAGAGTAAGTCAGGCTTGTAATCCAACCATTCTATTTTAAAATAGCAGGAAAAACTCATACATAGCAAATGCATAGAAGGGGAAGGGGCGAACCCAGTGACGATAGGAGAATTAGAGGAGGAGGAGGAAATGGTTGCCGTTGTTGTTGTTGTCCAGTTGACGTAGGGATAAGCAAAGAAGGAAGCAGAGCGCCGAACTTATAGATGAGATGAAGTCCCCCAGCAATGAATAAAGCCTTTGCAGGTAAAAGACAAGACGCTACTATAGGGAAGGGACCTGTGAGTCTCGGATGTCGGGAAAGGGCCTTTTTTTTGAGTATCCACGTCTCTGCATGGTAGGTGAGAAATCAAAACTCACTCCCGATGCAAGACGGTGAGAAGACCACATAGATGCAAGGAACCGAAGACTGCCTACAGTCAAACGCAGAACAGTAGGGAGGAAGAAAGAAACCCTATCCCTGACAACTGGATAGTCCCAGCCCAGGATGAACCAAGCAAAAGTCACACAATAGAATGACCAGATAGGAACCTTATCGGGGATCGTTTGGCTATGGGATGTGCTGCCTTACTGCGAGCACGTCCACGCCTCCGATGGAGTCGTCCTGTGGCAGGAAAAAACAATACCCTCAATACAATAGAATGACTAGAGAGAAACCTTATCGATGATCATTTGCCCATGGGAAGCTCTGCCACCTTGCTCCAACCACGCAGAACTCCACCACCTCACAGTGTCACTGGCTGGGAAGAATGGAAACCAGAGAAAAGAAGCCTCGGGGGTGAAAAGGGTAAGTCCCGTGGGAGAGAGAAGAAGGCAGGCCTTAACCGGGGTCGACGCCGGCTATCGAGAAAATGATCAACCATGGACCTGTCGCCCCGCTCGCGGCCTCCCGTTACCACTGGCAAGGACGAATGGAAACCAGAGAAAAGGCAGCTCGGGGTTGAAGAGGGTAAGTCCCGTGGCAGAGAGGAGAAGAAGTACCAAGGTTGGTGCCAGCGGTCACCCTACATGCAAGAATCCATCGACCCTCTCGCCGCCTCCCTGATGCGGCAAGCTTGTAGAGCCGTGAAAACCAGTCGGGTGGTGGAAAAGGAAAGTAGCGTGACAAAGCGAAGGCTGATGCTGCGTAACTGAGGTCGGGCAGCTTAGTCGAGGGTGATGGGTGGAGTGAGTTGCTCGACCGATTAGGTGAAAACCCCACCCAACCGCGAGTGGCCCATCCGGGCTCCCAAATTAGCGCAAGTCACTCTGCTCGAGTTTTCTCACCCTACTCACCTCTAAGCAGTTGTCAAAGTGGCCCTAAGAGTCTCTAGTAATATTACAAGTTCTCCCAAGTAGGTCTCTAGCCAAGAGAGATTATCAAGTCTCATGTTGCAAGAATGGAGATTGTTAGAACAGTTGGCTAGCCTAGACCTCAATATTGGCAAGGATCGGGTTATGATTGCACAGATTCAGCTTTGTCTAGAGTTATTGATGGAAATCAAGTCCTTGCAAAACAATGACCTGATGTTGGTAGAGATCAAGGAAAATTTGAGTAATCGACCTGATTTCATGTTAGCCGATGACGATAGATTATTACTTCAAGGAAGGACCTGTGTGCTTGATGTAGCTGAAGTGAAGAATAAGATCTTAGAGGAAGCCCATAGGTCCAGATACACTATTCACCTTGGAGGTACTAAGATGTATCGTGATTTGAAAAGATCCTTTTGGTGGCCGAACAAGAAGAAAGAACTTACAAAATTTATGAGCAGATGTTTAGTGTGTCAGCAAGTCAAGGCTGAGCATTTCAGTCCTATTGGGAAGTTAAAGCCACTTGATATACCCCAATGGAAATGGGAAAGTATTGGCATGGATTTTACCATGGGTCTACCAAGGACTCGCAGTGGATTTGATGCAATATGGGTTATTATCGATAGACTTACTAAGTCGGCCCATTTCTTGGCCATTAAGTCCAAATGGACAATTGATGTTTTGGCTGCTCTATATATGAAGAAAATTGTAAGACTTCATGGGATACCAGTCAATATTGTGTCCGACAGAGATCCCAGGTCTACTTCGCACTTTTGGAGAGGACTGCAAGAATCCCTGGGAACCCATCTGAATTTCAGCACTGCTTTTCATCCACAAACAAACGGACAAACTGAAAGAACTAATCAGATTGTAGAAGATATGCTAAGAACTTGCGTGATTGATTTTGAAGGCAGTTGGCATGAGCATTTGGCCTTGATTGAGTTCGCCTATAATAACAGTTACCAGTCCAGTATCCAGATGGCTCCGTCTGAAGCTCTTTATAGAAGAAGCTGTAGATCACCCATGTGTTGGGATGAGGTAGGCGAGAAGCAATGGTTGGGACCGGATCTCATTTCAGAATCAACCAAGAATATCCGTATTATCCGAGACCGTCTGTAAGTGGCACAATCAAGACAGAAAAGTTATGCTGGTGGCAGGAGGAGAGTCTTAGAATTTCAAGTCGGTGAGCATGTGTTTCTAAAGGTTTCGCCCATGAGAGGAATTCGAAGGTTTGGCATTCGTGGAAAGCTAAGTCCAAGATATGTTGTCCCTTTCGAGATTCTGGAAAGAGTTAGAGAAGTTACTTACAGATTAACTTTACCACCTCAGTTGTCTGGAGCACATAATGTTTTCCATGCATCTATGTTACGGAAGTATGTTTATGACCCCACTCACATCATTCAACATATGGATCTGGAGTTAAAGGAAGATTTGACTTACGAAGAAAGACCCATCAAGATTTTGAACTGCAAGCAACAACAACTCAGGAATCGCTCCATACCTATGGTCAAGGTTCAATGGATAAATCCGTAAAAATAACCAGAAATTCATGGGATAAATCCTATTTTTAATTCCGATAAAGATTCGTTAAAGGACGGGTCTCACAGGTGGGACCCCGGTCATCTCTCATGCCCCAGACAGCTCGGCCTACCTTCAGTGCTACTGGGAGATGTACGTAGGCCGGCCTCAGATGAGGCTGAGAGGGGTATGTATAAATGCTTTCTAAATTTAATTTATATCCTTTTGAGATATGCCACTAATGAATGACCTATGCAGGATGCGCGGGATGCAGCAGCGGCAGACTTACATGCCCATCTCCATAGCTTGGAGGCCCAACTGGCGACCACGTAAGCGAATTTGGAGACCTTGGTGAGTATGCACTATTTATATGATGTTGACTGATTCCTGAATTCTGGATGTTTAGCCACTGATAGTCTTGATAAATATAGCGTGCCAAGCAAGGGGCAGTAGCTGGAGGGACCAGAGGTGCATCTAGCTTGAGGGATCTGACTGTCGAGATCACCACCCAGGAGGAGCGACTTGCAGGGGCAGTGACGCGAGCTGAGGCGGCGGAGCGTGACTTGGCTGAGCGGGTAAGCATTCAAATGATGCTCAAGTTATTTTAACAATGATATTGGGACATGAAACTGATGATGAGGAGTATTACAGGTGGTTGAGCTACAAGAGGTGATCACCCGGGCTGCTCTGGCCAGTACTGAGCTAGCAATCCGCGACCAACAGGTTGCCGAGTTAGAGGAGGTTGAGAGGAGGCACTGAGAGGCTGATGTGATACCTCGGGATGTGATAGAGCTGCGGATCCTCCTTAAGGTGGCGAGGAGAGAGCTGGACAGAGAGAGGGAGGACCGGCTGAGGGAGTGGGAGGAGCGGCTCGAGCGAGAGCAGGATCTAGTCGAGCTGAGACTCTGACTTGGCGCAGCCGAGGAGGGTGCCAGAGCAGTGGAGGCACGCTACCAGAGAGGTCGAGAGTGAGCATCAGTCGAGGGGCAACCCAGTGCTTATTCCGACACGAGCTTCTTGGTGGGTTCCTCTACTCAACAGAGGAACGACACAGGTGAGCGTGCTCGAGTTGGGTGGTCGACAGCTTCTCAGGGGTCGATGAGGCCCCCACAGGTTCCCCTAGCGATAGAGGTGAGGCAGAGAGCAGGGAGCGACCAGAGGAGAGTGGTGGTGAGAGTTAGAGAGATCATTGTACATTACCTCCTCACTTTTGTATACAGATGTTTATGCATATATATATATGAAATTTTGATGTTACCTGAGTTGCTCCTTTTGATTGTCCGTGTGTTTTCGCACCTTCCCTGTTCCTATCTTGCACACTTAAGCAAACAGATTAATTCATTTGTCCGGCTTGGCCCCTTGCTCAATAAGCAAGGGGATGTCCTTTTGACCTTGACAGAGGGTCAAGGGGCCAAGCCTTTAATCAACTAAGGCAAAAATCAAAGCATAAAGGAAAATGCTTGAGAGCCATACTCTCCTCTTTTGTTTCTACTTTATTTAAGTTCTTTGTTTTCTACTTTGAAGGTTCATTGTAAGCTGTGAATCAGCAGAGCAAGCTGTGGTGCTCAGCAACCGAGGGTGTTCCTCGGTCAGCAAGCTGTGAGGCTCAGCTGTGTGTAGGGATTTTCTATCCCCGAAGTTGTCGATCAACAGCGTTGAAGCTATGAGCCAGCAATAAACCACACTCTAGTTAGAGTGTGGGGTGGATGTAGGTGAAAATCGAACCACCTGAAACCATTTTCCAATGTGATTGTTTTTGTGCCTTGTGTATTTGCATTCCATCTTACTCGTTGGTTAGATGTATGCTTAGGAATGCCCAAGTCACGCATGCGTTTTACTATCTAAACTGGTCATCTGGTTTCCTTGGTTAAGTCTCTTATCCAGTGGGTATATAAAAAGGCGTTGTTGGAAGGATAGGTTACCCCCTATCTGGAATTCCACCTCTTGCGTGAGCAGAGTCTCCGCCAGGTACCGCATCTGGATGTTAGACTGATGGTTGATGCATACGGCTATATTCTCCTATGTCTTGCCATTGCTGTTGGTTAATGTGAAACTCACTCCTCTCTTGATTGCATTTGGAGCTTTCCGTCTTTCATAATGCTTGCCACTCTACAGTCAAGTCATATTGTCTTGTTGTACTTCATTGCTGTCAGATCGTTTTTATTCTGCACCTATTACTCTATCCTCTTGAGTGATATTAAAATTTAGGGTTGATCTATTCACCCCCCTCTAGATCTATGTTCATCCGTGACACACCCATCCTACGTACTCCCTATTCCATTAAAAGTCTCTTGAGGTTGGCATGCATAAAGGGTGATAGACCTTGGCTAAGCCCCTCTCACCTACGTGACGATGCCTCTCCTAAGGCCGTACCTTGGGTACGCTCTAGTCCTTTAAGGGAGAAATGGAAGAAATCTTGGGGATAAGCTTAACGTAGGGGTAGAAGTTTTTAGGGCTTGAATCCCTCCCATGATGACCCATTCAGAGATTCGGTCTATTGCGCCGGGACTTTGTGTCTGTCATCGAACCTTCATCCACTCTAGGCACGCATATGACTAGGCTCATGATGTCCTGCAGGAAAACTATACTGCCACTCTTGCCATTCCTAATTTTGATCTTTCTTTTCTTGGAGTAATTTGAGATTTAGACTTTGTACTTTGTTTGACGTTGTTGGCTTCTGCCTTAATTCATGCTCCTTTTGATTGATTTTTCTTTTCTTGTGGAATCAGGTCATAACAGATTGCCCCTATTTGAGACCTCCTCTCATTAGGGCATCTAGATTGGTCATCTCCCCCTTATTCACCCCTTTGCCCCTATGCTTGGCCGAAGAGAGAAAAGCAGGGACTTTCACTTCCCCCTAGGTATGGCCACAGGAGAGACGGTGTCACCTAGTAGAAAATAAATCAGACCAAAATTGGCTCGACCACGGCCACTCCCTTGCAGCTCTGGGCATGAAACTTGGCTGAGGGCTTCTCCTTCAAGTCCTCTCCCATCACTAAGAAGCAGAGCAAAATTGGACCTCGGCATGAAAAGTTTTGAATTTCTCCTCCCAGGTGCGCCAGGTCAGTCTCCCTAATCTTGAGTCAACCACCCCCAGTATTCCAGACTTCTCAATCAGCTCCGACATCTGCCACTAGTGCCGTTGTTCCCTCCTCGACGAACACCCGACCATGATCGCAACGGCACTGGTCTCACTCTCAACAGAGCTCAGGATGGTTCGTGGCGCCCCCATCTTCCAGCAATATCACCCTGTGAGCAGCCAGAGACAGAGCAGTCCGGCCCTGTTCCAGACCCTATCCCGACCAGTGACATCATCAAGAAATTCCACAAAAATTACAGCGCCCTCCTTGGTCAAGTTAGAGAGTTTTGGCACTAGTTGCAACCTATTCTGAGCACGACAGAACCCGTGGTGGCACCCTCTTCGATCGTCTATCCGGCTGTCCCAGAAGCTGGAGGAACCAACGGGGCTCGGCTCAACGATTTCTAGCTTCACTCCCCCTTCCTGTCTGGCAGGCTTACAGTCCCTCCCTCCGTGGAGGTAGTGTTTGGGGTGTAAAGCTCTTAACCCCCACCCCGAGATCACCCCTCCTGTGCGAGGTGTAGTGTTGTAATCAATTTGTTTCAGGTCAAGCATCACCGACGTAGCGTGCCGACGTGTGCCCATGCTTCCCGACTGGCCCTCGTCTCTGATCGGGATTGGTGTTTTCACACCGGTCAGGTGAGCGTCTAGTACCCTTGGCTAGTTACGTGCTTTGCTAGCTTAGTATCGCCTTTGAATGCCCGTCGAATAGTGAGACGAGAGCCCGGACTTGCACACCACTTCTACTGTGCCCAATGCGGACCGTGAGTGAGTGCCACCCAAACCCCCACCCCCGATGGGCCGACCACCCACAAAGTTGGGAACCCTAGGCCCTTAGGGGTCAGCCTAGTCCCGCTGGGTCTTTAGAAATGATTGGGTCCCCCCTCGGACCCTCACCATCATTCCCTGGTCGCCATCGGGAGATCATATGTGCCACGCGAGTGAGCCACTAGCGTGAGTCCGTGTTCCTCTTTATATGCTTACGAGTCTAGGCCTTAGGTTCAATAAGTCATCCCTCATCACCCTTGGGTTGTGCCACATCAAGTGGTATCAGAGCGGTCATAGGCTTACTTTCACAAGTCTAGTCTTAGGGTGTCTTCACACTAGGTCATTCATAGGTGCACTCACACGCACACCCGTGCATAGCCCACCCAGCATTGCATGACCACCAGTAGTGGATCCCATTATCAATCCAACCCATCCTCTTCCAATTCCCCAATGAATCCCAATCCCCAAGAGAACCCCGCCCCCAATGAGCATGAGCTTCCCAATCACATGAGGTTCCTTGTGGAGGGCCTAGGAACAAGACTCAAATAAAAGGAAAATTACATGCTTATGACTCAAATAAAAAGGAGAAAACCACAAGATGATCTAATGGTAAGCACCAAGGTCCAATCCAGAAGAAGGACCGCTCCTAGCTGCCTCCGGGAGGGAGAGAAGTGCCAAGCCATAGGGAATCATGAGTGATGCCCTCATCATCCCTTTTATAGATAGTATTAATGACAGATTCTGGATTTTGATGTTGCCATTTACTGGGTTGCTCCACTTCTTATTCCATGGAACCATGTCGAATGTAGGGACTGGTGACCACTTATTGTTAGTTTGTTTGATTCTTCCCTACCATGTACTGGTACAGGGTGTAACAGGCCAGGTTCACCCAGTTTGGGGGCATTGAGATAGATAATTGGGCTTGAGGGACTGTGTGACTGGACTTTGGGGGCTGGGAACTAGAGACTGGGTACTGGAAAGAGAACAAGTGCTGGGGGCTAGTCTCTAGGAGAGAAAAGCTCGTGTCGTATGGGGTTAGCGTAGGTTTGCCTGGATGTGGCGACCTATGAGGTGAAGACTGAGGGCTAGTTCTAGGACGCATCGGTCATAGGCTGACGCGTAGGGTGTTGGTTGTCTTCATGTTATTAGCTGGAAATGTGGTTTACATTAGGCTGAGGAGCTGAGGTTGTGATGTTTGAATGACCCTGAGAGGCATGATGGCCAAAGGCCAAAACTGGGGGTTGGGACTGGCCAACTACTCTGTGAAGGGGATGGTAGCTGAAATTCAGGAGTTGGATGTTGGCGTTGGGTTTGGGTAACTGGCTCACGGAAGCGTGATGACTAGATTGTTGAATTGGCACTGGGACTGGTGCTGAGTGGCTGGCCTATAGAGGTGTTGTAGCCATGATACTGGAATTGAGAGCTGGGACTAGAACTGGGGGGCTGGCCTATAGAGGCGTTGAAGCCACGGTGCTGGGACTGGAGGCTGGTGCTGGAACTGGGTGGCTGGCCCGTAAAGGCATTGAAGCCACGTTACTGGAACTGGCAATCGGTACTGGAGCTGGGTGGCTGGCCTGGGAAGGCGTTGAAGCCACGGGGCTAGAGCTGAGGACTGGAACTGGAGCTGGGTGGTCGGCCTGTGAAGGCGCTGAGGCCACATCGCTGGGACTAGAGGACTGGGGCTAGAGCTGGGTGGCCGGCCTGTGAAGGTGTTGAAGCCACATTGCTGGACCTGAGGACTGGAACTAGAGCTGGGTGGCCGGCCTGGGAACGCGCTCAAGCCACAGGGCTAGAACTGAGGACTAGAATTGGAGCCAGGTGGCTGGCCTGTGAAGGCGTTGAGGCCACGAGGCTAGGACTAGAGGACTGGAACTGGAGCTGGGGGACCGGCTCGTGAAGGCGTTGAGGCCACGAGGCTGGGATTGAGGACTCGAACTGGAGCTAGGTGGTTGGCCTGTGGAAGGCGTTGAAGCCACATTGCTGGGGAAACAAGCATGCAATGAAATGAAAAGATGGTGAGACACTTAGACTAAGACTCAAAGAAACTAAAACTCCCTGAACCGGAGGCTTAAGAGGACGTAGAAAGCATCCCTCTCTGGCTATAGGTTGCTCGAGAGTTTGGTAGGGCTTCACCGTCGACCTTAGATCTCCCCCCTTCCAAGCTTGGCCTGAGGTTTCTATTTATAGACCCCCCAAAGTCTAGGTCGAAATTAGGGTTTTCCCTTGGATATTAAGTCGAGACAACAAAAGAAAATCCATAGATAATATCTCCATCTCCCACCAGGATCAAACGGCACCCCATTTGGTGGAGAATCCGCAGAGAAAATGGTGGAGGAAGGTGGAGGTTTAACCACAAACAGAGAGAGAAAACTCAATAATTCTACAGTTATCGGGCCTGTACGTGGTCGTGCGATAGGTCGCCCAGCACAATACGCAGTCTAATGATAGACCATCTACAGGTGACGGTGGTAAATAAAATAAAAGATAAATAATTCAGTTTATCCTACAAAACTGACCGGCTGACCCGGTGGGGAACCCTCAGGATAAACACGGTCTGCTGACCACCGTTCAGGGTTGTACACGGCCTACGCAATACCATGTTTAGGATGGCCATTAAGAAATAAAAGAAAATAAATTCACTCAATTATCCAAAGACTGGGTCAAATGGGGGATTCCCACCAAGTGTACACGGTCCTAGAGGAACCGTCTAATGGCCACACGGCCCAATCACAACCGTGTACAAAATGGCGATCGAAATTCAGGAAAATCAGGGATAAAGCATCATGAGAACGACGTACTGTCTGTAGAAGACCGTCCAGAATCTAAACGGCCTATTGCTAGACCGTGTATAACCTAGATGGGGGAAATTGATCAATTAAGCTAAATAGTCTGATTTACCCCAAAGACCGAGGGAGATCAAGGCCCATTAAGCCTGAAACTAAGCCAATGTGGGAGATGCCCATAAAATAAGCCCAAAGACGTGCCTGAAAATGGCCCAATGAGTAATGGACAACCCGAGGCATCAAAGATTATGGTAAAAGGAATGACTCAACTTATCGGCAAAAAATGGGTGTCAACTGATGCCCCTCCTTAACGTCCTCTTTGCAGGGGAGTGAGCGAAGGTGAAGTGAAAGCGAAATAGAAGATGGAGATGAAGAGAAAATGAAGTGGAGCGTACTGAAAAGAGGGTGTTAAGGTAAAAAGACACTCATTTTCTCGCCAACGAGAGATAGGAATTTTCCCAAAAACTCTGAACCATACACGAGGGATGATCAGACTAAAATGACACCAATCTGGAGGAACTAACTAAATAACATCAGGGTAAAAAGCAGGCAACCTCATCAGGGGACACAATCCACAACCAATGAGGGAAAACAAGGCAGTAACGAAAAGTAAAGGGACAGACTAAAACTCCAGACGGGGGACTCTCAGCCAACCAAACCAGGTGAATAGATCAGGGAGAACCTTCCAACTCTAAGTGGAATTGTTCCTCTTAGTCAAATGCTAGATGAGCAATCATCCATCACTGACGAGACACTTCCAGGCAGACCACGAGTCGTGAATGCTCAAAAGATGCGTATGATGCATGTTGGGATAAAATAAAGAAAATCATTAAAACTAATGCAAAGAAAGGGTAAAATAGAAAGTACTCGAGAATAGTATTGCTAGACCGGGGCAACCAGGGTCAAGACACTATCCGCAACCACGGTGTGCGAGATATAACCATCGTCCCCCAATTTTTAAGACCTAACGGCCTATCTGAAGGTTAAACGTGGGCACCTAGATCATCATTATTTTTGTTATAGGGGAACATTAGATGCTGGAATACGTGAGCAACTAGCTAGTTCTCGAGATAATATATTTTAGATACCATATAGTAATGCAATAAGGGATATAAGGATTAGACTACTTACCTGACTTACCTGACGGTAGTGAAAGGCGAGTTGGAATGAAGCTGCAAGAGAAATCATGAACAAGGTTTGCAATGTATACCATGAAATAACCAAAAATTACAGTAAAGAAGGGTTTTAAAACATTCTTCATTATTTCAACTCATAAATGGTCAAAGTAAGACCGCTCACAGATTATAACGGCCTTGTCCCGGCCGTGCAAGCATATGTAATTTGGACATGATCGTGAATGTGAACGGCCTTTTACGAGGCCGTCTAATTAACTCAATGGCCATACTCTAGCCACTCAATGGAATGTACCATTAGAGAGTAAACTGTCAGAGATGAACCATCCAGTTGATACACGGTCTATTGATAGACCGTTCCATCCCTGGTGGTTTCAAAACATAAAACCCTTCCTCTTTCTCTGCCCTCTCCACCGTAACCGACGGTGGGAGAGGGAGGAACCCAACACCGCACCCTACGTTCCCCATCTCTCTCCCTCAATCTCTCCCACTCTCTCCCACTCTCTTCCTTCCCCCGTCTCCCCCTTCTCTTCATGCGCTCAAAGCAACAGGCGTTGACCCGGCCAGCATGAAAGATGGCCGGAGATTCACCCGCACTGCCACCATAGGCGGCCGCCAAGGAGGCAGCGTCGTCTGCCTGACTGGAGGAGGAAGAAGGTCCGCCGTCCGCGGTGAAGGAGTCATTGGCCATTGTTGGAGAGCCCGTGGAGGTGGAGGAAATAGGACCGACGCTGGAGGAGGCACGACACCGGTGGTGAAGCCGACGAAGGGGCCTCGCCCGACCAAGGTAGGCCCGATTGAGGGAGGAGTTCGAGCAGAGCCGTGCGGTGGCTCGGGAGGAGGATGCCCGTCTCCGAGAGGAGATGGCATGGAGCGGACTGGAGGATGCAGTCGAGACAGTGCTTCTTCGGGCTGAGCTAGAGCAACTCTGGGCTGGAGATGTCGAGGTCGAGCATGCTCATACCGAGGCATCGGAGCTGAGAGGAGAGTTGCGCGCATAAAAGCAGATGAGCCAGTGATTAGAGCGCAGCGGGGTCCCGAGCGGTAGCACCCACGGTACCCATAGCTCATACCATGGCTACTTCGCCAGTTCCTCTGGCGGTCAGAGGAATGAGGATGAGGAGCGGTGCCGATGTCGCTAGGAGGACACTAGCTCTACGATGGCCCCGCCATCGAAGAGACACGAGGGGACAGGGGACAGTGATAGGCTGGTGGGACAGGCCTGATGCACTCATGAGATGACTTTATACATGATGATATGATTATGCTATGAGATGAGTTATCTTTTTGTTGATTTTCTTTTTTGTAAATGAATGAATATGTGTGCGTGAATGTATGAATATGTGGATGCGAATGCTAACTGACGCTAGAGAAGTACGAGAGAGTGAGGGTGAGAGACAGACAGACTGAAAGAGGAACGATGCAAAAATACAAATTGATGTGGTAGGGAGATGAACGGTCATCTAGTAGGCCACTCCATGGCCAACACGGTCTAGAGATAAACCACTTAAGGCAATTCAACCCGAACCAAAAGAAGAAACTACGTGGTCCAGGTTTGTCCGTTCAAATTACAGGAACGGTCCATCTATGATCGTGGGGTTATAGAACGGTTCCCTAAAGACCGAGCAAGTAACAGGAGTCGAGGTGTGTAGAAGATCGTTGCACGGTCTTCCCTGAGACTATTTGAATGTTGGGCGGTCTCCAGATGGCCATTTAAGAAATTAAAACTCTTAGAGAAGGAAGGAATGCAATGCGTGCCATGAGGACCTATTTTGGATTTTTGAAATATCTAATTTTTATAGATTTTTAAAAATATTTGATTTTTATGGATCTTTGAAAATATGTGATTTTTATGGATTTTTAAAAATATTTCATTTTTATGACTTCTTTGACCAACATGCCTCAGCCAAGCAAGCCTCCAATCTAAGTACCTATGTTTCTAGCCTCTGACTTCTAGTTGCCAGCAATAGGCCAGTACGTCTTACCCAGGCAGACTCTTAGTATCCAGTTCACAGTCTCAGACAGTAGGCCACTAGGCCTCATAGCCAGATCAACGACAAGAACCACATGAACTATTCAAGATGCCTTACAGATGGATATTCCTTGAAGGCTTGTCTATAACAACCCTATGCCAGCGCACCCCCAAGGGTTGGTCTATCGCACTCTCTGATCATTACACCTTAATGGTCAGCTAGCGATAATACCTTTGACAGCACCTCAGTGATCAGCCGATCGTGGCTCCCAGATAACATACCTTAGTGATCAGTCGAGCGGGGTTCCTAGTTGATACACCTCGGCAGTCAACCAGCACCCTAACAGGTACCATCCACCACACTATGATGATTATGTGGCCAACATCATTTGTGGTCATTGTACTTTTTAAAGGGTCGGATGACCTCGACTTCGGCTATTACACCGTGATGATTAGCAAACAACATCAACATTTGACCATACATTGCAAGGATCAGCCGAATATGATTCCAAGTCAACACGCTTCTCTAAGGGAAAATCCAACAACTTCAGGCCAAGACGCCTTACCGAGGTAGGTCTTTAGCAACTTTAGACCAAGATGCCTTACTGAGGCAGGTCTCTAGCAACTTCAGACCAAGATGCCTCACCAAGGTAGGTCCCCAACAACTCCAGACCAAGACGCCTCATTGAGGCAGGTCTCCAGCAACTCTAGACCAAGATGCCTTGCCAAGGTAGGGCTCTAGAAACCTCAGACCAAGATGCCTCACTGAGGCAAGTCTCCAGCAACTTTAGACCAAAATGCCTCAACGAGGCAGGTCTCTAGCAACTCTAGACCAAGATGCCTCACCGAGGCAGGTCTCCAGCAACTTCAGACCAAGACGCCTCGCTGAGGTAGGTCTCGAGCAACAGCAGATCAAGGTGCCTCACTGAGGCAGGTCTCCAGCAACCTCAGGCTGACATGCTTCCCCGAGGCATGCCCTCAAAAACACCCGGTCAACACGCCTCATCGAGGCCGACCACCAGCAATGTTAGGTTGACAGCCCTTGCTAAGGCTGACACCCAGCAGCACCAGGCCAACATGCCTCGCCAAGTCTCGCCTCCAGCAGCATCAAGCCCAACATGCTAGATAAATGGCAACAAAATTCCCAAGACGCAAACAATGGGCTACAACTTCAAACACCTCGCGTGTATCCAATACACGCCATCTCCACCAGCTCCATGCCTTCAGTGGCTTTGACAAACTCCCTGCCAGCAACCCTGATATCTCCAGAATCCAGCTCTACGACTTCCCAGGCTAAATGGTCTTCTTCAAACATGCCACTCTCAAACGAAAGATCACAACAAGAGCATCAACTCCCAGAATGAGTAACTCCCAGTCGTAGGAGCCCCATGACCCTTGGGTTTCCAAGGAGCCTTTCTCCCCTCCCCATGAAGTTGTCAGGTGTCCTTTCCCATTCCCATATTGTTAGTATTTAAACCAGCATGTAACCCACGTTGGAGAATACA
Source organism: Amorphophallus titanum (assembly GCA_024336825.1). Taxonomy (NCBI): domain Eukaryota; kingdom Viridiplantae; phylum Streptophyta; class Magnoliopsida; order Alismatales; family Araceae; genus Amorphophallus; species Amorphophallus titanum. The sequence goes on from JANBPO010004058.1 coordinate 1,710,869, forward strand.
ATGAGAAAAAAATTTGTGTTAGCTATGGCTACTTGTGTTCTCTACTTTTTGGAACCCCACGGGTGAGAAACCCACGCCCCACATCCACCCCACCATGGAGGAGAACCGTCAGCTCCAGATGCACCATTCCTGAGATGGGAGAGGGCGAGAAGCCCCATCCGAAGCCTCGGTCGCCCTCCCTCGATGTCCACCGCTACTGCCGTACTTCACCGCCACTGCCGTACTTCACCGCCACCCCCGCCGTCTCCGACATCAACAGCCCCCACTCCTCTCCCTCTAGTTTCTTCCGCCGTGTTTCTCACTCCCCCATGCCCATACACACAACTCCCCCCTCCAACTCTCCTCTTCTCACGTCCGCCGGACCCCAGTTCCTTCACACCCTGCACAGCCAACGCACTGCCATTCCCACCTCCACATAACCTGCACTCCACCCCCTACCAACCCACACCCCCTCCATACAGCATAGCCTTCTCTACTTTCACCCCACAGATCCCACTCCCCAACACCCTCACGTGCAGCCTCCATGCGGCCTGCCCCTCCACCTGCAAATGCCACCACGACCCCCCCTCCATGCAGCATGCCACCATCGTCTCCAGCCCTTCCAAGCATAATGCCAACATGCAGCACTGTCGAAGGGAGAGGAGAGCGTCGCCAGTGATGACGTGTCCCCTCCCCAGTAATGCCAACGTGTGCCCCCCCCATCGGTCATCACTTGCAACCTCAACGAACGCCGCGAGTCCCCTGCCGGTCACCGTTCTGAGCACAGCTGCCTCTCTGAGTAGGCCAGGCACGGCGAAGCCCCCCCTTCCAGCATGCTGCCGCCTCCCAGCCACTCCATCCCGCCATGCACAGCCAGGCCACCCTTAACCAGTGCCTGTGCTACTACCGGCGACCCTAGCTCTGATCGTCACTATCTTCTATGCCCTGTGGCCGCTCTAGCTCTCATGTCTGCAACCTATAGGGTGGGTCGAGCAAGCGCCGAGTTCCACACCGGCTGCCGTCGTCGTCGTGAGAACCATCTACCACCGCCACCGATGCCTCTGTGCCTGCAGTCCTACCGCGGCCCACCATCTCGCAGAAGTCACCGATGCTACAAGCCCGCCAACGGTCCGAGCTGCAGCTGATGATTCTGCCGACGTTGCCAATGGCCTCAATATTCTCTCTCTCTACTCATCCTCTCTCTTTCTCTTTCCCCCTCTCCCCATGTATGGTGCATGGCCGCGGGTGCCTTATCTCTCTATTTCCCTCTCTCTCTCTCTCTCTCTCTGTTATGTTCCCTGAGAAAGAAAAAAGAAAATGACAGAAGGGGTGGCAGAGAAGGTTTTTTATAGTGGATTTCACCTGCATTCATTTGTTTTGATGTTCTCAAAGGTGGAGCTTCTTTGACGTAAACCTGTGTCTTGATATATACCATTCATATCTCTCTGACCCCTCCTTTTGATGTTGTCAAAGGGGGAGAATTTGTAAGTCATAATTTTCCTATGAGTAAGTTGCTTGCTTATTGTTGCATGCTCATTTGTGTTGCATAATGTTGCATATGACTCATAGTGTTGCCATCATCAAACAAGGGGAGATTGTTGTGTCCCTGTGTTTTGATGATAGCAAACACTATGGGTCAATGTGCATTTGCTGCATGATACACTATAAGTCAATGTGTGTTGGATGCATGATGTACTATGTGTTTACTGCATGTTGTCCTGTTGATCATGGTTTTGTTTATTGCATAAAGGTCAGTCTTATGCATGCATATAGTCAACAAAAAGTCAACACTCTGCACATAAAGTCAATGCATCTCCATAAAGTCAACTCTATGAACATAGAGTCAATGCATCAACATAAATCCTGTGTGCATGTCATTTCTCCTGTGGGCATGTCATTTCATCAAGATTTCATCAAACATGCTGTGTGCATAGACTATAGAAGTCAATGCACATTGTGATTTGTTCATAGTAAAGGTCCGTGCATATGTCAGTATGAGTCAAGGTCCGTGCATATTTCAGCATGTGACATCGGTACAAGTTTTCATGTAGCTCAGCATACAGGTCTATCCATTCAAGTCCGTGCACATTTGCTGAACAGTTGGAAGTCAGTGCATGCTTGACTTAAGGTCTGTGCACCTCTTGTACAAGCACATATAGTCGATGTTGCACACAAGTTAAGGTCGGTGCATACTGTCATCTCGCACGACTAAGGTCCGTGCCAGTGTGTCTTACGCTTGAGTAAAGTCGGTGCATTTTCTTTCAATTATGCATAAAGGAAGACAGTGCATATTTCTCCTGCACATATAGAAGGTCAGTGCATGTCTGCACATAAGCCTATCAAGGTCTGTGCTAGTTTGTTTAGGTTGACTATGGGGTCCATGCACAGTCATGCATAATGTCGATCCAAGTCGGTGCACATTTTAAGCCTTAGCATATATCAGGTCCATGCATGCAGAAGGTTTGTGCAAAGTTTACTTCATATACAAGTCTGTGCATTTGCCTTGCAATGTCCGTGCAATCCCTATTGCTGCACCTATACTAGATCCGTACACTTCTATGTCTGTGCAAGTTTTGAATTGTGCATACGAAGTTTGTGCAAGTTTTGCCTTGTGTAAAATACGGTCGGTGCACATTCTACATTATACATAAGGTCTGTGCTTGACTGCTCCATATAATCTGTGCACGTTTACATGCTAGCTGTTGTAAGGTCCATGCATCCTTCGCTTAGTGCAAGTCATGTCGTTACACGTTACTCGAAGTCTGTGCACGTTTCTAACATCTGCCTGACAAGCTCGGTGCAAACGGAGTTTCTTTGCCCTTATGAAAAATTAAAACTCAGGCCCAAATCTGTTCTATCCTGTGTAGTCCAGATCCGACCCCTGTCTAGTCAAAAATCCATTTCCCCTGTCAAAACACCTCTAGAAAACCCAAAAAAAATATTGGCGTCTTCCTTACTTCCCCCTCTATCTACCATAAAAATTTCAACTTCTAGATCCACCGTTTCCCCTCCGGTCAACCCTTGTTCTTAGGCAGATCCAAATCTGTCCTGCCAGATCTGGTTCTATGAACCAGTAAGTTGTAAATTCAACCACGGCCACTACAGAGGCAGACAAAATTCCATCAATAGTCTATAATCGTAGATCCCTGAAAGGGATTTCCAACGGCACCAATCTCGCATCGATCTGACTTCCGGGCTAATCGCAGCAGGTGTTTTCGCCGGGTCGCGCACTGTAGACACAGAAGAACCAGTCCGTGGACAGCAAGCCGCATCGACCACCCGGCTGGCCGACTCGCCTTCCACAAGGCGAACCAGCACGACCCCTTCCCAGGGATCATCCCTCCAAGCATCCCCGTCATAGCTGTGCCACTCCAAGCCCACTCGGCCCCACCGACCAGAACGTGGACCCCATAGTTATCGGCGTATGCCACCATCGGAGCGGTCCAAATTGCTACCCGTCAACCCAAGAACGGTCCTCCCGGGCCCTCACTTGTAGCCCTTTACCTCCCTATGTGGAGTGGGCAAAGAAATTCACTTCCGTAATTTTAATTACAATTACTGTATCGAGAGATACGGTCTTGACTGGGGTCATCGTTCCCACGCCCAGAGCGTGGAGGTATCGTGTCCGCTCCTCTCTTCGCATTTGCTTATTTCGTATGCATTCTATTGCCGCGACATGAGTGATAGGTTAATTTAGCTCGATATCATTTCAAATCACCACTGCGAGAGAGAGCGAGACCCATCCCGTGACCCGATCCGGGCACAAAAGTGAGTTGACCACCCTAGCTCTTGCCGATTTCTCAACCGCGCACGATCATATGCTTCCCTCGTTAGGGAGGAATAGTGAGCTTGTCTAGAGTCCAAGGTCGGTATCCAACTTGGAGTCGAGTCTGCGAGTCCATCCTGCATCAAATTGGTATCAGAGCGCCAGGTTGAGTCTAGGGTCGTCATTGCATAAAAATGGGAGAAACAAAAAAAAGTTTCTTAAGTCTAGGTTGTGTCTAGGTTGGTAGAGTGTCTAGGGTCGTGTCTAGTGTCTTGTCACCAAGTGTCGGTATGGCCATCCCATAGCTTTCCGTGTCCCATGGATTACCAAAAGCCCACATCCTATGCATGGTGGCGATACGCCCAAAGATGGGAAAACCAACCCGACCACCCCCGTAGGCCCGTAGCCCGGGACTTCTGTGGCTCCCAAAACCCGAGTGACTACCTAGAGTGGGAAGCCGTTATGGACCAATACTTTGAGTGTTATATTATGTCTGGTTGAAGGAAGGAAGCCTTACTCTGCAGGAGTAAGGGGTGGACGTAGATTGCAAGATTGCAATCGTGCCACCTAAAAATACTTGTGCAAGTTGTGGTTTGCTTCTTTTGTTTGCAATTTCTGTCTACGCGCTTGAATTATCTTCCCGATCGGCTCTTATCACTCATTACATTGTGATTTGTCTTTCTAAGAGGTTCTCCTGTAGGCGCGTTTGGTTAACGTTTTTCGAAAAGGGGTGATCTATTCAACCCCTCCCCTTCTAGATCCCCGCTGCTCTACTCTGTCACGGGACTACCCCTCCACCGCTCCCAGGTGGGCCGACACTACAGGTCGCTGGGCTACGACTAGTGATTCTGTCACAAGGGAAGGGAAAGTAATTCCATCGGGATGTAAAATATGTCAAAGTTTTATAAAATACCTTAAACATGGCGATAATGCAACAATTAAAAGCATAATGGGATAAATATGCTACAATTTAAACTCTGTAGGAGTTACACGGTTGGAACATGGCCGCTCAGTGACTGGGCGGTCGAACGATAGGCCGCGCCATGGGCCTACGTGGTTCTCCCATAGCCACTCAACGCTACACCTAAAATAGTTCAAATGGGACTACACGGCCGAGAATGGGCCGCTCAAGGGCTAGGCGGTTCAGGATTAACTGCTCAACATAATGAAAGGTCTCCTGAACGGTCGGGCGATAAGCCGCTCAAAGGGGTCAAACGGACCACCTTTGGTCATTCAGGGCCACAGCGCCTTACTGTTCCAGGGCATAACATGGTTAAGGGCTAGCCGTGCTAAGAGTTACACAGTCCATAATGGACCTTTCAAGGGTATTAAATGGTCTGGGGTGGACAGCGCACTAAGGAACAGTCATGGGGTGGCCGCGCCATTACCGCAGTGACGGGAATGGGTTGTCCAGACTGGAAACCCCTCCGGGTCGGCTTTGATCAATGGGAAACAAATTTCTAACCTGCCTGCCAAGCTCATACACCCATTCCTCAACTGTACAAACCATCAAAACTTAAATACGATGCCCATGGAGTAATTTTCAAGAAATTAGATAAAAATACACTAACATGGGTTTATGCACAGAAAACGAGGAAAACGTCAGCCTACGACGGTGCATGTGGTGCCAATGCATTCCTAGCCAAGTGAGGAGTCCATCCCCCTACCTATTGCACGACAAAGCTGACGTTTTGGTGCCTAACGACCGAAGGAAGCCACGCCGATCTCACGTCCACTCACGCCTCCACGCTCTGCGGATCGAGGCAAGGTTAGCGTTAACGCGATCCTCGCATCACGAGCAATCCGATGACGTCCACCATGCCTCCGTCTGCGGCCCGGACGGATGAAGCCCAGCAAGAGGGGGGGTCGACTGGTCGCGTGAGAGAGAGAGGGTGAGGGTGAGAGAGAAAGTGAAATGGGGAGAGAGAGAACATGAGTGGGTTAAAAAAAGATGTGTAGACAAGTTCTGGAAACTTCTTAAAAGTTACCTTGCTATTATGAAAATCAACAGTTTCCTGGTATTTGGATAGCCAATCTACTCCTAATATGGCATCTTAGTCTTTCATGTCTACGCATATTAGGTTGGCAGGTAGATTTTCTCCTTTCACTATAACATCACAATTCAGATAATGGTGTGTGATCTCGGATTCATTTCTGAGAGTGATTGAAATAATGAGATCTATCCTTTTTGGTTCCATAGATAATGGATCAGCAAACTTCTTCGACACAAATGAATGCGATGCACCGGTATCAAATAAGACATGCGCAGACTTGGAACAAATCTTTAGTGTACCTTCCACCAGTCTGCCATCATCTTGTTCCGCCTCCTGAAGAGCTTGGAGATGTGCTTGCTTCTTCACCGGGCACTTCTCGTCTCTGGCTTGATCAATAATCAAAGGGCATTCGAGAATTCGATGGTCACAGCTCCCACAACGGAGACAAGCTCCTAGTCTCCTCCAGCATTCCTCTGCCCTATGGCCGGCCTTGTCGCAGTGCTTGCACACTTCTTTGGAAGGTGCGGTAGTAATGGAGAAGGGTTTGTTGTTCCTCTTGGGTATCTTGTCTTGGGAAGAAGTACCTCTGTCATTGGCTCTCTTCTTTTGGAAGGAGGGCTTAAAGGTACTAGAGGTTGTCATCGACTCCTTCTTGTCCTTCCCACGAATTCTGTCGGACAACTCGGTGGCATCTTCTAAGAACTGGGCCCTACAAACCATCTCCGAGTAGACCTGGATGTCCATTGGCGCTAATTGGGTGATGTATTGAGGTCAAAGCCCATTAAGAAATCTTCTCGCCTTCATCTTCTCAGTATTCACTAAGTGCTTTGCGTACCTTGATAGTCGAGAGAATTGGGCCTCAAACTCGGCCACAGATAATGTCCTCTGCTTTAGTGCGGCAAACTCCGCAGCCTTCTTCTCTTGAATACGATCTGAGAAGTATTTATTGTTGAAGTGCTCAACAAACTCGGCCCATGTAATTAGATCTTGTCCCAGAGTAGCTTTGATAGACTCCCACCAGAATCGGGCGTCCCTTTCCAATTGGAAGGTAGCTAGTAACACCTTCTCTTCATCCGTGCATTGCATAACATGAAATATCCTTTCTACATCTCTAAGCCAGTGCTCGGCATCATCATGGTCGGATGAGCCAATAAACTTTGGCGGGTTCATATTTCGAAAATGACGATGGAGTTCTCCCGCTCCTCGGTTTGCTCCGCCTTGTGCTACTTGCTGTAGTGCCTGGGTAAGGCCTTGTACCATGCGTTGCATGTAATGCCACTAAGCATGTTCGGCGGCCATGGTCCTATAAGATATGAATAACTATATTAGTATAGGATTAATGAAGAGTTTAACTCCATAAGTTATCTTAAGCCGTGGTTCTAGCCAACTTCACCAGGTAAAGGTTTAAACTTATCCGAAACGACGTCGGACCGGGTCGTGGGAGGCGCCGTTGGAACGGGCTCGATGCGTAGGTCGAGGTGGTACCCTCTATTCCGCGATTCGGGAAGCGTGGAGATGAGATAGGTCGAGAGGAGTCGCGACGCCCCTTCGTCCGATCTACACCGTTTTACGAGCTTCGTCAGATTCGAGGTAGGGGAATGAGTTCCTCGTCTCACCAGGAGCATTTTGACACCTCATGCATCGCCGATGGCGGACGTTTTCATCGTTTTACAAGCTAAACTCTATTTTGGGAATTTTAGGCCTAATTTTGGGGGTTTTTTTCTCCTCGCTCAGTTTTAATCCAGACGGTCACTGATCGAGACGCGGGAGGTGCCGTTGGGAAGGTCGTGTCGCGAGGATCGCGTGGACGTCCTTCTTCCCTTGATCCGCGAAGCGTGGAGGCGCGTGAGGCCGGGAGGTCGTTGTGGCCCTCGTCGTCCGTTCGACATCAGATCGGCTTCCTCATCGTGTCAGAGGTAGGGGGATGGACTCTCTTCCTCGCTACGAACCCTTCGGTACCACATGCGCCGTGGTCCGACGCCAGTTGCATCATTTTCTGTGCATTATTTCATGTTAGCATAATGTAGTCGTTAAATTATGAAATTATTTTTCATAGCCATTGTATTGTGATTTTAATGGCATGTTTAGTTGTAGAATGAATGTTTGGATGCATGGTTTGGCAGGTTAGTTTGTTTTCGCGCGTCCCCCGTCGATTTTGGTCGATTGGGAGGGAGTTCGGTATCGAACTCGTCCAACCCGTAACCCAGTCGACATAACGCGCCAAGACCAGTGCGTTATAGTCTTTTAACATGCCTAAAGTGGTGCGTTATGTACCCTTTGACGGACTCCTCCAGGTCCGTCATTTGACCATTGACCGGTCGTTTGACCGTTAACTCAGTAAGGCGGTTAGCATAGAGGTGTAAGGTAGATCCATTATAGTCATATAACGCCCCAGATCTGGTGCGTTATAGTATGCATCAAAACTGTGGATTTGCTGTTGATTCTTAGCATTCGGGTGACTTTAACGGACTCGGACCCATGCATTATATCCTCATAACACACCAGCCTCGGTGCGTTATGTTTCGGTGGTTTCTGATTTCTTTCGGGTGAGTATAACGGGCCATGGGAGGCACATGATACTCAGCATAACGCCCCATGCTTAGCGCGTTATGCCCTGCGTTTCTGGTTACATTGCATTGGTTGGTTAAGTATAACGGGCCACGGGAGGCAGTGAGGCACGTTATACTGAACATAACGTCCCATGCTTGGCGCGTTATGATCTGTGTTCTTGGTTTCTCGCCATTCTTCAGTTGAGTATAACGCACGGGGGTAGGTGCGTTATGCTGAACATAACGTCCCAGTGGTGGTGCGTTATGGTCTGCATGTCTGTGTGCTTGTGTTCACATAGGTGTTCGGGTGAGTTTGACGGATGGTCCGTGGGTTGCCTTGTTAAGATCTATTTGCATTGCAATTGATAATCTCTACTTCATCATACAAACTCAAAAATCAGCTACGATTTTCTTAAAGTTTGTTAATACCCAATTCACCCCCCTCTTGGGTGTCATTGATCAAGGGACTTTAGGGTCCTCAAGTACCCATCGTCTAGTGGAATGGGAGGCAAATCCTCCCTCAGCAAGCGACTCTCCTCCACCCCCCTGATCGCGGAGGCCTTCTGCCGATACAGGTGGCTGTGCTCGAACCACCACCTGGCATAATGGATGTCGAATCGCCCCCGACATCCCTGTCCCGGCATTGAAAACTACTCCGACTCCCGGTGGCAGTAGCAGTCCTACCACGCGGTCGCCAGTAGGTGGGTGTCCTTCCCTCTGAACTGCCAGCCTGTCAAAGGAAACTCTCGGTTCAGTGGGATCCCCTGGTCGTACCCAAAATTCCTTACGAACCGATGTGGGTAGTATGGCTCCGAGGAACTCATCATAGACTGGTGCAACATCAACACAATTGACCGACTGCTCAGCACCCACTCAGTCCGTGGCCCTGCTTCTGGCACCCCCTGACCGGGGTGGGCGCTAGTCGCCCCTCCACCTGACGTTCCCAGAAAAAGGCCACAGTCTCTCGTGGCGCTGTCAAAAGGTAATCCCTCCTCGCCTCGAGCGGGCAAGTAGCAAAGGGCTCTGCTAGCCCCCTCTAGATGTGCCTCAGTGTCTCCGTCAGGCTATCCAGTGAAGCTGAACAAAAGTGACGCCATCAGATTTGCCACAGTCCCTCGTGTCACTAGTCCCAGAAACAACAATCCAGCCCACGCACTGAGATAGTGGGTCGACAAGAGAAGGCCCCTCTCTCTCGTCGCTGGGTGCACCACCAGAACTCCCAGTCCCTAATAAATGTTGGCCAATGCAGCAGGAGCCAAGGCCAACTGTCGTCCCCCCGCCAACAAGCAAGCCGGTCACAACAACTCGGCTCTCAGCATACCATCCTCTCCATGCGGGACCACAATGTCGCCAACCAGTACGCCAAGTATGCGGCAAGGTGTGTCATGTCCGGCAAACCATGGGGATTCCACCCTTCCTGTTGTGCATATATGTATCTGGTATAGGTCCGAAAACGTAGCTCCACCTCAATGTACTCCTCCCACAGAGTCTGATCCCTGGTAAACTCCTGATAAAAGTAGAAAGGCCCACTGTAGAAGTGACGGTCCCACACGTTCAGCGGCACCCTGGGAGTCTGTGTAGCTCTCTCTCTCCCCACCAGGGCCAAGTCCCTCCCGGTCTTCATAAGATATCGATAGTTGTAAGACACTCGATATCGCCCCTGTCCATCGGTGTGGCTACGGTGGAGGTCATCCAGTACCATCTCCTCATACCCCTCACCGCTGATCAGCAATCCATAAATCTGGAATAGGGACCACAAGTCAAGTGACGTATCTCCCTCTAAGAAAAATCAAAATTTTTACAAAAATCTCACGCCACTCCCTCTCTCTCCTCACTCTCTCGACTTCTCTCTCTCTCTCCTCTTTCTCTCCCTCACACGTTCTCTCTCCTCTCTCCCCCCATTCACTCGGCTCGCGGTCCAAACAGACCTCGGTCGACGCGTGGGAGGTATCGACGGGGCCGGCTCGATGCGAGGATCGTGTCGGTACCCTTCATCCCTCGGATCGTGGAGCGTGGAGTCACGTGCGAGCGGAAGGATGACGTGGCCCCCGTCGCCCGATCTGCACCGATTCACGATCTTCGCCGTGCAAGAGGTAGGGGAACGGACTCCTCATCTCGCCAGGAATCTGTTGACGCCTCATGCGTCGCCATCCATCGCCATCTTCATCATTTTTCGTGTAATTCCTGTTTTGGGTGATTTTGGGCTAAATTCTGGATTTATGTTTCTCTCTCGATTTCTGGTCCAGACGGCCGCTGATCGAAGTCAGAGAGGTACCGTTGGATTGGTCGAGTCGCGAGGATCGCGTCGAAGCCCACCTTTCCTCGATCCGCGGAGCGTGGAGTCGAGCCGGGTCGGGAGGCAGCGCGTCACCCTCTCGCCAGATCGGCATCGAATCACCGTTTTCATCGTAATCCAGGTAGGGGGATGGATTCCTTATCTCGTTAGGACACCGTCGGTACCACTTGCACCGTGGTCCGACGCCCTTTACCTCATTATTCATGCATATTCCTGTTTAATTCATTTTAATCCTCAAATGCTTGAAATCATTTCCATGGGCATCGTCTTTTAATTCAAGTGGCATGATTAGGTTTAGAATGATGGTATGGCTTAGCAGGATGGTTTGGTTTTGTGTTTTCCCGCGTCCCCCGTCGATTTCAATCGATCAGGAGGGGGTTTCGGTTCCGACCTCCGGAGTCACGAAACCCAGGTGACATAACACGCCTGCCTCGGTGCGTTATAGTCATTTGGCGCACCCCTAGAGGTGCGTTATATTGTCCGTGAACTGTGAGTTTCCTGTGGATTTTTGAGTTCGGGTGGCTTTAACGCGCCTCATTTGGTGCGTTATAGCCCCTGTGTGTGGAGTTGAAGGCCTGTTGCCTTTACCGCCCCTGTCCCTGCGCGTTACATTCATATGACGCCCCTTGTTAGGTGCATTATATCCCGTGTTTAACTGTGGATTCTGATCGTTCTGGTAGGTATAACATCCCATGGGAGATGCATTATGTTCCTATAACGTCCCACCCTTGGTGCGTTATATCCCTTATCAGTTGTGCTGTGTGCCTATTGACTTTAACGCCCATGTTCCCATGCGTTATAGTCCTATAGCGCGCCTTCCCTGGTGCGTTATAGTCCCGTTTAACTGTGGATTTGTATGAGTTCTGTTAAGCATAGAGGTCCTGCCTTGGTCCGTTATGGTATGTAACGGGGTGATCTTAGTCCGTTATATACCTGGAGATTCATGTGATTCCTCACATAAAAAGGTGTACATCTATCTTGACTGGCAGCTTGGCCATTATGAAAATCAGAGGTGCTATTCAGAAAAGCTCTTACTAGTTCAACTTGTTTGACTTCAATACTCATGGTAGTTAATCCTGAAAGGTCGCTGGGTTTCATAAGTTAGACTAAATGAGGAACATCCGAACTTCAGTTCCATTGTGTGCATCAGCTTTAGTAATCCTTTTCTTTTCGTACTCCTTTGACTGCTTAAGTCTGGACATAAGTTCTTGACTTTAATCCATCCATTCATAATCTACTACCATGGCATGCTTATGTGCTGGGAGACTCTTGTTTTAAGGGTTGCTCATGTCATTTCCTCGCCTATGTCTTAGTTTTGAATCCCTCTTATGAAGCTTCTCCCACATCCTTTTAACTACTCTGAATTACGTACTCCTCTTGTTTTTGCTCATGTCAAAGGGGGAGAGAATGTATGGTTGTGTTGTGCTCTAGAGAGAATTCTTCATGATCAAAGGGTTAGTATGTCAAAAGGGGAGAGAATGTCCTCTTGTGATGTAGTCATATCATTGCATATCATGTTGATCTTGTTTAATTTAACCTGCATGAGTTGCATTCCCAAGTCTGCTGTCAAAATTATGAGCACAATGACTCATAGTTGCCATCATCAAAAAAGGGGGAGAATGTTGAATAAATGTTATTTTGATGACGTCTCACTATAAGTCATTGGTTAATTAACTTTGAAACTCATGAAACACCCTTTTCGAATGGCTAGGTATGAGGAGTGTTGACCTCACCACTGCCAGTGTTGACCTCACCAACTTCTTCAAGATGCCGTGCGTTAGAATCACCAAGGGGAACAACAAAGGAAGTGTCGACCTCAACTATCAGGGTGTCGACACTAGTGTCATTCTAGAAACCATTATTATCACCTTATTAAGAAGGAGTGTCGACCTCAGTCTCTCAGAGTGTCGACGTCATGATCACAACCAGCATTCTAGAAGGCGGCCAGCGCATGCACTGTCGACCTCACCATCTTGAAGTGTCGACCTTATCTCCATCAACCAACATTCAGGGAGGCGGCCAGCGGATGAAGTGTCGACACTACTGCTTTAGGGTGTCAACCTTAGCCTCATTCCAGAAGCTGTTGAAACCAGCAGCTTTCAACGAAGTGTCAACACCACCGTTTCAGAGTGTCGACCTCAGCAGCATTCCAGAACACATTTCAAGCCCGATTCTGTGAAGAAGTGTCGACACTACAGACTCAGAAGGTCGACCTCACTGAAGAAAGAATTCAAAATTATCTGACAAATCTATCTTTTCGAAGGAAGTACAGAGAGATAAAAAGGCAGATGTAAACCCCTACAAAGCACTAGTTTTGAGGTATGAAGAGACCTCTAAAGACACCTAAAATGTCTCTTTCACAATTAGTGTCCAAAGGATCACTTTACTCCAAGTATCTCGAAAACAAAATTTTATTTCTATCATATAAATTGTTAATTATAGAATTGTCTTACTTTATTTCATATTTCCATGTGCACACACACCTTTTAGCCCTTCCGTGCCCTCCAGCTCATGGGCAACGGGCCAAGATTCGAATGGTATCGGGTTATTCCCGGTATCTAGATCTTGGGTCGTTATAGATGCTATCAGAGCAAGTGTTGTAGACGTACGTGAGAATTAGAGATATTGTAGAGATCAGAGTCCATAAGGTCCAATATAGTCGGCAGTTGGCATAGGTTTTCATGTTTCCTTATCTCTTTGTTTCTCGCTTGAGAGCTTGAGTGTGCTTAGTTGGTGCTGTGAAAGCAGTTGTTGTCTTCATCAGAGTGCTGGTGTGGGGCTCTATCTTTCCCGTTGGTGGTGGCCTCGGTTGTGCTGCGTTGGGTAGAGTTGCTGATAGGTGTGTCTTTGCAGTGCTACGTTCGAGGAATTTATAGTGAAGTCAGGCGACTGGTAAGGATTGCCTGTGGTTAGGTGGCTGTGAGTGTGCTCTAAGGGTGTTAATATTGTTGTGGCCACCCCTGCGTGAGGTTTATCCAGCCCCTGAGGTGTCAAGGTCGTGGTTTAAGGTGACAGAGTGGATGCTCTGATCGAGAGTTGTGCTCAGGTGAGCGGAGGATCTTCCTGATGAGCTGTTAACTTTCGAGCCTGATATTCTCACCATGCTCTGTGGTGTCAAAGATGATGTGCCAGTCTCGATTATTTGTGGATTTAGAGGTAGGATTGGGCAGAGGTGCCCGAGCGAGCTCCAAGTCTTGGCTTTCTACGTGTGAATGGACTGTGTTAGCTCTAGATTTAGTTCAAGATTGTGTCTCAGAAGGTAGATATTTTGAGGATCTGAGAATCGAGAATGGATTGGTAGTAGCAAGGACATATTTGAGGGAATGATGTCCAATGGCTAAGAGGTGTAGTAGCCTTCGAGCCTAGTGACTTTTGTGGTTTCTTCACTGCTTGATAGGTGGTTTGGCATGCTAATGGCTCCAGGATCAGAGGCAAGCATAGGTAAGGAGGATGTAGTAGCGGCTAGCTTAACTGTTGTGGTAGAGTGTGGCTAGCAATTAGCAGAGTCAGTGCTCGAGGCTCGATGAGTCACAGTTTGAGGAATTACAACAATGGCACATCGGGAGATGCTATGAGTATGGTCTGATGGGACACTTGGTGAGTGTTGTCGGACCAGCTAACCTAGTGGTGGTGATGGTTTTTTTCTGAGGTTGGAAGGTGCAGTTCTCAACATGCACGTGGTTCAAGGTCAAGTCAAGCGTAAAGATCTCCCGCCTTCATAGAAGGTATGTTAGTTCCTCCTTGGTCAGAGTGGATTGCATTTTGCTAAGTTCTGTCGCCTTGCATTGTGCGTTTGGATTGGTTGGCCTCCTTTTAGGTGTGCCATGAAGCCCGTGTTAGACATGTTCTGTGCTTTGGCGAGGTGGTTGCCTGTGAGAATCAATGACCATCCCTGGATGTGTAAGGGTGTTGGTGCTATTCTGGAAAGTTGAGTGCCAGTTGGGTAGTGCTGCGAGGATTCATGGCTGGTGTTGTAATTTTCGATGTGTTGGGGATCTGAGCCTGCGGAGTTGTAGGAGGATTACTAGATTAAGAGAGAGAATCTGTGCTCTGGGTTTGAGCTAATGGAGTTTTCCTTACCCTATTTTCTAGAGTTAACCAGCCAAGTTGAGGATCGTCGGGATGGCAGATCCCGAGTCATTCTGATGACTACGCGTGCGGATCAGAGTACGCAGTAAAAGCCTATTGTACCCATATCCCATAGGTTCAGGATCATGGCGTTGGTTGCTACGGGCAGATTCCCAAGGATTTGTGGAGCATCAGAGGATTAGTTCCTTGGTGTGAGATTATTTCTGGCCGTGTGAGCCATGTGATTGTCGTGCCCTTGCTTGAGGCATTGTGGCTCGTGGCACTAGTAAGATAGAGAATTGGGGAAATATGATGGCAAGTTGTCCCATGAGTACCCTGTTCATGCGTTGGAATCTGTGTCAGGCGAGGAGTTAGACTCGGATTAGGTTGCTAAGGAAATCGCCTGACGGAGGAGGAGGATGCGAGTTTGAAGTCAGTAAACTTGTGCTCAACTTGTATTGAAAGTTGTGTCCTCAGAATAGAATCGTGGTCCTAGCGAAGTAATCTCCAAGAGATGATTATGGGTCCCAATTGGTAGCTGTGAGCAACTGGTGAGGCTAGCATAGTGGTCAACTATGTCAAGGTCTATGTCATCTGGGGACCCATGTGCATTGGTCATGGCGTCGTCGACCAGGTTGCTGTAGTAGCAGATGGCACATTTCTGTTCTAGAGATGTGTGTTGTGGATCATTCAGGATGTGTCCTATGGCTCTGTGGTGCAAGTGAAGCCGAGGATTGGTAGGCATCCATTGGAATAATTGTGATGAAGCTAGGATGAGATCGTAAGATGGATAGTGCTTGTGTATAGAGGTCCCTAGAGGTAAATTATTGTCGAATGGAGAGCCTTGGTCTCATGACTCGCATGTAAGGATTTTCCTGTAAGCCTGAGTCAAGTGCTACTATGGACTAAGGATTATAAGATCTCATCACTGGTTTTGTCGTGCTCCCCTGAGAGGGTAGAGTTGAAGTGAGGATCGAGATTGGACGGGATGTTCAAGTAAGGATTGACTCGAAGTGTAGTGATGGTCTATGGAAAAGTCAATGGATGACCTATCGAGATTTGGAATGTACTTATCAGGCCTGAAGAAGTTGAGCAAGCAAAGGTTTCCCATTGATGAATAGTTGGTGACTGGTGAATGGTCTTTCACAGATAGAAGATGTCGATTATAATGGCTCGAGAATGACTAGAGTTGTGTGCCAGCTAGGCCTTGGGTGGCCGATTATGAGATGTGCTTTCTTCCCATAATTGGATCTGGGATTTGTTGGAGGTTTGTGTTCGGACTGGAGCTAGTCCATTGCCATTATTGGCGTTCGGCTTGCCAGGAGTGAGATGGTTTAGGGCGTAGAGCCGATGGATTTGTGACAGTCAGTTGGAATAACTATATGAGCTGGTCAAGGCTTTGTGATGGTGGTCCCTTGCCAACGGCGTGAGTTTAGTCAGCATGTAGAGAAGCTGATGTTTTTTTGGTCCACCGAGAATGGAATTTGATCAGTGGCGGTTTCTCATGATGAGGATTGTGTCTGCTCGGTGAGTGAGATGGTGGCAACGGTGCCATGATCAGATTTTTCGTAATGGCTGAGGTGATGCAAGACTTATACTCTTTCATGTGTTATGCCTGCTCTGATGACCGATGTGTGTCATGTGTGGAGCAAGGCATTTATTCAAGATCAAGGTCAGGCTGTGTCTCCCAGTATCAGTGTTTTTATGTGTATCGAAGTTTTGGTTGGAGCTCTGGGAGAGTCGCCAGCTAAGTGTGTTGTTCTTCCCCTTGAGTTTGAAGTCGCCTTAAATTTCGAGGATGAAATTTATGTATGGAGGGGAGGACTGTAACACCCCAAATTTCCCGGATCTGAATTCATGAGTTTTGGAGCACCTTTGTGTGTCCCAGAGGGTGTTTTGTGCTTTACTCGAGTTTTTGTTTGATGAGCCTTCGGAACCTTATGTAGGGTGAACCGACATGTTTTCGGGCTCTGGGACGTTGCAAGTGTGTTGTACTCTTTTCGAAGATCTTGGGGAGTATTTTTTCCTATTTTCATATTTTCTAGATTTTAAAATCTCAAATTTTCTATTATAAATAAACTCCACCCCTTTCTCTCTCTCCCCATCTCTCATTTTCTCTCCCTCTCCCCCTATCTTCTCCCACGTTCTCTCCTCACTCTGATAATTTTAAATTGCATCCACACTATATGTTAATTTTGTTGCTTTAATTAACATTGCCTGTTGTAATTCCAATTCATTGCACCATTCCTCGACAACCTCCACTAACCCTTCAAGGGCCTCATCAGCCTCTTGGATGGCATCCCTAGTTCTTAGTGGCGGTAATCCGATATTATCGGGTTATCGGTACTCAGAACTCTGGGTCGTTATAGTTTTAGCCGGGTTTGATTGGGGGTTTTAACCGGGTTTGACTGGGGGGTTTAGCCGGGTTTGACTGGGGGTTTTAGCAGAGTTGGGGTATGACTATGGAGTTGGCTGGGAGTTTTAGCAAGGTTTGACTAGGGGTTTGACTGTGGATTTGACTGGGGTTCAGGGTACCAAAAGATCGAAATGCGGGTTTTAATCTACGCGACCTGACCGCACAAGTCGATCCACGTGTGAGGGTGCACGATGGCGGTGCATAACGCGATGGGTTGCTGGGAGTCCTGAGTCGGGCTCTGGCTTACTGTAGAGTGGCTGGAGTATACGCGCCCACCAAATGCTCGGGGAAATTCCTGACACGTGCGTGTGGGGCCGTATAAGGGTGCTGTGCGACCCTGAAGCATGTGGTTGGCCCAGATGGGTCTTCCTTTGACTTGGGAGGGCTGGAGGGAGCCAACACGGGGATAGACCCCGGCCTCGTTGCTGGGTGCCACATGGCATGGCTTGTAGTCAGGGTGCCCCCGGGTCGCCCCAAGTAGCTGTGTTGAACGCGAGTAAACCCGCAAGCTGAGTGATAGGGGGTGGACCTGATCGATTGTTAATGTTGCCACAGGTCACGGCTAGTTGGTTAGGACCCTTGGTTGGGCGTAGTGACTGGGGCATCAACATGATAATGTCATTTGCCTGGTGGTCGGGGTGACCATCGCTCCTTGGCGACAAGTCATATGATGCGGTAGGCTGTTCTGAGTCCCGGGTAAACCCGATTGTTGAGGTGTCGGTGGTGTAATACCATATGCTGGGTGTACGGGGGTGATCCCCGAATCTCTTCAGAGTGTTGCTCGATGCGGCAAGTTGTCCTGAACCTTGGATCCAACTCGATTATCGAAAAACTGACTGGTGCAATGCCCTGTGCTCGGGGACAATCCCCGATTATTATGTCATACCACCTAGCCTAGCGATGCGTCTTGATTTCTGAGCCCAACTTGAGTGGTAGAGCACCTTTGGCATCGTGTCATTTGGCTCTATTTAGGGAGTGTTTCCCTATGCTTAATTCTTGTTGTGCCCCTGTGGTCATTGGTCATTTGTATCTCATGGTTTTGATAATGGCTAACACTATAAGTCATTACTGTTTTCCACTCTTATATGACTGACATACATGATGCTTTGTTGATGATAGGTAAGCAAATGAATGGAGATGGAATGGCATGGAGAAAGTAAAAGTGAAAGCCCAATGATCGCGCCCACGTCCGATCCAGTATCCTTGCCTCTGTGTATGTAGCGATTCTTTCCTTGACTGCTTACGTCGTTAAGTGGCCGAGTGATTGATCGCTTATGCCCAGAGTGTCATTTCCCGTCGTTCTGGTTTTCCGATGTCTCGGCTTGACCTTGTGGTTTGCCATTCCCGTGGATGTCTCTTGACGTCCTATGAGGGCTAAGACCACACTATGAGGTAGCCAGGAGTTTTCTTGATTGAAGTGGAATTCTCTTTCCTACTGTAGAGTCATCATAGTCTGGTCTCGATCAACCCGGGGTAACACAGTGGTTGACAGGTGACCTTGTGTGTGTCTCGGTGGTTCTATCCAGCACGAGATGTAGTTCTGGATATCTCGAGGTATCATTTTACCTCAGTTTGCATGTCCAAGTGTATTGAGGGTTCTTGGTGCTCCCTCAGGTCTCCGTGTGTCATTTTACGTAGTCGTGTCATTTCCTCTAGCTTAGGATTAGACCGATTGGCGGCCTATTCTGCCGTAAGCAACGATCTTGACCCGAAGTCGTGAGACTCAAAGATTGTTGTGGTTGCAGGTCTAGTTGCCTTGCCCTGAGTCTATCGGCAGTTTCCTGTGTTGTCGTGGTGCTTTGTAGTACATGTGGCAGTGCTTCCTTGCCTATTTGTACTCCAGCACTCATATTTTAAGTCTCTATGTCTAGTGAGCCTCCACTAGTCGTAGCCTTACGACACGTTACGGCGTGTCAGCCCTTGTGGCAGGATAGTTTCCGTTGTACGATTTTTAAGCTAGTTCCGTGGGCCCCCAGTCCAACTGTAGCATCCTGTAGAGGGGGAATACTAGCTAGAGACCTGGCTCCAGGCAATGAGCCAGTGTGTGCACACGTGGTCAGGGGCGTAGGACTTGCGCCGACGGGTGTGACCCTATCTAGTCACTCACGATTGTAGTTTCTATTCTAGTTCAGCGTGTACCTCAGTCTCCGCCGTTCTAGGCATCCGTAGTGAGGTACTTGTGGCGCAGCATAAGACGTTAGTGGATGCAGCTGGTCATTCTTCTAGTGAGGGGGTACTTCCGTCACGTGACACGTGACTCTCACGTTTCTCTCGTGTCGTGACCTTTCCGGGTTAGCCTTCTCTCGGCTTTGCCCAAGGTCAGTGTTGTGTCGTGTGCACGACGTCCTAGTGATGTGTGTGTGGTTGTGTCTAGAAGAGCGTACATGAAAATCGAGTCGTGTGTGCTTTAGGGCGCCTGTGTCTGTTTAGGTCTTTTCTAGACTTTTTGCCAGTCCTTGTAGGCCCGACAGATCGGCAACTCCTACCTTTGTCAGATCAGAGTTTGCCTTCCTATTACTGCCCGAAGTAGTTCGGGGAGCCGAGGTTAATTTGGCAGCCGCGCTCGTTCAGTACGGCTTTTCCCTTTTCTTTTAGCTTCCCTCTCCTTAGCCTGTTCCCTACTCCTGCTTCCCCCTTCTTTACAGCTTTCTTACGGTGGGTTTGGCCATATTCACTTAGCATAGTTTCCGCATGGCTTGCGTGCCTGTTGTGGGTTATATACCATGTGAGTCCATGTAACAACGGAGGGTCATATCCGCCTGAGTTCTATGATTGCAGTGAGTAGTCCTTGTGTAAGTTTAGTAGGCCAGTATCTACTAGTTTTCGTCATCTGGTCGTGGGTAGTTTTCTTAGCACCTCGTGGTGTCATACCGTGGTTTATGGTGGTTTGCTTGCGTGTGTACGCCATTCTCGAGATTCCCGCGAGACCGCGGATGATAGAGTTACTCGATGGATTCCCACTAGACTGCGAAAGATCGTGTTTTGTGGTTTCACTACCTTGAGGGCATTTCGTGTCGGACCGAGCGAGACTGCCTAGTGTGTACGATGCTCTTGGTGCAGTGGTGTGACCGCCTAAGTGTATGTACCTTAGTTAGGACAATAGTACGTTGCTATCGGGGGCAGTGGCATGTACGTCGTGTCAGGTAGCTGGACATGGCCATGCTGTGAGACACAGTGGCACGGATCCTAACCAGCCCCAGGGTGTGGTGTATGTGTGTCTCTCCTTTGCTCCTCCCGATACCAAGTGTGGGGCAGTGTGCGCGCATATGAGACCTTGGTGCAGTATAAGATGTTAGTGGACACATCTGACCTTGTTATGTATACTTGAGTAGCGGACCCTATGCCGGTAAGATTGAGTTACCGACAACGTTGTTGTTGGCCCTTCCAGCAGATGGGCTGGTGTCTCCCTGTGTGTAGGGCAAAGTTCTCTCCCTGGTCCTAGCTCGAGACCGAGGTAAACTAGTGTATGGATGTCCTCCCAAGGGTGAAGCTTACATGTATGGCCGCGTGGCCTTGTCAATGGTTCCGTCAACGAAGACGGGTTGTTACAATCGCGTGAGTAGGGCTCCATAGTTCCTCCGCTTACCATTTTTATTGTTCCGACCGCTGTTGTTTATTGTTGTTACTGTTGTTACTGCTCATCATTTTTTTTTGGTGGGGATCTGTGGGATCTCTACTGAGCTAATGAGATGAGACTCGCTCCCTACTTTTTTAGGTGCAGTGTTTTTTCTCGAGGTGGTGTGTCTTGGTCAGAGGATCTTTAGCCGCCAACTTGCCAGTGCCGGGGTATGTCCTTTAGCAGTGTACGTTTCTCTTTTTGTTAACTGTACTTTATGAACTGGACTCCGTAATTATGTTATTTAATATAAAATATATTTTTAATTCTGTTAGATTAGTTGATTAATTCTATTAATTAATTTCTTATAATTATTTTGAATTTTGATGATTTGATGTGGACATTTTCATTTGTTTTTCATAGCGCCTCGTACATCTTCTCCTCCCAGTCCTTCTTGTTGGAGCTGACAATTTTGGCTAGGAGGGTGCAGAGAGTCTTGTTGAAGGCTTCGACTAGACCGTTGACCTGTGGATTGTAGGGAGTTGACGTCCTCCAGTCAATATTGTATTTCTCCGCCAGCCGGTAGACCTTCTGGTTGCTGAAGTGGCTACCATTGTCTGAGATAATTCGGTCGGGGGTGCCGAACCAGAATATGATATTGTAGCGGACAAATCTGGCGATGATTTCCCCGGTGACCTCCCTTAAGGCGACGGCTTCTGCCCAGTGGGAGAAATAATCAGTCGCTGCCAAGATGTACTGGCAACCTGCGGATGAGGCGGACAGTGGTCCCACGACATCTGTCCCCCATTGGGCGAAAGGCCAGCTAGGCACCGTAGGATGCAATGGCATGGGTGGCCTCCTGGATATTGTGGCATGCTCCTGGCACTTCTGACATGACTTAGCATATTTACAACAATCATCGAACATCACCGGCCAGTAATAGCCAAGCTTCTTTATTTTGATTTTCATCTTCGGCCCCGCTTGATGTGCACCGGCCGCTCCGGCGTGAACTTCCTTCACGACTCCCCGGGCCTCTTCACTGGACAAGCATCGGAGGAGTATCTTGCATCTGGCATCGGCCATGGTTCGGAATAAGATTCCGTTCCGGAGCTCGTAAGAGTCCTTTGTCCTGATCAATCTGATCATTTCTTCCCTTCGCGCGGGTAACTGCTGATACTTGAACCACTGCATGTAAGGGGGCCTCCAGTCGGGTAGGCTGGCGGCTTCTGCTGTGGCAACCTCCAGCTCTTCGTCTTCTTCTGATTCCTCTTCTACCATGCTAGGTACCTGGCGCTGGTTGACCACTCGAATGTCGAGTGATCCGTCCGATGGGACTGCTAGCGAGCTTGCTAACTTCGCCAGGGCGTCAACCTGGGCGTTCTCTCCTCTGACGACGTGGCCTATTTTGAGGAGGTAGAACTACTCCATAAGCCTTTTTACCTTGGCATGGTAGGGGATTAGTTCGGGTTTTCGGACCTCAAACTGTCCCTGGACCTACTTGACGACTAGCAGCGAGTCGCCGAACACTTCTAACATTTTGATCTCCATTTGCAAGGCGACTTGGAGACCGATAATTAGGGCCACATATTCCGCTTCATTATTTGTGCAGGGCTTATTGATGCAGCAGGAAGTGTGCATCACTTCTCCGTCTGGAGATTTGAGGACGATGCCTGCACCAGCCCGCACTCTGGTACACCCAGAGGGGGCTATCTCTGTTCTGGAAGCCCCATCGAAGTACAACTGCCACACGGCTTGTCGGACCTGATCCGCTTCCAATGTGTCATCTTCGGGCAGCTCCGTGGCCAGTGGGGATGATGGGGACATCACTTACCCCCTCTACATTTTTGAAGCCCGGATGGATCGTCATCAAGTGCCTCAAATTTCGATCCTCTTAGGGCTCGGGCTGGCTACTCCCGTCTTTCTTTTCTGCTTCCATCTCGACACTCCGTGGATAGATGTCCTATATCCCTTGGGCATAGTCCAAAATAAGGGGAGATGCTACCCGAATGAATTCTGATCGCTGCTTTATCAGATAAACATCATCTCCAAACCCCCTTGGATCTGAAGAGTCCTACCTCTGCATGGCCTCTATTGACTCCCTCTTAGGAATAAAGATATCAAATGCCTCGGCATACGAGTACTGTCTCAGCTTAGTCCCACCTTGTGATAATTGAACATTGATGTGCTTCGATCCTTTCATGGATTCTATCCCGCCTCTGCGTGGATGGTTTCCTATTCTCACTTGGCATGGTCCAAGATAAGGGGATATGCTGTCGGATTCATTCATGTATCATGTAAATGGAGTCAATGAATGAGCATGTAACACCGCAGTGTTCTAAGAATAAGATTTTGTTATTCTGCTTATGCTTGCCTAGTTTCATGAAGAATGATGTGTCGTCCCTCTTCAACATTCGCATGATAATTAAATCAACCTAAAGTTCATCCCCCTGTTTTCCTCGGTATATCAAATGGCGTGTGGTCAAAAGTCGGGTTACACCTGACCAGAGGCTCTCACTATGCGTGATGGTAGTTCTCGGACCTAAGTTCTCCGCCTTGTACCCAGAAATAGGCTAATAAACCATAATAAATTGTGAGAGCATGATCTTGTGTACACGTCTCTTATCCTGCAAAAGAGTAAGCACTACAGTCATATTTTGTTCTGCCCCCAAGACTCTTCTACTTTGGTGACTAATCAAGGGTTGTCTTTCTTCGGAGGGGCGTAATTAACGTCATAACTTTTACGGTATGACGGACTTCCGGTCCAGACCCGAATCCCATAATCGACTGACCAAGTCAAATCGAGCGTATAATAAAATCTTCACTCCGGTGACTGGCACGCCTAATAAATAAATCAAAATGAAGTGGATGAATAAAATTTAAACATCCGTAAGATCTCATCCCCACAAGCTTGGCACGCCCAGTGGGACTGAGTCTCCCTTCATCTTTTTGCCAAAGTAGGAGGCCTGGCGGCCTCCCCCTAAAATTCTGACTATATGCTAATCTTATTTGCAGGAATTCAGATGGAGACTGGACTGATTTCTCTCAAGTTCGGCCAGCAAGTCATTGACAGCCATGTTCGCGATGGGTACCTAGCAATGCCCACAGTATTCGGGTCCATGCCCCGGTTGTGGGTTTCCCAAATTGCTTAGGACTTGCATTCGTCAACCTGCTCCAGGTCGATGGTGTGGTTGAGAAGATTGCTATGGTCGGAGCCACAGATGTACCAGAAAGGAAGAAGCTCTGGAAGACCGTAGTCTCATGCACCATCGTTCCATGCTATGTCCATCACTTGGACAGAAGAGCTAGTGTTCCTGCTGCAGCTGGTGGGAAGACCCTTTTCTTCACCCTGTGTCTACTATCTGTGCACAGCTGAAGATCTGCTGAGTTCCCACCTGTTGCAGCATCAGCCACCACTACAGCCCAAAGTTCCTGGAGAACTACCTTATATTTCTGGAAATCTCTTCAAGTCAGCTTCGTCGAAGAGGTGATCCCACCTTAATCTGAGTTCGGGGCTGTCCTAGAGGACCATTCTCGTCAGAGTGCGCATCTGACATCCGAGGGAAGATTAGAACACCGGTGCAGAAGCTACTGCATCCTCACCCTAGCTCCCCTTGGTGCGCCATTTGGCTGGGACGAACTACTACCAGTCATCTGTCCAACACAGCTAGCGGAGCATCGTTTGGAGCTCGGAGCTACCCATTCCAATTAATCTCCCCCAGGTGCACATGTCAGTCCATTCAGAATCAGCACAGACACTCCTCCACTCTACGTCCTCTATCTCCCTAATCCAACCTCCCCTGGTGGCCTTCCTAGTTGGAGATCGAAGAGGATTCGTCCATAGTCACAACTGTCTTGGTCCCGCACCATTGTGACTTCGGGAGTGTTCGTAATGACGTCCTCTACCTACTACTGCGTTCTGAGAGCAGTCCAAGTCTGAACAGAGCGACCCGGTTCCAGAGCTGGCCCCAACCTGCGACGACGCCAGGAGATCCCACAAAAATTCAAGAGCTTTCCTAGGTCAATCAGAGAAGAATTAGCACTGATTTCGACAGCTTCCAAGTCTGACACTGCCCGTGGCGGCATCAACAGCGACCACCTGTCTGGTTCCAAAAGCAGGCTGAACCAGCCGAATAGCCAATCGGCACTCTTAGGAGTTATCTTCCCCACCCCACCTGGCCGGCTTAGCACCCCTCCCTGTGTGGAGGTAGTTTTGATGTAATCCACAATCCCCCACCCCTTGGTGCATGTAAGCTATTAAACAGGGAAAGCTTCTCCGACGCAGTGTGCGGGGAGCCCACACTTCTCCACTCGCCCACGTCTCCGAACGGGGTCGGTGTCTTCACACCAACCAGGTTAGCTCTAATCCCTTGCTCTCATTCCAGTTCTTGCTCATTTAATATCCGTCGAATTACTCCGCTGGTGGAGAGAGAGCGCTCGATCTCGGAGCACCTAGCTTCACGTGGTCACCGTGGAGTTGTGAGAGAGTGAGTGACCTAGTGCCCCAATTGGCACCCAGCTAGGCCCTTGAGTGTGGGCACCGTACCCTCGGGAGGACAACCTTAGCCCTGCTGGCCCTCTACCAGCAAGGGTCTTGTTCCATTACCTCCACTCGGCATCGCCGAGTCACCCCGGGGATCATGTGTGCAACGGTGGTTCGACAATTACATGGTTTCCTTGCTCTTGTGCGTGTGCTTGCGAAGTAGGTCCAAGGAACTTTCGCATAATTTTTGCATGCCCCCTAGTGGTTTCACATCAAATGTTGCTTACGTCTCACAGGAAAAGAGACACGCGTCATTTGGGGCCAGTAGGAGTCTGGGAACCCCGGTGACTCGATTTGGGTCGATTCGTCGGAATCACCCAGATCTCGTGATTTAAGGCGTTTTGTTGCGTGCATGTGGTATTTTTGGAATCCCTGAGGGATTTCTCATCGTTTGGGTGTATTTCCCCTGCGCTACGGCATGCATGGGGCATGGAATGGGCCGATTCAGCCGTTTCACCATTTTGATCATTGGATTGGCATAACGGTCCTACCAGAGGCCGTTATGTGCATAACGGTCCCCCGATAGACCGTTATGGTCCATTGACTGATGTCTGGCTGGGTATGGCGGTTGATATAACGCGTCTCACCCTATGCGTTTTGTGGCTATGACGGATGGGTCTCGGTCCGTTATGTGCCCTCGGTCTGTGGTTAATGGGTTTTTATGTCTGTGTGGTATAACGTGCCCATCCTTGTCCATTGTACCAGTATAACACGCCTATAGTGGCCCGTTATACGTCATTTTATTAGTGTAAATGTCTGTTGAGCATAACGCACATGCTCTGGTGCGTTATGTTGATATAACGCCCCTGTGCTGGCGCGTTATATCATCTGTATGTGATTTCAGGTCTAGTTGGCATAACGCCCCTCCCTTGGTACGTTACGTGGGTATAACGCCCCTATGCTGGCGCGTTATAGTCTTGTTTGCCGTATTGACCGGTTGCTTGTTCTGTGTTGTGCGTCCATCTGTCTTAGGTCCTTGTTTAGGGCGGTGTCTATCTGTCGGTGGTTGTCTGGATTGGTGGGTTTAGGTGACTAGCTGTGGTCTTTTCCTACACTACGACAGTACCCTAACGATTCAATCTAGAAGCTGCCATTGTCCGTGTCTGTGGTTGCGTTGCGACTATCTCTTGACTGTTGGGTTTTCCCTAGCAGTTGACTGACAAGTTGCTCTGCCCAGAGTGTTGTCATCATCCGCCGCTCCTGTTCCTGTTGGTTCTGTTTGTTTATGTTGTTATGGCGGTGGATGTGTTAGTGTGTTGGTGTCGTGTCTGGTTCTGGTCAACCCAGGGTTACCTAGTGGTTGATAGGTAGTCTTGTTGTGTCTTGGTGGCCTTGTCCAATTCGAGACCTTGGTTCTAGATGCCTTGAGGTACCGTTCTACCTCAGTTTGCATATCCAGGTGTGCTGAGGGTTCTTGGTGTCCCCTCAGGTCTCTGTGTGTCATTTTCTCAGAGCGTCGTTTTCCTTGGCTTAGGATTAGACCGATTGGCGGCTTGTCCCGCTATGTGCGATGATCCTGACTCAGAGTCGTAGGACTCAGCGACCGTTGTAGTTGTAGGTCTAGTTGCCTTGTCTTGAGTCTGTTGGTAGTCTCCTGTGTTATCTTTGGTGCTTCGAAGTACGCGTTATGGGACACTCTTGCCTGTATGTACTTCGGCACTTGTGTTTTGGAGTCCGTGTCTTGTAAGCCTTCACTAGTCGTAGCCTACCCTTTAGGCGAATCCACGTAAACCTCCTTGTAACCCTTCAAATTCCCCTATAAAAACCCCCCAAGGGGTAGGGCACAAAATAGACGAAGGACGCACAAGAATGAAGGATCCAGCACTCAACACTTAACGCAGATTGCCAGCATCTGACGAGCTAAGGAGAATTATGTGTGCATGACTTGTCAGTCGGCTTAGCACGCCAAGGGTAGGTCCTTTGCACTTCCCTCACGTGTTAACTAAGCTGTAACATACAAGTCCATGCCCGCCACATGTGAGACGCTACAATAAGGGTAGATGCCCCCTCATGCCGGGATTGCCCCTCACGTGTTTGTCAGCCACGGCCATGCATGTGTCATGATGTCTTCCTCCCTCTTAGTAACATGGCCACGTCGACCGCTCAACTCGAGCCGTGATTGACCCTCACCTAGATATCAGATTGACGTATCCCCCAAGTCACCCAGCCAGTCTTAAGCCCCCATTTGACACCGCGGCCATGGCCCACGCCACGGGGGGGGATCTTCTATAAAACACACATGTATTCATATCATGCATCGACCCGGGGATCGACTAGCACGTCGAAATTGTCCCGTGGCATGCACCTGTTGTACCTTGGCCTCCACGGCCCATATGTAAAAATATATACATCTTAGTGTTACGCTGCCAATTGGACGTGTGCTCTCGCATCCACGTTCGGGCCTCCAGCAACCCTCTGTGTCACCTCGTGTGAACCCCCAGTGCCCTTCACCCCCAACCAACACGACCAAGTCTAAGACGAACCTACAGCTACAAAGTGCTCTTGGGTCTTCATCCCTGGCTTCAGGAATACAGACTCTGCTTCGGCATGGAACGAAGGTCTTTGGATTCAATATGATGTAAATAAACACTGACTGCTTGCAGTCGGTGGAGAAAGACATCCTGTGCATGACTCCCCACAATCGCCTACGCACTCGCACCCATGGAACCATCTTCCCCTCCACGTATCGCTCAGCCCCTGAGTCCACGTGCCACGCCCTGGCAGCACATCCCCAGTTAAATGTTTGGTTCCACGGGTGATTGTCGAGAGATCGACTGGCACGCCCGCATCCCAGCCATGTTTCTGCCTTTACCCAGAAACTCCCCATGCCACTCAGTCTCCCCTCAACTCTCCGTAAAAGGTGAGCGCACAGTGCCGCTTTGAGACGGATATGGTCACGAGAGGGGGTGCCCGAGGCCCCTTATCTTCTGGCATCTCTCTTGTAGCTATATCCTACCCCTCACTCCAGTCACCGCACACACCGCTCTGCGAGCCCGTCGGCACGCACACGCACGCCGGTGAACTCTCGGGGTGAAACAGAGGGTTATAAATAAAGGTCCTTATGTCTTACCCCCTAATAAGGATGAATGGGAAGATGAGTACATTAAGAAATCATGTGCGAACTTTAGAGCTATGAACATTATTCAGTGCCCGATACATCCTACCCACCACCTCTCAGTACTCTCACCCAATCCTTCACACTTTACAGCACTGTGTACGTGGTTTTGCTTCCTTTTAATTGTCTGTCTCCATCACAACAAAGGCTTCCCGTGAATCCGGCATCAGTTCACATGAAGTGATGAAGAGTTAACATGCAACAACTCCATCACGGCATCGATCGATCCATCACCTGGGCCTTCGGTCTTCCTCCCCACCCCAACACCTCTCTCTCAACCCTCAACAACCCCCCATGTAGGGGGTTCCCGTACGAGGCCCTGCTCTTCCTATATATAAATAAACCCCAGCGAGCGATCGAGCTGCACCTCGTCCTCGGCCTCTTCGTCGATCGGCACGGCCGTGGCCATCGAGAGCAGCCTCCAAAAATTCCGTACGTACGTACGTACGTAGTTAGGGATGGCGGCCACCTTCTTGTTGCTGATCATCACTTGGACTACTGCTCTCCTGTCTGCCATGGGCAACGCCGCCGCACAGGGCACGGTCAATTACACCATCCAAAACAACGCCATCACCTACTCCAACGAATTCGAGACGCAGATGCGGCCATGGGCGGAGACGAACATGCCGATCATCTCCAACTTCATCCGGAATACGATCCTTTGCGGCCACACGAAGATGCAAGAGGAGATCATCCTGCAAGTTGAGGATACATTGCCCCCACCTAATGATCGCGCCTATGCCTCTGGTAACACGATCAAGATGAGTGCGGGGTTCATCGTCAACTGGTTTAAAACCCCGGACGAAAGGATGCCCTACTTCCGCCATCTCATGTACCACGAGATGACCCACCTGTGGCAGTTCGACAAAGGCTACACTGCCACCAGATCACCCTCCAAGGGACTCGTCGAGGGCATCGCCGACTACGCCGCGTACAAAGGCGGCCAGACCCAATACGTGACCTGCCGTCCCACCAAGGGCGACCTGTGGTACGACGGCTACTGTCACACGGCCTACTTCCTGCTCTACCTGGAGGGGCACGGCTACGCTGGAGCCGTCTGCAACCTCAACGTGATGATGAAAAACGGGTACGACAACGAGACCTTCGTCGCCATACTCGGAAATCGTACGCCGGAGGATGTCTGGAACGAGTACTTGGACAACTACGTGGATCCTCCACCGCCGCGTCTCCTCCACGGCCGGCGCCCACGCAAAAACAACCGCACCGCAGATGATCGTGTGGTGGCGGCCACGTACTGATCGATCGACCAGCGCGTACCCTAGCTATACCTACTACGTACGTACGTACTCTACGTTTGCATGCTGATATCGATCTCCCAAGCACCTGCATGGGGATAAGAATATGCATGGCGCATCGCGCGCCGGGCTTCATGGTCGTGACGTCGGCCATGACAATTAATGATCAATAAACATTGATATTTAATCATATAGCTATATATGTATGTATATGTATATCAATGAATAATCAATTGAGATGCATGGCTGTGAGTCTGGCTGTGACTCACCCTTCTCCTTTTCAGGTGAGCAACCGCAGCCTTCGACCGGAGGTCCCCGTGCTTTTCTCGATCGTGTTTAACTAGCCAGCCAGTGTCAGTGGGGTCTTCTGTGTACTTTTGACCAAGGTATGCCCCGTGTAGTTGTACATTCAGACTTGCTATAGTTGTGGACTTATTCTTTTGGCAATTCTGGACCACTCTATATTGACTAACACTCTGATATATTTTAATTACTTCCGCATTTCAGTTTAAAATATCGTTCTAATTTAAATTACACGTGATGTAATTCCAATTCATTATATGCTCCCTCGACAAACTCCCCTAACCCTTCAGGGGCCTCATCAGCCTCTTGGGTGACTTCCCCGGTTCCTGGTAGCGGTAATCCGATGTTACACCAGGTTATCAGTATCCAGAGCACTGGGTCGTTACAGTTGGTATCAGAGCGGTGTTGAGGAATCGTGTAAGGAATTGAAATTACACAGCTATTGTTTAGAATTAGTCCAATTGCGTCGTCTGTTGCTGGCTTAGGATGTTTTTCGTATGATTAATAGATTTTCTTATTTATTATCTATTTTTCTAGTAGTTTCAAGATGCCGCCTCGGCGTTGGAGAGTTCTGATTTCCCAGGAAGCGAGTAGTGTCCCTCAAGATGTTCCTACTCCGGCTCTCGTTATTCCGGCTCAAGAGGATGCGCCTAGCAGTCGCGGACGTGCTTTGAAAGAATTTCTATTGTTTCATCTGCCGACTTTTGAAGGTCAGACTGATCCTGATGCCGCCAGGGTATGACTAGATGCGACCGAGCACGTGTTTCACTCTATAGAATGTGCGGAACACGAGAAGGTTGTGCTCGACACTTTTCAGCTCCAGGGTGCGGCACTGACGTGGTGGAATACGGAATGGGAGATTTCTTTCCAGTCTCGCCTGCTCCGGCAGATTTCGTGGGCTGAGTTCGTTGCTACATTCGAACTTACTTTCAGTCCGGCTTACCTCAAGATGGATAAAATGTACCAGTTTTTACAGCTCGTCCAGGGAGGAATGTCAGCGTTTGAATATCGAAATAGGTTCATGGAATTGGGCTATTATGCGCCCCACATGCTGGCGAATGAAGCATTGAAGACGGAGCAGTTTCTTTGTGGTCTCCGTGCTGAATTGAGGCAACCGTTGATCGTTGCTCGCGTTACTAATATGAATGAGGTATATCAGGCTGCGGCATCGTTGGAGTTAGACTTGGTGAGATCCCAGACTTCTTCTCTGGCAGTGTTGGTTCAGCCGATGATTCAGCTTCCATCTAATTATCCACCTCCTGTTCCAAGGTTTTCTTCAGCCACTCCAGCAACTAGTGGTGTCGCTTCTTCGGGCAAGTCCTAGTTCAGGAGATTCAAGAATAAGAAGAGGTTCAAGAAGCGATTTGACCAGCAGGCATCATCGGGTGCAGTGCAGTAGTCGGGTTAAAAAGCTAACCCCTCAGGTATTCACCCTTCCATTCATGCATATTAGTTTCATTGCTTTATAGATACTACACTCTTTCAGGGCTAATTGGGTTGTTTTCTTTCTGTCTCTACGCTCTTTTACAGATCTACTGTACTCCTAGCACGAGGCCCAACTCTTCTGGCCGGCCAGGAGGGGTGGAGGTTTGAGTTTCGCATCATATTTTTTGGGTGCATGTAGCGATCATCGTCAGACCGTCTGGGTTCCCTTGCGGTCATCTTTAGATGGTTTGGCTTCATCTTGAGGCAACAAGAGGACCATTTTTTTTCCTGCACCTTCGTCTTTCTCCCGCATGCGAGTGTGCCTCACTCGGCATCTTTCCAAGGTACGTAGTGTAGTTCTGTCTACATTATTTACTTTGGTGGCGATCACATCTATCTCTTTGGGTATTTGTCATCATATTTCTCTATTTTCTCTTATTTCTTCCTTCTTAGTTGCTCCACACCTACGACATGTGTTTACTTTTTATTTTTCATCATTATTCCATGCCCATAGCATGTGTTTAGTTTATTTACTGCTTTGCTTTGCATTGCCGAGATGACACATGCTTCATGCTTCATGTTATTGCTTGCTTGAGGTTTAGCACACATCACACACTTCATATTCCATCTCACCCCTTTTCACCCACTTCACACATATCTACAATGACCTTCCGTCTAAGCTAAGAATTATTCTTTCTTAGCGTCATGACCTCACATCTAAGCCAAGTCGTTCGACATCATGACCTTTCGTCTAAGTCAAGAATTATTCTCCCTTGACGTCATGACCTCGTGTTTAAGCCAAGTCGCTCAGCGTTATGACCTTGTGTCTAAGCTGAGAATCATTTTATCTCGACATCATGACCTTGTGTCTAAGTCGAGAATCATTTCACTTCGGCGTCATGACCTTTTGTTTAAGTCAAGAATTATTCTTCCTTGGCGTCATGATCTTGCATCTAAGACAAGTCGTTCGGCGTCATGATCTTCTATCTAAGTTAAGAATTATTCTGTCTTGGCATCATGACCTTACGTCTAAGCCAAGTAATTCGACGTCATGACCTTTTTATCTAAGCCAAAAATCACTCTATCTTGGCATCATGACTCTCCGTCTAGGCCAAGTTGTTCAACCAAACTTCTTGCATTGATGCAATCCCAGCATCGACGAATACACTTAATGTGGCATCTTAGCCGAAGGCTCTGACCTAGACCTTTCATCTGACCTTTCATCTGAGTCAGAGAAACCTAAATTTCTTGTGTTGATGCAATCCCAGCATTGACGAATACACTTAACGCGGCATCTTAGCCAAAGGATATGACCTAGAACTTTCATCTGAGTCAGAGAAATCTGAAACTCCTTGCATTGGTGCAATCCCAGCATCGATGAATCACTTAACTCAGCGCCTAAGTCCTTTGCTGGGTCTCAGCCGAGCGATCCGACCTAGAACTTTCGTCTAAGTCAGAGAAACTTTAAATTTCTCGCGTCAGTGTGATCCCAGCATCGATAAACCATCTTTACTCGACGCCCAAGGCCCTCCGGGGTCTCAGCCGAAGACTCCCACCTAGCCCTTTTGTCTAAATCAAAAAAATCTAAATTTTTTGCATCGATGCGGTCCCGACATCGATGAATCACCTTAACTCGGCACCTAAGGCCTTTCCGTCTCTCAGCCGAGCGATCCGACCCAAACCTTCCATCTAAGTTGGAGAAATCTGATCTCCTTACACCGGTGTAATCCAAGCATCGATGATCCACCTTAACTTGGTGCCCATAGCCTTTCGAGGTCTTAACCAAAGGCTCTAACCTTGAACTCTCATCTGAGTCAGAGAAAATCGAATTCCATGCGTTGATGCGGTCCCGACATCAACAAATACACCTTAACGCGGCAACTTCACCGAAGGCTCTGACCTAGACCTTTCATCTTAGTCGGAGAAAATCAAATTCCTTGCGTTGATGCGGTCCTAGCGTCAATGAATACACCTTAACGTGGTAACTTCGTCGAAGGTCCTGACATAGACCTTTCATCTAAGTCAGAGAAAACTGAATTCCTTACGTCAGTGCAATCCCAGCATCGATGAATAGACTTAACTCGGCGCCTAAGGCCTTTTCGGGCTCTCAGTCGAGGGATTTGACCTAGACCTTTTGTCTAAGTTGGAGAAGCCCAAAACTCCTTGCATCGATGCAATCCCAGCATCGATGAACCACTCGGCGCCTAAGGCCTTTCTGGGATCTCAGCCGAGTGATCTGACCTAGACCCTATGAATTCCTTGTGTAGGTGCAATCACAGCGTCGATGAACCACCTTAACTCAGCACCTAAGGCCTTTTTGGGGTCTCAACCGAAGAGCTCAACCTAGACCTTTCATCTAAGTCAGAGAAAATCAAAGCTCCCTTGCATCAGTGCAATCCCAGTGTCGATGAACCACCTTAACTCGATGCCTAAGGTCTTTTTGGGGTCTCAGCCAAAGATCTCGACCTAGACCTTTCATCTGAGTCGGAGAATCCTGAAGCTCCCTGCGTCGGTGCAATCCCAGCATCGATGAACCACTTAACTCAGTGCCTAAGGCCTTTCGGAGTCTCATCCGAGCGATCCGACCTAGACCTTTCGTCTGAGTCGGAGAAACCCGAAACTCCTTGTGTCGATGCAATCCCAGCATTGATTAATAGCTTAACTCGGCGCCTAAGGCCTTCCGGGGTCTCAGCCGAGCGATCCGACTTAGACCTTTCATCTGAGTCAAAGAAACCCAAAACTCCTTGCGTCGGTGCAATCCCAGCATCGATGAATCTCTTAAGTCGGCGCCTAAGGCCTTCCAGGGCCTAGGCTGAGCGATCAGACTTTGGCCTTTTGTCTAAGTCAGTGAAACCTGAATTCCTTGCGTCGGTGCAATCCCAACACCAATGAACTCACATAGCTCGGGGCCTAAGGCCTTTTGGGGTCTCAGTCGAAGGCTCTATCCTGGACCTTTCGTCTCAGTCAGAGAAACCCAGTTTTTTTGCGTCGATGCAATCCCAGCATCGATGAACACACTCGACCTAGCACCTAAGGCCCTCTAGGGTCTCAGCCGAAAAGCACAGCCTAGACCTTTCGTCTGCGCCAGATCAAGTAAATCCCTTTGCATTGGCATAGATCTATGTCAACGATATTACTATGTCCTTGTAATCCGGTCTCGCCGTGATACTCAAAGAAAAAAAAGGAGAAAAGAATAAGAAGAAAAAAAGGAAAGAAAAAAAAGAGAAGAAAAAGAAGAAAATGGAAAAGAAGGAAACAATTCCTAGATATTCTCATCTTCGGCGTCTCAGCCAAGAGCTCTAACCCAGACCTTTCGTCTGAGTCGGAGAAACCCAGATTCCTTGCATTGGTGTGATCCTGGCATTAGAGAACTATATGACTCAGTGTCTTCAGCCTTTTGGGGTCTTAACCGAGGATCCTGGTTTAGACCTTTCGTCTAAGCCAGATAAACCTAACTCCTTATGCCAGCATAATCCCAATGCCGACGATACCACTCGGGTTGGCACCCATCTCTTGGGTAGGAGTAGCCCATCCGTCCCACCACGATAATCGATACTACCCAATGGCTCGGACCTTCCGTCTGAGACCAGATAAACTAGACATCCTTGCGTCAATATAAACCCAATATCGACGATCTCATCTTATCTGGTACATGAGCCTCTATCTAGACCAGTCGATACAGTTTACGGCCAAGAGCATTCTCACGAAGCCGAAGAGTCTCACGGAGGAATAGCCTGCACCCACAGGTCCTGCTCCCTCGTCCCTTGCTCGCGGCACCAGTGGGTGGGGGACATTTGTTGCAAGGCATACTAGATTAGCGGGAAGATTGTGTCCCTCTATAGTAACTTCACTATTGGAAAAATAGGTTTTCAATTCCATTCTCGACCCTAGAGAAGTAACTATGGTTAAGTTCGATGGTAAGGGAATAGGTGAAATAGGCAAGGTTTTTGCAAAGGAACTAGTAATAAAAGAATGAGTAGCACCTGTATCAAATAACACAAAAGTATGATAGGAGTGAATATGAATTGTACCTTTAATAAGCTCTTCTTCCTTTGTTGTTTCATCTTCTAATATGACATTTAATCTAAACTGTCGTTTCCATCCACCATTGTTCCTCGTGGATGGCTATTCTTTCATCAAAGGACAGTGAGGCATACGGTGCTCCCAACTTCCACATCTGAGACATGCACCCAAGCACTTCCAACATTCTTTGGCCGCATGATCAAATTTATCACAAGATGAGCAAGCTGCCATGACTTGCTTATCTTCCTCTTCCTTGACCTTCTTGTTCCAGTGTACATCCTTGCCGTTTCCATTCTGGGATCTCTTCTTGCTATCCCGAGAATTATAGGCAATGCTGAATTTTTCTGACTTCTTACCTCGCCGATCAGACCTTCGGCTCGACTCCTCCACTTTACCCTTGAGTTTATCGACCTTCTCCAAGGTTCGTTCACATAGGTGTGCCCGTTGGACCATCTTCGCATAGGTCCAAATATTATGCAGGTCAAGTTGCTGGATAAAAATGGGACGTAACCCACCCATAAAGTGATTTACTTTTAGAAGATCGGTGCTCACTAGGTGCGGAGCATAGCTTGCTAGGCGAGAGAACTATAATTCATATTCTATCACTGACATCATTCCCTGATGTAGTGACGTGAATTCAGCTGCCTTCCTCTCCTTGACAAGCTCAGAGAAGTATTTAGCTCGAAGATGGTCAGAAATCCATCCCATGTGTGTGGTGCGTCTGCAGGCGGTGCTGGAATAGACTTCCACAAGGTACGGGCATCCTTGTTTAGCTAGAACGTAGCAAGATGAACCTTTTCTTGGTTGGCACACTGCATGACCTTAAATATACGGTTCATTTCTTCGATCCAGTTTTCTGCCTCATCGGGATTAGAAGAACCCGAGAATCGCGGAGGATTTAGGCTCCAGAAATTACGATGCAGGTCACCAGCTCCTGCCCTAGCGCCGGCTTGCGCCATATTTTGCAAAGCTTGGGTGAGTCTCGCAACAGTTTGTTGCATTACTCCCCAATCGACACGATGAGCCATTGTGAGATTCAGATACCTGAGAAAGAAGTATATTCATTAACTCTAATGGAATTAGTAGAACTTCTAATTGCTATCTCATCCCAGGTTCTACCCAATTTCTCTCACGGTTGGGAGTTTCGTTCCTACTTTCATAGGTGCGGGTCCTTAAATCTTAGACTTAGCCCATGACATGACTTTTTTCCTAGGACATCTAGTCCTATGATCTGATCAGCAGAGGATGTGACTATTTCTTGGCTAGTGTGGTGCTTGAAGAAGGCTCTGTCAGGATTTGGAAGACTTGGACATAGTCCGAGAGTTTCCCGATGTATTTCCCGAAGATCTACCAGGTCTACCACTAGCTCAAGAGACAGATTTGTCTATTGAGCTAGTGCATGGCACCGCACCCATCTCTGTTCCACCATACCGAATGGCTCCGACAGAACTTGCCGAACTCAGGAAGCAATTACAAGAATTACTAGACAAAGGCTTCATCAGGTCCAGCGTGTCTCCGTGGGGAGCACCAGTCTTATTCATGCGGAAGAAGGATGGGACCATGCCGTTGTGCACCGATTACCGAAAGCTTAACTAAGCCACCATAAAGAACAAGTACCCTCTACCGAGGATTGAAGAGTTATTTGACCAACTATCATCAGACAAGGTCTTCTCCAAGATTGATCTGAGGACAGTTTATTACAAGATCATAATCAAGCCCGAAGATGTGTCGAAGTCTACCTTTAGGACTTGGTACGATCACTATGAATTCCTAGTAGTACCATTCGGGTTGACCAATGCTCTGGCTGTGTTCATAGAGCAGATGAATCAAATCTTCCGATCTTATCTAGATCAATTTGTCATGGTCTTTATAGCCGACATCCTGATATATTCTGCCAGTTAGGAGGAACATCGGTAGCACTTGGTGGTTCTGCATTCCCTCAGAGAAAATAAGTTCTTCGCCAAATTCAGCAAGTGTGAATTTTGGCTAGATTATATCCGAGAACAGTATATCGGTGGACCCTAGCATGGTAGAAGTAGTGTCAAAGTGGGAAGCACCAAAGACGGTCATGGAGATTAGAAGCTTCCTTGGCCTGGCTGGATACTACCGTTGGTTCATCGAAGGTTTCTCCACCGTTGTATCCCCAATGACCAAGCTGACCAAGAAAGGAACAAAATTTATCTGGTCAAAGGAGTGTGAAGATAGTTTTCAGATGCTCAAGGAAAAATTGACTATGGCCCCAATGTTGGCACTCCCTCAAGGGGACGATGGCTTCACTATTTACACAGATACCTCTAGGATCGGCCTCGGTTGTGTACTACTGCAAAATGGTCGAGTGATTGCCTATGCCTCGAGATAGTTGAAGGGCCATGAAAAGAACTACTCCACTCATGACCTGGAAATGGCAGCAGTGGTCCACGCTTTGCGCATCTAGAGGCACTATTTATATGGGGTTCGGTTTGAGGTCTTCACTGACCATTAGAGCCTCAAGTACATATTCAATCAGAAAGAACTCAATTTGAGGCAAAGGAGATGGGTCGAATGATTGAAAGACTATGACTTCGCCTTACAATATCATCCAAGCAAGGCAAATGTGGTGGTAGATGCTCTCAGCCATAAGTTGATGGCATTGAGTTTGCATCGAGAGTGGGATATGATGGTGGGTGCGATGGAATCACGACCCGAGAAAAATTAGATGGATACGTGAGTGTATCTCTTCTGCTTCCTTTTCAGTGCTCATTAACGGACATCCCTCTGCTTACTTCTTTAGTGGGAGAGGGCTCCGGTAGGGAGATCCACTTTCCCCACTCTTTTTTGTTATGGTGGCTCAGATTTTGAGTAAGTTATAGAGGAGAGCTCAAGCGGCAGGTGTGATTCGAGGCTTTCAGGCCAGTCACCTCAACAGTAACATCACCCATCTCCAGTATGCCGATGACACTATCCTCTTCTTAGCCGATGAGGAGCACCAATTGATTGATGCCAGATTGATGTTAGATATGGTGCAAGATATCAGTGGGTTGAAGGTGAATTACATCAAAAGCTAGACTGCGGGGATCAATATGGAAGAGTCAGCACTCAGGTGGGCAGCTTTCCTTCTTGGCTGCTAAATTGGGGCATAGATGGTAGTTTCGACCGAAATGTTTCGATTTCGGACCGAAACGATCCGATACTCCCGGCCAAAACTGGGGCGAAACCAAAACCCTCAAAGTGCACAAAAAAATAATAATTTAATTAGTTTCGGACCGAAACCGAAACCGACTCCGAAACTGACACTGTCATCCTTGGATTGGGGAGTTTCCCTTCACTTATTTGAGTCTTCCTTTGTCTCCAGGAACACTTCATTGTAGGGATTGACAGGTGATAGTGCAGAGGTATGGGTCCAAACTTACAGGAGGGAAGGCTAGGCTCTTTTCTTATGGAGGGCACATGGTCTTGTGCAAGTCAGTGCTTGATAACTTGTCGATCTACTTCCTCTCTATTTTCAAGATCCCGAAGACGATGGCCAAGAAGTTGGAGTCTATTCAGGTTACATTCTTTTGGCATGACAGTGGGAGTACTGATAGGGGATGACATGATCTCTCTTGGGGCAGAATGTGCAAGAGCAAGGAGACAGGAGGTGTCGGCATCAAGAACATTAGAGACTTCAATTTGGCATTACTGTGTAAGTGGCAATGGAGGCTTGGGGCAGACAATGGAGGGTTGTGGACATAGCTGATTAGACAGAGATAATATACCTTGTCTAGAGTGTGGGATCTACTCCCGTGTATAATGTCTCCCTGATTTGAAGAGGTGATTTGGAGAGGCATTCTCCAGTGTGTGGATTGCATCAGATCTAGAGTTCGGGTCAGCCTGGGTGATGGACAGAGATGTTTGTTCTGGCAAGATAGGTGGTGTGGTGACTTCTCAGTAGCAGAGGTCTTCCCGTCACTCTTTGCTATTGCACGTGCACCTGGGGCCTCCGTAGCCCAGTTTTTTGATGCGCAACTGACTGGGGGCATTTGGTCACCTACGTTCAGGAGGAATCTCACCCTTGGGGAGATGGACCAGCTCAAAAACCTCCTCACTTTCCCCCTTGACTTCAGGTTAGGTGCTAGCAAAGGAGATAGATGGGCCTGGAGATGGAAGAGTGAGGGAGGCTTTTCCATCAGTCAAATCTGAGGGTTGGTTCTGGGATGCATCGGTTATAGGCTGACGCATGGGGTGTTGGCTGTCTTCATGTTGTTAGTTGGTAATATGGCTCATATAAAGCTGAGAAGCTGGGGCTGTGGTGGTCAAATGACCTTGAGAGATATGACGGCCAACGGCCAGAACTGGGGGCCGGGACTGGCTAACTAACCTGTGAAGGTATCGTAGCTGAAATGTGGGAGCTGGATGTTGATGCTGGGTCTGGGTGACTGGCTCACGGATGTATGATGGCTGGATAGCTGGACTGGCAATTGGCACTGGAACTGAGTGGCTGGCCTACGAAGGTGTTGTAGCTACAACACTGGAATTGGGGACTGGCACTTGAACTGGGTCGCTGGCCTGTGACGGCGCTGAAGCCATGATGCTGGGACTGGAAGCTGGTATTGGGACTGGGTGGCTGGCCTGTAAAGGCTTTCAAGCCACGACGCTGGAACTGGAGACTGGTACTGGAACTGAGTGGATGGCCCGTGAAGGCGTTGAGGCCACGATGCGGGGACTGGGGACTGGTACTGGAACTGGGTGGCTGGCCTGTGAAGGCGCTGAAGCCACGATGTTGGGACTGGAGACTGGTATTGGAACTGGGTGGCTGGCCTATGAAGGCGTTGAAGCCACGATGCTGGAACTGGGGGCTGGTACAGGAACTGGGTGGCTGGCCTGTGAAGGCACTGAAGCCACGATGCTGGGACTGGAGACCGGTATTGGGACTGGGTGGCTGGCCTACAAAGGCATTAAAGCCACGATGCTGGAACTGGAGACTGATACTAGAACTGAGTGGCTGGCCCAAAAGGTGTTGAAGCCACGATGCTGGGACTGGGGATTGGTATTGGAACTCGGTGGCTGGCCTGTGAAGGCGCTGAAGCCACGATGCTGGGACTGGAGACTGGTATTGGAACTGGCTGGCTGGCTTATGAAGGCGTTGAAGCCACGATGCTAGAACTAGTGGCAGGTACTGGAATTGGGTGGCTGGCCTGTGAAGGCGCTGAAGCCATGATATTGGGACAGGCAATTGGTACAGGAGTTGGGCCTCATCCGGCCCTTGAGGGTGCAGTGGTCGCCCTTGCTGTGGAGTGATCTGGAGATAGCCATTGACAGGATGTTAGGATCGACGGCCCCTATCGGTGAGGAGTGGAGAAGGAGAAATTTTTTATTTTTCTCTTTACCAGCTCTACTGCCCTTTCGGGTTTTCGCCAGAGCTGGCCCCCTTTGGCTTTTTCCAGTACACCCTTGTGGGTTTTCATACCGAGGGTTTACCTGATTTTGCCTGAGGCGCCCTTACAGATTTTCACCTCTGCTGGGTTAATGGTAATTTTTGCCCCTAAAGGTCCCGTAACGGGAGCCGACTGAGGCCACAAGGGCATCTCTATTTTTAACCCCATTTTGATATTATTTATGATTATTTATTCTTTTTTTTTCTTCTTTTAGATGAATTATGCAATGCAATGTTATACCTGTTGTAGAGGTCCTGAAGCTCTTGAGAGATGAATTGTGGTCCGTTGTCGGTGATAATGGCACTTGGAATGCCGAACCTTACTATGATGTTCTTCATTATGAATTTGTAAACTGTTGACGCTTTAATTTCCATGTAGGCTTCCGCTTCCGCCCACTTGGTGAAGTACCTCGTGGCCGTCAGTATGAAGGATTTAGGTTTGGTAAGGCAGTTGGGTTCACCAAGAGGTCCAATAATGTCGAAGGCCCACATCGAGAAAGGCCGTGGGGAGGACATAGGATGGAGTGAAGAAGTAGGAGAATGAATCTTGTCGACGTGCAGTTGGCACTTGACACACCTTCGAACATAGATCAAGCAGTCCTCTTCTAGAGTGGACCAATAGAATCCTAGCCTAAAAATATTCTTAGCTAACATCTGGCTATTGACATGGCCACCACACACTCCGGAATGTGCCTCTTCCACAATCTTCCAAGATTCATCATCATCAAGGCACCTAAGTAGAACACCAGTGAGACCCCTTCTATAAAGCACACCTCCAACCAAGGTATATCTCTGAGCCACTCTTCTAATGGCCTTCTTTTCTTCTGCAGTGGCTCCTTCGGGATAGGACTGGTTATGACAATACTTAGCAATCTTATAGTACCATGGTTTCTCTTCATCAGCCAGCTCTTCTTTCCAATCCATTAGCATGACTTCCTTGTTCTTGACGATCTCTCTGTCCTTAAGCTTCTTAAGCACCTTCTCCTTAACACTAATAAATGCAGGATCCTTGATGGCAGGAGTATGGCGCTTGTGAATGAGAGGAGAATGCAAGTCCTGTTCGGGGAGAAAAACTAAGGCAGAAGCAAGTGAAGTAAGAGCGTCAGCTAAGATGTTCTGACTGCAAGGGACATGGATGAAGATTAGCTTGGTGAAGAGCTTAGCATTGGCAGACGTGAGTTCCTAGTAGGGTTTGAGTTTGGGATCGACCGTGCGGTATTTGACGAGCACTTGGCGTAGAATGAGCTAACTATCACCAACAATCCATAATTGGGTAGCACCAAATTGATGGGCAATCTGTAGTCTGGCTAGGAGAGCCTCATACTCAGCTATATTATTTGTAACAGGGAAGGCAAGATGAGAAGCAAATGGAATGGTGATACCCTTAGGTGTTAAAAGGACCATGCCAATCCCTCTCCTATGAGAATTCAGAGCTTCATCAAAATGTAATGTCCACATTTGATCTGAAGGTTGATTAACAGACATAAGTTCCTCATCTTGAATCTCTGAGCGGACAGGTTCGAACCGAGGAAGGGGATGATGCGCAAGATGTTCTGTGATGGCATAGCCTTTAATTCACCTTCTACTGAATATAAGTGATGTCAAACTAGGAAAGGAAGCTTTGCAATCGTGCCAATCAATCTGTAAGGACAGATTTTTCAAGAAGAAACTTCCCTGGGTTCTCTGGTGGTCATCTCCAAGCACGTCATATTAATATAACGGTCCATCCCTGGACCGTCAGGCTTTCTAACGCGGGTATATATGACCATTATGCTAGTTACAGGTACGCATCCCGAGGTACATTTTATTTCCATAGTTTCTGCTGTGATTTCCCTGCTTGGGTGCTGCTTGATCTCCTCCTTAGTTGCTTTATATATCCATATTATTGTGTTGCATATTGGTTGTTAGATTTTAGGCTAGAATTTGTATGCACTCCGGTGCGCATAGGTTCATGCATTGATTCCACATCTTAGATTGCATTTCCCTGCCCCTGCCCCATCTAGGGAGCAGGAACTCCTTGACAAATGGGCCGCCATGCAACAACAACTTGACTTCCATCAAAAGCAGGTTGGCCCACAATCCTTGGCTGATGTTCCTGTTCCAAGCTTTCAAAGTATCCGATTTCCCCCATAGTCTGAGCTCCCTAACTACTAGAAATATGATGGGAACGGCAATCAATTATCCATAGTCCCCTAGGGCGAACTGGCCACAGGGGAGGTCATAACCCCAGGGGATGGCCCCCGGGGGTCTTCTTGCGTCATTTAGGGTTGTCCTTTGACGGACTTTGGACCCCGGGAAGCTGGAATGGGCCCGTGGGGTCTGTCATTCTTTGAGTTGTCGTAGCCACCTGCAAGGTGTTCGGGTAAATACCTGACACACCCCAGATTGTCGAACGGCTTGAATGGATGGCTGAGGGGCCGCACGGTAGGCCTTGGGTTGACGATGGTAGCTCGTGAGAGCTAAGGGGAGGCATTTTGTGGACTTGGGCCACACCTCGAGCTGTGTGCCACGTTGTACGACTGGTTGTCAAGGTAGCCTTGGGTTGGCTCGAGTGCTATAGTTAAGTGGCTTATTGCCACGTGTCTGAGTGTCGGGGTTGGCCCCGACTTGCTGGAGGGTTGTTGTAGGACCCAATTGAGGGGCTGGAATCACGGGGTAACCCATGGTTTGGTGTAGAAGGGCTGGAACATATGCACCCACAAGGTGTTCGACGGAATGCCAGACATACCCGTGTAAGCCGTATATGTGTGCGGCGGGCCTCTAAAGCCTGTGGTTGACTTAGTTAGGTCTCCCTTTGACCATGGAGGGTTGGCAAACGTGTCTTTGGGAGGGCCCTTGGCCCCTTTTGATGAGTGCCACGTGGCGTGGCTCGCCGTCTGGGCGCCCCGGGGTTGGCCCGGGCAGCGATGCAAGATACGGGCAAGGCCCATATGTGAGTGGCCGGAGTTGATCCCAAACGGTTGTTGGTGTCGCCGCGTGTCGTGGCATGCTGGTCAGGGCCCTTGTAGGGACCCGCGGGGCTGTAGGGAGGGCCGGATGGCCCATGCCTAGAAGGTGTTCTATAAAATACTCGAACCCTTATTTCTCATGATTTTACCAAGGAATAGCCCGGGTACAACAAGCGAATGGAACTGTGCCGATTCATACATGAAATCCCTCACATGGACATAAGGATTGCTGTTCCTATCATACTTGTGGTATGTAGGGAGCTCTGATTGAGGAGGGAATCAAATGTTATGAAAGCTAGGAACAGGGACGTCCGCCAAGGATTGTGGGCCAACCCACTTTTGAAGAAAGTCGAGTTGTTGCTGCATGGCAGCCCATTTATCAAGGAGCTCCTGCTCCCGAGATGAGATAGGTGGAGTGAAAGGAGTGAGCTCAAGACGAGGAGCCGAAGGATGAACAGAAGGAGGGGGAGGCCCATAAGATGGATATTGGACCGAAGGATGATCCGAATTGGAGTAAACATGGGCTGCCCCTTGCTGTGGGAGAGCAAAATTGGCAAGGCCAACAAGGAGTACTTGTGGCAGTGATGTAACAGACTTGTAAGGATCAATCTGGGTAGATGAGGGAAGAGTGGTCTTCCCTTTATCAAGAGTTTGAGGGACTGAGCCAGAGGACTGGCCGGCCTCCAGATTGGAGAACCGAAGGATTTTGGGCTGGACCGCGGTAAGATCGATAGGAATAGGTGGAGCCCTGGGGCCATCGACCCTAGATTGGGAGATGGAAGTAGTGGACAAACCCTGTGAAATCGTGGGAGATGGGGCACTTGACCCCTGCAAGGTCTGGTAAAGGGCTTACAGTTGGACCGGTTCCAACTGGGCCATCATTTGGAGAATGTGACTAGTGGGATTGTTGGCGGGTGGAGTTGAAAAGGAGGGCCGATCGCCCTCCATGGGAGCAGAGGATGAAGGAGGGGCGGGCCCTTCTCTAGACTGAAGCGGCATGACCCTAGGCGGGTCCTCTAGGAGTCCCTGAGGGAGAGATTCCTCATGGGCACGAGGGAAATCATAAGAAGACATGGTGGAGTTGAATATATGATTGAGATAAGAG
Source organism: Amorphophallus titanum (assembly GCA_024336825.1). Classification (NCBI taxonomy): domain Eukaryota; kingdom Viridiplantae; phylum Streptophyta; class Magnoliopsida; order Alismatales; family Araceae; genus Amorphophallus; species Amorphophallus titanum. The sequence goes on from JANBPO010004058.1 coordinate 1,755,600, forward strand.
GTGAAAAAGGAATTGCCCCTAGGAGACAAACCTAAGGATTTGAAGCAACTCCACATGCACTGTGGCACCTAAAGATGAAAACAACGCAAACAACCACGAATAAGTAGCTAAACAAGATGACCCCAGTAAAGGGGATTATGTAAATAAGAAGGGGATGAGAGACAACCAAAAGTCAACCAAGTTATAATGATGCACAAAATTTTATTTATTTCACCTTTAGAACCTTAGTGATTTTAGAAAAATATTCTCTCCAATAATAGGTTCTCAATAGGAAAGGATGGTGGGGACTTGGTTGACTCTAGGTGTAAGCTCTCCCTCACTTATGCAACCTAGACATGGGGTGGCAAAGGTACAACCGGCCCGACGTTTGTGTGAGAATCCACGGCTCACGTGGACTTACGGAGGTCCCAGATGTGGTCACCTAGTCGACCCCAAGAAATTTGGAGACGAGAGGATCATACACCAAGGTAGGAATGCAACTATGATATGAAAGATGAATGATCCTATGTGCACCGGAGTGCATGTAATTTCATCGGTTCGATTGCCATTAGATAATAGGAATACATTAGTGGATGCAGTGAGAGCTTTCTTTAGATGGTTTTATTGAAAAAATATTTGTTCATAAATTTATTATTTTAAATTATGATAAAATAAATAACTATTTATCTTAGTTATTAAACTAAATTACAGGTTTAACCAAAGTTCAAATCTCCATATATATCTAGGATTAAATAAAGTGAATACTATCTAAGTACATAAAAGAAATAAAATCATACGCACATAATGACAAAGACTTAAAAGATGATCTATCATCTAAGGCCTAGGGGACAAGCGAAAGAATAAATGATCCATCGCCTAAGTCCTGAAAGATAGACGAAAATGCCTTATAATATATGGACATGATCTCTGCTATCTCATAGCTATAAAGTAAAAAGGTGACAGCTGTCTGCAATGTGATTACTAATCTCTATATTGTAATTTGTCCTTAGTCCTCACCAAGCTTTGCTGGTGGATGCCTTGTCTAAAAAGTTTCACAAGAATCCATCCATCTATGCATACTCTTGATTGTATTGATCCCATTCTTCCAGTGGTGTTGATAGCATTTTCCTTCCGTGATCAACACCTACCACAATTCTACTCTTCATTATACGGTCTGGCCATGTAGGTAGCCACCGGAAGGAGTCAAGGGCCCTTGGCGGCGCAAGGTCCCATAACACTAGGTGGCACAACCAATAGAACACCACAGCCACCACCACAGCCTTCGTCGGACCACCAGGAGGATGGCTGACATCAATAGGCAGGCCGCCACGAAGATCCACGTTGCCCATGGATCCCTCCACTTCACTAGCCCATGCAGTCGCTCCCCCCTACACCGCCTCATCGGCTAACACACCCTGCTCCCGCACTCCCACAGCCCGGAGTCGATCTTATTCGTACTGTGCCTGCACCACCCCCGCACCTTGCCCTCTCATCGCCGGATCAAAGTCAGCATCTAGCTCCTCTGCCAGCTGTGCTGGTCTCGGAGCCACCACTGCTGCCACCTCTAGCTGCGATGCCCTTAGGTCCATGTGGCCAGTCCTAGCTATCCGGCGTGGCCTCTTTCTATACCTCCACAGCCCCAGAAAGGAAACGTGGAGGCCCACTGCGGGGACAATCAGGTAGTGAAACAGGCAAACTTTATTAGAGATTGTTAGGCCCGCTTTGTTTCCCGATTAAGATAGGGTGAATACGCCACCATGGGGTGGCATGCCCCATCCTAACCGGGGTTGGGTAAGCCATTCAACTCTAATGGGTCGAACAGCTTGTTCCACAAATTCCACCCCCCCCGCAACCTTGGTCCTTAACCAACCTCGAATAAAGTCATATGAGGTATCAAAGCAGGTTAAGGCTCTTTTGAGTGGATAACCCACTCTATTCTAGTGTTAATCGATTATCAAAGTCTTATTGTTTTACCATTTACGGATGGGTTTATAGTTATTTTTGTTTTTAATCTAAGAAATGATTAGAGGGAATATTTAATTACGTCGTTATGATCTACTTTTGGTGAGATGTCAAATCCCTCGTTCTTCATTACACGAGGTCGATCCTCTCGTCTCTCTTTCTTATTTATTTATTTTTCAACTTATTCTTTCTCCTTTTCTTCTTCCATCGTTTCTCCTCCTCCTATTAGGGCGTTTTCTGTGAACCCGCACGGCAGGACTATCGGCGCCATCCTACAGCAAGCACCATGAGGCCATTGCAGCTGTGCTTCCCACGGCCACCACTGCTGGCCGCTGCCTGTAGAGGCGCACCTCCACCGCGGGAGCCTTGGCCCCCACTCAACGCCGTGGCCGCCACCTCTCTAAAGCGCAAGCTTGCTGTTAAGCACTGTTGAGCCTACCTTTGGCCTCAGACATCCCGCGGCGTCTTCTTCCCCGTCACCAGGAGCGGCCCATGGCCATTGCAACCAGCGCAACCACAGCCGTCGTCCATCGCCATCTACAAGGTGTCCCCGCACCCCGTCTCCTATGTCGGCACCAACACAGCCGACATGCTGCACGGATCCCACCGCCATGTACACTGTCGTGACCAGACACCCCTCTTTCCTCCTCCCCTCTACCGCTAACCATCACGACCAACTGCCATCCTCTGCTCCTCAGCCAGTACCAGCCACCCCGCAACCCACGAATGGATCCCACCGACTATAGTAGCCTAGGATCAGAGCCGTCCTAGCATCGTCACTGCGGCTCTGATGTGTTATCGGCCACTGCAGTAGTAATAGCCCCGGACGTCCATGAACGTCTATCGTTCGTCAGCACCCTAGGCATTTTGTAGTCATTCGGCACACCAGACCATTTCCAGTGCTGTTACCAGAAGCAGGTATGGACCAAAGTCCAAACAGTAAGCCATACATCTTTTAATTAAGTCCGTTACCTCCACATTCTAAACTTAGATTGATTTAGGTGTATGATGGGAGAGATACAACCATATATTAGAGGGCTATTTGAGCCATTTTTTATTATGATATTATGTTATGAGTGTTTGAATCTTGATATTTACGGTGATAATTTATACTAAGAATTAATATATAATAATTAAATTTATATTTTTCATAACATATATCACCCTACATAGAACCGTCTTAGTCTGTCCTGCATTGCCCTTCTCTTGTGAACGACGTGCCCTCAATAGAAAGCAGATGATCCCTTCCCACCAAAATAGAGCTACTTCACAGAGACACTACAATCCGAGAGGTTTACAACCACAAGCCATTAACTTTAGATACACATCATATCTCATTATTAAATAATGGAAAAACTACAGGGATACGTGGCATCTCATTATTTTCCTTTCACTTTGCAAAAGTCGGTACATTTGACAAACACTAAGGGCCCCTTTTGATATGAGACCAAGGGTGAAATAAAGTCGTTCATTGTGACATATATAGCAAGAAAATAATTTGGTGGATAGTCTCATGGAGTGTAAGAGGTTTCGGGGGGGATGGAGAAGAAGAGGGCGGTCAAGGAGCTGGTGAGGAGATGAAAGATCGATATTCTTTCAATTCAAGAAACCAAATGTGATGGGGAGGGGGAGCGTCTTATGAGGGAGTTAGGGGGTATAAGACTCTTCAGAGGTGTTGCTTCCCCGGCTGAGGGGAGGTCAGGGGACATCATGATCTTCTGGAACTCTTATGAGGTTGATGAGGTGATGGTAGATAGACACATTAGCAAGTCAGCCATTTCTCTTCATTTCACTTCGGCGAAGGATGGCTTCTCTTGGGACTTCATCGGGGTATATGGGCTACAGGGGAGTTGGATCAACCTACACCTTTCTTCGGGTAGGCCATGGTGCGTTGGAAGGGATTTCAGTGTGGTGGCGGCCCCATGGGAGAGGTCGGTGATAGTGTTCACACATGTGACATGGATGACTTCACTGCCTTCATTGAGGAGGCGGCTCTGGTAGATATTGGCATGGCACATGGCTGTTTTACCTGGTCCAACATGAGAACGGATGCTTCTTGTTCGAGGTTGGTCAGATTCATAATTTCTGTGGATTGGGAGGATCACTATCTTCATTTACAAGTTCTTCTTCCATTGGCTAGATCTGTGTTGGATCACAAGCCAATCCGCTTGAAGACCAGTCGTTTGGAGGACAAGAGGTTCACTTTCAAGTTGGAGAAGTTTTGGTTCAGGGAGGTGGACTTCATGGATATTGTTAGGGGAGCTTGGTCGGCACAGAATTCCTTTAGATCTGCCATAGCTACTCGTGTTTCCAGATTGAAGCACACTGCCTATGTTCTCAAGACCTGGGGGGCGGACAAAACCCTCCCTGAGAGGGTAGCTAAGGATAGAATTCTTCAGCAACTTGAGGGGCTGGATTGGTTGGAGGAGATAGGACTTATGGAGGACAAGTGGTTGAGGGACACTTTGAGATGTCATTTCAATGAGGTCTTCTTTAGGGAGGAGATCTATTAGAGGTAGAGATCGAGAGACAGATGGATCAAAGAGGGAGACAGAAATGCAACTTACTATCAGCGCATAGCATCTGGGAGGAGGAGAGTGAACACCATTACATGCATTCGAGTGGGTGAACTCTCCATCTCTTTGGATGAGCAGATCAGGGGATTGGCGAGAGATTTCTATTCCAAGTTGTTTGCTGAGGAGGACCACTTCAGATCGAGGATTGCAGATGAACTTCTTCTGCGGCTTTCCCAGGAGGAGTGGGATGACTTCTTGCAGAGCTTCTCTGAGGAGGAGGTTCGTCAGACAGTCTTTTCTCTTGTAGGGGATACAACTCCAGGCTTGTATGGTGTCCCTTTTGTTAGGTCCCCTTGCTTGGGTGCAACCGGATCTAGAGGGGGGGGGGTGAATAGATCCATTTAAAAATTATGCCATCTTGAAACTCATTTGACCAGATAAAATTCTTCCACGGTGAGCAAAAGAGGAGAGAGAGGCAATAAGGTAGACACAAAAAAAAAACACAGAGCAAGAGGGAAGAGATGACCAGAGGCCCGAAGAGAAGAAGAAGAAGAAGAAGAGAGGAGGGCCTGCTACTCTCCCCGGTCGTCACTCCGTCATCACCGCCTGAGGGAGAAGAGAGAGTAAGGGAGAGAGAGAGAGAGATTCTATAGCGGGGAGGGGTGCCTTGGGGAGCAGGAAGTAGTCATCCTGGCTCAACCTCAATCTCCTTCATTCCTGTCTTTCTCCTTTTCTTTTCTTCCATTCCCATCGTTTGTATCTTCCACCCTGGTGTTTTGAAATATACATGGCCAGTTATGGCCCTCGTTCTTCATGAGCAAAAATTTCTCTCTTGAGGTTTTCGTCACCGCCTCCATTTATTTGGGTTTTCCTACGTGTTTGATGGCTTCCTTCACCCTTTCCTTAGTGATTTCTCCTCTTCTGTAACCCAAGCCCTCTCCGGACATCCAGAAACACCTCCCCCTTTGGCTCCACCATATTCAGCTAGCCCTCAGCCCTTTTTCTAGTAGTACACCCTCAGCCCTCTTCCCAGCGGTACACTCTCAGCCCTTTTTCTAGTAGTACACCCTCTGCCCCTGTTCCAGTGGTACCCCCAGCCTTACCCTCCAGCGGTACATCCTTAGCCCTTTTTTCGGCGGTACACCCAACCAGCCGCTTCAGCGGCACACCCTCAACCCTTTGGCCTTCTTAACCGACACACCGTCAATCCCCTTTCTTGGTACACACTTGAAATCCTTGGTAGGTACATCTCCTCCTGCCCTTTACCCCAGCTATCCATAGCTAGCCTGACAGTTCTCTCTCTCTCTCTCAACATTCCTTCCGTCAGTTTCCACGGGTTTTTCGATGTTTCGTTAAAGGTGTTGCCGTCTCTGGACGCCCACCTCCACTTGTTGGGTTCCACCACTCCATGTGGGCGTGTTCCCTGTATCTCCCTTATGCCAGGGGTTAAGGGGAGATGCTACCAAATTTTTGTCAGAAATAATAACGTGTTAAAAGGTCGAAAGGGAGCACTGGACAAATAAAACAAATGACAACGAGGCACTCTAACTAAGCTGAAAGAGCTAGGGGGCAACATCGAGAAAAAGGGGGGAATGAGCAGAGAATAGTTAAAAGACGGGAAAGGAGACCCCTCAGGAGTCACATAGAAAATCAATTAAGAAAAGGAGGAAGAGAAAGATAAAAGAAGAAAAGAAAGGCCTTAAAGGGATGAAGAGGAATGGGCCCTCCAAGTGCTTCCCCGGTGCACCCTCCCAATCCTCCCACGGCGCGCCCTTAAGCCCCTTCGCCAGCATGCCCTTAAACCCCTTCGCCAGCACACCTTCCCTTACCCTTGGCTGGCACGCCTCCAAACACCTCGCCGGCACACTCCTTGAGCGGTGCACCCCCTTTTGCTAAGCCCCTTCCTCGGCACACTCCTCATCCCAATGTCCACCGACGCATCCCAACCATTCCTTGGCATCCTAGCCCATGCATAGCCCCACCTACACCGACCTTGGCCTTGCGTGCATGGACCCTACACGGACTCACCCAAGCTTGCATGAACCTCGTTCCTACCTTTCACTGCATGGACTCACCCTCAGACATGTACGGACTTTGTTTTCCCACCCCGTGCATGACATGCACGGACTTCGTTCTCCAACCCCGTGAGGGGCATGCATGGACTTAAAACTCGAAAACCTGCATGGACTTCATCCTTTGATCGAAAAGCTGCACGGACTTCGTTCATATATGCATGGACTTTGCCAGAACCTGCAAGGACTTTGCCCACACCTGCACGGACTTAGCCCTGCACATTGCAATGGACCTTTGCTTTTTGTTCAAACCTGCAAGGACTTTAACCCTTCATCCAGCCCCATCATAACTTGTGAGACCCTTCCCATGTCCTTCGTCAGCACGCCTGTCCAACACCTTCAACAACACGCCTGTCCAACACCTTCAACGGTACGCTCTTCCCAGTGCTCTTCGCCGGTACACTCGTTAACCCTTCATCGGTGCACCTCTCCCACACCTTCACCGATACGCCTAGCCCAAGCCCCCTCAGCGGTGCACCCCCAACACCCTCCCCGGTACACCTTCTCAGCGCCCATCCGGCACCTTCGCCGGTACACCCTCCCTGGGCCTTTCAACGGCCCGTTCCTCTACAATAGGAATATAAACGTGCCAAAAGGGGTAAGAACGAATGAAATCTAAGGAAATTAAAAAAAATGCCAGAAAATATAATAATAAAAATAATAAAAAATGATAAAAATGATAATAAAAAGGGGGCATATAAAAAGGGGAAATCTATGTAAATAAGCGAAAGAAAACTATGAGATCACACTAAACGTACAAAAATAAAAAAGGGAAATGGACAGTAAAGAAATATAATTGAAGGCTTTGATAATAACGATAAAATCTATACTGCAGCCTGGCTTCTCCCCGTAACCCGGTGCTGAAGGAACAATAATGCCGCTCCTTGTAAGCCGGGCTTGAGCCTCGGGAGTCACCCCGAAGTGGCCACGACCCAACCTTGCCTCGAATCGACATTCTGATTAGGCCGGACCCATTTTCCCGAACCGGACTCTATCGAATCATCATTAAAATTGCTATATACTCGGCAGACATTTGAACAGATTTGTCTCAGTTTTCACCGTGTTCTCGTCATGGACTTTTGTCCAAATATGAAAGGGGCTATGAATGACCGACGTGTCCAGTTGCCCGTGTCTCAGCACAGGCTTTTGTGTGATTTACCCCTTCCTCTTCCTTCGCAATCAGTGTTATTTCTTTCGGTCGCTGGGCCCCTAATTTTGACAATTAATCAAGGGTGTTCCCTCGTATGGGGGATGTAAATGACGTCGTGGTCTTTATGGCACGACGGGATTTGGTCCCGACCCGAACCACACAATCACCTAACAAAGTCAGATCGAGCGCACTATGGGTTTTCGTGAAACCCGAATAAATTGTCACCTCGGTGACTGGCACGCCCACGCACTAAATAGACAAATGAACACTCTAACTAACAAACGAAGGGAATATCTGAATGGAATCTTAAGTGCGTCCACAGACGGCTAAGAAGATGTGGGATGAACTGGCCTTGATCTACGAAGGTACTTCTCAGGTGAAGGCCACAAAGGTAAATCTCCTGACCTCTGAGTACGAATTGTTTAAGATGAAGTCAGAGGAGAACATCACAGAGATGTATGCCAGGCTCTCGTTGATCACTAACAGCCTTAGGGGCTTTGGGAAGGAAATATCTGAAGGGGACATTGTTAGAAAGATCTTGAGATCGCTAACCCCTGCATGGCACACCAAGGCCATTGTTATAGAGGAGTCTAGGGACCTATCGACCATGTCTGTGACTGAACTCATAGGATCCCTTATGACGTACGAGATGAACTTCAAGAGGGATGGAGAAGGAAGTGACAGGAAAGGGAAGAATATTGCTCTGAGGGCATCTCGTCACAGTAGCAGCAGTAGTAGCAGTAGCAGTAGTGGAGAGTCTGATGGTCTCCATGATCTTGATCAAGAGGAGCGAGCAATGCTCACCCGTGAGTTTAGGAAATTTCTGAGATCAAAGGGAAAAAGGTATAGAAGGAAGAAGTCATATCCCACTGGTAAGAATCCTAACTCCGGCCTTGATAGAAACAGAATTACTAAAAATGTTACATGTTATCATTGCAAGAAGTTCAGACATATGAAAGGAGACTGTCCTGAGCTCCAGAAGAAGACGCCAGATCATCCGAAGAAGAGCTCCAAGGTGCACAAGAAGAAGCCTCAAGCTATGCTGATCCGTTTCCTGCCTTGTAGGTCCCTCATCCGTAGTGACGACGAAGGCTAATCCAGAATCATGCGGCTCAGGATTCAGCGCGAGATCACCCCTCTTCATCTGGCACCGTCTGTGGGAAATGTACAAAGAGCCAACATGGTGTGAAAAAGTTCCAGTAAGGGAAATGTCGGCGACAAGGGAAAGGCACTAGCGACCGCAGAGGGGGAGCATGCGTCCTTCCACTCTTCCATGGGCCCCCTCTCCAACCATCAAGCTAATTCCTTACCTTTGTCGACTGCAGGGGGCAACCCACCCCTGGGAACCCCGATGCTCTCTAAACCCTCAACGCCAAATTGGATATCCTCGTCGACTTGATGAGGACCCAAGTGGCTAGGGAGGAGAGGTTGTGGCTCCACTGGGTGAGTACCCCCCGCACAGAAGCCTCTCGGCAAATGGCCGGAGGCCGCTTCACCCTCCAAGGTGGGCTACTCATTCGTAATGGGCCAGGCGAGCCCTCACATGTACCACCCCCGGAGCAAGAAGCTTCCTCCAATCCAAGAGGGAAGAAATCTAGGTTGCCTCATCAGCCCTCGGAAGTAGACGCCCCCACCGAGGAGTGGTGGGGCAACTGCAGGGGACATACTAGCAATCCCCCAGCTCTGCATCAGCCAGAGTTGTCCCTCCGCCTGCAGGACTTCGAGTGGCATTTTGCCCAATAGGAGCGCGCCCTCCATCCCTTACAAAAGGACTCCACCCCACAGGACAAGGAGCAGTCCGCATTCTCTGACCAAATCTTGAAGGCCGAAGTCTCCCCGAGAGTCTCACTACCAGCCTTCAAGTCCTATGACGGCCAGGGTGACCCCGTCGACCATTATGATAGTTTCGATGCTTTGATGACTCTGCACAAAGTGTTTAACGCTGTCAAGTGCCAAGCATTCGTGACCACCTTGGTCCAGGGAGCTCAAGCCTGGTTCCGAGCACTCGCCCGCGGCAGCATTCACAACTTCAGACAGTTCGAGAGACTATTCAAGGAAAGCTTCACTGGTAACGGCCCTCCAAGGTTGATTGTGGGACTGTTGGTGCTAAAGTAGGCACAGGGGAAAAATCTGTGGGCTTACATCAACTAATTTAAGTCAAAAGCCCTACGCATCCCCTGCTTGGATGTCGCCTCGGCCAGCACCACATTGACCGGAGGCACCCGAGATGAAAACCTCCGGTGAGAATTGGTACTCCATCCTCCCTCCTCTATCACCGATTTGGTGACCCCGGCTCTACGTCATGCAGAGTGCGAAGAAGTCCTCAACGCTTGTCGAGATCCAGCAAGCTCGAGACGAGCGGGAGACAAGAAGTGACCGTCCAAGCAAGCCTCGGGCCAAGGGAAGAGAAGAAACTGAGATGGCGACCGCAGGGAACCTCCTCGGAAGTTTGAGCGGTACACTCCTCTGTCCACCCCTGTCTACGAGATCTATCAAGAAATGATCTACTAAAACATTTGGATAAGATACCTACCCGGATCTCCATTCTTGAATTGATTAAGAGGTCTAAAACCCATCAAGAAGCACCAATGGAATATCTTCAGAAGGTCATGGTAAATGAAGACCTCCCAGTAGAAAAGATCTCAACAGTGCTAACACCGACAAGTACACAACTGATTATCATGTTTCATGATCACGAGCTTGCCCCCAAGAAGGCTAAAAAATATGCGTTGTGTATTGCGGTAAAGATCAATGGGGCGTCTGTGGACCCATGTTTGGTAGATACGGGGGTGTCAATAAATGTGATTTCCATGAGCACCCTCCAATTATGTGGGGCTGACACAGAACAGATAAGGCCTTCAGCAATCACAGTCACAACATATGACAACACTAAGAGGCCGCCAAAGGGTATGATTACCTTGGATGTAGAAGTAGGTCCTATCGTGGTTCCTACAGAATTTCATATTCTAGACATGGACCCGACATTCAAGGGCATATTGAGCCACCCCTACATAGAGGCAATGAATGCCGTCCCATCTACCAACCACTAGTGCCTGAAGTTCCCGTACAAGGGGCAAATTGCTAGGGTGTTTAGCATGCCCATCCTTCCTATGGTGGATACTATTACCACCTCCTTACCCTCTGTCTGGCCAACCCATAGGCCTATTCTTTCACTATTGGACATATGTGACCCGTGTCGCGCCCTGTTAACACAAGAGAAGCCGCTTCCTTCACCAATGCTATGTCTCCCTCCCCCTTGTAAAGGATGGGAGATCATGAGGAATATGGATTACCAACATGGTAAAGGTTTAGGGGCACAATCACAGGGGAGGTTGAAACCAATGAAGAAGACAAGGGTAATCCATAGGGTTGGCCTGAGCTTCGAAGGGCTAGTGGAAGCAGATGGGAATCCCCTTACATGGTCCCTATACTCTCACTTCAAGAAGGGGCCTATTGTTCAGATGGAGGACTATTCACAGGAGACACACGGGGGGTCGCAGGTTGCCTATTTAGTTGAGAGAGGCTCGAGGGCTCTCAACAAGTGAAAGGTTGACGACCCAGAGTGCGAGTGGTACAAATGATTTGACATACAGGATATTTCCACTGCACTGCAAAGGATGTTCTTGCCTCCACACCTAGAAGGGTCGCCTTTGATCTGTGATATGCTAGGAGAGGCCATAGTTGTTGCCAAAGCTCCAAACCAACATCGCCAAGAGGACGTTGCCATTGACGAATCATTATCTGTTATTTTCTCCTTCCATTCTCCTCAGCCTATGTTGCTGACTCCTTCCTGGGCCAGACAGTTGTCTGATGGTCTTACCAGGTCTCATTCTTTACTCACATTCCTATGCAAGTTTTTCAACCCACATAAAGCTCTCAATCATGATTTACTTTTCGAGCCACCAAACCCATTAGATATAATTCCCATTGCTTCTCCTTCATGTAATTATTTTATTATCAGCTAGACCCACAAGGATGCATCGCTGAGCTTGAGGGGCTACTGAATGCCACTGTGCAGCAGTGGGACGAGTACCGAATAGCTCTGGAGCTTCTGGTGAGCTTTCCTTAGACTTTAAATGAAATGTTCATGAAAATTGACTGACTTTTGAAATGCAGCGGGTCGAGGAAGCCCAGAGGACTGGACCAGATGCACCGTCCTCCTCTACACAACCTGCCGGGGGACGGGTTGAGCGAGATGCACACTTTACCGGAGCTGTAGCTCGAGCCGAGGAGGCAGAAGCTACCCTCGCGGAGTGGGTAAGAAACCAAACCTTTCATAAAATGCTTCATGATTTATGCATATGCCTAAACTGACCATGATGCAAATGCAATATGCAGGCGAGAGAGCTGATAGTAGCATTGGCTGAGGTGGAGCGAGCCCGAGCAGAGGCGGCGGAGGTGCCCCGTCTCCGAGAAGAGGTCGAGCTACTCCGAGGGGAGGTGACCCATTGAGTGGAGAGTTAGAGGGGACATTTACCCAGACAGTAGACCTTGAGGGATATCAGACCGAGGCTCGGGAGGCACGACTCCAGGTTCATGATTTGAAGATTGAGCTTCGGGCCATAGAGCGGATAGTCTGGATGATGGGCCGAGGACCTGAGCGGAGTGCATCCCGGAGTGGTGCAGCGGGAGGCACGCAGAGGGTTGCTCCGAGTGGATCGGTAGGAGACTACCTGGTCAGTTCTTCTGGTCAGGGGAGGAATGAGGAGGCAGATCGGAGATGACCACGAGAGGAAGAGCATAGTGTCATGGAGCCACCACCAAAGTGGCAAGAGGGCACTGGGGATAGTGACGGCCCGGGAGACAGACCAGTCGAGTGATACGTTCTTCCTTTTGGTTCTTTCTTTTGTTCCTCCTTTTTTTGACACACACTTGTATATGACAATTAGTGAAAAATGAAATGGAATGGAAATTTTGTTTTTGTGGTTTTTAATTTGTTTATGAAATGTGAATGTGTGGAATGCATGTGGATGTGAAGATAGGTGGATGCATGGATGAATGAATGTGTGGGATGGATGAGTGTGTGTGGAATGAGTGAAAGGACCGATAGGTTTTTGACCAAAAATTGATGAAAGACAGAATTAAACCTGCAGTAGGCTGTTATAACGGATCACTACAGACCGCCAGGTTATATAACGGACGAGGATCCATCCGTTAAAGCCAACAGAGTGAAAGCGATGGATAAACATAAGGTGACGGACCAACAGAGGTGCGTTATGAGACCATAACGGGCCCACGACAGACCGTTAAACAAAACAGTATCAGAATCCAATAGGGACTCTCTAAAGATCATCCGAAGTTGGATGGAAGAGGGCCTAATCCATGCTAGAACCCTTCTAGACGTAGGATAAAACTTCCTAACCTTAGTCCTCATATTCTAACACCAAAATCAAGCCTTTATAAATAGGAACAAGCAAGGATTTACCTTCAAGGAGTTGCTTGTACTCATCAAAGTCATTGTTTATGCTTTTTAATACATAGTTGAATCATTTTAGCAGACTTATAATTAGTCACTACTCAGACATCATCAAAACCAAATCATTACTTAGACATCATCAAAACCAAAGACATTGTCATCCCTTGGTGGCGATCACGGTCAGCATCTCTATTCTCATCACCCCTTTGTTTGTACTTTCATACTTCATGCATATTATGTTTATAGTTTGGGGGCGGGGTAGATATAAACATCTACAACCTTGATTTTTTGGCGATCACGGTGGGACAACTAGTGCCCATTGCATTATTCATGCTTTCCTGTGAGTTGGGTGTGGGTATGTTCATGTTTAGGTTGTATTTTCCCCATTTTCCTCCTGTTCTTGGTGTTCTTGGGTTTGTCAGGTGGTTGTGCTGCTCTTTGAGGCTGCCACATACTGTTAGCGGCCATCACAGGGCCGCCCTTTTGGATGGTTAAGAGAGGATCTAGAGGGGGGGTGAATAGATCTGGGTTAAGACAATGAGCGATTTAAACGATGATCAAGATGAACAATGATAAACTAGAAATGGAGTACAAATCTGAACTGAAATCATTTAGTTAACCAGTGGAATGGAAAGAGCTAAGAGCTAGGAGAACCTGTGAGTGGGGGTAGGAGAGATGGAGAGAGTACATCACACCATAACACAAGGTTTTTTAGGTGGTTCAGCTGTCACAGGATAGGCCTACATCCACCCCCCTCCCAAGAAGGAGAGGCTTCCACTCTTTGGCCAAAAGATGGATAACCACACACACACACTGTCACTACAGCTAGACATGGGGACAAGCCCCACACAAGGAGCGAACTCCTCATGAGGACGAAGTCCTCGCCACGTACGGGGTCAAGCCCCACACGAGGAGTAAGCGCCTCACGAGGACGTGGTCCTCACCACACACGGGGACAAGCCCCTACAGAACAAGTTGACCTGAAGAAAGGAAACAAGAGAAATAAAGGAAAAAGAATGAAACTACTACAAGTGCAACTGCTCCAGATGAAAATGGCACTATGAATGACAGGGCAAGTGTCAACGGGGTGAAGGAACCAGGGTTGGTTGTGCTGGCTGCTGACTTTCTTCCTTCTCTTCCTCCTTTTCTTTCACACGATGCTTAGCAGGCACTTATCACTCTTTTCTTTCTTTTCTCCCTTTGTAGCAACCCTGATAAAGTGAAGGATTAAAAATCTTAAATGGATTAAAAACAAAACCAATGTTCAAAGCCCAGACCATACACACAACACCACACACACATACGGGCCTGGCACTTTGATGGGGGCATCATTCACCCCTCCACACTTTTCGGAGCTCGGATGGATCGTCATCATGCATCATCGTGTTCTTACATTTCTTTGAGTCATGTCATGTAGCTTTTATATTTTATTTGAGTCATTTTGATGTATTTTCCCGTTCATGTAAAGTCAGTCTCATAATCAAGATCCCATCTCGAGTTGACTTTACAACCACATATCCTAGGGACATCGTAGAGTAATATATAACTATAAATTTACGCTCCAATATCACTTCATTAATGATGAACAAGATTGTACAACTATCAGGCCTACCCGACCTGAAATTGGTCTGTAGTACACCCAATACTAACAATCTCCCACTTGAACTACAGGTAATTGCCCACAACTTTGAGGCCCATATTATCCTGATGGCGCTCATATACAATCTATGTAAAAAGCTTAGTCAATGGATCTGCTATGTTATCTTCAGATGGTACACGCTCTACCACCACATCTCCACGATCAACAATCTCCCAAATAAGGTGAAAGCACCTCAGAATGTGCTTTGACCTTTGGAGAGAGCTTGGTTCCTTCGCCTGGGCGATGGCCCCATTATTATCACAAAATAATGGGATGGGAGTTGAAATCTGGGGAACTACACCGAGTTCCAAGATAAATTTCTTCATCCATACGGCTTCCTTAGTAGCTTCAGCCGTAGCAATGTATTCTGCCTCCGTCGTCGAGTCTGCAGTCATATCTTGCTTGGAGTTTCTCCAACTGACTGCCCCTCCATTCAACATGAATACAAATCTAGACATGGACTTGCAATCATCTGGATCTGACTGGAAACTAGATTCTGTTTAAGCTCTAAGCTGTAGGTCCCCTTCTCCATAAAGTAAAAAAAGATCCTTAGTCCTCCGCAAGTATGTTCCTTGCCTGAATTTGCCTGATATCTACTGACAATGCTTAAAGCATTGGCAACATCAGGCCATGTACATAGCATGGCATACATGATTGACCCAATGGCCAAAGTATAGGACACTTTACTCATGTGTGCCACCTCCTCAGATGTCTTAGGGCACATCCCCTTGGATAGGCAAATTTCGTGTCTCATGGGAGTGAGACCTCTCTTGGAATATTCCATCCCAAACCTTGTGAGGATTGTATCTATGTACTTTGGAGAGGGGGATTTCCCCAGCCCATGTACGAGTGGCCCAACAAGGTCCTACCAGACCGAACGAGGCCCAGCTTCCTCAAGTGACAGCCCTGCCGAGCCCACTTGCCATGAGATAATCCTGATAATGTCACTCAGAACCAAGCACTTCCTAGGTGGCCTCTAGGCTCGGAAGCCCGAGCATCGGTCCGAATGGGGAAGGTCGCCCACCGCTGCCTCATACCCCTTCACCGAGCTGCGCCCTCATCACTCGGGTAAGAGTTAGCTCCCCATGCTTGAGCCGACCAATGGATGCTTATAGCCGTTGAGAGTTCTTCAATAGCCAGGAGTTTATAAGGATGAGGGAGACCAAGATGTTGTATTCCTACGATTTTGATGATGTCACACACTACTTGTCAATATTTGGTTGATCTAATTTGGTTGATGTGTTATCTAACATCCTTTTATTTACTGTGTTCCTGGCATGACAGTTTAGGGTATCAGAGCCTTAATTTTTCTTAAACCCTAGGTCTTAAGTCTAAGTCTATATGTTAAATATTTATGGTCAGTCACCCTATAGGGACCCAGTGGGATTGGGGTAGATCCATGGGGCTAATTGATAAAATTTGTGATAATCTTAATAAAGTTAAAAGATATTAAGTCATTAACCCTTATGAAATTGCGTTATAGGTTAAGATGGCTACAGAGCGTGCTCAATGGCAGGAGATGCAGCGTACGGTTCGACGGTTAACTCAGGCCTTGCAACAGGTAGCCCAGGGAGGTGTCCTTCAAGGTGCGGGTGATTTGCATAGGAGTTTCCAAGGTATGAATCCCCCTAGGTTTAGTGGGTCTATCGATCTCGATGAGGCAGAGAACTGGGTTAAGGAGATAGAGAGAATTTTTAGGATTATGCAGTGTGCCAATCAAGAGAAGGTTTTATTAGCCGCATACCATTTGGAGAAAGATGTGCGCACTTGGTGGGAGGCGGTAGAAGCAACGTTGTCGGATGATCATGTTTCATGGAATGAGTTTGTAGAGTTTTTCAACGAGAAGTATTTTTCGGAGCGGGTTCGAGAGAAGAAGGCAGCTGAGTTTGCGTCTCTGAAGCAAAGGAGCTTGTCTGTAGCTGAGTATAAAGCCCAATTTTCTAGGTTAGCTTGTTATGCCCCTCACTTAGTTAGTACGGAGAAGATGAAGGTTAAGAGATTTTTGACTAGGTTAAGGGTAGAGTATATCCCGCAGTTAGCGCCCTTAGAGATTCAGGGGTTTGCCGAGATGGTGAAAAAGGCCCAAGTGTTGGAGGATGCTCTAGATATGACCGAGAGGATTTCTAGGAGGCTTGCCAAGAAGGAAGGAGCGAATGGTTCCAAGAGTAGTGTGGCTACCAATGGAAAGAAGAGACCAAACGGAGGTAATGGAGCTCATAAGGACAAGAAAGCTAAGAACGATGACCAGTAGATTGTCCCTGTTAGAGAGAGGTGCGAGCATCGTGACAAAGGTGGGCATCGATTAGAAGATTGCTGGAGGAAGCAAGGAAAATGCATCCATTGTGGGAGCACAGATCATAGAATTACTCGTTGTCTTTTGATGAAGGAGCAGGAGCCGCGTGATGAGCAACCGGGTGAACGAAAGCGGCAAGGCAGGCTACAGGCAATTGAAGGTAATTCTAACCCTATCTTAACTTTACATTTCATGCTTAGACATGGTGATTTTGTATAATTGCATGAATTAGAACCAGTCCTGTTAGCTGGAGCATTAGAAAGTGTTTAAGAGTAGCATTTTACCCCACTGTTGTTTTGGAAAAGAATCGTGTGAATTTGGAGGACCAAATTCCTTAAAGTGTGGGAGGTTATAGCATGCCTGAAGCGTCCTCGCTGCGGCGTGGGTGAGCCCACGCTTCCCCGCGCGCCCCCGTCTCCGAGCGGGACCGGTTTCTTCAGGTGGGACCCAAACATTCTAAGGGACTTGGATGGCTTAGGTTGACCCCTAAGGGTCTGTGACTCCCAACTTCATGGGCGGCTGGCACGCTGGGGCGTGGGTTTGGGGTGGCTCTCCTCACGATCCGCGGTGGGCACAATAAGAGTGGTGTGTGAGTCCGGGCTCTCGTCTCTCTGTCCGACGGGCCTCCAAGGCAATACTAAACTAGCAAGAAAATCAACCAGCCAAGGTAGGACCAGATGCTCACCTGACCGGTGTGAAAACACCGATCCCGATCAGAGACATAGGCGAGCTGGGAAGCGTGGGCACGCGCCTACACGCTGCGTCGGTGGCACTTGACCTGATAATAAAATTATTACAGCACTACGCCTCACCCAGGAGGGGGGTTCTCGGGGTGGGGGTTAAATAGATACAGCCAAAACTACCTCCACGCAGGGAGGGGCCTTCAGCCGGCTAGGCGGGGTGGGGGAAAACTAAGTTAGAAGCCAAAGTGACGAACTCCGCCGATTCTGCCTTCTTTGGAATAGCCTGATAGGGGATCGAAGACGGCACCACCACAGACTCTGCTGAATTTTGGTGAGGGTGAAACTAGTGCCAAAACTTCCCGGGGTAGCCCAAGAGGACGTCCAAATTCTTTGAGAATTTTCTAACGACGATGGTGACCGGGGCAGAATCTGGACCAGGGTCAACCCGCTCTGGTTCTGACTGTACCTAGACTGATGCTGCTGGAAGATGTGGGTGCCACAAACACTCTCGAGGTCCGTTTAAGGCGGGACCAGAACCGTTGCAATTGTGGGTGAGCCTTCTTCGATAAAAGACTGACGGGGCTACCAGAGGAGGCTGGAACAGGGCGCGAGAACCGGAATGGTGGGAGGGGTCGATTTTGACTCAGGGGAAACTGACCTGCGCACTCCGGGGAGAAAAATTGGAACTTGGTGCTCTGGGGTCCAAATGGTGTTCTTCTTCTTCTTGCTAATAGAGGACTTGGAGTAGAAGATCCCAGCTAAAGAATCACGTCCAAACTTTCATAGGAGCAGTCGTACACGTGCTTTTACTCAGGCTCAGGTGCCCTGCCAGATCTGTGCTGCGCAGTCGAGGGAGAATGGCTCTCTTGGGCAGCACAGACGTCGGATGGATGCGAAACCACCTCGCCTGTGAAGCTCCCTCGATGAGTTTTCCAGAAATGTAGAGCACACCACCTGAAGATGCGTGGTGACTCCAGGGCAGGCTCTGCAACTCGACCCTTGCCTGCTGCCTGCGAACTGGGATGAGCAGGGTGGTGATGGGTGATGGGAAATGGGGGTAGATGGGATGAGAAATGGGGTGGATGAGGGTGGGGGCAACCCTAGCTATGAGGGGGTCTTGGAGGGGGGCTTTCCTAGATATGGGAAGGGGAAAATGGGGTGTTGGGGTTAGTTTTACCAAGGGGTGGGGGGGAGTTACGAATTTTGGGTTGTGCATATAAATACAACAAGATAACATTGCCTGAGCCAAAGAGGCCCGCTGATGCAGCAAAGAAGGACGATCCCTTGTTTTGTCCGTATCACCGGGCACTCGGACATGTCATTGAGGATTGCTATGTCTTCAAGGATGTCATAGAAAGCTTGA
Source organism: Amorphophallus titanum (assembly GCA_024336825.1). Taxonomy (NCBI): domain Eukaryota; kingdom Viridiplantae; phylum Streptophyta; class Magnoliopsida; order Alismatales; family Araceae; genus Amorphophallus; species Amorphophallus titanum. The sequence continues at coordinate 1,774,673 of JANBPO010004058.1, forward strand.
TCAAGAAAGGAGAAGTGCAACTAGGAGAACATCGAGTGGATCCTCCACGCCCTCATGAGCCTCCAGTACTGAGGCTAGTTGCCAATATGATTTCTATATACCACCAGTTGCCTGAAGAAGCCATCAAAGTATGCACTCAACACACGTATGAAGCGTGCTTCCTCACTCCCATCAAGGATCAGGTGGGATGGCAGACAGTGCCAGCCAAGATCAAAGGAAGAACACCTATCGCTGGAATGCCAGGTGCATCTGTTCGGGGTGCTACTCCAAAACCAGCACCACCCCCAGCAAATCCTGTGTGGCACACCACAGACTCACCACCAGTTGTCTGGATATTCACTCCCAACCGGAGAAAGCAAACTCCATTGCCTACCCATAAGGAGGTGAGCCCCGAGGTGAGGCACCTACAGCAATACATTAGCCAGCTTGATGAATATGAGCAGTTTGAACCGAAGCTGATAATGGTAAGAGATCATGTCCTCTGGGAGCAGCTGGAGGGACTGACCATCGAAGAGCAACCAGAAAAAGGGTAGGAACAAGCTAAAATTGACCTCTTCTAGGGGCACAAGCTAGCTAAGGCGAGACGCCAGAAAAAGAAGAAATCAAGAAGCAAAAAGAAGATGGTAATAGTTCAATGCAACACTCTATCAGTATTGTTCACCCTGCCAGGGGAAGATGATGAAGGGAAGTCTCCCACTCTATCACTAGAGGCAAATCAGGCCGAGGATCCAACCTCAATGCATGTTACCCGCTTTGGGAGAAACTGGGGATGCCCACCTCTAGCCAATCATAGCATCATTTTTAGGGGTGAGCAACCCTACCAGATGTCCGAGCCTGAAGTCTGGGGCATCGAAATTCCTCCTCTGATAGGCCTCTATGCAGACAAAAAGAAAAGTGATGAAGCACCATCATTTATTGAGTTCTTATCTATTTTGGAAGGTAAACAGCCAGCTTAGGAGACTGCTACTAAAAACAACAAGCACTGTCAACCACCTACTGCAATGCTCAAGAAGAAAGATAAAGTGAGTATTGATGCTCCCCCACCACCAGAGGTGACTTCCCCATTGGAAACTCCTCCACAGTCCCCTCAAAAGAAAGAAGCAGGAGAAGGGCAATCCATGCCGCAAGCACCCCATGAGCCTCCGAGGCCATGCTGGGCAGAGGAGATGAGACTGTCTAATATCTGAGTAGGCAGTCGAATTATGAATATGCTGAAAAAGCTCCTCACAAGGTTTTCTATATGGGAAATTCTTTCCTTGAGTGAGGAAGCTCGCCAAGCTATCATTGATGCTCTATAGTCGCCAGCCCCCTTGACCCCCGCGACTTGACTGGGTAGGTCGAACCCCGCGACCTGACTGCACAGGTCGATCCGCATGCGAGGGCGCACGATGGCGATGCAAGACGCAATTGGTTGCTGGGAGTCCTGAGTTGGGCTCTGGCTTGCTGTAGAGTGGCTGGAGGCATACGCGCCCACCAAGTGCGCGGGAAAATTCCCGACACACGCGTGTGGGGCAGTATAAGGGTGCTGTGAGCTCCTGAAGCTTGTAGTTGGCCCAGATGGGTCTTCCCTTGACTTCGGAGGGCTGGAGGGAGGTGGCTCGGGGGTGGACCCCGGCCTCGTTACTGGGTACCACATGGCGTGGCTTGTAGTCAGGGTGCCCCCGGATCGGCTAGGGTAGCTATGTTGAACGCGGGTAATTCTACAAACTGAGTGATCGGGGGCAGACCCGATCGATTGTTGATGTTGCCGTGGGTCACGGCTAGCTGGATAGGACCCTTGGTTAGGCCCGGTGACTGGTGCAGCGCCCTGTGCTCAATGGCGATCCCCAGTTATGTCATGCCGCATAGCTGATAGTTACATATTTTCACATATTATTTCTGTATGCTTGAGAGATAACTCTAAGTAAATTGTTGATTATGTGTGAAAATATTCACAAAAAAATAGATTTTTGTTAACACTTGAGCTTTCATGAAAAATGATAAATATTTGAGAGTAATCTATAAATATTAATAATCATAAAGCTCGAGTGCATATATGTGAATAAGATTTACATTGATTAAAATCTTGTGTTACAATCATTATATATTGGAGAGTCACATATGCACTTCTTATTATGGCAGGTTGTGCGGTTGGTGTTTTCACGTGGAGATGAAGGTGATTGGTATGAAAAGCATAAAGTATCATATGCATAAGTTGCCATGTGGGTTGCATGAATCAAGCAAGGTGGCTGTGGGTATCACGTGTATATATACATGAGTTGCAAGATGCAATATTGGCAAGACCTTGGGCTTAATTTGAATGTCACTAACACATGCATGGCTCTGCTGCTAACGTAGCTACGTGGTGGGTTTCCTTCACGTAGATGGCCAAGTGGGTTGCATGAAGCACATACAAGCATCACATGCATGGCTGGGTGGTGCGATGGCATTATAATATTCAAACAAACATCAAGGTGGCGGCAGTGGACATCAAGTGCATGGCAATACAAAATACACATACCTGCATGGCTTGATTTGCACGTGCATAAGGGCTGCAATTTGAGGTACCGTCTGCTGCATGGCTTCAACATAAGATGCCATCGACGAGATAAGTGAGATGAAGCCGAAGGTAGTGGAGGCAGTTTACTCCGTGCGCGGTGTACGCAGGAACGTGAGTCGTAGGTGATTCGCTCGTGAGACTTCGCCGGAGGTTCGCAGCATTGGCGAAGATAGAGGAGGCCACCAGCACTTGTGGGCTGTGTCTACATCCAACTGCACGCGGAGCGTGGATGACAACGGCGATGGCGAAGATAACGGAGGTCGTTCCGTGGAGATCCTGGCGTCGTCCGCACCCCTATAAAGGGAGAGGTTCAGGGAATGGCGTGGGTGTGCTTGGGTTTTCTTTTGAGCTTTCTCTCGCAGGTCTCTCTCTGGTGATTCTCAGATGTACGCCCGTGCTTGAGGAGAGCCCGACGGGAGAGGGTGGAGCCGCTTCTGCTGTCACAGGCTCCATCGATAGCACCCCCTAGGTACTGCCCATGCCGGCGAGCTGAAGCTTCCTCTGCTGCTCAGGTGTGGCGTCCACAACAGTTCGACGGGAGAGGGTGCAGCATCATCTTCGCAGGTGGAGCCTTCTCAGTCGCGGCGAGCTTCGTCTACCATCCGTGGAGACGGTCGCCTCGCGTGGAGCCAGTCGCAGCGAGCTTCTTCTGCTGCTACAAGCTGTGCAACCTGTGCAACTCCCGTGAGTCGTGAGCCTCCTCGGCGTGGTGTGCAGTGACCATCCCTCTCTCGTGGAGTTCCCTTGCTGCCGTGGCTCTGTTAGCGGCACTCACTGGGTGATCTCCGCGGCAGCAGCTGAGTCCTTCTGCAGTGCGTTCAGCATCCGCAACGGAGAGAAGGGAGGTGCCGCGGCCATCCCCAGCGAGCATCCCGTGTTTCTGCTGTGCACCGGTGACAACGCGACAGAGGGAGAGGGGGAGGGCAGAAACCCTCCGTGTTGCTTTCTTGTTTCCTGTTTACTAATATTCCCATCAAGCCATCTTCAGTTTCTTAGTCATTGTATTAATCTCTTCAAAGCATAATCTAGTTAGTCTTTTAATTGTGGTTATTTTTGATTTAATAAACAAGTTTCAAACACACTCTTCCTTTCATTTAGTAAAAGTGTTCTACTGTCATTCATAATTTTCGATCATCTCTCACTTCTTATTCATTAAGCGTGGTGATATCTTCTTTGCATTCGTTTAATTTAATTGCTGTTTTAGTTTCTTCACCTAGGCTAGTTAATCACCTAGACTAATAAATTTCAATCTGTCAACTTTTATGTTTATATCCATTTGCTCATGAACTTTTAATTATAAAACTTAAGATTTTCTACCTTAAAATCTAAATTTCCCTGTGGACTCGACTCGGACTCACCACTTAGCTATTTTCCTTTAATCAATTTGTGGGCCGATAATTAAATTTGGTAGTGGATGTATTAACGGCATGCGTTCTACCTATCACCTCGTGCCCCTCACTCTGGTAGGGCGTCCACCGGACCTGTCAGATAGGCAAAGTGCATCAGCATAAGGATATAGTTACTTTTTATACAAAGTTTGAGTTTTAGATCTTACCGAGGCGTAAGGTAGTGTGTCTAGGTCATCCTGGATCGCCCGGACCTGGCTTCGTAGGGACCCCACCTCCCGAGGTGTCGTCCACCATCTCGCGATAGGCAGTCGGTCGGGGTAGGTCTCCTCTCCTCTCCCTAACCCACGTAGGTATACGTAGGCCCAAACCTGCATTGCATTTCATCAAGTGTCAGCATATAGAAGTCATGTAGCAAGTGCATAAATATTTTAACGATCTGAGTCGTACCTGGAGTAATGGGGAGAACCCATCGAGCATCGTGCATCGACTGGTGGAGCTAAGGGTGTCGAACAGGAAAGCCAGGACTGTCGCTCCCCAAGCATAGTCCCCAACTCGGTCGACATCCTCTAGTAGGGGCAGTAGCCGGCAACTGACGACGTCTACTCGTGTGGCGAAGAGGAGCCTCCCGAAGAACAACATCAGGAACCTCCGCAACACCACGTCTACCTCTGGTCCGCTGCGGCTGCTACCCGTGGTCGTGCCAAGACCACGAGCCACTGCAGGTGCTGCTCCGGTAGCTCTCCTGTGGCGATCCCCGCTCCCCTCAAGCCAAGGCTGTCCTACAGCTTCGCCCGCTGTAGGGTCATCGACTGTCGCTCCGGTCGTAGCAGCTCCAGCCCCAGCAACCTCTGGGCCAGCTCGCGGTAGTCGGGGAAAGTCCTCCCGCTAACCGCCACTCCGTGCACGGGTAATCTGGTGATGCACGCGACGTCCTCCAACGTCGGGACCATGTGGCCCCACGGAAAGAGAAACGTTTGGCTCACCGGATCCCACTGGTCGTGCAGGGCATAAAGGAGAGCTGTGTCGAGTCTGGCCACCTCCATGCTCAAGAACTCCCCGAAGCCCATGGCTGCTAGGCGCTCCCGCTGCAAGTCCGGTAGTACGAGGCACACAGCTCGGACCTGGAGCCAGGAGATCCGGTTCATGCGCTTTCGCTGCATGCATTTAAATGAATTTGCATTAGTCATACATTTCATAATAAATCATGCATCAAAATAAATGAATAAAGATGAAAAAATGAAGTGTCAAAGTACCGCCGGGAATTACTAAACCGATAGCGGAGGTTGACTGTCAAGTGGCCGAACAGTTGAGGACCTTTGAAGTTCCAAACACCGAAGGGCCACCTACTATTTTCTATGTGACCGATGAATAGCTGCCTCTGGTGGGTGATCGCTACTCTCCTTCTCCGACCACGTTGGATGATTCTTCTTCTCCACTTTCTACTAACTCCTCCTCCCCCTTTTGGGTTTCTCACCCTTTTTCTTACTGCTTTTGAGGCTTTAGCCTGCCTTGATCCTAGTTAATCTTTATTTATTCTATATTTGATTCCTTATTATCAAGGTCTCTGTACCTTAACGAGGGAGTTCTAGCCCTCGTCTCTCTTCCTTTTCATCCTTCTTCATCCAGTTTGGTGTCTATCGCTCCTCCGTGTAGAGGAATCATCAACTTCTTTGCTATCCTATCCATTTTTGTCCTGTCAAGTGAGGGAAATAAAGCTTGTGCTGCTCAAAGCTCAATGGTCAAGATCGCATCAGGATGCTATTTTCACGCTATGGATTTGTAAGGTATCTTTGTTTTGTACAGGAACATGCTATTATTGCTATCATTTCTATTTCCCCTACGCATGAGTATATTGTTGGTTCCTTCACGCGAATGAGTGTCCTTAGTTAGTTTGCTTGGTCAAATGAGTTCGCTTCTACAGCACCCCTAGGTTGGTTGTAGCTCTGCGCTGGGAGTCTGAATTTCTTTCCCCGATCGGTGAGGGTGACCTCTTAGCATGGGTTTTCACACACTACACGGCGAGCCATAGCCGATCTCCTTTAAGGCACATCATTGCTACTTTGGCCATACTCTGGGTATGCACAAAGGCGTTTTCTTTTCTTTGCTCGGTCGAGTGCAGGGGCAAGAGATTGATGGATGAGGTGACCAACCTAGGTGCTCCCCAATACGGGAGAGGTCTCAAATAGGGGCAGTCTTGACCCTCAAAAGAGAGCTTCATTGCAATATCTAGCCAATACGGGCTATCTAATGAGAATCATCATGAAAATTAATATAGCAAAATTATGAGAATAAAGGCATGGCAAGAGTGGCGAAGTCCCGCGGGACGTCATGAGCCAGGTCGTACGCGTGCCTAAGGATCCTAAAAATAAAAGACACAAAGTCTTGGCGCAACAGACTATCTTTTTGAGGGGTAGTGCCATGGAAGGAATTCAAATCCTGACATCTCCCATCCTGCATGAAGCTTATCCCCAGTTTTCTTCTATTTCTCCCTCTTAGGCTGGGTTGAATCCTGGGTATGACCTTAGTAGGGGTACCGTTCTTTAGAGACGGTTGGTTGTGGTGAGCCACTCTCAATTGCACGCTTGGCTCGAGGGAAGTCCTTAATGAGAGGGGGCGGAATGATGACCCTTGGCCAATAGTTTGAGCCCATCTCCAGGTGCTGTAGATAGTTTTGTCAAAATTTAAAAAAAATAAATATAAATGCAAACTAAAAGGACTGAAATGTAAAAAATAAAAAATTTGTGGTCTTGCTCTGATGTCCCCATCACTGGGCCATGGGAGCGACTTGGCTTTGGGCCGCCATGGGAGTGGGTGCGGTTGGACCCTGGGCCACGCCAGGAGGGTCCCCGTGTGACATTCTATCTAACCGTCCGACCAGACATTAGACAGATCTGTTAGATGACTCCATTCGTTCCTCCATGGCTCTAAGCCGGCCATCCATACAGTCCGAGAAGCTCCTAAAGGTCACCTCGGACTGGTCCATCCGAGCCATGAGGGCCATCATCGCCTCGTGTAGGGAGTGTAGGTCTCCAGAGGCAGCATCCCGTTTGTTTGCCAAAGATGCGGGGCGATGGTATTGGGTACCTTGCCAGGTGGGCATGCAAAGGCATAAAGGTTGGAATGCACTAACTAATGCAAGCTGAGGAACCTAGACTCAAACTAATATCTAGTACCTGGCGGAGATATTGGTCTGGTGACCCAACTCACAGAAGAGGCTACCTTCCAGATAGGCGTAACCTATCGTTCCAGCAGCACCTTTTCATATACCGAATAGAGGCATGAGGTGCAACACCTTGGACAAACGACCCTAGACTCAACCTGCTCTGATACCAATTTGATGCAGGACAGGACACGAGAGAGCTAGGACCTACGACAGACTCGAGGGCGGCCAGCCCTCACACGCTAAAAGGTAAGCCAGGCGGCTAACCTCCGTGGCATTCCTCCGAGTGGAGGCGTCTCTCAACAAGAAACTCTCTCTAGTCCAATGATCATCCCTACGAGTGAAACGTGAGATTGTAGCGGTTAAGGAACCACTATCTCCTAGGGTATTCCAGTTTGGCTCGATGCTCAACTGGGGCTATAGGAATGGATGTTCACTCTCTCAACCATGCTGATTTGTAGCGGGCTAGGGGCCCTAATCACACATGCATGGCATATTAGACAGCATACTAAATAAAGCAAATACTGTGAAATCAGGGACGTCGTGCGTACCTCCATGACTAGTGCGTGGGGAAGAAACTCCGGTCGGATCCGACAACCCCGATATACGCTAAAAAAAGAATAATAAAAACTCACAATTAATCACCCACTCCTCGTAGGGAGATAACAGAATACAATGCTGATTTCGGGGCTACTGGAACATGGGCTGACGGGCAGCAGCCATTGGCGACGTGGGGGCGAGGGGACAACGCTCGGCTCCCGCCCGTTCGGTTCTGTCCACGCTGACCAGATTGCACAGTCGGCTTGCAGGAGGTGGTGCGGCTAGATCTGGGGCCAGATCGAGGTGTCGTTTGTTAGGACACGTAGAGGAATGGACGCCGTTCTACCCGTCCAAGTGGCGCCTCCAGATCTGCTACGGATCGGACGTGGCTGCTTCGAAAAACCAGACCTGGTTTTGTTTAGTAGATCTGCACAAGGAGCAAGGAAATTACAGCCTTTCACGTATACGCTGCTATTCATCGTAGACTTATTTCGTCCATAATCTCTGGTGTGAAATCTATAACCATTCACAAAAAATTCAAGATAGGCATGCGCGACTGTCGCGGCCTCTGGGGGCGGAGCCAAGGGATGTGAACCGCGGGTGACCTGGATGTAGGGTATTCGGTGACCAGACTGAGGGATGGGATTAGGCGATGGGAGGAGACACAGGAGTTCGATACATCTCAAACATCCCCTCCCGTAATTGTATCCTTCTCAGGACGGTACCGGGCACTCACCTTTTACAGAGAGCCGAGTGGGACTCGAATGGCATGGGAGGTTTCCAAGATTTGGGGAAACAAGGCTGAGATGTGGGCATGCTAGTCAATTTCTCAACAATCACCAATGGAACCAAGGTTTGACTGGGAAGCGTCACCAGGACACGATACGTGGGCTTGGGAAATGAGCGACACATGGAGAGAGGGGGAGGTTCCATAGGTGTGAGTGCACAGACTATTGTGGGGAATCATGTACTGGATGCCTTTTCCCACCGACACAAGCAGTCAGTGTTAATTTACATTGGATTGAATCCGAACACGTTTGTTCTATGCTGAAGAGGAGTCTGGATGTATCTGAAGCCATGGGTGGAGGGCCTGGAGCTTTTGCAGCTCTGGGCTCGTGTTCGACTGGGAGGTGTTTGCCGGGGTCAGGGACATTGGACGCACACACTGAGTGGTGCGGGAGAGGCTGGGACCCGAATATGGATGAGGAGACATACATTCAGGCGATAACATATTTTATGAGAGCCGCATGGGGTTTACAAGTGGTCCGCAGCGGCCAAATTACAACTGGTGCAAGCCACAGGATAATCTCGACATGTGAGTCGGTCCCTGGGTCAATGAGTGATAAAGTGGATATTCGCGTGTTTTATAGAGGCTCTCCTCGAGGCAAGGGCCATGCCCGATTCATCGAGGAGGGGCTAGACTTGGTGACCAGAGGAGGTACTGGCCGGTGACTGGGCGTAGGTCAAGTGCAGTTTGGATTGAGCAGTCAGGCATGGCCCCCCCGACGACGGGAGGTGCGACATCATGGGGTATGTGTGGCCATCGTAGGTTGGCATACGTGGACAGACCCAAGATGAAGGTGTGTTTGCCATTGTCATAACGCCTTATGTGTAGCGGGAGTGGACTCATGTGACATGGCAAGACGTCTCGTGAGGGGAGTACAAGTGACATACCCTCGACGTGTGTAAGTTGATTCACAAGTCAACTGCCCACACAAATCTCCTTGCGTTCCTCTTGCTTGTTGGAGGTGAGTATGCCTGGTCTGTTGCTCTGGATTGCATGCACAGTATTCCCCTACCCCTTGAGCTTCTAAGGGGTTCTCTCTTTTTTCTCTCTTGTCCCCTTCTTTGGCTCCTAGTGGGAGCTTTTTATAGTGGATTGGAGAGGGGCCGGAGGGGCTTCCTCTTCAATTTTTGGGTGTCTAGAGATACCGTGATATCTCGATTAGCATGCCATGGGCCTTGGGGGTCTGGGTGACCCCGTGTGTGTTCTGAGCTTTCATGTTTGCGTTAGATCGAGTCACCGTGAGTCGGTACGAGTGCGGTGGGTCTTCCCCGCACGTCGTGGGTTTCTCTGGAAAGTGATTTTCGAGTGGGCCATGTGTGTGTGTGACCTTGGACTGTGAGTCCAGTCAACCAGCGTGGAGCTGGAGGTTTTCCGTGTGTCCTTTGGAGGAGGGATTAACTCGGCGACTTGTAAGCTGCCTTGAGAATCGTGTCGTCGTGGTTTCAGACCTAGGGGATTAGGCCAGATTGACAGCGCTGTGTCATTACGTGCGACGATCTTGACCCGAGTCTCGTGACTCAAGGACCGTTGAGTTAGTAGGTCTAGTGGGCTGTCTAGAGTCCGGTGGCCGCGAGCCACCTGTTTCTTCACGTGACTCGAGATGGGTGCGTGCGTGATTTTTAGTGTTCACATTCTGTGAGTCCCCACTAGCCGTAACTTTCCTGCGCACGCGGGTGTGGACCCACTTGGGAGTGGTGGAGAGCGTGACCCGAGTGAGAAGATTTTTAGGCTAGTTACCGTAGGGCCCCTTGCTTTTGCAGTCAAAGTCCGACTGGGGGGGAAATCAACTAGAGGACTCGACCTAGAGCAGATGGTATGTGTGTGCACGCGTAGTTGGGGGCAGAGGACACGCACTGACGAGCGTGACCGCAGCTAGTGCTTATTCTGTGTTACTAGTACGGTGTCTTAGACTCTGCCTGGGGTATCGTAGGCAGGCACCTGAGATGTGGACTAAGTCGTCAGTGGACGCATCCGGCCTTATTTCTGGTGGGCGGTACTCCCGTCACTTGACGTGAGTTGTCGTGTCCCGGGTTTCTGTTCCTCGTCTGCGAGACGGGACTTCGTGTGTTGTTTCGGGAGCGTTCCCGTAGTCGAGGTCTAGGATTCCGGTGAGTGTCACCGAGGGCTTTTTCCCTAGACATTGTTTGGTTCACGACAGCGAGGTCGTGACTGTGTTTTCAGACCGTGTGGTTTCATCTTGGGCCCTTCTGTGAGGGTAGGCCTCCGCGACTGAGGTGTCGTGACGTTTTCCTAGTAGCGTGGCTAGGGCAGTTCGTGTCTGGTGGTCCCCAAATCGTTAAATCAGGATGTCAGGTGCGTGAGTTGGTTGTCCCTCGATGGGAGACCGGGTCATATTTTCGGGTACACTAGGAGTAGCTGTAAAGTCGAAGTTTTACCGGCCACCGTAGCTACTTTCCTACTTTCGTAGTTACTGCTTTCCGTGCTGTCGTTGTTTCTCAGTTGGGGTTCCGCGGGATCCCTACTGAGCCAGTGACAGGAGGCTCACCCCAGGTTTTCTGGTGCGGCGGTTCTTCCTCGTGGTTCGAGGGAGTTGCGTGGAGTTTCTTAGTTGCTAGTCGCTTTGTCTAAACTTTCACCCCAAGAAGGCCACGAGCGGCCCAAATGTCATCAACTTCAGCCCAACTCATCTCACCCAGACATCCAAAGCAATATCGATACTAGGGGTGATTCACCGAGCCACTACTTTGAACATCAAATCGTGTACTCTCAGTCTACTTACCATGGCCCTCCTTCGATATTACATCAACCCCCTCAATATGTAAATGATGATGATGATGATCTTCTGCCTGTCATTTTGGCTCCAGATGTCACTACTAAGAATGAGAGGGGTTGCACAAGCAATACTATGCTGGAGGATGGGATGGAAGTAGGGGGTGGCTTCAAGGATAATGATGATCATATTAATATCATCACCGCATTCTATGAATGTTTTGAGATTGAGAATATCACTATGAAGAATAGTGACCCAAACAACTCAATTGATAAAATGCATGAAGAGGGGGATTGTTGTGTGGTGAATAATCTTGTTGAGTTAATGAAGATGAATCTAGAATAACCTCCTCCTCTTGATATGTGCAATGAAGGGGTCCTAATAGAGAAATTCACATTTGATCTGACCTATGATGAAAGGGCTGGGCTGGAAACGTTTACATTTGATCTTCTCACCTCATTATTGGAAAGTTTGATTGATAATGTTCATTCGAGTGATGAGTGTGATGAAGGTTCCTTATTAGAAAATTTCAAATTTGATCTGACCCTTGAGCCCTATCTCATTATGTCTGAATCATTGGATCAATTAGATTCTGGGCTCCCGCTTCCTTCCAATAAAATTCCTCTAACAATACTGCCTCTTCAATATGACATTATAGGACCTGATGGGGATGGACCAGTAATATTCACCTTTGATTTGACTTCTATCAGGCAGACAAGTTGATTAGTGCCCTTAATGTTCATGAGGCTATTACTGCAAGGAATGTGGCTAATAATGACAATCTTATTCATAAGCCACCAATGCCTGACCACGTTACCGTGGAGGAAATAGTCACTAAAGGGATAGTCAGAAGGGACGATACAAGACAAGGGGATTAATGGGTTGATGTTGTGCAAAGGTTTCACCTTGATCTTGAAAGATTATTGGCCATTGATCATTTCATGATCCCCAAAGATGAAATAGGCTCACACACATGGTTAAAGATAAAATCAATAATGTGCAAGACCATCATATTTCTAGCCCCAATATGTACATGCTTACTCTTATCTTCCAATGGCATAAGAGCTGGACTTTATCAAAGGATAAGATCATTTGGTGGCTCATTTTGCATGCCACCCATTGGTTAGGAAGGTACATTACGTCTGGCTGAAGACGTTAAATTTAGCGCTTCTTGGGAGGCAACCCACAATTTTAGTAATTTTCGTGTGATAATAAATGGCTTCTTAGGAGGCAACTCAAATTTTTATTATGGTTTTATTTTTATTTTCAGGTGTGAATAAAGAATAAGTTGGGGGGGAGAGAAGAGCTCAATGGATCCCAAAGGTTCTTAAAGCCAAGGTAAGTTAGTAGATTTTGCATTGGAAGTACAGTAATGGCAGTGGTACAATCAGTGGATACAGGTGAAAAATGGCTCATAGCTTTACAAGAAGCAATCAGCTTGAACCAGGTCACCTGCTAGCTCAAGTGTTAATAGCTACAGATTAGCGGTGACAAATAGGTGGCTAACGACAATGAGGGTGAAAAAGAGGCCACTAAGGGTGAAAAATGAGTGATAGCGTTGGAAGCTTTGAGATGCAAAGAAGGAGAGTCGACTCGAGAAGCATTTGGAATCGACTCCAGAAGCCAGCCAGAAGCACCCGCCAACCATGTGAAACAAAGGTAACAAATAACTAGCTAAGTGTGACAAATAACTAGTTGGGGTAACAAATAGCTCGGTATGGGTGAAAATAGGCGACATGGTTGAAACCATTGAAAACATGAAGAAATGATGTTGATGGAGTCGATGCCATGGTGTTTAGAGTCAACGTAGCAAGTCTTCTTGGAAGCCAACTATTGACGATAGCTTTAAGGGTGAAAAATGAAGAGTTAGTGGTGGCAAATAGCTATTTAGTGGTGACAAATAGCTAGTTAGTGGTGAAAAATGACTTAGTAGGTCTGAAAAATAGCTCGTAGCTATTTCAAGTGAAAGGAAGCCAAGCTCGGACCTGATGAGCCAACCTCGGACATGATGAAGCAAGCCCGGACATGATGAAGCAAACTCAGACATTATGAAGCAAGGTCGGACATGATGAACCCAAGCTCGGACATGATGAACCCAAGCTCGGACATGATGAACTCAAGCTCGGACATGATGGAGCAAGCTCGGCTTCATGCCAGTAAGCTTGGATTCATGCCACCAAGCTAGAACGGACTGTCACCATGAAGTCAAAGTCAACATTAGATAAAGAAGACTCTAGTCAAGCTCAACCTTACGTTGACCCAAGTCATGAAGACACCAGTCAAAGTCAACGAGTCAAAGTCAAGTTCCAGCTAGCTATAGTGAACACAAGATAGTCAAATGAAGAAGGAGAATGAACTGAGATGAATGGCTGTTAAGGCAGACAAATGAAGATATAAGGGTGATAAATGGGGTAGTAATGGTGACAAATAATTAAAAAGCCGATGGCTCAAGCTCAAGGCAGAGGGTCTAAGGCGACGGCTGCTAAGGGTGATAAATAGCTACCTAAGGCAGACAAATGGCCGCATAAGGGTGAAAAAGACCCTATTAAGGGTAACAAATGGATAAGGAGAATGGAGAACTTAAGGGAGGCACGTGCCTTCGATCCCCAATCATTGGCACATGATCCCAGGCACCTGACAAGTTCAATACAAGGTTGAAATGTCAGAACATTCCCTCCAAAAGTTTTGGGCAAATGAAATTTCAAATAAAAGTAAATGCCAGGTCGAAGATTCAAATGCTCTGCTATATATATACCAGTGTTCAGCCCCGCCACCCCCTCACACACAGGGTCACTAACCGGGGGTGATTAGTGTGCTCGACCCTCCGAGGTCGAGCACGCTAGCCGTGCTCGATTAGCAAAGCCCCCTAAAATGAGTAGACTATTAACCCTACTCTTTATCCCCTAGGCACTCTCTCTCTCTTTTTCACAGCATCTAAGTCCACAACGAACCCAAAGATCTATCTCACCTCCATTGCTTGCACCATTCTCTATGAAGACAAACAGGATCCAGCTGCCGGCCCCTTCCCACCCACTACATGGCCTTCTATCCCCTCCTCCTCCATCTCTTGTGAATCCCCTCATGTTTCCGTCTGTCCGTCTGCATTGTAGGTAGAGAAGGAGGCAAAGGGGACTGTCGAGGAGGAACTTCAAAAGAGTACTTGCATCATCGAGTTTATATGTAAGTTACAATGACCGAGGACAAGGGAAGTCAGTCGGGCTTGTGCAGCACCCTTGGGAAGCTTTGCGGGTCATGCTAGGGCGAAGGAGTCATCGATATTGGCGGGTTCGACAAGGGGTTCGCTGACATCCACAGGAAGGCCCCGCCCATCAAGCACTCCCTGTTCTGCAACCTCGAGGATCTCTATCGAGGCACCACCAAGAATATAAAGATCACCATGGATGTCCTCGCCCCCCGACAGGAGGACACGGACCATGGAGGAGATCCTCCCCATCATCATCAAGCCCAAGTAAAAGAAGGACACCCACATCATCTTCCCAGAGAAGGGCCACGAGCGGCGTCACCTCGTCCCCTCTTACGTCATCTTCATCATCAACGAGCTACCCCACGAAGTGTACACAAGGGAGGGTGACAAGCTCATTGTTGTAGAGAAGATATTCCTGCTGTAGGCCCTCACCGGCTACGTCGGCAGGCTCCAACGGTGACACCGTCATCATCCCCATCAACAACGTCATCCATCATTCCAGCTCCCATCTCTTACTAAACATCCCCTCCGCGACGGGGAACCCCCCCCAATTCTACCTCCATCTAATTGTCGCTCCTCCTACGTGGCTCTTCGATGACGTCGTTGTAGCTACCATGCATCTCCCGCCACGCATCCCCTTTTTGACAGAGAACTCCCCCAACTCCACCTCAATCCAGTCGTCCCTTCCTCCGACCCGGCTCTCTGACGCCATCATTGCGGTTTCCATCTCCAGCCGAACATCCCCTTCTCGACGGAGAACTCCCCCAATTTCACCTCCATCTAGTCGTCCCTCCCCTGTCGCGACTCTCCGACATTGTCGTTGCAGCTCTCATCTCCCACCAATTGTAGGCGCATAGTGCGACGGTCCAGGCTGCGGTGGGCAATCGAAATCTTGGTGGCAGAATAGGTTGCCGCAGGATTTGTCGTTGGCCATTGGCCGACTGCCTTAGGGGGGCGAGAGAGAGAGAGAGAGAGGATATTTTTGAGATTTTCAATGCCATGTTAGTTTCAAGATAAGGAACCCACAGCGATTCCTAGTGACCCTTTTGAGCCTTCTCCTCCCATTGAGAGTGAGCCCACCCCTGTGCGTCCACCGGCATTGAGAGCATCACGTGAGCAAATTGAGAGGATACTGGATAAGTAGGTGACAGCTATACGGAGCAGAGTGTACCAGCGCTACCTTGTCCGCTGGCGGGACCGTCTACCTTCTGATGATTCCTGGATCAGCCGGGAAGATCTCCAACATCTCGATCCAGACTTGCTGGAGCACTACCAGAGCAGTGTTTCCCCTTACTCGATGGAGTCGAGTTCCAGCCGTCTCGGGAGGGTTGGTGGGGACACTGGACCCACCACTCGGAGCCAACGCCGCACCGCCCCGACACCACCGAACTTGTGGCTCGAAGACTCGACTTCCTGAAGACTCGGCATCCTGCGTACGTATCTCTGAGTACGTATTCTTGAGTATGTATTTTGGATTGTGTGTATTTTATTTGTATTATAGTGGTATTGTATTATTAGACCACTAGTCAAAGCGTTTTATTTTATTTTGGTCATTAGTCAAAAGTTGGTTGTTGGGTTTTGTTTTATTAGGCTAAGACATGAATGTATTTAGTTGGAAAAACTAGGGGTATTTCTGTCCTAGAGGGATATGACCTTTCCTATATAAAGGGGGCTAAGTGTATTGTTTTCATATGATAGATTGAATGAAGTTTTGGAAACCTACGTGAGAAGAGCTTCCTCTCCTCTTGCTTCCCCTTCCCTCTTAACTCCTTTGTGAGAATAGAGTGATTGCCCGGTGAGAAACCATCCGGTGTGAGGTTGAGCTGCGCGAGACAGTAGTTATCCCGTTCTGTTCGTGTCATCGGAGTGCCGCAAATCCTCTCCACGACGCCGCAGCGTCACTGGCTAACCCCAAAAATCCTCTCAATTATTTTAGTCCCTTTGGAATGGGCCAGGCGTGAATAACTTGGACTTTGTCTGGCTCCATGGAGACAATGCCCTTGGAAATGATATGCCCCAGGTAAGAGATGTAAGATTGCCCAGAGGAGCATTTAGACCACTTAGCATAGAAAGTATGTTGTTGTAATGCTGTGAGGACCTCTTGCAAATAATGTAAATGCAGTTCCAATAAGAACTGTAAACCAGTATATCATAAAAAAAACTAATACAAAGTTTCATAGATAAGGCCTGAATAAATCATTCATTAAGCTCGAGAAAGTAGTTGGGGTATTAGTAAGGCGGGAAGAAAGAACCAAGTACTCATAATCACCAGCATGTGTAGACAAGATAGTCCTGCCAATATGCATTGGCCGCATCCGGATCGAATGATATCCGTATCTCAGGTCTAATTTTGTAAAGAATGTGCCTAGCGAAGCTCATCCAGTAAATCTTCAATGACAATGATTGGATACTAATGTCTGACAATGTTTTTATTCAATTCCCTATAATCAATGCACATACGCCAGGAGCCATGGCGTGGAAACCAGCACCTCCACTTCTGTCGACCCGAAGCCTCAGACTTTTATGGCTCCAAAGTCCCGAGCGACTATCTAAACTAGGAAGCCACCATGGACAAGTGTTTTAAGTGTTACGTGATGTCCGGAGCCATGGAAGTTAGTTTCGCCAAGGAGAGGCTTTGTCATAAAGCTACCGAGGAATGGAGAAGCATTGAGTGCTTGAGAGATATTAAGGGACAAAGGCCCATCGAGTCATGGTGCCAAATGAAGGGCGAGCTTAGAAGGGTTTACCTACCACACCCAGTCACCTCCAAGTAGGTGGGTCATAGTTGGAGGCAAAGAGCCCTGACTGTGGATGGGCCGCGACCCAAGACTAGGCTGATTGAATATGAGCAAATCCACCATGATGCCCCTAGTCAAAGCCCCACTTTTTCCGAACTCGTGAAGATCTTTTCGGATCGAGTTAATCAGATGTGTTCTCAGTCTTGGCCATCGAGCTCCCCTAGCCCATCCCTGAGATAGGACGAACTCGTGTCCGAGCTTAAGGAGGCCATAGTCGGTAGGCTCAACCGGGTGCCACCCCAAGGACTTCTCCCCCTTAGGGAGGACATTCCTTCCCCACCCGTGAGAGCTCCTTTGCCACCAACCCCACCTTCTGATCTTTATTCGGAGCCACCTCAGCCAGAGCCACCCGTGCTTCTAATGGGGAAGCTAATCATCGACGAGCCACTATGTACCTGGCCTAAGAAAGGTTTGGTCCCCAGAACACCTTGCTATCCATCCATGGACCCTGCACTACAAATAGTGCCCGTCAACTCATTCCACACAATGATCCAGTCTTTTCACCTTGTTGATACTTTAGAAGACCTTATCACGAGGTTAGACTGACAGTTGAAGTTGACGCACATGTTGGCCCCAAGCTTCGACCGACCTAAAGCTCGTGGCTTCACGCATCCCGCTTTGGGATCAATTACCTCCGTGTGCACCGTGGGTCATGTCACCACGATGGTTCTTTTATTCCTCCCCATGTCGACCGAGCCTAACTCCATTCCACTTTTCTTGAGGAAAGAACCATGTCTTCTTCGTATGACCACCGTCCCACCTACCATAATGCATGAAGGTGACCATTTACACCTTTAAGAATTCCAAACATGGGACCGTGTCATAAGAGAACCCATTTCAAGGGGTCACACATTCTTTGATCCCTTCGACCCCTTCCCTAGTGAGCCTCTAGACCAGCCTTGTCTACTCCACTTCTTCAAGGGAGTCCACTATCACACCCCTTCCCTACGGGCCAGTCAACCTACACGTAGTGAGGAGCCCATTCATTGGGAGGAAATGCATACATCACCATCACATAGGGTTGATGAAGAAGGTGACTTAGGCTCTCTTGGCCCTCCCAACCCTCTCAAATCTAAAAAGAGGTCGATGCATGAGTGGTTCAGATTAGAACGTCTAGGATTCCATAAGTCTGCCACATAGTAAATTGTCAATTAACAAATCAGTCTTTCACATCATGGTGATCATCATCAAAACCAGGAGGACAACACGGTTGATGTGGTTTATTTCGATCAAGTAAAATTTCTCCATGAGCTGCCTCGCCTTGGCATAGTAAGGTAGTAGTTTGGCTTTTCGGACTTCAAATTGCCCTTGAATTTGTCTAACGATTAACATTGAATCCCCAAACAATTGCAGCATGCAGATCTCCATGTAGAGAGCAACCTGGAGGCCGATAATTAGGGCTTCATATTCTACTTCATTATTTGTGCAGGCTTTGTTGATCGAGAAAGAGGTATGCAACACCTCTCCTTCAGGGGATTTGAGGACGACGCCCACCCCCGCTCTAATTCTTATCTGCCCAGATGGGGGTGTTTCTGTTCTCGAAGCACCATCGAAGTATAGTTGTCGAGTGGCTTGCTGGATCTGACCCACCTCCAAGGTTTCATCTTTGGGGAGCTCTGTGATAAATGGAGAATTTTCAGGCACCAGGTGCGCTGTAAAGAAATCTGTGATGGCTTGGCCTTTAATGGCCTTTTGCGGCATATAAGAAATGTCAAACTCCATGAGAATGATGGCCCATTTACCCAGTCGTCCTTTCAGGATGGGCTGAGAGAGTATATATTTGACCGGATCGTCCCTAGATATCAACTTGATTTCATGCGACAGCATGTAGTGCCTCATTTTCTTGGCTACGAAGACCAGTGCGAGGCAAACTTTTTTAATTGGTGTATATTTTACTTCAACCCCGACCAATATTCAGCTGAGGTAGTACAGAGCTTGTTCTTTTCCTTCTTTATTACTTTGGGCTAGCATTGCCCCTAGAGAATATTCAGTGGCATCTATGTATAGGATCAGCGGTCACCCTTTAATAGGTGCCCCTAGGACTGGCGAGGTTTTCAAGTATTCTTTCAGCTGGTCGAGAGCCCTTTGACACTCTTTGCTCCACTGGAACGGGGTATCCTTCATCATTAATTTATGGAACAGCTGACACCGCCCGGCCAAGTTGGAGATGAACCTATGGACGTAGGCTAGTCGGCCTTTCAAGGACCGTAATTCTGTCAGGCTCCTAGGAGGAGGCAGCTCCTGAATAGCTTTAATTTTTACAGGGTCTATCTCAGTTCCCTGGTATCTGATGACGAAGCTCAGGAATTTTCCACTGGAGACGCTAAAAGCGCACTTCATCAGATTCATTTTTAGTTCATGCAGCTGCAGCCTTTCAAATATAATTCTGAGGTCAGCCAGATGGTCCTTCCTCTTCCTTGTCATGACGACCAAGTCGTCGATATAGCATTTGACTTTGCTGTAGAGCAACTCGCCAAATATTTTCATCATCGCCCTTTGGTAGGTGGCGCTAGCATTCTTGAGGCCGAAGGGCATCTGTTTGTAATGGAAAATCCCTTTAGGTGACCGGAAGGCTGTGTGGATTCTGTGTCTTGTTGAAGGCTTCTGCAAGTCCATTGGCTTGGGGGTTGTAGGGGGACGACATCCTCCAGTCAATTTTGTATTTATCGGCCAGTCGATAAACCTTCTGGTTTCTGAAATGGCTACCATTATCAGAGATAATTCAGCTGGGAACCCCAAACAGAAATATTATATTCTACTGGAAGAATCTTGCGACCAACTCTCCCGTCACTTCTCTTAGTGCTATTGCTTCTGCCCATCTAGAGAAGTAATTTGTAGCTGCTAAGATATATCTGCATCCTGACGAAGATGCTGGTAGCGGCCCTACCACATTAGTGCACCACAGAGCAAACGACCAACTTGGTATGGTGGGATGTAGCAGCACCGACGGTCTTCTTGACACGTTGGCATGCTCTTGACATTTTTGGCAAGTTTTGGCGAACTTGCAACAATCATCGAACATGGAGAGCCAATAATAGCCCAATTTCTTTATTTCAATTTTCATTTTCGGGCCGGCCTGGTGCACTCCAGCTGACTCGGCATGGACTTCTTGCATCACTTGGACGGCTTCTGTCGAACACAAGCAATGGAGGAAAACATTCTTTTAGGCATTCGCCATTATTCGGAACAGGGTTTCTTTCCTCATCTTGTAAGAATCTTTGACCCTTAGGAGTTTCATTCTTTGTTCTTTTTCTCTCGGGAGCTGTTGGTGCTGGAACCAACGTAAGAGATGCTCCCGCCAGTTGAGCTATTGAACCTCCTCTACAGCTGCCACTTCATTCTCTTGTTCATTGACCAGGACCTCTGTCATGCTGGGGACCTATCGTCGATTAATTATTGTTATATTTGGGCATGTATCTGTCGAGATCGCCAAAGAGCTAGCCAACTTTGCGAGGGCATCCGCCTCAGCATTCTGTCCTCGATTGATATGCTTGACTTTGATGAAGTAAAACCTCGCCATCAAGCAGAGTGCCAGTTGGTAGTAAGGGAGGAGCTCTTACTTTCGCACATCGAACTCTCCTTCTAGCTGTTTTATGACTAGCATAGAATCTCTGAATGCTTCCAACATCTGAATTCCCATGGACGGAGCAATTTGTAATCAGATTATCAGGGCTTCATATTCTACTTCATTATTAGTGCATGGCTTGTTTATTGAACAAGACGTATAGATAACTTCTCCTTCTGGAGATTTTAGGACAATGCCTGCCCCCGCCCTAACTCTGGCAGATCCAGTAGCTGGGGTATCAATTCGGGATGTGCCATTAAAATATAACTCCCACAAAGAGGGCTGCAGTTGACTGACTTCCAGGGTTTCATCTTCAGGAAGCTCTGGTTCCAGCGGACAATCCTCTAGTATTGGGTGCTCAGCAAACAAGTCTATAATTGGTTGACCTTTAACAGCCTTTTGTGGCACATAGGAGATATCAAACTCCATAAGGATCACCGCCCATTTGCCTAAGCGGCCCTTGAGTGCCGGTTGGGACATAATGTGTTGAAGGGAGAGTGCACCCCCTTTCCAAAGGAAGGGAATGTTCTCACTCCACCTACAAGACACTAGAAGCTGATTTTATTATCTGTAACTTTGAAGAATACAATTCAGATGAGACCATGGTCTCTTCAATACAATGAAAGAATGATAAAATTCTATATATGTCTCCTACGAATATTTGGTAAACCACTAGCATCCACCAAGGCATAGCCTTTAGCTAATTGAGGTAACTCCTTGATGGATCGGAATTCCTCATTTTTCCTCATCACAACAGCTTGATTAGCAAGTGCATCTGCTAATTGATTGGTTTCCCTGAAAGTGTGGACAATTGGGCAACTGAATAAGGCACAAATCTGCTGGAGCGGCTGCCACCATGGGATAAGAGACCACGGGGGGTCTTTTTTGCTGTTCAGTAAGTCCACTAGGATCTTTGAATCTGTGTAAATAACTGAAATTGGAATTTTGTGCATCTGAGCTAACCGGAGGCCATCAAGGAGAGCCCTGCCTTCAGCCACCATATTAGATCCCTGACCGTAGTAATAAGAAAATCCCAGCAGGATCTGGCCTTTAGGATCTCTAAAACAACCACCCCCTCCAGCTGGGCCAGGGTTTCCCTTGCTAGCGCCATCCACATTAAGGGCATAGAGAGAAGAAGGGGCTTTCCAGTTAACTATTGTAAAGAAAGGTCGGTTGTAGTTAATATCAATGCCGAAGTTCCGAGCTGTTCTGCTGTAATCCACATTGAATCCCTGTGTGAATTTCATTTGCTGCATAATGTGATTGACCTCCGATGCTATTCTGTTAGCAATTTGACATAAGTTTGGTATAGTCCCTTCAAACTTAGCTAAACATCTTACTTTCCATACTTCCCAGATAATGAGTAGAGATATCAGCAGTGATATAAATCCTTTAGGATTATTAATACTAGCACCAACCAAAACTTGTTGAAGCCAATCTCTGAAATTAGTTACATTCCTGCATGGATCAAATAGGAGGGGAGCAAATCTACCCCAAAGAAATTTGGCAGGTTCACTGTTAGCAAATAGGTGCTCCAAGTCTTCTTTATCACATGCATGATGACAGCAACAGCACTTGGATGCCAATGCAATCCCACATGATTGAATTCTACTATCAACCGGGATGGCATCATGAAGTAATTTCCAGCAGAACATTGCTGCCCTCGGGGGCATTTTGTGATTCCACAGTTTACTAAGGCAGAAGCCATAGGATTCTTGCCCCTTGATGTATCTGTAGGTGGATTTAATGCTGAATTTCCCTGCTTTAGATAGAGTCCATATTGAAATATCCGAACCTGTCTGAATAGCAAATTGTTGAAGTTCTGTTTGCAATTGACAGTTCTGCACTAAATTCCAGACTGGGTGCTGCCTGTTGGATAATGCCTCATTGACTGTGCAATTTTCAATTCTAGGGCTTCTTTGAATAGAGAGAATGTCGGCTGCATCATTCGGGTGATGAGGCGTCTTGAGAGCGTGAGGATGAGATGCGACAGCTGTATCCTTATTTGTTTACGTGAGTCTTTCCCCCATCCCTGTGCTTTCGTTCTTAAATTTCGAGGACGAAATTTGTTTAAGGGGGGGAGGGCTGTAACGACGCAGATTCTTTCGGATCCTTGTTATCGGGTCTTGGATCTATTTTCTCGGAGCGTCCGGCTCTGTCGTGTCTGAAATTTCGTTCCAGACATCTTTCGTGTTCGGATCGGTGCGATCCGGGGTCATTTCGGGGGCCCGGAGGCGTTCTGTGGCTTTTTCCCACGTGATTTTTTAATTTTCGGCCTGGTTTTCGACAAATCCTTCGGCACGCCATTGCGGGAGAATATGGTCATTCACCCGGGCGTGAGTGGTACCGTTGCGATCGGTGCGTTTCGAGGATCGCGAAAATGTGATTTTTTATTTTTTAGTATTTTTGTGAATTTCTAAATTTTCTATAAATAGGCCGTTTCCTTTTCATTTTTCATTCTTCTTCCTCTCTCTTCGTGCATTCCTCTCCCCCTCTCTCACCCATTCGACACGGTGGAGGCTCCGTTCCGACTGCAGATGGCGGCGGGGCGACGTGGGTGACGGCGAGGCGATCGTGCGGACGTGCGGCGAGCATGGGAAGCGTGGCGAGGCAAAATCGTCGACGGCGTTCTTCTCGGGATCGAGCTCGGATCGGCGTCTTTTCGTGAACCGGAGGTAGGGTGACGATCCCCATCTCATTGTCGTTCCATTCCCGTGGTTTGTAGGCCGAGGCGAGGCCGAGTGGGGCTTATTTCGCGCCAGGAAGGGAAAGCATGCCACGGGGAGCGATCGCCCATTCTCTCGTTTTGAACCGTTAAATCACGTTTTGAGGGTGTAGAATCATGCTAGGGGGCTTGGGGGTGTGTTCCTCGTTGTTTTTCCGCTCTGTGGGGCTTGTTTGGGGCCGGAATGGGCGACCTCGGTGGAGTTCACCGTTTTTGCGCCTGCGGCGTTGTGTGATCGAACCAGAGACCACACATGCCTTGTGCGGCCCTGTCCTAGCCGCATAACGGCTCGGCGCGCTTCGAGTGAGGCTCGGCGCGCAGTGGGGGTTGTGCGGTCTATCACGAGACCGCACATCCCTTTGGGCGGCCCTGTGCCGACCGCCCATCCCATGGGTTTTGACCGTTATACAGTGTTTTGGGATGTGCGGCCAGGGGCTGGCCGTATAACCCCTTGTGCGGCCATGGGCTGACCGCACATCCCCGATGCCTTTTTGGCTCGGCGCGCAGTGGACTTGTGTGGCCTGTCAGGGACCGCATAACCCTTGAGCGGCCCAGGATGAACCTCTCATCCTACGAGTTTTCGACCGTTGCTTGAGACTGTTACACAGTGTCGTGGGGTGTGCGGCTAGGGACTGGCTGCACATACCCTTATGCAGCCTGAGCATGACCAAAGTAAATCAAAGTGATTTACATAGTGTCATCATCATCAAAACACTAGAGAGACACAACAGCTAGCGCAGTGGAAGGAGCCCCGATGACAGCGACTTCTCTCTCGACTTCTGAAAGTGGAGCGGCACTCTGGGTCTCAACAATGGAGGATGTCTCCTCTTCATGTCCAATTTGGTCGGCTCCTACAGACGCCGACTCTGCAACGAAGGTCAATGCCATAGAAGCCCCAACCGGCTCTTCAACAATCTCTCCCACTTCTATCTCAGGAAGACTTCTTTCTACCAAAGGCAACTCTTTACCAGCAGTGGGTGGCTAGGGTTCTGAAGCTTCAGTCGGCTCAATAGCTCCTACGATTGCCCCTGGGGCCTCCAAGCCCGATGCTGCAACATAGTCCTTGGGGTATCGCAGAGCTATAGACCACAAAACCTGCGAGAATGTTGGTTGGTCTGCACCCAAAGGTGAGAGAGGTATCTTCATGGTTATGGCCGTGCTGGATTAGCATGTGGCCTATCCGCACCATTTTAACTACCGCACCGTTTTAAGGCAATTATGGGTCCGTGTCAACCAGACGAAGAATGTGCCCAGTCTGAGTGCATCCGTCGATCCCGCCTCGCTCGTTCCTTGCTTGCGGCATCTGCGGCTGGGGGGCATTTGTTGGCACTTAAAATATGTTCAATGACGAGCACACCTAAGTGACAAGAAGAATGCGGCCCGCTAAGATAAAGAGGCCGAAGAAAGCCAATACACAAGGGTCTTCTCGAACTGCTGGAGTCTCAGGTCATCTGACACGAGTACAAGAGACTTCACCTCAGGAGGATCGAAAGAAATCCACAACAAACTGATAGCGTCATTTGGCCTACACAATGAACCGGCATTGACTCGGTCATGTCGCATAAACAACATCCAATGTCCGACCAAGGATGAGGATGTGCCTGGTGGTCTGCCACCTGATAAGAAACCCTCCTGAGGTGATAAAACATCTCTAGCCCCTCAGAGCAGGGTGCCGAAGGCCCCATCAGTGGAAGACCCGAGTAACCTGGCACGGGTACATCTTCTCACCGGTTGGGTCCGTTAGCAACCAAATGACCGCTTAGCCAAGGCAAAAACACCCAGGGGAGTGGCCCACTCCCCGAGAAAGTCACAAATGTAAGTAAAGCCATGCCAGCAGCACAAACGGAGGTGCCAAAGGCCATGTCAGTGAAAAACCTGAGTGTCTGAACCAAAGGTACACATGATTCTGGAATTGGCCATTCAACAGCCCGAAGGCTTTGACAATACTTCTCGTAGTAGTTTTCCAAATCCACAGTGAGAAGAAAGATCAAGGCAACTCCCGGAGCCAGTTCGGGGTCCACAGTCTGACTCGCGCCAATCAAACGCGGGGAACGAAGCTAACCCCGTGTGCCCCCTTTGTTGAACCTTAAAGGGGGAGACTGTTGAATCTCTACTATTTTGCTCCTAGCACCCTGCGCCCGGAGCTCAAGCGGCAGCTGATCCAGCACGTCCTGGCACGCCGCGCACGCGAGGAGCAGGCGCGGCTGGAAGACCTTGAGGTCACCATCCGGGGCATGGAGGCGACCTGATGTGGGTCGAGAAGCACGGCAAGACCTGGCGCATCCGCGATGAGGTCGGCGGCCGGAAGGTCACGCTGGCTGGCGGATTCCCGACCAAGACCGCGGCCAAGCACTCCATGGCACAGCTCAAGGCCGACCAGCTGCGTGGCAACGCGCTCGTGCCTCGGGGAGGGCAGGTCACGGTGGCCGAGCTGGCGGCCGCATGGTGGCCCACGCAGGCAGCCGCGCTCAAGCCCAGCGCGGCCCACTCTGAGGGCGCGCGGCTACGGAATCACATCCTGCCCATGCTCGGGGCCTACCGCCTGGACGACCTCGTCGACGGCCTCGTCGTGCAGGCGTGGGTCGCCGAGCTCGCCGCGCCCCGACCTCGCGGGCGTGGCCTGGCGCCCAAGACCATCCGCAACATCCATGGAGTGCTCCATCAGCTCTTGCAGGCTGCGGTGCGTCAGCGGCTGATCGCGACAAACCCGTGCGCACAAACGGCACTGCCCCGAGTCGTCCGCCGCGAGATGCGCTTCCTCACCGAGCCCGAGATCGGGCGCCTGGTCGCCGCCGTGCCAGATCACTGGCGGCCGCTGGTGCTGCTGCTCGTCGCGACCGGCCTGCGGTGGGGTGAGGCGGTCGCGCTACGGGTGCGCGATTTGGACGTGCTCGCCGGCCGGGCGACGGTGACGCGCACCCTCCACGAGCTGCCCAGCGGTGAGATCATCTTCACCGATCCGAAGAGCCGCGCATCGCGGCGCACGGTCACGTTCCCGGCGAAGACGGTGGGTGCCGCGCTGGCGCCGCTGGTCGCCGACAGGGAGGCGGACGACCTGGTCTTCGTGGCGCCGCGCGGGGGAGTGGTGCGCACGCGCAACTTCCGGCGCGGATGGATCCGCTGGACTGTGGCCGCCGGGCTGGATGCGCCCCGGGCGCGGGGGGAGCGGCGCCGCAACGGGCTGCGCATCCATGACCTGCGGCACACCCATGCCGCGCACCTGATATCCGCCGGGGTGCCGCTGACTGCGATCCAGCGCCGGCTGGGGCACGCGAGCATCGCGGTCACGAGCGACCTGTATGGGCACCTGCTGCCGGCGGTCGACGCCGGGATCATGGCCGCCGTGGACGCCGCGCTGGCGCATGTTGACCCGGAGCTACTGGCCGCCGAGATCGAGGCCGAACTATCGGATGCCTAGATCAACTTGGGGGGATCGTGGGGGGATCGGGGTGCATCAGCGTGCCGCTCGGTGCCGCTGGGCGCCTCTCCACCGCAGGTCAGAGGCACTGCCGACCCCGCAGCCTGGGGGCCGATTCGGGTTCGAGTCCCTTCAGTCACCCCACCAGGTGATCTTCATATACGCGACTTTGGAGGATGTCTAAGTCGACTTCCATGTTGCCAACATTCTGTGAAGTTTCTGTTGCTACCTAGAGTCGACTTGTGAGGGTGCAGAAGTGTACTTCTCTGGTTCCAGGCATTTTTGTTTCTTGTGTAAGGGTTCCTGATTGGCTTGTTTTCCTGATTTGGTGGAGTTGGATTGTTCTCCTTGATGTTTTGAGTGAAATGAGATATGGGTTTTGATTTTCCTAGACCATCTAGACTAGGCTCTTGCTGCCTTTGTTTCCCTTGAATTTCAGCTATTTTTAACTTGCTTGTTTGTTTCAAAGGTTTCCCATTTAGTTCCTTGTCATATGATTTCATTGTAGATTGGTTCTTTGTTGAAGTGCCAGCCTCAGCCAATTTTCTTGAACCATACATGTTAACAAGAGGCTTTTTCTTCCTTGAGTCTTGTTCGACCACGAATGTGATTGTTTTTAACTAAAATTCTTTCTTGGTCATTGGATTGTAACTTGGAGAGAGGTAAAGCTATGGCCCAATAAATATATGGCACAGAGCGACCGAACCAGGCCGAATCCACTAAGTGATAGCCCCACGAATGGGCCCACTTATTGTGAAGCCCAAAATCGCTCGAACCATCCCTTCCTAGGTGGCCTCTTGGCCTGAAAGTCTGAGTAATGGTCACTCAGGAAGAGCCAAAATGGCACACGAGTGTAATCGACTGATGCTGCCCACGTCACTTGGGAAAAGTCTAAGCACTCCTTAGACGGTGTCCCGCGCTCGGCGCAGAAGATATCCCCTAAAGGATCATCAGATCGATCCCCCCCCCCACAGAGTCCCTTTGATGATGAGGGGAGATTTCTCTCTATGGGGCACTTATCCCAGTGATAATCATGCTGCTGCTTAGAGGCAGGAAGTTCAAAAGGATAGGGGAGAGCAAGAGTCCTTTAACAGTGGAGAACCCTTCTCCAGGACGTAAAGCCCCCTGGTCCCTCCGGCTACCTTACCTCCGGCCAGTAGAATAAGCAGCTATATAAACTGAAGAAGATCCTTTGGAAAGGTCAGTGATCTTGAGTACTTAACACCCCACTCACTAGTGGAGAGCGATCTCGTGCCCCTCAATTTTCCTCTGACTACATCCCTTCCACCTATGCTCTATCAGCTTGCTGACTTAAGCATCAGAGGGTTTTTCCTGGGATATTATCCCTGTTCTCCTCAGATCTGTTTCCTTCATGGTAGATCCTTCAACTGTGGTGATGACGACAAGAACTAATCCAGGATCGTACAGCTCAGGATCGAGCGCGAGATCACGTCTCTTCATCAGACATCGTCTGTGGGAAACATACAAAGAGCCAACATGGTGTGAAGAAGTTCCAGTAGGAGAAATGCCGACAACAAAGGAAAGGCACTAGCAACTGCAGAGGGGGAGCATGTGCCCTCCCGCTCTTCCATGGGCCCTATAATACCCCGGTTTAATCTACTTGGCAGCCTTCACACGCAGGGCGAAGGGCTTCGACGTGGCTTCGGGTGCAGCGTGTTCAACCCACGCGGCCGCGAACGCAGGCGCACGCGGACGGCTTGGGCGGCCAACGCAGGCTGACGGGCTCTTCACGTGGTCAGCGGAGGCATTTTTACGTTCAGGCACGGATGCCAGGCCTGGCTTCGTCGGCCAAGGATGCAAGCGGCCTTCTCACACGGTGGAGGCTTCTTCGGTGGCCAAGGCGAAGCGGCGGTCACGTCAGCAGCATCCCAAGCATGCATCTTCTTCATGCGGCTTCTCACGTTGCCAAAGGCCATTCTTCACGCGGGCGGAGCGGTCAGGGTGAGCTGGCGGGCGAATGCGGCATGCCCTCCTTTGGCGGGCGCGAACGAGTGCAAGCAGCGGGGAAGGCTCCTTCTCGCGGGCGAAGGCGACAGGAGGGTGGCTTCGCGGTCAACACGGAGGCTCCTTCTCGCGGGAGAAGCGCGGCCGACGCGAAAAGGGAGAGAAGGTGAGAGACAGAGAAACCAAGGCGGGCGTGGCCAAGGGCACGCAGGCGAACTCCATTCGGCAAAAGAGGCCGCGGCTTCAACAAGAGCGGACTTCCTCTTCTTGCGGCAAGAGGCCAGCACGTGGGTGGCCATGCAAAGTCCCCATGCATACAAAGTCTTTAAACACGGCGGAGCCTCCTTCACACGGCATGTTTCACGCGAACAACGATCGCAACACGAGGCCTCTTCAATGCAAGCCGGTTTCTTCAACTCAACGGGTTGTGCTTTTTACATGAGAGTGGAGGATGGTGAGGGCTCTGGTTGGCCCTATAAAAGAGGCTTAGGTTGGCAAGATAAGGAGTTCCCGGATGATGATAATTTTTGGGTCCCTTTTGGAGAGTTTTTGGGTTGGGTGGTTGTTGTTTTGAGAGTGCATTCGGGGTTACGAGTTGGAGAGTGTTTGGAGAGTTTCTTAGTTGCTATTTTGAGTTCTTGTGAGAGTGTATTTAAGGTTCTGTTTTTGGGAGTGTTGAGAGACACTTTTAGTTTTCGGGAGTTAATTGTATTTAGTTTCATTTGAATTTTGTTGGAGTGCTAAGTTCCCTGGATTGTGAGAAATTTATGTTTATGTCACTTTGAGTTGTTTCTAGGAGGCTAAGGCCCATTGGTGTTGTTATTTTTATGTTTATAGTTCTTTTAATTTTCCTATTTGTTTGGAGTGGCTTAGTTCCTTCATTATCTTTGCTTTAATTTGTATTGCAACATGTTTTGTAATTTGGTCATTTAAATTAAGTGGACGTGTTCTTTTGATTATTTTCCTCTCTTCATCTCTTTCCTTGAAAGCTTGGTAATTGTGTTAATTTTATTTTGTCGCTCACTTTTTCTTTAATAGTTATTGCTATTTTGATCAGTCTTAAATTTAGAACAACTAGTTTCAACTCTAATTTTTCTCTCTCTCTATTTTAATGCTTCTTTTTGTTTCTTTCTTTTCTTTTCTTCTTTTTTTGTTTGTTTCTTTCTTTTCTCCCCCCTTTTTTCATTTCTCTCTTTTCTTTTCTTCTTTTCTTTTCCTTCTCTCTTTTTTTGTATTGCCATCTAGAGGCCCCATTGTCTGGGTGGCCCTTACAATCAGCAGCCATGGTATACATGCAAGATTCACGAACGAAGGGCCTTTAATAAGCCTAGATGATCATTTACTTTTTCATAGATATGCATCATTGTTACAAGTGACTACCACCCCTCAGAGAAGGGTGGGATACATCTGGCAATGGCTGATCGTGTAGTTAGTGCCAATTCAGATGGATGCCCCTAAGGTGGGGCATCAGTAACATCTAGACTCATCTTCTAGGACTTCCTGCTGCTGCCTGAACGAGACTCGGCATGTTGTTCAGGGCAACCGGTTCTTCAGCTGAAGTGGTGCGACTGCATTGGTCGCCTTAAAATCAGCCATTTGGTGAGGGCACAGTGGGTCCACCGTGTATTTGCCCATTTCTAATTCGCCTTTCTTGATCAGGCCCTGGATGACATCTTTAAATACGTAGCAATCTTCAATGGGATGCCGAATCGCCTGGTATAGGCAGAACTGGGGGTTGTCACTTCTTTGGAGGTCACATGGCCTCTTCGGCTCTGGCAGGGTGACCTTATTGTAACTAATGGCCCATTCAAACAAGAGCTGGGTCTTCTCTTTAGGGAAGGAGTAGGGCTTCATCATCTTGGCCCTTAATGGTGTCGCTTGAAGGTCTCGAGACCTCATGGAAGAAGTTCCGGTCGCAATCTTTGGTCTCCCTTGTTGTCGCTCGAAGGTCTCGAGACCTGGGGTGCAAGATTCTTCTCGCGCCAACTGCTTGCCGGCCGATCGCTCTTCCCCACTATGGGTAGTGGTGGTCGGGCAATACTTCACCAAGAAGACCTTGGCATCAGATGCTAGGTTGGTGAGCTATTCAATGGTTTTGACCTCAATATCCATCACTCTTTGCAGGATTTCGCCCTTCAGGCTTCTTAGGAGTCTTTGAACGGTGCCCTGGCAATTTGGAGGGTCTCCACATTCTTCACAAGGG
Source organism: Amorphophallus titanum (assembly GCA_024336825.1). Taxonomy (NCBI): domain Eukaryota; kingdom Viridiplantae; phylum Streptophyta; class Magnoliopsida; order Alismatales; family Araceae; genus Amorphophallus; species Amorphophallus titanum. The sequence continues at coordinate 1,805,658 of JANBPO010004058.1, forward strand.
CGTTCCCTTTTCCTCGTATAGCCCAAGGTAGACTCATCACCTCTTTGATCAGATGATTGTGATTCAGCCTCGGTGACCTTGCTCTCGACCGGCCACATTTTGGCCCCTTGCTCGATCCTTGGCTCGTTCGTCCCTGCTGCCACTATCGGGCTCCGGTGCGAGCTAGGCAGTCAGGAAAGAGGGTTTGCTCCTTGCGTCATACGATGTATGAAAGGTGCCTACTGCAATCACTGGGAGGGGTTGTCCCTGGTGTAACCTTGTATCATTCGGGGCATTGCTGGAGGCGGCAGAACCTCGAGTGACTCACGGCCATCCCAGAAGGCTTGAAGTGAGGGCCCCGCCTGCGAGGGCACTGCTAGGCGTGAACCCACCTTGGTTGATTTTTCTCTTAACACTTCAGCTCCGTGTAATTCTTCAAATAATCTTGTCGTCATGGCGACGGTGGGCTGATGGAAGTTGGAAGCGCTGGCCCCCATCTTGGCTTTAGATGAGGCCGACCGTATTACGTCATCACTTTCGGCGACGCCTTGTCTTTGAAGGGTCGACATTGGTGCTGCCAAGGCCCCATATGGAGGAGGGTCATGATAAGGGGTCTCCTCTCTAGGCGGCGAAAAGTGTATCTCTTCATTTCCTCTTTCACCAGTTTAGCCTGAGCCGTAGCCGGTCGAGAGTGTATAGTAGGAGAGGACAGTGCCACTCCTCCTTTTTTCTGAAGTCTCCCCTTCCTTCCCCTCTGGGCTTGATGTATGCTCTTGCAGTAAATCATCTGGTGCGTGTAGTGCCTCAGATTTTTCTTCTACTTCTTGCTCTAGGCCTGGGGGATCTGAACGCCCACACCAGACGTACCCATCAGCGCATGCTGAGGCGGCCTCGGGCGCTTCTTTGGGTGGCCGGTGACATAGGGATACCACGTTGACTGTTCTCTTCATATCGGGCATCTCATGCAGACGCGGAGGATCCACCTCATGTTCACCCAATTGGAGCTCCCCCCTCCTAATCATGCACTCGACAGCATCTTTGAACACATAGCAATCTTCAATGGGATGCCCGAGTGCCCGATGATATGGATAGAATCGGGGGTTGTCACTACCTTGGATATCACCAGGTCTCTTCAGCTCCGGGAGAGTGACTTTGTTGCATTAGGAGGCCCATTCAAACAGGGTCTGGGTTTTCTCCTTAGTAAAGGAGTATGGCTTGCTCTATCTAGCTCGCAAAGCGGGGCCTTCCCATTTGTCCTTTCGTCGCTCGGACACCTCGGAGTCAACTGTATGCGCCTCCTTGGATGAGGCCCTGTTACCTATTACCATGGCCTTAGGGCTAGCGGCGACAGGGGCAGAGGAGAGAAAAGCCTCGACCTCTGCCACTATGTTGATCAGCCGGTCAAAAGACCTGATTTCAATCCCAATCATCCTTTCGAGGATCTCCCGCTTCAATCTTTGTTTGCAAATCTACACCGCATCTTCTTGGTGTAGTGGCCGCCTACATCTCATGTTGAGACATCGCCACCTGTTAATATACTCCATGGCAGTCTCATCGATCTCCTGCTTGGAGGAATATAGGTCAGCCATGGTGATCTCCCTTTTGGTGATAAAAAATCTTTCTTTGAATCTCTTCTACATATCGGGCCAGTCAGCAATGGACCCGGGTGGTAAGCTCGAGTACCACTCGAAGGCAAGCCCTGTAAGCGTCGAGCCAAAGAATTTTAGCAGATAAGCTTCATCAGTAGACAAATCTCCCATGATGTTCACATAATAGGCCATGTGCTCCTTGGGAGACCCTTGCCTGTTGAATTTCTTAAACTTCGATGGCTTAGTGACACCAACCGGCAACCTTTTGTCGGTGTAATGAGCCAGATAGGGTACTCAATAAATGTCAAAGGGGGTTTGATCAACATCGCCCCTCTCTGCCAGCTTCATATCAATCATTTGTTCGAGCATCAGTCGGCTGGCCACTATTGGGTCGATCGGGCTTCAGTAAGAGTGGGCAGGCCGTGCCCCTGGAGTAGTCAGCACCGTCACCTGCGGGGCCGTAGGAGACCCTTGGGGAGACAGAATCAACGATGAGGTCGGTGTTGTGTATTGTACTTGCTATAGGGGCATGCCCCCAGTGTAATCGGGTGCCGGTGAAGGTGCGGCTCCTTGCGGGGGTGCTTCTGAAGACCGCCCATTGCCCCCAGGCACTTCGAGCAAATCTTCGATCCGCCCAGATGTCGAGGGTTGTGCATTCCTCTCGTTCAGTTGTCTCTTCAGTAGCTCAATCTCCAGCTAGTATTGTCACATCATGTGCAGCATTGTGGGGTCATTCGTGGGGAAACTAAGAATGCCCCCTGCTTGTTCAGCTGGTGCATCTTCAGTTGATGTGGGGGGCTCATCACTCGTGCCTCTGGTGATGACAACATTGGCAGCCAGGGCCATAGAAGGTTCTTCGTGGGGGTTCTCTTCGGCGCATGCTTGTACTATCTCGCTTGCTGCTCTCCCTCTTCTAGTGAGAGGACCAGTTCTAGCAGCGAGTTTGGCTGCCACTATGGGGTAGGTGGGTAGAGCCCCATATCGACCAAAGGCTCCTGCCATGTTGCAGGTGTAAACCCTCCAGTTCTTATTCCCCTTGGCCATCCTCCTCGATGGCCTATCTGGGAATACCAACCTATCAAAGACTGATCGCCGGGGTGGCATTTCCACCCACTGAGGGGATTGACGTGGTTCCTCTGAACGGTTCATCGACTCTACACTGGGATGCCTCCGTCCTATGTCTACTTAAGTGTGGATAGTGTTTATTCTGAGCTTGATCTGCTCCTTGTGTTACGGTTGCTTGGCTTGGACCTAATCTTTGTGTTGAGAGCCGTTGTGCACCGTATTTGTCGTGCCGTGTCTAGTGGCCGATGTATTGTAAATGCTCATTTATTATTTCAGGACGTAAGGGTAAGCTGAGATTAGCATTTTTCTTCGTGCTTTGTGCTGAAGTTGGTACTCTTTTTCATTTGCACTTAGGCAACTTGTGATCGGTTGTTCGTAGGATTAGTACTCGTGGCGTGTTATGTTGCAATTTTCATGAATTGCGATGGCGCCATGTGTGTGTTGAGATGCAGATATCGAGGTATTTCCTGATGCATGTGTGCGTTGTATAAGTGCACAGCGGAAGCATATGGGTTGGTTACCCACGGATCGAGGATCGTTGTTGTAAGATTCTGGCCGGTCGAGAGAATTACTTTTCTCGATGTGACTTCGTCTTGGCTTCCTGTGCCTCGACATTGTGTTGCCATGTCGTTGGTGGAGATATTCTAGTGTTGGCGTCGGCATTGTGAGTATTGGGGAATCTGTCGGCTTATTTGCTGATTGAGTACCCTCTGCTTTGCATTTCTTCTCTTGGGTGTTGTATTCTCAGGACGTGATCGTGGTCCTTGAGATACGTTCCCCGAGATTGTCATTTTCTTGCCATTGTGGGTCTTTCCAGCTGCTCGATGCATGACTAGTCCCTTGTAGTCGTGTGTTTAGCTATTATTGTGCCTTGATGTGACCCAGCTTGCAGTTGTGTTCCGTGATTCTATGTTCAGTACGGAGCCAGGATCCAACAAGAACTGCTATTATTGTCGTTTTGTCGTTGTTTCCCTATGCGTCTGTCTTGGCACTGTGTGGACCGAGATCTTGTCAGGTAGCTTTGCTGTAGTCTTCTTTCCTGGAAGAGTTAGCATGTGACTCGAGCAGATATAATATCTGAGTGAGGACTGACTTGATTATGCTTGTGGTCTAGTGTTGTTGTCGTTGGCGTCCTGTGTGCCAGGTGTTCCCTGTTGCCTTTGACATTGGAGCCGATGATGTCGAGCTGTCAGCTGGGAGGACTATGTTTCCTTATTTAAGCTGATGCTTGTTGTGTCTGTTGTTTTGTTTTCCCAATATTTATTGTTGTGGCATGAGTCGTGTCTCCTTTCCTATGAGACGTAAGCGACGTTGCCGTGTTTTGGAGGTGTCAGACTTATGTTCACTTGTGTTGTGCTCGATCTAGTGTGGGTGCTCGTGATTGTAGTCTGATGATGTTCCTCTGGATGATGTTTTTCGAGATTCGTGTTGTTTCAAGTTATGCGTTGGGTTTGTTCTTCCCTACTTCTTCTTCCTAGGTCCTTAAATTTCGAGGATGAAATTTCTTGAAGGAGGGGAGGCTGTAATACCCTGGATTCTTATCGGATCTTTCGGATCCTTACAGGGAGAAATTGTTCCCATGTATATTCTTTCTCATTACCAATGTATGTGGGTAGAAAAGCAAGTAGATTAGTTTGGCCTCCTCACAAGCAGGGTTGAATACTTGATAGCGTTGTTACTTGTTAGACTAATATGACAATGTAATTGTATGCTGGAGGATGATTCTGTGTTAAAGTGTGCAGAGGTTACATCACCTCGTGGTGATTCACTCCCGATCATGATGTTGTTGAGGAGAGTACAGAGATTTATGGGTCAAGAACTCTTCATCAATTCATATTTTTTTCCTCTTGTTTTAACAAGGTCATCCTTATATGTGACATTAGGATGTGGAAATAATATTCCTTAGAGACGGGCCAGTGAGCAGGAGTGAGGGAGGGAGAGGAGGGAGGGATGGAAGAATACAGAGATGGAGGCTTGCACCTGCTATATCTTTGTGAGCATTGAGGAGGAAAACTTCAAAGGGGCCTTGATCCTGATAGCAACCAGAGGAAATTGTGTTGGAAGTCAACTTAATATATGGAGAAGCTTTGAAGGATAGAAAAGTAAAGTAATAAACATTCTGACTTCTCAAAAAAAGTAATAAACATTCTGCATTTGTGCCTTCAGAAGTATTTTATTGTCATTCTTATGCTGCAAAAAAATAGGATGTGAACTATGTGGCTTTTTTTATGACTTACTATCTAACAAGAGCATTTGGTAGGAATTGCCGGAATCTGATGCTTTGTAAGCAGTGACTTCTGCACTGTAACTAATAATTTCAATCTTTTACTTGATGTACTTCTGCATTCAATGGTTTTCTTAAAATAGTTTGAAGTTTGAACACGATCATGCATACTTTACGTATCATCATGTTTCATACCCATGGTTCACGCAATCAGTGGATCCCAGTCCAAGTCGGCTGACTTGGATCATGGTCTTGGTAGTCAACACGATTTCACTGCAGAAATCGATCAGCCTTTATTTTATTTATTTATTTATTTTTCAAAAACTGGGTCCAACCATCTGATTCTGGAAAGTAGGCCAGCATAGCGGGAAAGAGAAAAGGAGGGAAGGAAAGAAAGAAAGAAGGAAAATGAAAAAAGAAAGAAAGAAAGAAAGTCATGCATGCTGCAGTGTTATCTCTGCCTCCTGTCATCTGCCAACACTGCCGCTGTCCCCATTGTCTTTCACCATCATTTGCTGCTGCTGCTGCCTCCATTTGTGAAACATCATGGTTCATGTAGGATGGGGTAAGAGGATCGCTAGAGAAGGGCTTAGATTTTGGGGAAATTAAAGGGAGTGGAAAAACTGTAAAATGCCTCTTGTGCTCCTTCCTGAGAAACAAAATCCATCACTCTCTCTTTCCTCCCCCCCCCTGACTGGACCTCTCTCTCTCTCTCCGTCTCTAACGGCAACAGGTGGGTGCCCTTGCCATTCCTGTGCCATCAGCCACCAATGTCACCGCTCGCTCCCCCCGTGAAGATTTTTCTCTCGTTCTAGTTACAGAATCCTGCGGTGAGTTTATTTCTCGATTCATCGACTCGCGGATGATACAGTTGCGATGTACTCTTCGCGAGGATCATTTCGACTATTTTTACGTATGTTTCTGAATCAGTGCATTTTTGTTTGAATTTATGGATTTTCTAAAATTAGGAAATTTCCTAATTTCCTAATCTTTTAACCCCCCCACCCTCTCTCTCCTGTCACTCACGTTCTCTCACTCTCTCTCTCCCGTTCTCTCTCATTCTCTCGTCCCTTGGACTCCGGCTGCAGACAGAGGCAACCACGGGTGAGCTGATGACACCGGGAAGCTGCTGAGATGCATGATGGAGCGAGGATCGGATCGGTTATGGCGCGATCTCGAATGGTGGATTCAAAGCCAGCGGTTGAGCTCGTGTTGTGGTTTTCGGTGTGGTTTAGTCGCCTCGGCACTCGCTTTCTTCGATGGAGGTAGAGAGACAGATCGCCACTTCCTCCTGCCCATTTTCCCTGCTTCTATGCATGGTTTGGTGCTCGAACGGCCTAGATCGGGCCAGTTTAAGCAAAATTGTTATTTTTGGGATTTGTAGGGTTCGCCAAAAAATGGTGACGATTTGTAGTATAATTACTGTCAAAATTACCATTGGGATGTTAGGATCCCATACCAGCCAGTTTCGTGTCAATCGGTTGTCATTCGGGGCCGGTAGGAGTCCGAGAACCTTTGTGACTAGTTTTGGGTCGATTAGCCAGAATCGCTCTGATCTCGTGTTTTGATGCGTGCATGTGGCGTTTTTAGCTCCCAGACGTCTTCGGTGGTCGTATGGCTTTATTTCCCCTGCGCTTCGGCGTGAATGGGGCATGGAACGGGTCAATTCAGCCATTCCACTATTTTTCCCGCTGTGATGGTGTAGCGGTCATTTCAATGACCGTCAGAGATCTCTGATGGCCCTATTATAGACCGCCACAGCCGTTGGTTGTTTCAGGTTCTTTGAGGCTGGATCAATGTGACGGTCTAATTCTAGAGCGTCACACAATCCTGACGCACCTATGATGGAGCGTCACAGTCTGGTCATTTCTCGAACATGTCAGTCGGTTGGCTCTGATGGCCCACTCCTTGTGTGTCAGAGTACTATGGCGCGTCTTCTTTAGACCATCACAGTGTGTTTGACTGAGTTTTACTGGCTATGTCGGTTGGCTCTAATGGCCCAACCCCCATGCGCCAGGGTGCTGTAACGCGTACATATTGGACCGTTACATGCTATTCGTCTGAGTGTATGTTTTAGGTTTGTTCACCGTGACGGCCCAATCTAGGTGCGTCAGAGCGTGTGACATGCCTATAGTAGACCGTTGCAGTCCTGTTGGCCGTGATAGCCAGTTCTGTTCTATGTCCGTCCGTGTGTCGGTCTGTCTTAGGTTTGTGGTATAGGGCGGTGTCTGTGTGTCGGAAGTCTCGTCAACTTGGGCTAATCTCAAGTCAACTTGGCCCCATGTGTTTGTATATCTCCATATAGTTTGCATGCCCACACATATGCATACTACGTATGATCAGCTTGGAACCCCTTGGGGCCAGGCTGCTGTCCAAGACAGGTTGCATAATGATGACCAAGCCTTTAAAGGATTGCTGGAAATAAGGATGAATTGATGTACTGAGAGCAAAGGAAATGCAGTGATACTTTAGGTTCAGAAGATTGTCAAGAAAGGGGGACAAACCAGATTAAAAGAATGAAAGATAAAAAGAGGAGGCAGGGAATAGAGTTCCCTAGATTGGATCAGCGATTTTGTTGCATGAATATTTGCATATGGCAGGTATTTCACGCTTGGGCAATTGATGCCCTTCAAGAAGGGAGGAAGCTTGCAGATTTCAAAGCTTGCTGTTGAAGGGCCGCCTTGTGCAGAAAAGGTTTCTGCCAGGTTGCAGGAACAAGATAAAGTCTCATTGAGTTTCTATGGAAATGATCAAGAGCACCAGTTGCTCCAATTAACTCCGATGCATCTCATAATTTTGACTCACCAGCCAGCCAGCATCTACACGCCAAGGGTTCAAGCTTAATAGTCCTGTCAGAGTCACACCATAAGCGGCTTAATTCCGTTGATTCAGATATAGTTTGTGAGCCTGGTGTTCTGTGGGCCAGTATACAACCCTTGGTGAGTGGCCTATAGGTGATCAAGCAATTGCAGGAAGTGGTTCCTCCTTTTTTCTAAAAAAAAAGAAAACGAGGGCTGCTCCTGTTTGGGCCGACCCCATGCAGCAGCTTGCACAGGGGTCGATCCCCCCATATCCCAAGGGTCGACCCTCCCTCCTGAAGTCCACCAGCCCTCATCATGACATTCATAGCATGGCATATATTTTAAGGCATGTAGAAGCACCATATTTGAATTGATTTCCACTGAAAATTGCATCTTAGAATTGAAATCTCTGTGGGAGAACATTTCCTTGCATTGACAGGATATTTGACACATAAGAGCATCCATCTCATGGTTTCACGACCATGATCAAAATCTTCATTGCATCCGGTATGCATAAATCAAAAGAAGTCCCATATCGTATTCTCATAGTTCAGACACTACATTCTTGCACTTCCCATTCGCACCTGGCATGCATGGACCAAAAGGGGCTCCACTTGCGTTCCGCATGTATGCATTTGCACACTGAGCATTCTGCTTATACACAGGGAGAGAGGCAAAAAATGAAACCAGAAAAAAAGAAGTGATGAACCTCTCTAAAAAAAAACAATCTAAACATGAACCTCGCATATTGTATATGTTACACTTACACACTGCATATTTTTGCACACATTTTGCTTGTATGAAGGAGGAAACCCAAAAAGACGAATCCAACTGAAGTCTGAACCTCAAAAAAAAATATCCGAAAGGATGCATAGAACAGAAAATATGTGAAGAATTCACACGTTGAAAAAATATCCCTTTTGTTGCTTATTAATCTTCTACTTGTGATTGTGATGAAAAAAACATCAACTTTTGGGAATGGTTGGATGTTGGAGCTGCCTAGGTCATTGACAGTGATGGAGTGTTGTGTCCCTGGTGATTTTGATGATGTCAAATACTATGTCTCATTTATGAGTCTTTTATGATCTTAATGATGTCAAATATCCTTGATTTCTGCATACAGAATAACTGGTTTTCTCTGAAGGTCAGAATAGCCCAGTTCAATGAAATTCAGATGGAGCAAGTCAACTTGGACTCACTCAAGTCAACTTGGATACTGTGTAGTTCAAACATGATTTCTGCAGGTCAGCATATTTTGTCAGTTCAGCATGGTTGATGAGATTCCATGAAGACAATCAAGCATTCAATTAGTAAATTCATATGCGAATTTAGGTATAAACCAAAGAGTTTTGATATTTTGGATTTAAGGATCTAAGCTGCAGAAGGATTGATGAAAGGGTGACAGAAAAACTAAGAAATCAACAGAATTGAAGGAGGAGTTGACGTAATGCGACACATGAAGTCAATGCAGTAGTGCATCTACATGTAAACATGAAGATGGAGTCGACCCCATGTTGAAGTGGAGTCGACACAATCAAGCTTCTTCTGCATGATGGCGTTCAAACTCAAGTAAGTGGAGTCGACTACCGAGAGTCAAGCCTGATGCAGCCAAGTCCGAGAGTCGACCGTCGAGAGTTGAGTCTGATGTAGCCAAGCTTGAGTGTTGACCATAGAGAGTCAAGCCTAACGCAACCAGGCCCGAGAGTCGACTATCGAGAGTCGAGCCTGACGCAGCCAGGACTAAGAGTCAACCGCCCAGAGTCAAGCCTATGGCAACTAAGGTAGGACTAAGCTCGGACTTCATGAAGCCAAAGCTCAGACTTCACGAAGCCAAAGCTTGGACTTCAAGAGAATAACATGGATTTGACCTCAATCATTAGCACGTAATCCAAGGACACCTGGCACATTTTCTAGAAGACTCCTAGAGGAGAATATTGTACTGGGACACCTTGTCCAATGGGATTTCAGATCTTGATATAAGGATTATCAAAAAATCCAAATTCTCATTCTATAAAGTCACGCCTTCTTCCTTCGAGGTGGGCTACTACGAGGGCTGTGACGATTGCTAGAAGATTATAGAAAAAGAGGCTGTGTGGGCCATTGAAGACTTGCTGGGTAGAGTAGTTAGAAGGTGTATCTAAGAGAGAGTTCTATGTGAAGAAGAACAAGAGAGGAAGAAATATTGAGAGTCCAGTCCAGCAAGATTGGAGAGCAGTCTGTGAGAAGTGTTTCAGTGAGGCAACTAAGTGTGATCTTGAAGAATTCATCAGAGTTTAGGTTCTGGATCGAATCCAAAGTTGTGTACTCCCTTGGAGCTACATTCTCTTGTTTTCTATTTACTGTTTCATTTTATTATTTTAATCAAACTGGACCAAATCTGTTGATCTGATTTGGATGACAGATTGAACCCAAATAATTCTCACCCCTAACACTCATGTCCCATGATTGGATACAAAAGATAGCCAAGTAAGAAACACGATCATTTGTTTGGACCCATTTTTATGGATCTTCCGGCGCCAAGCCCGAACGACATTCTTTTAATTTTGCTGGTAAAATAAGTCAGGACAATCTTAAATCAGACGCCCCCTCGCCCATATCTCTCCAATCTACTATGAATTCCATGGAACGCCGGATGGGTCACTAAATTATAGCTAGCCTTCTGCCCCTAATCCAACACATTCTGGATGTTTTTTTTTTTTGAAGGTCGGATGAGATGATTCCTGGGAATTGAACGGCCGACCAGTTCTATGTATCATCCAGACAATGTGGATCTGTCTAAAATTGATATCCATGGTGTTAGTCGATCGATATATGTCTTCTTAATTTTCACGACCCGGCCAATCTAATCCTTTCTCTCTCTCTCTCTCTCTCCCTTAATCAGAGCCGGCCGATCTAATCCATGGACTCCTAATCTTGTGAGAACCCATCAGAATGAGCTGGTGGGAACGTGCTTCTCCCTTCCATCCCTTTTCTAATTCCTTTCCGAACGACCTCTCTCTAAGCAACACGCCTCTTGCCTCCTCGATATCCTTTGCTTCCACGGGAAGCCCTAAAATCTGCAGCCTGGGCTAAAAGAAGTGATTAAGTAAATCCTAAAAGGTTTCTGTTTTTTTTTTCCCATGATGGGCACTTCTCGGTATGGAACATTCATATATTCTGTCAGCGTGACCTGGTGAGTGAAATCACCTATGATGGCGAGGTCAACCGGAAGAGTGGCCGGCGGGGTCTTGAAGCTGAATTCGTCGTCCATGCCGCCGCACCGGTAGTAGTAGACCGCGCCGGGTTCCAGTGGGCCGATCTTGACGTGGTGGATCTTGCCGGAGCCGTAGAAGAAGTACCTGTATGAGGTCGACTCGCCGGTCGCCGACGCGTCGTAGTTGCGCGGCGATTTGCCGTAGTCAACGATGGAGGGCACATGCTTGTCGTCGGTGGTGTATGTGATCCGCATGTGGTCTGTCCCCACTGCGGATATGTGAACCTGCGAGAGATGACAAGACAATTCCAGATGGGTACTACGGCAAGGTAATTACGTTTGCCTGCCAGCTCATTGCGAAATCCAAAATCCCTTTGGGTTGATTTTGCAAATTACAGATCTCACATCGTAGTTGCATCAAATATTGATGAACATCAGTATATACGCGATGTTACTGCAACAAGCATGGTACGTACTGAGTGGACTCTCTAGCTATGTAGTTAATTATGTGGGTAATTAAACAACCGACCGAATAGTTTAAGTAGTGAGGAGGTGCATGCAAATGAAATGCGTAATTAAATATACGTATCTATCAAAGCTCAAGTTAGGAACCTGGTAAACCCGCCTTCTTCTATGCATTCCCGTGGTTTTTAGGCCGAGGAGAGGTTGAGTGGGGCGTGTTTTATGCCGGGTTGGGGAATTGCATGATTCGGGATTTGAGGGACGGATCTAGTATTTCGCGATGTTTTTGACCGATCTATGTGTATAGAATCATACTAGGAGGGTTGGGGAAGAGTTCTCCTTTGTTTTCCCCTTCACCTGGGGGTGATTGGGGCGTGGATCGGGTTTCTGTGTGTGTACGCCATTTTTTGACTTGGGCCCGCATCGCGGCACTCACAGGGGTCACAATCTTGAGGAATGCGATGAGTCGATTAACCGTATTCATTAAGGAAGATCAACAATAAGGTGGTTAAGATCATGCCCTATCGGCTGGTCTCGTCTAGAGTGTCGCGGTGGAGGCGACCACCACGCTAAGGCTTCTCGTGTGTCATTTTCACGGTCAGGGATCAGACCGTGATTGTAATCGCGACCCCCAGGGACACCGCGTCAATGCGTTGACGCGACCCACGCCTGGGGCACGTTCGGTCAGGGTCGCGGCCCTCCTTGAGGGCACGTTCAGGAACGTAGCACCATTGGTGGGAGCATTCCCATTTCTTTACTTACCGTGTTTTTTTGAGTTTTCGGGTGCCTTGAGGACCTAGGAGTTGCAGAGCGCTGGTTCCGTACCTCATCAGCGTGACGAGCGGTGGTTTCTGTGAGTTAGAGTCTTACCTCCAGTGACCTGTTCACTTGTCGTAACTTTCCTGCGCACGCGGGTGCAGACCCACTTGGGAGTGGTGGAGAGTGTGACCCAGAGAGATGGTTGTTAGGCTAGTTACCGTAGGGCCCCCATGCGCAGCCGAGTCCAGGCTTCGGGGGAAGAACCAGCTAGAGGGCCTGACCTAGGGCGCATGGTCTGTGTGTGCACACGTGGTTGGGGGCGTTGGACCCGCGCTGACGAGCGCGACCCCAACCAGTCCTTGTTCGTGGTACTTGTTGAGTGTATCTCAGTTTCCGCCTGGGGGAGTAGGGAGACATTTGGACGCAGTGTCAGACGTCAGGGAACACAGCATGTCTTGCTTCTAGTGAGTAGAGCTCTTATCTCTTGGCAAGTGTGGACTTGTGTTTCATCGGACCGAGGTTGGTTTGTACGCTACCGATAGTTGTAGAGATCTTTTTCGTTTATTTATTATTGCTTGTTGGTTCGACCATACTCTCATTAGGTTGTGTTGCCTTCCGTGATTGTTCGTGCCTTTCACCTTGTTTCTTTCCTGCGAGGTGGGAATCCGCGGGATCCCTACTGAGCCTATGAAATAAGACTTACCATTGTGTTTTCAGGTGAGACGGGTTCATCGAGAGGCGCATCTGAGCTTCCTCGTGGTTCGTTCGCCGAGAGTTTGCTGCCAGTTGCCAGAGCCGGGATACGCCCCGTGTACTTATACTTTTCTTTCTATTGATTGTACTTATTTCTGGACATGAGCTGTGTCCTGTCTTCTTCAAACGGGACAGAAAGGCTTGAGAAAAGTGTCGACCCTATGAGTTGACACTTTCTCTGGTTCGTCCGGAATGAGTTTTTCGGGTTGATTTCAAAACCCCCATTTCAAGATCCGATTGCCATGGTATTTTACCCTATTGCCCTTAGGGTTTCACCTAACATATGGGTGATGGTTTGAAGGGTTTTTAGGAAGGCAAATGTGGTCTTTTATGATTCTATTTCCTACCCCTTTATATCCTGCGAACTCAATCACATGAAGTAATCTTGGCGCTAATATTCTCCATCTGCTTACAGGAAAAGAAGGAAGAGGAGCTGAGGGCGCCACCCCACTTAGAGGAGGAGGAAGAAGAAGAGGAGGACGTCTTCCATGAGCTGATCTCTGCCGATTTGTCCCAGCTCTGAAAGCAGTTCTTGAAGACACATCCCTGGACGTCTCCTACAGGCTTGGTCGAGTTCCACTCCGTGAAGAACACTCTCCGGCGCACCCTACTACTCCTTTGAGAGGGCTTCACTGCAGATTTGGGGGAGACTTATTCTTCTCTCATTTCTACTCTTTTAGTTGAGCAATAGATTAACATTTGGGCATTTATCGTATATCCTTTCTTCTTGTTAAACGAAGAATACGCTGTGTGTGGGCAGAGTTGTATCTCCACGTGTGTGGTTTTATTGTGGGGAAAGTCTCCCCGTGTTTAGTTGTGTGTGGACGGAGCTGCGACTCTGTGTGGTTGTCGTGTCCAGGGTATGTTCCTCGACAGTGTGTGTGTGTGTGCTGCAGTGGCAGGGTTTTGAGGTAAGGCCTCGTGTCGTCGTGCGTGTATTACTGCGAAAGCAACGTGTGGTGTTGGGGTTCGTTCCCGTGTTGCTACGAAAGTAGCGTGTAGTGAAGCCTCACCGGGTTCAGTGAGAGGTGGACGTAGGGAGCCCATCGTGGTCCTGAACCACCTAAAAATCTCGTGTTCCATATGTATGCCTGTGCGATTGAGCATTTCTTCTATCTCCCTTCATAGGTTCATCATATAGATTTTTGATTCACTGCACTATCACACCCTGCTCCATCCGCTATCTGTGTTGAGCTTAATTTGTTTAATTAGTTGTATTATTAATTCGAGTGAGATTGGAAAGCTTGAGAGAACCCTTCTAATCTCACATCTGTTTAGGATAATTAACGCTGTTAGTTTTAATTCCACTGCGCTCAATTAAGAAAATTTTTAAAATCTGGCATCTCAGCAAGGGGACAATTCAACCTCCTTTCTTGTCTGCCATCTCTTTGGGCCAATAATTGGTATCAGAGCCCAGTCTTTGATTTTTTATTAGCAGACCTTGCCATCTAGGAGTAAAGATCATTTCATGATGGCTAGTGTTAATGTGCTTCCTGTCTTTGATGGTTTCGATTATGCTTTATGGCTTGGAAAGTTTTGTGTTTGGATTTCCAATGTTAATCCAGAATTGATGGCGCGGGCAAGAAGAAACAAGAAGAAAAAGAGCTAGCATCCTCCAAAGAGTGAAAGAGGCCAGCAGAAGAACAGAAGAGAGATAAAGAATAAGCACTCCCTAGAAGGGAGTAGGAGAGGGGGAGCGAGGATGAAAGAAAGGAGGAGTAATGACTTCTGCCCTCCTCTCTCCCCAGTGGGGCGGCAGTCTAGAGGTCGGGAGGGAGCACGTCGCCATGCGCTGACCCTCCTTCTATGTCATCTGCCCCCATCATCGACCGTTCTTCTACGCTGAAGCAGCATGAATGCCCTAGCAACCGCCAAAGTCTTCATCTTCAAAGTTATCCTCCATGCTTCGCCTGAATGCGATCACAAAAGAAGAAGACAACTACTTCGCAGGGATGGGAGGAGGAAGCTAGAAATTGCAAGGGAAGCCTTAACCGGCGTGAAGAGGAGGAGGTGCCCTTCGGGACCTTTTATAGGCCGAAGGTGGAGAGCTTTACCTTAATTGAATCTCCCTTCGATAAGACGCAAGAGGCAGGCGTACTTCCCCAGAAGCAGTTACGCTACCTCCCTCACAAACCCCACCCCGTGGGAATACGCAAAAATGCCAAGTCATTTAAAGTGTAGAAGGATGAAAAGATGCCAGCTCCACCATCCAATCGACACGCAAGCGTAATTTTTTGACTATGAATCGTATGAGATCTCCGACTCACTAGCAACTGCGGATACGATAAATCCTACTCGGTCAAAGGCAGTAACATGCAGTAAATTGCATTTTAAATACTACTACCATTATATGAATAGAAAATCATTATGTTGCTAAGTCTAGAGAGAAATTACAAAAGAGAAAGGGGAAATGAACTAGTAAGGCAAGTACAAATTTTTCCTAATCTATGGAAATGGGAGAACTCTGGAAAGTCCGTGGCCCCTCTTGAAGCTCAACTGGTGGAAGACCCTCGGTGCTCAGAGATTTTCCCCCGGTACCTTCGACGACGGTCGACCCGAGCACTGACCCCATTTGTATGGGAACTACCCCGTCTGCACAGCCTCCCGAGGCACCCGGAGTTGGAGATCTCTCCTCCACTGAGGCAAAAGAACCTTCGCTCTTCCCTTCATCGCTCGACGTTGATGAGGGAGAGTCTGAGCCATCCTCATCGGAATCGTAGCACTGTTGGGGGGTGAAGATGAGCTCGTCGAGGACCTATTCTTGGGCCAAACTGGCTGCCCGCCTGAAGCCTTAGGCAAAACCCTTCTGCAGCCCTCGTCGATAGCCCAGCTCATAACATGTGAAGGCGGCCAGCTTCAGGGCTTCCTAGTAATCCTCTAAGCTCTGATATCGCTCGACCGCCTCCACCCTGGCTCCTGGTACCCTCTATTCAAGCTCGATCACCCTCGCGTCAGCCGCAGCCAGCTTCGCTCCGACCTCGGCCAATCCCGCCCTGGCCTCGGTCAGCCTTGCCTCAGCATTCGAGGTCCACGTTCAATTGTTGATTGTGTTTGCGGAGTAGGTCCGAGGGCCTTTGGCTATTTGCTGCATACCCCCCCTTTGTGTCACATCAGAAGTGTTTAGGAGCTCACCTGATCTGCGTGAATACACCGATCCCGGCCGGAGATGAGGGCGAGTGGGGAGGCGTGGGTATGCACCCATTCGCCGCGCCAGTGTCGCTTCGACCTGCTCAAGTTATTACAACACTACACCCCATGCAAAGGGATTAAACTTGGAGATGGGAAGATAAAATTACATGCAACCACTACCTCCCATAGGGAGGGGCGGTAAGCCGGCCAGGCGGGGAGGGGAATTAGAGAGCTAGAAAGCCGAACGGAATGACGACACCAAATCTGTCCGCTCTCTGGAACAGGGGACAGCAAGTCAAAGATGACGCCACTGTACTCACTCCCGAGCTCTGTTGTTGACAGGACTAGTGGAAAAACCTCCCTGACTAGTCCAAGAGGACCTCTGAATTTGTTAGGACTTTTGGAGGACGGCGCTGGTCAGAGCAGGACTGTGATCAGGGACTCTGTTTTCAGACTCTGGTTGTCACAGCACCTCAGCAGCAGGAAGTTGAGGTCACCACGTTCAGTCCCGAGCTTGGATTCTGGCATGGCCAGCGTCGTTGGAACCGTTGTTGAGTCCTCTTCGAAATGGTACCCACGGGGATGCCAGAGGAGGTCAGAGACGACAGAAGGAGCACAAACAATGGTCGGGTATCTGCTCAGTCCTAGAGTGGACAGAACAGTGCACCCGAGGGAGAAAAATGATAACTCAGTCTTTCGAGGTCCAATCGGGTAGTCGATTCTTGATTCTGGACGGAGACTCATAGTAGAAGACCTCAGCCAAGCCCTGCCTCCAAATCTTCAGCTGGCCAGTTGTGGGAGCCTCTGCAAGAAGCCTCAGGTTGGCAGTCTAGAGGGAGATGCGCAGTCTAGGGAGATCGGCTCCTCCAAATGGCCACGAACTCTGAATGGGACGAACCCACCACCGTTGTGAAGATGACTTGGAGACGCTTCCAACGGTACCACTTGGGTGTCATGGGGCTTCGGAATGAAGTCGAGGTAGGCTTTGCAACCAGCACCTTCTCTGCTGCCAGCGAACTGAGAACTGCAGGTTGAAGAGGGGAGGTGGGGAATCAGGTAAATGGGAGGGGAAAGGGGGTGGATGAGTGTGGGGGAGACCCCTGGCTATGAGGGGGTCTGGGAAGGGGTGTTCCAGGGTGTTGGAGGGAGAGTATGGGGGCTGGAAGGGTGTCTAGCAGGTGGAGGGAGGGAGAGCTGCGAATTTTGGTTGAGAGGGAGAGAGGAGAGGGGGAATCCCTCCCTAGTTTGAGTATGGATTAATGGGATGGTTGATGGGGACCTTGGGGATGGGAAAGGGTGTGTTGGGGAAGGGAAAGGGTGGTTGGGGAGTGGGGAGCTCTCCCTTGGGCTCTCTAGGTCGAGATTGAATTACTTCAAAAGGGCTTTCCAACGCCACTGACCACTTATCGATCTGACGCCGGGGCCGATCACAACAGTGGCTTTCGTCAGATCGCGCACTGTGAAATAGCAAGTGTAGACCCGTGAGAAGCAATCTCGGCGGGTGACGATCGGAGCTGTCGGCCTCCGACCGGCGAACCAGCGCGCCGCCATTCCCGGGAGCACCCCTCCAGGCATCCCCACTACAGCGGTGCTATCTCGGTCCCACACGGCCTCTCGGACCAGCACGTGGGCCCCACGGTCGCGAGTACGTGTGCCACCAAAGCTACACAAGAAGCTGCCCGTCAACCCGAACCCGTTACTCCCGGGTCCCACTGTATCACCCTTTTCCTCCCTGCATGGAGTGGGCATAGAAATCACTACTGTAATTAATTTTATTACTGTTCCGGGAGTATCAGTTCGGCCGAGGTCGTCTTCCCCACGTCGAGAGCGTGAAGGTATCGTGTTCACTCCTTTGACTCAGCATTTTACTTTATTCGTATATATTTCATATGCCGCTGCTAGAGAGCATGCTAGGATCATAGCCCGCTTACTTTTTATATCACCACTACTGTAAGAGAGAGTGAGACCATCTCGTGACCCGATCCGGGCACAAGAGAGAGCCGACCACCCTAGCTCACAGCCGATTTCTCAACCGTGCACGTCCGTACGCTTCCCTCGTTAGGGGCGTTCGCGAGCTTGCTTAGAGTCCAAGGATCACATATCCAATTGGAGTCAAGTCGCACATCCGTCCCACATCAATCTCGATCTGTGAATGGAGTTCGTCGAGCTCCTTCTATAACTCCAGATCTGGGCTGATCTGGTGCTACTGCTGAGGCTTCTCCTGCTGCTGCTCTTTTGATGCTGCTACTCTTGTTGCTGCTGCACTTTGGCTTGTAGAGGTCGTGCTGTAACTCTGATCTCCTGGCTCTTCTCTAGTTTTCTTCCTCTCATTCTTCTTCCTGATCTAGGTCGCGCAGGCCCTTTCTCTCTTCTCCTTCCCACGAGATGCAGCTTCTTTCTCCTTCCCACGAGATGCAACTTCTTTTTCCAGCCCACGAGATACAGACCTCTCTTTTTCTTTTCACTAGATGCAGATCTTCATGTTCCAGCAGCCACGCTCCATCTTGCTTCACTGCTCCCTGCTCCTCCTTGTCCTTTTTAGACTTCCCGCCATGTTTTTAAGGTGCGCCCAGAATATCTGCTAGTTAGTTAGAGAATCAGTGGGAAGTCTCCTATTTTTATGCAAAGAGGATAAAGACCAAGTCTTCTCCATTAGCTGCAATAGAATCTAATAAAAACCCACATTTCCTGGCACATCTGGACCCTCTATATGTGTGCCATAATGGATCCACGGCATGGGTATCAGATCTTGCAACAGACAGGTTCGTTTCTAGGGTTTTATCCCTCATTTTCGATGTTGGTCGACTCACAAGTGGTTTTGGTCGACTCTTAGCACTTGCCCAAATAACCCTACTTTTGTCTGCTAGTCTGAGTCGACTCATGAGCAGTTTTCGTCAACTCCTGCACCTGTTTGCAGTTCGTGGTCGACTCTCAGGCAGTTTTGGTCGACTCTCAGCACCTCATATACAAGATTTGACCTGTTTTGTAGATATTGAAGGCTGACATTATGAATTTAATTTGGTCCATTCTTCTTGTTTGGTTAGTCCATTTAGTAATCAAAATAGAGCATTGGGTATTGGGATATCAAACAAATTACCAGTTAGTTATAATGCCATAGAGCTTCTTTATTTGATAATCAACTTAAATTCAATTCAACATTTGGCGTGTGCTTGTGGTAAAGACAATGAGATATAGATTGTCATCATCAAACCAAGGGATGCACAATCGGAAGAAGGTGGAGATGGTGTCCACTTCATAGCGTCCACTATAATAATATTCTTCGAGGGTGAAGCCCAACACCGGATGTTGGGAAATACGTCTCAACTCTTTGTACAGGCTGGCTGGATACCAAAGTCATTGGAATGCTTCCTTCCACTTGCGAGGTTGGCTGGAGGGGATTTGCTACTTTTCAGAACATCTTAGTCATCCGGTTTGTTGTGAATGTCAATCCCTGAACAAAGACTAACGGATTCTCTATATCTTCAGGGACATGACAGTCGATGTCTTCCTATGTAGGATGCTCTTCAACCATGTCGAACGAGCTGCTGGGGCCTTCAGACTGTGCCACCTCCCATGTTTTGAAAGGCTTGATAGTGATATGATTGAGGCTGAATATTGGCTTGGTAAGACCTTCCGGTATTTTGACATGGCTGTGATGCTGATCGACCTCAGCTTTATTAGCTTCAGGGTAGGTGGTGGGAGGTGTTGCTCTACCTACGTCTCTTATGCTAGTAATATGTGAGACCGTCTTGGGACTAACATATCCCGATGGCGGTGGTGGGAACCGGTCATCATCGGAGGTGCTTTTTGATGCCCTAGTTGGGGTCTTGGCTTTGAAGGTCTTCTGTGACTATTTCGCATATAGAGAAGTGTCAAGCAGATGACACTCGAACACCTCAAATGGGTACAGGTTAGCAAATATCCTCTCCTCCCCATCTTGGTTGTATTTGATACATTGGTGTAGTGTAGAGGGTACCACCAGATTTTCATGCAGCCAGGGGCGGCCAAGCAGTGCCTTGTATGAGGTGCTGGAGTTGATAACATGAAACTGCACCCTCGTGGTAAAATCTGCCATGGTGAGTGTGAATTCTGCCACTCCTAGCGGCACTTCAAACTTTTGGTTGAAGCCAGCGATACGCATATCTCCGACCTTGTCGAGGCATACGTCAAAGTAGTACCTCTGGTATATTCTATATGGCAGGATGTTGACTAATACTCTGGGATCTACCAGAATCTTGTTCAGCTCCTGACCATTCAACTGCCCTTTCATGTACAGGGGTCTGTTGTGGCAGATAGTAGGGAGTAATATGTCTTCCTGAGTGAAGGTCACATTGGCCTCCGATAATATTTCGGCCAAACATGTCTCATATTGGGCAGGCGTTTACAGAGCGGTGATGATCACCTGTTGGCTCTCTTCACTTAGGGAGAGGATCTCCCAGATAGTGAACCTTGTCATAAGCTTTTTAAGTAGCCTCATTATCCTGCTTCCAGCTTGGACATTAGATAACTTTATTTTTTCTACCAACTTAAGGTTGGAAAAGCCTTGCACTGTGACCCCCGACGAACCTACTTCATCAGACTCTGGGTCTATCCCATCTTGCTGGGTATCATCCTCTTGCTGTCCCTTGCTGCCTACCGTTTGGCTAGCCTTGTCTTCATCTGGAGCACTAGAAGGTTGCTGGAGCTGCGGGTGAGTGCCCCCGGCTGCAGGGTTGGCATCCTAACATGGCTGGTTGCCCTTTGACATCTTTAGAAATTCGAGAAAGGAAGGGACAGTGGTGTTTCCCCCACTCTGAGTGTATAGCCCTAAAGGAATAGGGATTTGGACTCCCTTGACCTCTGGAGAGGGTTTATTACAGGGCTGCTCTCCCCTGAAGATGATGTTGTGGTTGGCGGGTAGTTGCCGCCCCCATTTTCAGCCTGACCGATTTGCAAGAGTAGTGGTCGCAACTTCAACCTGACTTGCCCCGGCAGCAGGTGTAAAGCATATTTCCTCCTCGTCTTCCTCATTGGGCAGATTGAAGAGGGTGGAGAGGGTATTGCAAGAGAGCACTATCTCCCTCTTGGCCTTGCAGGCTCTTCTTTTCTTCCTTTGCTTCTTCTTCTTGTCTCTAGCTGGCGCTAGCCCCGAGGACAAGCTGTCATCCTTTTCTGGCACTTTGTCTGCCTCTCCTCCTTGTTCCAGTGAGAGCTATTCCAGTTCTTGCCATGGGACATGATCCCATATTAGTAAAAGCTTCAATTCAGACTGTTCATATTCATCTAGCCCGTCTATGTAGTCCTGCAGCCATCGGGCCTCTGGACTAATTTCTTTGGCCACTGACAACGGAGTCCATCTTCTCCGGTTGTGTGTGTGTATTCTGATGACTGCAGGCGGCCTGATCCACATGGGTGTTTTCACCGGAGGAACAGGCCGTGGTGTGATGCCACGAACATGTGTCCCCACCTTCAGGCGAGGTGTGGTTTTCTTCTTGATCTTTGCAGGGACTTATTGCCATCCCTATTGCTCTTTTATTGGTGTCATAAAGTAGGCCTCATAAGTGTGTTGAGTGCTGGCTTCTGCAACTTCTTCGGGCAATGCATGGTATAAAGAAATTAGATTGGTCGTAGCTCTCCTCAGAGGTGCTTCATGAGGTTGTGGAGGGTCAACATTGTACTCTCCCAACTCTAGTTCTTTAAGAACTCTAGTTCTTCCTTCTTGACCATGCCTTCGATGATGTATTTGAATACGTAGCAATCCTCGATCGGGTGCCCCAGCATCTGATGATAAGGGAAGAATCTCGGGCTATCTCTTCTTTTCAGGTCCTCCGACCTTTTTGGCTCAGGCAGGGTGATCTTATTATACTAGGTAACCCAATCAAATGGAACCTTAGTCTTCTCCTCTGGGAAAGAATATGGCTTCTTCATTTTGTCCCTCAGTGAAGGACCCTCCGTCTTGTCTTCTACCTTGGCGGGTTGAGGCGTAGCTACCTTCATGCCCTTATCCCTTTGCTATTCAAATGCCCTGATATCAAGAGTGTTTGCTTCTTTAGGCGCTAGGTGTCGCTCTACTGCCTTTGCCTTCTGTGTGGTGGTGGCAGCTGATGCAGGGGAAGGCCTTGCTAGGAAAGCCTCCATTTCGGCTACTACATTGTTCAAGTGGTCAAACGACCGGATCTCCATGCCAATCATCTTTTCTAGTACCTCCCTCCTGAGGTTTTGCTTGTAGATTTGTATAGCGTCCTCCTGATGCTGGGGTCGCTTGCCCCTCATTCTGAGGTTCCTCCCCCTCTTGATGTATTCAAGGGCTGTTTCATCCGCCATGTTCCTTGTTGAGTAGAGTTCAGCCACCGTGACCTCCCTCTCAGTGACATGAAACCTTTCTCTAAACTTCTTTTGCATATCCGGCCAGTCACTGATTGACCTAGTCGAGAGGCTGGAGTACCATTCAAATGCGAGCCCTGTCAGTGAGCACCGTAAAAACTTTAGCAGATATGACTCATCTGTGGCTAAGTCACCTATGACAGTCATGTAATATGCGACATGTTCCTTTGGGGATCCCTTCCCGTTGAACTTGTCGAACTTAGGCGGCTTGCTAATTCCTCAAGGGAGCCGCTTCGCTGCATGATGGGGCAGATACGGCACCCGATAAGCATCAAATGCGACATAGTCACCTTCACTTCACTCAACAAGCTTTAGCTCAATCATCCTTTCCACCATCAGCTTGTTTATGACAGTCGAATCGACTGGTTCTGCGTAGAAGTGTGTCGGCTACAGATCAGGGGTGACCAAGGTGGTAGCCTGCGGAGGAGGAAGCAACCTAGCATCCAAAGGTTCATCATCAGTTAGATAAACATTCTCAAACTTCCTTGCCACATAATTGTGCATAAGGTCTTCGCATGGGGTTGAGTGAAAAGACACCTAAGTCCAAAATCCACAATTCCATAGGACAAATCACACTGAGAATGAGGGCATCATTAGTACCCGGGCTTAGACAAAAAAAAAAATGAGGGCATCATTAATTTCCTCTGTTGCTGCATTTGCAAAGTCTTCATTTTGGTTTTGATTCTTCCTCTTCTTCAAAGATAGCCTACAATCTTTCTTCAGATGACCTTTCTTTCCAAAATTCCAGCAGCCATCGCCCCAGAATCTTGATTGACTCCTTCCCTTCGATTTCGACCTGCCCTAGTTTTGGCTCCGGTTATAGCTTCTTCATCTGCCTTCAATACTCAAGGCAGAGCTCGAGTTTTCTCCCGATTCTCTCCTATGAACGTCTTCACTAAGAATCAAGTCTCGGACTTCATTAAGCTTGCTTGAACCAAAAGAACTACTCAACTCACCGCGCTCATAATCACCACCCTAACTCTCAGGTAGGGAGGATAGAAGAAACAAAGCCCTAACTTCATCATCGACGTTAATATCTGCATAACTCAATTGACTTGCAATCGCGTTGAATTCATTGATGTGATCTGTAACAGAAACACCTTCGGCCATTTTCAAATTAAACAAACAACACATCAAATATACCTTCTTTGAGGTGGAGGGTTTCTCGTACATATTTGATAGTGCCTTCATGAGGCCTGTCGTCATCTTCTCGTTCACGAGGTTGAGGCGACGTTCCGCGCCAACGTCAACCGAACAACGTCGAGCACATGTCTGTCCAGAAGCTCCTACTCCTCCTCGTCCATCGATTATGGTTTCTCTCCCTTGAACGGTTCATGTAGCCTCTTCTGACAAAGATAGTCTTCAATCTACATCTTCCAAAAACCGAAGTCCTTACCATCGAACTTCTCAATCCTAACATTTCCTTCTTTCACGTCCATCGCTCCCACTCCTCTCCTCGAACCTGGCTCTGATACCAATTGTTGGGGATGCAAAGAATAGAGGAAGAAGAAAGAAGAATGTGGAACAAGATGCAAACACACAAGAATGCGTCAGATTTACGTGGAAAACCCAAAAGGAAAAAACCACGGAGCCGCACACACAAATTCACTATGTGTAGAGATGGTTACAAGAGAGAGAGGAAGAGAGAGCGCCCTAATTTTGTAGCCACTACTGTCTTTCATATCACAATGCCCTCCACGCATCATAATGATGATAACAACCCTATTTATACAAGTAGCTAGGGTTATATGGGACATTGAAACAAAATACGATAATACCCCTTCAATAAGACTCACATCGGACTGTAATCAGTCGACCTATATCTCAAAGCGGACGATCGCCCCGACTTCTGAGTATAATATCATGTGCTAGAAATTTCCGGTCAATCGGCCCGTTTTTTCGAGTCCACTGACTACGTTCTAGAAATTCCGGTCGACCTAACGGCCGACCGTGCTGCCAAACAGGTTAAGTCTTCAATCCTTCCACGATCCCATGATCAGGCACCACACTCTCAACAGTAAAGTGGCTTGGACAGACTTCAAGCCCACTCATGCAGAAACTTGCTTCTCCAAAATCACGTTGTAAGATTATTATTTTTTTTTTGGAAAGTGGTTAGTACCACTGATTGTATTAAATGAAAAAGATGGATGTACAAGTATAGTCAATGAACTCTCAAAAAAATTTGTACAAAAGACCACACCAAGATAATGTAAGACAGTCTAATCCCCCGGCAAAATAAAAAGTGGGGAGTTGCGGGAATGCACATTGCAAAGCAACTCTGTCTATTCCCTCACCCTAACACAAATAAAAGATACAAAAGAGTCCTCAGCTCTAGCCTCTCTCCTGAAGATTCTATTGTTCCTCTCGACCCACAAAGACCAAAGAGTAGTATGCAGGATCAGCCACCACACGATACTATCACCTCTGACAGGACACTTCCTGCCCCAAGACCCAATGAAGTGTTGCACCTCTCTCTGACGGCCAACTACACAGCGAGCTCTCGTAGCTAGCCCCTCTAACACGTACCGCGAGTAGGAGCATCTTACAAACAGGTGGTCTAGGGTCTCGTCTTCCTGACCACACAAATAGCAGGCAATTGACTACCCGGGACGAACTGAAGCAGCCTATCTATCATACCAAACTTGTTAGTTGGCAAAACATTGTAGAACTATTTTTCCGCCATCAATAAATATAAGCTTCACTTCTTTGAGCTTGTTCATTCTGATGTGTGAAGACCTTCCCCTATTCTTTCCTCAGATAGGTACAAATATTTATTACATTCATTGATAATTACTCTCGTTGCTCTTACTTGTATTTGTTACGGTCCTGGGATGAAGTCCCTTGTGTTGCGCAAGTCTTTTATAACATGGTTCACACTTAGTTTAGCACAAAGGTTAAAACCCTTCTTTGTGACAGTGCTCTAGAATACTTTGATAAAAATATAAATATCTTTCTTCAGAATGAGAGTGTGCTTCACGAATCTTCTTATTAGAACCCTCAACAAAATGGTGTTGTTGAATGCAAAAATCACCATCTTCTTGAACCTGTCAAAGCTCTCCTTTTTAAACACCTTCTGCCCAGATCCTTCTGGGCAGAGGCAGTTCATACTGCCAACTACAATATCAACAAGATGCCATCCAAGAGTTTAGGTGATCACTACCCTTTTGCTCTTCTCTATCCAGACAAACATTTATTTCCTCTTTTATCTCGGGTTTTTGGTTGTCTTTGTTTTATTCATACGTTGGGTCCGGGTAGCACCAAGCTTGAACCTCGAGCCATTCGTGATGTTTTCCTCGGTTACTCTTCTACTCAGAAGGGTTACGGTGCTAGTACGATCCTACCTCTCGTCATTTCTTTGATCGGAAGGATGCTACTTTCTTTGAGTTTGCGTCCTACTACTCTCCCCAGACTCAACCTAGAGGGAGACTTCCACCATCATCCCACCTCCTTCCTCTTCTTCTATTACTCCTTTGTTGTGCATACATCCTCTTTTTAACTCTGACAAAGATGGATCTCCTGATGTTCATGCTCTCACTCCATCGACTAGTTCAGAGAATGTTGAGAAACAGAAGTAAATTATTACTTACAAGCGGGAAAAGTTTAAAGAAAAGTCCTCTACTGATTAGCAAATTACAAAGAACCCTAACTTTTCAGATCCTTCTGCTCTTGATGACTTTAATCTTCCCATTGCTGTCAAAAATGGTGTTCGAGACTGCATTGAACATCCATCACCAATTTGGTTACCTATTCTTAAGTTTCTCCCTGATACTATTCGTTTCTCTATTCATTGTCCTCTGTCTATGTTCTTACTGCCTTTTTTGAAGCTATGCAGAAACCGAAATGACAACGTGCGATGGACGAGGAGTTGAATGCTCTGAACAAAAATGACCAATGGGTCCTAGTTGATCTTCCAGAGGGCAGAAATCTAGTTAGATCCAAATGGGTCTATACAATTAAATATATTGCAGAGGTGAGGTACAATGGTAAAAAGTCAGACTTGTTGCAAAAAGATTTACTCAGACAGATGAGACTCCTCCGGTCTTAGGGGCACCTGTCAGAGGGAAGCCCCTTATCCTATATATTGCTGCCATGGATGCCTCCTTAGGGACGCTACTAGCCCAGATCAATGAAGAGGGCAAGGAACAGCCGTTGTATTACCTCAGTCGGAAGTTGATCGGGCCTGAGCATCGATACTCGCCCATGGAAAAGGTGTGCCTGGCTCTGGTGTTTGCCGTCAAGAAGCTAAGGCACTACCTCTTAGCTCATCGAGTGGAGCTCATCTCAAAGTGTCATCCACTCAAATTCCTACTCGGCCAGCCCGTCCTCTCGGGCAGGCTTGGCAAGTGGGCACTTATCCTCATGGAGTTTGACATCACCTTCGTCCCACGCAAGGCGATTAAGGGGCAAGGAATGGAGGAGTTCTTAGCAGCGCATCCTGTGCCAGAAGACTCACCACTCAACTTCGAGCTACCCGATGAAGAGGCGCTGGTACCTTCTCAAGAAATCGGGGAGCATTTTGAAAACGTCCCACCACAAATGGAGCCGGGCGTCCTCACCCTTGACCTCCCACACTGGGAGTTGTACTTTAATGGTGCTTCCCGGACAATCAAAAGGGCCGGCGGCCTCACAAATTTTATCTCGGGGGCGGGGATCATTTTTGTATCCCCGTAAGGCGACATTCTTCACAATTCCTATGCTCTCATAAAGTCACTGACTAACAATGAGGCGGAGCATGAAGCGCTGATTATTGGGCTTCAACTGGCACTGGAAATGGACATCAAGTGCATCAAAGTGTACGGAGATTCTCAGCTCGTCATTCGACAGGTCTTGGGCGTCTATGACGTCCGGAATAAGGAGCTTATTCCCTACCATGTAGCCGTCATGAGGCTAAGGGAAAAGTTTTACCTATTTAAAATAGGCCATGTCCCCAGAGGCAGCAACTCCCAGGCTGATGCTTTGGCAAAATTGACAACGGCCCTAAAGCTCCAGCTTGAGGGAGAACTGAATACTACTGTCAGACACCGAAGGCTCATGCCAAGTGTGCTCGACGAAGAGTCCAGCCTCACCATCTACGAGGTCGACAATATTCAAGAGGAGAATGCTCCCGAAGAAGAAGATTGGCGTGAGTCAATCATAAAGGTAAAGAACGGCTGGCCTCCCCCTGATCGGGCTCAGAGGGTTCAGCTGCTACGCAAGGCGACATCCTACCAGCTAATTGACGGCCTACTCTTCAGGCTCGTCCATGAAAAGGACCGGTCGGTCCTCCTACGCTGCCTTTCATCCAAGGAGGCCAAGATTGTCATGCATGAGGTCCACTTTAGATTGTGCGGGGCTCATCAAGCAGGAGCCAAGATGAAGAACAACATCAAGCTCAAGGGGTTTCATTGGCCTACCATGTACAAGGATTGCAACCAGTACGCTCGTACATGTCACCAATGCCAAGCAATCGGGCCGGTGCCTCGGAGGTCGCCTAACCTACTCCACCCAACAGCACCTACTTGGCCATTTGCAGAGTGGGGCATGGACATTGTGGGAGCACTCCCACCATCATCTCAAGGTCACAAGTTCATACTGGCAGCTACTGATTACTTTTCTAGATGGGCAGAAGTCATCCCATTACGGGAGGTCACAAGGGAAATAGTGGCTCGCTTTGTAAGGCACCACATCATATATAGGTTCAGCACCCCTAACCGGATCATATCTAATAATAGCACGCCATTCAAGAACAAGATTGTTTATGCTTTTACAGCCAAATTTCATATTGACTGGAGGACATTGTCTATCTACAACCCCCAAGCCAACGGGTTGGCCAAGGCCTTCAACAAGACGCTCTGCAAGCTACTGTCCAAGATAGTGGGTGGCCGCAAGCGAGATTCGGGCGAGAAGGTCCACGAAGCCCTATGGGGCCTATCGGACCATTTATAAAACCCTGACTGGTTGTTTCCCATTCTCGTTGGTCTATGGAGCCGAACCAATGGTCCCCATGGAGCTCGAGCTGGCATCTTATCGCGTTACTGTGCATGTCAGGCTACCAGGCCAGGACCAATCCGAGATAGAAAGAAGACTTGAAGAGTTGTTCAACCTAGAAGGTGAAAGACTCAAAGCCTAAAAGTACTTACAAGTGTACCACGCCCGCATGACACGTGCCTATGACAAGCTGGTCAAGCAAAGGGCGTTCAAAAAAGGCGACCTCGTCATGATCAAGGAAAATGAGGTTCTAGCAGGAAGATCCAGCGGGAAGCTCCAGCCCAATTGGCGAGGACCTTATGTCATTCAGAAGGTCTACGAAGGAGGGGCATATACGGTCGTCGACCACAAGGGAGATAATCCCTTCCCTTCTCTCAACGGCAAGCACATGAAGCTCTATTATGCGCCACCGCAAGAGTTTCCCCAGCAATCCTCACAGGACTTACCTATCCCTAGTGAAGGTTCTAGCTAAAAAAAAATGGGGATAAAAATACTGATACCCCGGCGGACTTGGTCGACCTTCAAGGGTTGGCTGAGGGCAAAAAGGCCACAGACCCGGCTGAGGTGAAAACCCGAAAGGGCGTCTCAGGCAAAAATGGGCAACCCCTCGATGTGAAAATCCGCAAGGGCGCATCGGAAAAAGCTAAAGGGGGCCAGCCTCGGCGAAAACCTGAAAGGGCGGTGAGGTTGGTAATGTGAAAAAAAAAAGAAAACTCTTGTTTCCATATGCTTTACGGGTGGTTCTAAGTTAGCAAGTCCACCCTATAATGGCGAAGGCATTATACTGATGCTCTGGCTCCATCTCCCATGTCACTCTGTAACATCCAGTCCCACCGGGGCGTCTCGACATTGTTACATTCTGTCCCACCGGGACCACCAGCACTGCTATTTTCAAGATATTTGACCTTTATGTCCTCTCGCGCTGTCAAGTCTATTCCCTTCCTTTCAGGAGCCGACTCATACGCCCTTCAGCATGTCAGCTCCGCTCATCTTTCGAACTTCCCAGGGTTTGGATCCCATGTCTCTCTGGACTATACAATCCGTCCCTTTAGCCCCATCGGGCTCGGCCTATGCATGTCCCTTTCGGGCTCCCGACCTATTTCGCCCATCGGGTTCTGGGTTTAACTCATGCCTCCTTTGCATAGTTAAACCCACTTACTCTTTGTCCCACTGGGTTTGGCCTATGCATATCCCTCTCGGGCTGCCAACCCATCCTACCTATTGGCTTTCAGGTTTGACTCTCACGTCCAACTAGGGCTGTCAAATCCATCTTTTTTCTTTTGAGTTTGGCCTATGCACGTCTCTTTCGGGCTGCCAACCCATCTCGCCCATTGGCTTTCGAGTTTGACTCCCACGTCCCACTAGGGCTGTCAAATTCACGTTTTTCTTCTTCTGAGTCTGGCCTCTGCATGCCCCTTTCGGGCTGTCAACCCATCTCGCCTCTCGACTGTCAGGCGTGACTCACACATCCTCCTGGGACTGTCAAGTCTATTCTTTTACCCCACAGGCTTGGCCTATGTATGTCCTTCTCAGGCTGCCAACCCTATCTGCCTATCGACTTGTGGATTTGATTCATATGTCCCACCCGGACTATCAAATCCTTCCTTTCATCTTTTTGGATCTGGCCTGTGCATGCCCCTTTTGGGCTGTCAACCCATCTCGCCTATCGGCTTCCAGGTTTAACCCCCTACGTTCTTTTCGGATTGTTAAACTTACTCATTTACTGTCCCAACCGGGCTTGACCTACGCACACCCTTCTCAGGTCGCCAACCTGTTCAATCTTCGGCCCCATAAAATTCATTTGACATGCCATTCAAAACTGTCATAACATAAATTTCAGCTAGTAAATTCCTTTGATATTTCATTCAAAAAGCATCATAACTGACCAGGAGAGTGCAAGAGTTGAAAGGGTGTGTGTGAGAGAGTGAAATCCCGGTCTAAAAGTCCCAAGGACTAAGACCTTTGGTTGGCCTCCCCCCCAATGTCTTTTATTTGAAATTCAAATGGGGGATCATGGGCGGGACCGCCAGGAATCGGCTGGGATCGGGCGATCTGACTCGATCTGGCCGATGCCGGACCTATCCCGGCCGATCCCAGTGAAGGATCGGGACAGGCTGGCTGGGGATTGGGTCGGTTTGCCCAAAAACCGATCGTGTGAACCTTGTTCTCTATAAACTGGAACAAGATAACTCATCCTGGAACATAAGCATGGGAGGAAGAAAACCGACAAGTATGGTGCCACTGAAGCTTTCAGTACACCACAGGTGCTTCAATGTGGAAAGGCCCTTATGCTTTTTGCTTGCTCTCCCTGGGCATTTGAGAAGATTGGTAATAATCCTTGAACGGAACAAATTGACTAAACTAGGGATTCATTGGTACACCAAGAACCGAAAACTTTGTTTCCTTAGTCTAATGTGCAGGTAAAACTGCTATAGGCACATGTGCATAGATTTTATTTCCCTTGATCACCTACAAGTCACACATCTACCTGATTAGAGTCACACAGGCTAAGTTTAAGCTACAATGATGTTTCTTTGAGTTTGTTGTTACACCAATGTTCTCAGCCTGTTAGGATGGTCGCTGTTCGGTCCACTGATTATTTTCCTTCTAAGCTTGCCCTGAGCTAATGCAGCTGCTGTTTAACTGTTCTGAAATCATGGAGTAAAGTTTGAGACAGATTGATTTTATCAGCAGTAATGTAGTTCTCTAGCATCTAGGTCTACTTGGAGATGGAATCTAGTCCAGCCAAGTATATCTAAATCATGGTCTGCTGGATCGAATCGGATTGAACCCAAATTGCACGTGCCCAACTGTGCCAGCGTGAAACCGGCACGCCGGCATGTCAGCACACCCGCTATCAAGTACCAGGTGGAGGGAAGAAGAAAGGGGGAGGGTGGCGACTATGTGGTCAGGGGCGAGAAGCGACTGAGGCGACCAAGGGGTTGCCTCAAGCCTCAAATGCCTAGGCCATGTCCTAGGGCATTTGAGGCGACGTTTCAGTAAAGCTATAAATAGATCAGATCTATGTATAATTTATTAAATATGTCAACAACACATATAAAACCTATAAGAATGCTTAATTTATACATGCACATGTGTTATAGGAATGGGTTGGAGTGTAGGAATGGGCTGGGTGGTCCAAGTGGGCTTTGGCCCAAAGGTGTTCATGGCCCTGCCTAATCATCGAGACGAGATTGGCTGAGGCGAGACGAACTGTTGGTGTCTTGCCTTGCCTCATTTCCTAGGTGAGCGCCTCAAGTGTCTTTGGTAAAATGGGGCGGTGGGATGGTCGATGTCGTCCGCCGGGGGGGTGGCCCCGCAGTGCTTGGGGTGAGGAAGGCTGTCCTCCTCTCAGTGATGGGCGCTCCCCTGAGTATCAGACAGTTCATCCATGATGTTGGTGATATGTTCCTGCAATCGATTTCTCAAGGGCTCGGAGAAACAGAGCTTATTCCCCATGCACCCCACCGGATGTTGGCCACCTGAGCACCTTCCTTATACCGCTATCAACAAAAGTGGTTTGACAGTCTTGTGCTGCCCGACGAAGGAATCGGTCACCTTCAGAAGCGGCTGACTCTTCCTAGATGTCTTCAGGAGCTCTCAGCAAAGTCGGGCGTTCACGATCTCCTCTATCAGTGTTTGTACTTCGTGTATCTCCGATGGGTTGTGGTCAATATGGGCCAGACATGACCGTTCATTTATGATTATGGGTCAAGTTTGATCATGTACTATGTTTATCATTTGATATGAATGAATATCGTATGTTGTCCAAAAAAAAGTTAACCTGCTGCTGGTGGTTCCTGCCCAGAGTTAAGGTTTTGATGTATCTCAGATACTCCATTTGACTCGTTAGAGGTGCATCCTTTCATCCATCTCTTTCTCAGCAATTCAGTGTATCGATGATTATCAGTGCCAAAGTTTAAAACTTTTTCGTTTGCCCTATCACCAGTTTACTATCTTTCTCACCAATTCAGTGTATCGATGATAGGTGAATGCCAAAGTTTAAAGCTTCTTCATTTCCCCTCTCAGCAATGTGGTGTCTTTCTAAGCAATTCAGTGTATCAATGATTAGCTATGATTTCATATGTTGACACGTACACTTGCCTTTGCCTAATTTTTTAACCATATCATTTGCCAAATTGGCAGACCCCAGTGGGTATGGATGTATGGACCGCCATGCCGTAGTAACTAGTCAATGTTCTCAAGTTCTCTATTGTACACATATAAATGTGTGGTTGACATTAAATTGACATATATTCTTTCTCTTCTCTTTCATGTTCACACCTAAATAATGATGCCGAGGGAGAGGGTCGCCTAATTCGTCGCACGGACAGTGATGGTCGCCGGTGTTGGTGGCGATGGTCTTCTCGGTGTGGCCATCTGTTGGATGGATTGTGTCCAGATGGTGGGCCCAACAGCGGATGCGGTTGACATCCGTTCACCTAGTATTAATTTGTAGTTGTGATGGGTGTGTACGTAGTGGAGTTAATGGAGATGTCTACTGGTATAATTGTGTATTATGTATTATAATTCCAGGTCAATGTAAATAATTTTGTGTCTCTATTATTGATACAAAAATGTATGTTAATTGGATACTCATTGTAATATGTTTTTATGTAAAATTGTATTCATTTGCTTTAAAATGTAAAAGTTATCATTGCAGTGAAAATTTGTGTGTTGTGGCCTGAGAATTTTGTGTCACATGCAGTCTACTCATGGGTAAAACGTCATTCTTTTTTGTTTGCAAATGTCAAGAATTTTCTGCCCAGGGCAGAAGATATCCTACATGTAATGTCTTTGGTGTCAATGGACTCCCTGGAACGTCGGCATTCCATAGTCACTGATTTCGTGTCGAATGGTGGTCTATCGGGGCCAATAGGAGGCCGGGAATCTCGTTAACCCCATTTGGATGATTTCCTTAGAATCACCCGTTTCTTGCGATTCGTGTGTCATTTTGACTGCGATCGGAGTCCATGTGATTGCCAGGGTGATTGTAGTTGTATCCCCTTCGTCTCAGCACGAACGGGGCGTGGAAAGGCCACGATTGGACGAACCCCTAGGGTTGCTCATCGTGACGATTAGACGGTCGAACCAGGGTCTGTCCTAGTTATGGGTGGCTAGCTCTAAACCGTTCATCCTCGCTGGTTTTGGGGCTTGTGCAGTCAGACGATAGACTACACATGGTTTGGGCGGCCTGAAAAGGTCCGCCTATCCCCCCTTGGGCGGCCATCCTATAACTGCCTGTCTTTTCGTTGGGACATGCAGCCACATCTTGACCGCCCATCCCAGTTGACCATTAGTCAATAGTTGAGTGTCAGTCGTGATGAGCAGTCTAGTCAAGATCATTTTGACTGACACTGTAGTATGTCGGTTCGAGTCAGTGGTTTGGTCAAAATCGTTCTGACCGGAACCATTGTGGGTCGGTGGGCATGAGTGGCTAGGCCCTAACCACTTATACCCTTGGGCAGCTCCGCCCTAACCGTCCATCCCCCGTTAGTATTTTTGGGTCCGTTCCCTTGAGCAGACTACCCTGAGCCGTTCATCTCTTTGAGCGACTACGGGTAATCCGTTCATCCCCAGCTGAATGGTCTGCCTTCGACCGTTCATCTTCCCTTGGAAGGTCTGCTCCAGACCATTCATTGCCCTAAGCGGCCAGATCCAGACCGCTTATCCTTTGGATGGTCCAGGGAGGACCACCTCCTAGTTCTGAGTCTTCTGTGCTCGTGTGAGCGCCATGTTGACCTCCGGTCGACCCGGTTGTGACCCAGTGGTCGACTGTCAGTCTTGTGAGTGTCCCGGACACCCCGAGATTTTCGTGGCTATGTTTTGGGGTGTCAGGAGGTATCGTGTTACCTCGATTCACGTGCCCATGAGTTGGGAGTCTGGGTGACTCCGTGTGTGTTCTGGGTCTTTGTGTTACGCTGATTGAGTCACCGTGTGTCGGTGTGAGTGTGGTGAGGGCTTCCCAGCACGTCGTGTGTTTCTTCAGAAGGTGGTTTCCGAGTGGGCCATATGTAAGGCCTTGGACTGTGAGTCCAGTCATCCAGCCTGGGGTTGGAGGCTTTCTTGGTTCCCCTCTTCGAGGGAGGAGTCTTGGCAGTTGCGAGCCGCCTCGTGTGTCATCGTGCTACCGTGGTTTTATGCCTGGGGATTAGGCCAGATTGACGATGTAGTGTCGTCACGTGCAACGGTCTTGACCTCGAGTCTCGTGACTCAAGGACCATTGAGTTTAGTAGGTCTAGTGGGCTGCCCAGGAATCTTTGCAGATCTGCACCGCTTTGAGGTGTTCGAGTGTCATCTGCTGGATGCCTCATTGTACTTAGAGAAGTCCGAAGAAGCTCCCCGTATCTCTCAAAATAAGGGGAAGGGAAAGGAGGAAGCCGAGTCAGGCGAATGGTTCCCTCCACCACTGCCGGGTTATGTGGCGCCTCCAGAAGTATCTGTCTTTTCTGAAGCCGAAGGGTTGGTCAAGGCAATCCCTTTCGTCATCCACACCACTCCGAGAACGTTGCACCTTGAAGACTTACTGGAGGACGTTAGGGTCCCGCCAGGGATTGTCAAGCCTGCAGTAGGAACTGACTGTCACACAGTCGAACCATTGAAGATCTGGGAGGTGCCCAACTCTAGAGGTCAACCCATGATCTTCTACACCACTAAAGAGTGGCCTAACAAATGGGATGATGATAGAAAATTCCCTGAAGAGTTATGTGACCCCATAGTCCCAATTATGGGACTTCCTTACATGGCTCCCCGGATGGTCGAAATGGCCAAGAAGCAAGGGATCCCTCTTCACCAGTGCGCGAGCCGAAAGAAAATGTTTAAAGAGATGTGGCACCCGCCAAACATGGATCGGAGGCGGTTGCAAATCACTCGGCATCCAGGCTTAGGCTTTTTGGCGGAGGAGTTCTACGAAACAGACATGGTCTCCATCTCGGCCCGGGCTGAAGACAACCTTCCAGAAGAGGCCGACGCATAGAGAATCGAGGGATGGGAGCACCTTTCGCCCCCGACTGGCAACGCCCAGGAAGAAGAGGTGTTCCTCTGGAATCCACCCCTATGCAGAAACGTGGAGATGCCCCCGCTCTCTCCTCAGGGACTAGTACTAAATGGCTATGATGACAGGGCACTCCCACCTCGGCTTGACACCGAAGCAGAAGTAGCAGTGCGGGTCACACTATAGATCTCTCCCAATATGACCCTGTCCTGCTCACCCTTTGCTATCAACAATAGCAGGAGATCGAGATACTGATGGCACAACTAGCCAAAACAACTTCACTTCTGTCCAGTCTGGTCGAGAGCATCACTTCCCGACAGGACACATGTGAAAGCCAATCGTCGAGCACCAGCTCCAGAGCTCCTAGGCGCCTGAGCAGGGAAAGCAGGGAAGTCATTGCTCCCCCAGCCAGTCGGCCAGCGAATCAAGCCCCCACACTACGGGAAAGGATGCAGAAGCCCTACTCCTTCCGAAGGGATAAGACTCGAGGAATCTTCGAATAGGCTTGCCACTATGGCACAGTCTCTCTCCCAGAGTCTAAGAGGCCGTAGGACTCCCGATGAAGTGATGACCCCTTATTCTGCCCCTATCACTGGGTACTGGGTCACCCTATTGAAGACTGTTATGTCTTCAAGGACATCGCTCAAGACCTAATTGAGAAAGATGAGCTCGGAATGGGGGACTATGAGGTGGCTCCACCACGTCCCCATGTGACAGTCAATGGGAAGCACATGAAGTTGTATCGGGTGGCTGCACCGATGCCTAAAGATTAACAAAACTCAAGAGGGTTTCATGGCCCAAACACAGTCCCACCGGGTCATAATGCCCTCGGTGGACCTTATGTCCACAGGGGTGAAGAAAACCTTTTCCTTGCATAGGCATTAGCCCCATGCCTGTGAATACGTCCCTACGGTGACAAGTTTTATGCCTAAGCCGAATGCTACTCA
Organism: Amorphophallus titanum; assembly: GCA_024336825.1. NCBI lineage: Eukaryota > Viridiplantae > Streptophyta > Magnoliopsida > Alismatales > Araceae > Amorphophallus > Amorphophallus titanum. The sequence goes on from JANBPO010004058.1 coordinate 1,841,883, forward strand.
ACAATGCCCCGACGGACCTTACGTCTGCACGGGTGAAGAAACTCTCCCTTTGCATTGGCATTATTCCCTTGCCAATGAATAAATCCCTTTCTCGGCGCAAGGCTTCACGCCCCAGCCAAAATTTACACAATATCGCCATTACGGACCCAATGTCCGAATCGGTGCAGAAACTCTTCCTTTGCGTTGGCATTATTCCCTTGCCAACGAATAAACCCCTATTCTCAGCGCAAGGCTTCTGCCCTAGCTGACATCTAGACAATATCGCCATTACAGGCCTTACGTCCGAATCGGCGTAAAAACTCTTCCTTTGCTTTGGCATTATTCCCTTGCTAACGAATAAACCCCCCTTTCTCGGCGCAAGGCTTCGTGCCCCAGCCAGAATTTACATAATATTGCCATTGCGGACCCTACGTCCGAATTGGCATAAAAACTCCTCCTTTGCGTTGGCGTTATTCCCTTGTCAATGAATAAACCCTTCTCTCGGCGCAAGGCTTCGTACCCAAGTCGGCATTCACACGATATCGCTATTGCGGACCTTACATCCGAATCGTCAGAAACTCTCCCTTTGCATTGGCATCATTCCCTTGCCAATGAATAAATCCCTTTCTCGGCGCAAGGCTTCATGCCCTAGCCGGCATTCACACAATGCCGCCTTTATGGGTCTTACGTCTGAATTGGCGCAGAAACTCTTTCTTTGCGTCGGCATATGCCGATGAACAAACCCCTTTCTCGGTGCAAGGTTTCGTGCCCTGGCCAACTTTCACACGATATCTCCATTATGGGCCTTATGTCTGAATCGACGTAAAAACTCTCCCTTTGCGTTGGCATTATTCCCTTGCCAGCGAATAAATTCCTTTCTTGGTGCAAGGCTTCATGTCCTAGCCGGCATTCACACGATATCGCCATTGTAGACCTTACGTCCGAATCGACAGAAATTCTTCCTTTGCGTTGACTTTATGTTCTTGCCAACAAATAAACCCTTTCTATCGGCGTAAGGCCCCGTGCCCTAGCCAATAGCCACATGCTACCATCCAGGGTCGAGCATCGCATATCAATCCATTATCACTCTCTTACCCTTCTAGTTAACAAAAATAAAAAAAAGAAAGAAAAATGGGGCTTAAAGTAGAGGTGCCCTGCCGGACTTGTCCCTACACTAGGGCAAGGGCAAAAATGACAATAACCCAACTGTGGTGAAAACTCGAGAGGGCGCTACAGGTAAAATCGGGTTAGCTTGCGAGGCTGAAATCTACAAAAAATAGTATAGTTGCTTCGGCGCAACATCCCTATGCCTTGACATAGTTGTAGGCACTCGGATTGGTTGGGTCGTCGGTGATTGAGTGTAGGGGAGTGTTAAGTTGGAATTGGGGGTACCTACAGTGGAACAAGAAAATGATTAGAACGTGATCACCAGAGGTCGTTTTACCTAAACCTCACATGATGATGATCGTGGGGAAACGCAAAGGTGAAGAGATGTGGGTTCCCTCTTCCTCGTCCTCGGCCGACCAAAGGCAAGGAGCCATGCTCGTCCCTTGTGCTGAAGTCCTGTTACATAGCTCAAAAGAAAAGGGAGAAAGCCATTAGTGAACCAGTATTGTAGTTTCTAATCTAACAAATGAAAGAGAGAGAGAATCAAGGTGGCGAAGATACCTGGGGTGGTGGGAAGGAGGGATGGCCGAGACTTTCGACCACCCACCACCCCTTTGTTTTTGGTAGAAACCTCTCAAGTTGAAATCTAAAGGGGAAGACTACATGCAAACTACGCTTACTTAGAAGCCACTATATAGAAGGAATAGAAGGTACAGAGCTCAAACCAGGTTCTCAGGAGGAAAAAGTAGCCTCCGGGAAGAAGACGTCCTCCCGTGTCCATGCGTGCCTCCGAGAACTCCCAGACACCTCCACCTTACGAACTCCTCCGAACTTCTGTCCCCTCTCCCTGTGCATCGGAAAGAGACACTTTTGTTCGTAGGTTGGAAGTTAAGAATCATGGGTCGGAATCATGGGAAACAAGGTAGGAGAACGTGGCCACGAGCTGGTCCACATTCTCTGACCGAGTAAACAAGGGGAAGGCAGCCAAGTCTTTTGCCACCTTGACAAGGGGAGGGCGGCTAGCACTCTGGTCGCCCAGCAGGGAGGGCGGCCAGGAGGCTGGTCACCTAACAGACTAGGGCCGCCATCACCCTGGTCGCCCAGGAGAGAGGGCGGCCAATGCTTTGGCTTCCCAGACCCATGACCCTTGGCCCCTAAATGGTCGAGGCCCAATAGTTTATGGCTATGGGCTGGGCTTTAAAACACAAACATACAGAAAATCAAGTACCATAATCAACGTCATTCACGCGAAGGTCCATTAGGTGTCTGCGGGATGTCCAAAATTAGGCGTCTACAATAATAAAGCAAAAGCACCTCCAGTTCCAGCACAGACATAGGTGTGGCTCTTCAGTTGCTTCGACACAATGGCAGTGCCACGTCAACACATCGGAAGACCTTCAAGCAGAAAGGGATGAACAAAGGTGACGTCTCCGAAAGATTAAGGGTGACAAATAGCTTCTTGAGGCTGACAAATAGCTCTTACAAGTGGCAAATAGACAACTAAGGGCGACAAATAAGTGTTACATGTGACAAGTGGGCCGTGTGCGAAGGGTGCCTCGGCGCATTGGCCTTACTGCCTAGACGCACCAGATGGTTTTTCAAGCTCTGGTAGGCTATGTTGTTGGTCTGTCTACTTCATTTATTCCATTGCAAGCCTTCATCAAGAGTCGATGGAATCCAAATGGATTTCAGTTAAATATGTTAGACAATGGGTTCTTCATATGTAAATTCGATCTTGAGGAGGATTTGCAACGCATTCAAGATGGATTCTGGACAATCAGGGGACATCCGATGATTCTTCATCGTTGTTCTCCTAAAATTAGCTTTGAGATAGACAGCTTGAAAAGCATCCCATTATGGATTACTCTTCATGGTGTACCTCTTCATCTCTGGACTAAAAATTTTTTTAGTCAGATTTGCAGTGTCATTGGAACTCCTCTCCACTTAGATAAACTCATAGCATCAAGGCAACGTCTGGCCTTTGCTAGAGCTTGTGTATTAGTGTCAGCCAAAAGTGAACTCCCAGATGAAGTTTTATTTAATGATTTGGAAGGAAGGTAGCGTAGAATTGCTGTTTCATATCCTTGGAAGCCAGTTCCATGCTCTGTATGTAAATCATTTGGTCATCTAGAAGGTCTATGCGTCTCTAGCAGTGGCAGTGGCAGTGGCAGTTGTTTGGGCTCAACAAGAAGTGAGCATCAGTTAATTCCCACATCAAATTTGAAGGAGAAGTCTCATAAGCATAAGTTATAGAATAGGGAAAACTCCAGCATTTTTTCAAAAAATAAGAATGGAACAGCTTTAGATTCTATTCCATGGCAGAAAGGAGGGTATAAGAATATCGAACATTCCAAGGAGCATCAGGTAATTTCCACATCCAACCAGTTCAATTCATTAACTAATTTTCCTGATCAGGTGGAGGAACAAGCACATTTATCTAAACTGGCCGAGAAACACTCAAGATATTCAAAAGTGTCAGTAGGAAATAAAGTACCCGATAATGCTACTGCGGATGACAGGGATTTGTTAAACAATAATTCAAATTCAAATTTGAATGGAGAATTTTATTCGGGTATAGAGATAACAGAACCAGATGAGAAGGAAGATGTTGCAGAATGGACTTTATATTCTCAGAAGGGAAAGGACAAGACAAGAACAAAGCCCAGGCGCTCTTCTCGGCTTTCCTCCTAACCTCTCTTCCAATTAATTATTTTCTTTATGAAGATTATTAGCTGGAACGTTAGAGGGATTAATAAATCAGGAAGAAGAGCTCAATTAAAAATAATTCTGCAATAGTCTCAATGTGATATAGTTGTACTGGTTGAGACTAAAATAAAGCCGAAGAAAGCAGACATCTTTAGACAGAGCATTTGGCCTGATGCTAGTTTTATACATTCAAATGACCCTAGAGGAAGAATATGGATTCTTAGTGATCCGAATAAGTTTCATATTCAGAAGATTAATGAGTCTGATCAATTCATCCACATCAAGGTCACTGATACAACAGCAGATTCAACATTTAACCTCACTGCAGTCTATGCCTCGAATTTGGTTTTGGAGTCAGGATATACAATAGCCAATCATCAGGACTTAGTCAACAAAATTAATGTTGCCAATCATCAAAATTGAGAAATATATAATGTACGAAAATTGAGGTCAACATGAACATGAAGTACATGAAATGCACATTACCCCACTCAATCTCCTTACAACAAGGGAAGCGAGATATTCGAGTTGTTCGGGTGATAGAACATAGCATACTCTTGGGCCGGGATAGTATGATCAACTTAGTAGTGAGGGACGAGCCAATTTACTTTTCAGGGGAAGCCCGTAAGTGGGAAACTGTCACTGGTGTGCTGGAACTTACTCTGGCTTAAGGACTGCTGACTCGAGCTCTGAAATTTACTCCCGCCAAGTGGGATTTATCAGCAGGCAATCTGCATAAGGAGAAGCACATGTTCGGCCTTTTCCTAGCCTTGTTGAAGTGGGGGTTTAGAGAAGAACCATTTCTTTCGGATTGTTTAGTGATTAGGTTCAAACATCAGATCGCCATCGGCTGGTTTGCAGACTTCAAAGCCACTGATGCCCATGCATTTCGGGATGGAGCTATTGAATTCACAGAGGATGTGCTCCAGCATTATGGTCCCATTTTGATGAGAGCCAGAGTATATCATAGCATCTATGCTTCCTGCTTTCGGTACCCGATTTCAAAGAGTTTATGCTGTGGAATGATGGAGGTGTTTTGTCCAGAGTACAACACCTTTTATACAGTAGAAGGGGAAGCTTCTTTGGATTTATTGAGGTTGAATCGACTGTCCGGTCTTCCCAATGATGACGAACCATATGAAGAAGTATTTTGGTCGGACTGGCTTAAAGACCGCACCGACGGTGAAGGCCGATATTATATTGGGTTTGCGTATCGATACCTCATGAAAGTGTACTGGACATTGTGGTTGTCCATTCAAGATGTCCCAAAAACTTCTTCTTCTCACACCCGTTCGCGCAAAGAAAGGAAGCAAGTGCGGATGGGGCTGTGGCTGGAATATTTCTTTGGAGGCGAGGAGAAGTACATGGACTTTCCCACCATTGGAGCAGCTCCGAGCAGGTTGAAGAAGCAGGCCTGTCGAAAGACTCATCTATCTCCCTCTCTTCATAGGGGACAGCAAAGTGGCCCTAACCCGACAGGAGTAGACCCCATTACACACTGCGCAGCCTATCTGACATACTAGCTGTGTGCATTTGCTCTCCCGCAATGTGACAAGACAATGATTCGTGCCGAGGTTATATACCCAACGTGCTTCATGACGTGGGGCGTGAAGCTATCTCTCTACCCTACTACATTGTGCCTGATTTATAAGATGCTGGGAGATCTCCACCATACTTGTCACCCAAGGAATTTACGGACTATAGGTTGACTTCACTTCTTTAATGCTTGGGTATGCTCCTTATTTCCCGAGTTTGCCCGGGTGCTGCAGTCATCTAAATTATTTTTAAGAATGCTGGAGTTTGTCACACTAAGTCCTAAGGACTAACACATTGGCTTATAATTGTCATACAATTACAAACCCAATTAACTCAAGGATATAAATGCAAACAAAAGGATACAGATACAAACTGATGTAAACTAAAAAAAATATTAGTGGCTGGTGTTGATTCCCATCAATTCTCCTTGGGTAGGAAGAACTCGACCCCATCAAGTAAGGGGTGTGGCTGCTCGTGTGTCGCTCTTGCGGACCTGTATCTCTGCGGCCATACTCTCCACCGTACCAGGTAGCGTGGGTACGCTCTACTCCTAGTAATCGCCACCTGCTCATCCCGTACATGTTCTATATGCTCACGTTACTGTGGGAATGAGGCTAGTGGACACTCAGGGGTGGGGTCACTCTCAAATGGAGGAGACGGCTCAAAGTCTCGCTAGGTATCATTGCTGGGTCCCAGTAGGTGACTAGATCTGAGACACTGAAGATAGAGCTGATCCCACAAGCCACTAGCAAGTCCACAACGTGCGCATTAGATCTGACTCGCCTCAATACTCAAAATTGATGGGCACCATGAGCTTGCATTAGACCGACTCGACTCGACGTATGCAGACTCTGAACAAACTGTACAAATAAAGGAAAAAGTGCACTCTATATCCTAGTCAAACCTAATGCTATGCAGACCCATGTAATGGCGGACCAGGACATCCAAATGTGTGATTGGCATACACTCGACGTAACTGGAGGTTGGCGGCATGGGGGACTCCTAGTCATCCAAGTATGAACCAGTCATGCACTGAATTCCTATTGGACTTGGGTGTGGGAGGTTTGGGTGGGTCAGGAGAGCCGAATTCACTTTCTTCATTATCCCTATATGTGTGTATCTCTTGCCAATGAATGGGCCCCTAACTGAGTGTAGGTGGACTGGCCCAAGAGGGAGGGGTGTGATAGGGGACTTCTCTGACAATGTGAAATGGCAGTTGTGGATTACGAGGCTCACTAGGGAGGGGATCGAAGGGATCAAAGAATGTGTGACCTCTCGCGATGGGTTCCCATGAGAAAGGATCAAAAGGGTTAAGAAAGGTTAGGGAACCGGTGATGTAGCTCCCTATGGCCCCGAGTATAGGTCCCCAATGTAGGCCAGCTCTTCATCTATTGAGGGGACCATGGGAATTGCTGACTCTATAAGATGTGTGGACTTCTCTATGGGAGAGAAGGGGTCATGGGGGGAAAAGTGATGGAGCTCGTCGGGTAGAGGCAAGAGCAAAATGTGGAACACCCGAATCCATTCGAAACCTAAAAATAACTAAGTACCTTACTTCTGGAACCCATACAAATTTCAGATTTTCTAAATCAAATCTCAATACCTTGAACCGTATAGAAAATATGAGTTTAACATCTCTAAACAAAGGCATTAATTAAACAACTGACGACCCTCCTAATGCCGTCATTCAAGTTAGCTTAATTCGGAGAAGGACTCCTCTTAAAGGGATTTAGGCGACTAGGAACTGACTCGCCCTCTTGCGGCTCCGTGAGTTGGAAAGCTGCTGCAGCATGTATGACATTGACGGAGAAGTGAAGACTCTCCTGTGCGTCCGGTTACGGTGGATTGACCAAGAATTCACCCATATTAACTATCCCTCGCCTGATTAAGTCCTCAGCGAGGTCCTTGAACGGCTGGCTGTTGTAGATGATGTGGCCTACCATCTCATGGTATGGGCAATAGCCATGATGAAAGGCAGCCCCTGGAGCCTCCTCAATGGGTGACGGGCTAATCAGCCCCGCTCGTCGGCACGCGAAGAAGATGTCCAAGGTCTTCTCAAGAGGGAAGGAGTATAACTTCTCGGGCTACTCGCCTTCGGGTGTATGCTCCTCGCCTTCAGATGAGTCCTCCTCGCCTTCAGATAAATCCGAGGATTCCTCAGAGAGCCAACCTCTGAGTGGAGCCCGGCCAGTAGGTGATACACCTGCCTCCCGTATGTGGGTTGGAGCTAACCCCCTGGCAAATGGGCCAAAGGGAAAAGTAGCCAACTGTTGATCAATGCTCTCTAGGAATTGCAGCAGACGCCTCTGTTCCAGTTGCAATTGCCGGATTTCCCATCGGATCTTCCAGATAGTCCTCCGTAGCGCCAGACATTCTGGGAGTGGAGGAGCGGCTCTAGGACCGGTGTTGGACTGCTGGTTTAAAGGCCCGGCCTCGGAGGCATTGGAGCTCGAAGTCGTCACCACCATGTAAACCACATTAGCCGACCGGTTTGATCGACTCCACGCGTGAGGCTGTGGTGGGTCGACTGCATGGCCTAACATATTTATCAGGCCCTTTTGTACGAGCTCCTCTGCTATATTCTTGAAGACATAGCAGTCCCCGATGGTGTAACCCCACCTTCCGTGGTACACACAATAAGTAGGATCCTCTGTTTTATCCACCTCTGAGGGCTTCCGTGGATCCGGCATTCATGTATAGGTCAAAGAGCATCTTGGTATGCTCCTTCCTGAAGGAATAAGGCGTCTTCATGCGCTCTGCTAAGAGAGACGCATTCGCCTTGGCGTCGGGCTTTTTACCATTGCCCTTTGATTTTCCTTCCCCTTTGTCTCCATTCGTCAAAGAGAAGTCCACAGCATTCACCTCCTTACCGCTAGCCAGACGGTCTTTGGAGGATTTACCTTTGGCAGAGACTTATGCTGGGTGATCAGCGAAGAACATTTCAATCTCCGCCACCATCGCATTCAACTGGTCGAAGCTCCTGATATTGGAGCCCATAAGCTTTTCACTGACTTCCGCCGAAGCCCCTGCGGCAAATGGTGATCGCGTCCTCGGGCGTTGGAGGATTATCACAGCGCATGCTGACGTCCCTCCATCGCTTGATAAAGTCCAGCACGGTCTCGCCCTTTTTCTACTTGAGGGCACAGAGCTCTGCCAGGGAGGCTTTGCGTTCGGCCGTCTGAAAATGGTCGACGAACTTCTTCTGCATATCAGCCCAATCAGCAACAGAATTAGGCTTTAGCCTGGAGTACCACTGGAAGGCGGTGTCAGTCAAGGATGTGGCGAAGTACCGCAACAGATATGCCTCTTCCAGCGCCAATTCACCCATGGCCGTCATGTAATAGGCCAGGTGTTCATGTGGCGCGCCCGTTGAACTTCTGGAGCTTCGGGACTTTTGGACAGTCAGGCGGAAGCTTCTTGAATTGATGATGGAGGGGGTAAGGCACACTGTACAGATCGATGGTGGCCACACCCTCACCATATTGGGCAAACTTCGCCTCCACGATCCGCTCAATCATCTGCCCTTGCGCCATGAGACTTTCTATAGCAAGAGGGGCAGACAACCACGCATTGGCTTCATGCTGTGGCACTTCAAATTTCACCCCCAATGGCAATTTTGCCGCGGTGACGGAGGCATTGGCTGCGACTAGAATGGGAGGAAGTTATTGTTCCACTCCGATGGGTGCCGCTTGAGGTTGAATAGGAACCTCTTTTTCGCGCAATAGCGCCTGCAAGAGGTTCTTGAGTTCTTGGTTCTCGCGTAGGAGCTCTTCCAACGCGGGAGTATGTGTCTCTTCCTCCAGATCTTCCTTTTGGCGGGGGTGGCTGTCCCCATCGACACTACGGACGTCCTCTTGGCGCTCTTCTTGCCTTGCCGGTTCAGGCTGAGACGTCCCAACAGTCGGCGCCTGCTGTGTTTGTGCCAAGACCCGGGACACGGGCCTTGACCTCCTCAAATATTGAAGAGGGTGGTTGAGCTCCCCCGAGGTGTCCTCCGACTACTTGTCGGCGAAGGTAGTGTAACAGGTGAACACTTTAACAGAAATACAGAATAATCAGTCACCTGAACCACCCGCTTTTTCCTGGGCTGTTGTCTACTTGGCTTGGGTAGCATCCCAATTCTGTCAAAAATAGATACTCGGGATGTGAAAGCCTGGGTAGAGCAATCCTCGTCCGTATGTGTTGAAGTAGCCCACGGAGAGGTCGGCCGCACCTTCTTGCTGGCTCCTCGGCGCTTTTGCCCACGTGGGGGCTGAAGTGCAGGCCTCGGGGATGTCGAGGTTTCAACGCTTGTTGGGCTCCGCATTTGTTGCAATTCCGACATGCGAAAAGGTGCTTCTGCCCTAGCTCGCCTTATAAGTTATAATTCGGGCCTCCTCCTTGGTGACCCAAATTTTCTTCGATTGGAGCCGGAGCTCCTCCACTGGGTTGCCTCCTGTCCTTGACCGGGGAGCTCATGGCTTGGGTCGCTGTAAGGGACCCTGAGTTGCCACATGTACGGCGGGCTTCTTCATTTTTGCTCTGTTCGCCCAGACTTGTCGAATGAGCTCGAAGCGGTTGGAGGTAGAGACGCTCGGGACGTGTCGATCCAGAGGCAAAATCGGCTCGCCTCCATCGAGTCGAATGCGAAGGTCTCTGACGATTATAGTCTTGCCAGAGCGGGATGTAGCTACCGTAGGCTTTGTGTCCCGGCGGCTATGACGTTGCCCCCGTTGAACAGGGGTGGCATTGGTGACCCCCGCCGTCGGCGCGACGTCATCGTGGCGGCGACACTGCCCCCGTTGAACAGGAGCAGTACCTCTGAGGGTTGCCGCAGTAGAACTGGTGCCGTGGCGGCGACGGCGCTACCCCCGTTGAGCAGGAGCGACGTCAGCAGTGACTTGATGGACCAAGAAGACTCGGCCATTTGCTGGGACAGAGGGCCTAACATCCCTGGTCCGCGAAGAGATGGCCAGGCGAACCCGACCAATTGCTGAGGCTGAGGGCCTGACACCCCCAATGGTGGTCTTGTTGACAGGGCTGACCTGGCCAACTACTGGGGCCGAGGGTCTGACACCCCCGATGGTTGTCTTCTTGACCGGGCGGACCCGGCCGATTGATGCAGTAGAAGCCCTGACACCCCCGACAGTGGGTTTGTTGGCCGAGCGAACCCAACCAATTGCTGGAGCGGAGGGCCTGACGCCTTTGGTGGCTGTTGCCGCAGGCGTGGATGAGCTAGCTTCAGCCACGGGTACGACGCCCAGGAAGAAGGGCGAGCCAACGACTGCTGGGAAGTCGCCGAAGACGATAGGGGTTGCCAGGTATCCGAACCTAGCGTAGTTGGCGTTGACCTGGGGGCCGTAAGTGATAGCTTCCATCGTCGTTGCTGGTGATGGTGGTGTATAGCACGAATGCAGAAGTGCGCAGATGCACAAAGAGCTCTCAGATGAGCAGAGAGATGTGTGCCCTCCTCTTCCCGTCCTGTAATAGGAAGAGGTGTAATCAAAACCTTGAAGAAGGTTTGGGGACTTTCTTTGACAAAAAGAAGAAAGGCAGGAAAAGTCCCACCACACTCTGTCTGTTTGTGTCGAATGCACTACGCTCTGATTGACATGATCGATTGTTATGGACATCGTCATGCCACATCCGAGTTCTATCTTCCGCTGGCTCGGGGCGTGACACTCACATTTGATGACTTTGATAGAAGAAAAAGATCTCTAGAAGTCAACTCCAAATTACAAGCTTTCTATCATTTTCAGTAGAAAAAGTTGTTTAAAGTTGACTTAAGAAGCCAACAAGTTGACTTAAGTCTTCCCGCAAGCTGAAGGGCACATCGCTGACAAATGGTCCTGTATTGGTGACAAATAGATGCGTATCGGTGACAAATAGATGTATATCGATAAAAAATAACTAGTAACGCTAAAACCCTTTAGATGCGAAGCTAGCAAGTAGACTTGAAGTGGACTTGAAGTCAACTTTAGAACCCAGCCAGAAGCGGTAGCTAGACAATGCTGAAAGGCGACGGGTGAAATGGAATAAGGGTGAAAAATGATTGGTTAAGGCTGACAAATGACTTTTTAAGAGTGAAAAATAGGTCTTAAGTGGAACAAATGGAGAACGGGAGTGAGATGCTACTGATGATGAAGAACGAAGCCAACCCTAGTCAACCTAAGACCAGCTATAGTAATCAAGTGGACTTCAATCAAAGTCAACCTACGCAAACTTGACCAAGCTAACATTAACTTCAGTTAAGATCAATGCTAGTCAAGATGACCAGTCAAACATTCACCAGTAAAAGTCAACGTTGCATCACCAAGGGTCAAGCTGTCAACCAAAGAAGCCAAGGAGAATAAATGGACACATCTGTGATAAATGGCTGAATAAGGGTGATAAATAGGTGAACAATGGTGAAAAATAGATGATAAGGGTGACAAATGGATTGTTAAGGGTGTAAAATAACCAACAACGCTGAAAGGTTGAAAAGCAAAGAAGAAACGTCGACACCATGTGCCTTTGGAGTCAACTCCACTAGAACCCACAACTGTGCAAGAAGAATCTAAGTGTGACAAATAGAAGAACAAGGATGAAAAATAGATAAAAGGCGACGGCTGAAAACCAAGAAGAAAACGGCTAAGGTGATGGCTATTAAGGGTGACAAAGAGCTGATAAGTCTGACAAATAGCCGTTAAGGGTGAAAAATACATCGGTAAGGCTGAAAATTGGATAAGCCTGTGAGCGACTTAAAAGAAGCACATGCCTTTGATTATCAATCATTGGCACACGATCCCAAGCACCTAATAGGGTTCGTATTGAGCTGAAGTTTTAGATTATTCCCTCCAAAAGTTTTGGAAAAATAAAAATTTAAATAAATGCCAGGTCAAAGATTCAAATGCTTTATATATATGCTTGTGCTCACTTTGTTCAAGCTAACGAAGGCAGGAGAACAAAATTGTGTATCTGCTATAAGTGAGAAATTGTTCTTCAAAAAAGAAAGAGTGAGAGTTGATCGGGAAGAAAGAGAGAGCCTCAGGGGTATGCCCCGAAGCATGTGTATCCTCCCATTTTGATATAGAAGATCATTCGCGTACGTACTTTTGCATGCTGGCCCACGAATCCTTTCTTCTTCTCTCTTTTTCCTCTTTCTTCCTGCTCCTTGATAGGGTGCAAGTTTACATCATTGGCTTGGCCTGGGAACGCTTCGGTTGGGTCTGCAGAGGTGCGTAGGAGAGTGCTCGCCTCCCCAGGGGAGAGGTGAGGGGATCACTCCACCACGCGAGCCTCGCGGCCCCGCCGAGCGGTTCCATGAGGAAGATTGACCTGGATGAAGGGCTCAAATCAAGGGGTGTATTCGTCACCCGAAGGGATAGAGAGAAGAGTTTATTGGTTCAAATGACCTGGATGGAAGGTCCAAGTCGAAGGGGTATTCGCCATTTCGACCCAAGAGGGGTCTAGGCAAGATGTTGATTCGTCGGTGTCACCGAGGTGGCAGAATCAACATGGTTTGTTTGTCTCTTGGGATATTCATCGGCACCGGGCCGGTGCTGACATAAAGAAGGGTTTATTCCCTTTTCCCAGACGTAAGGTCAGAGTAAGGTGTTCATTTATAGGTGTCACCGAGGTGGCGGAACCGACCTGATTTGTTCGTCTCTTAAGATATTCGTCGGCATTGGGTCAGTGCCGATGCAAAGAAGGGTTTATTCCCTTTTTCTGGACGTAAGGTCCGAGTAAGGTGTTCATTCGTCGGCATCACCGTGGTGGTGGAACCGACATGATTTGTTCGTCTCTTAAGATATTCATCGGCACTGGGTCGGTGCTAACACAAAGAAGGGTTTATTCCCTTATCCTAGACGTAAGGTCCGAGTAGGGTGTTTGTTCGTCGGTGTCACTGAGGTGGCGGGACCGACAGGGTTTATTTATCTTTTAAAGTGGTCATCCACACTGGGTGTAGTGCCGACGCAAAGAGGAGTTTATTTCCTTAGCCCAGACGTAGGGTCCGGGTATGGTGTCTATTCGTCGGGGTCACCGGAGTGGTAGAATAGACAGAGTTTATTTATCTCTTGAAATGGTCATCCACACTGGGTATAGTGCCGACTCAAAGAGGGATTTATTTCCTATCCCAAGCGTAAGGCTCGGGTAAGGTGTCTATTCGTCGGTGTCACCGAAGTGGTAGAACTGACAGGGTCTATTTGTCTCTTCGAATATTCGCCAATGCTGGGTCGGTGCTGTGCAAAGAAGGGTTTATTCCCTGATCCAGACATAAGGTCCAGGTAAGGTGTCTGTTCGTCGGCGTTACCGAGGTGGCAGGGCCGACATGATTTGTTTATCTGTTCAATTATTCGTCATTGTATGGCAATGGTTCGACATTGGGAGGTGCTCTCCCCTAGCTCCTTTCTCTTCTTCCCCCTTTTTCTATTTTCTTTTTTTTGTTTGCTCTCTCTTTTCTTGCTCTCTCCCTTCTTTCCTTCTTCTTCTTCTTTCTTCTCTTGGTGCCCCAGCGAACTTAGTTGTTCTCATTAGGGGGTCAACTAAGGCCAATAATACCTTTAACCCGGCTAAGATGAAAATCTGCAAGGACATCTTAGGTAAAAATGGCTAACCCTCAGTGTGAAATTCTATAATGGTGTACTAGAAAAAGCAAGAGGGAGTCAGTCCTGGCGAAAATTTGAAAGGGCGGTAGGGTTGGTAAAGTGAAAAAAAAGGAAAAAAAGAGAGAAAGATGAAGAGAATAGTCGACATGCAAAAGGATGGAAACGACAGGTTACTGAGTTTTATCCTTTATTCATCAATCTCATCAAAGTAAAGGAGTTCGAGACAAGGCCTCTGGGAAACAAAAACAAAATTGGGCAAGCTGCAAAAGCCCTATATGCAAAAGTGATCAAAACCCATCAAGGTTTGAACTCTCTCCTCCTTAGGTCAACAACGCGAGTCTCACTCAGAAGGACCTCCTCCTGGAGCCTGTCAAGTCTACGTCGGATGGTCTCTGCCTTGGCCTACGCACGGCTACATTCCTCCTAGACCTCCTGCAAGTCCCTCTATAGTTCCTCCACTTCGAGGGAAGCCATCCGATCATGCTCTTTAACAGCTTCAGCCTGGGCGTATCCCTTTGCCTGTGCCGCTTGCAATTTTGAAAGCTTCTCCTCTTCCTGCTAGATCATCGCCCTGGTCCTCTGTTGTCACTCTTGGACCATATGGAGGTGTGCGAACTCGTCTCATAGTGCTACGAGGTTCTCCATCCAAGCATCCCTGGGGAGACCAAATGCATGATAGCCCCTAGTATAACCCTCAAGACGACTACTCATGGCCTCAACAGTAGGAAGAGGATCGATCTGAAGAAGCAGTTGAAGGTTCTGAGCAAGCTGGGCAGCCATATCAACACTTGCCAGTGCCACGCCAGGTTGGAGACCATCCAGCCACTCTATCCTAAGAGTGGGGAAGCTCTGAGGCACCTCCGAAGCCTCATCAACTGGAACTGAAACAACGAAAGGAAACGGAATCTAATGAGTGCCCTTTCACAATAAGAGAAAAAATGAGCAGAATTGTAACTTACATATTACAATGCCCTCACCTAGGGTGGGACTGTGCTCAACTACAACCCCGGGAAGAGGCTCATCTTGAGAATCTAAAGGAGGGGCACTAGCAAGCGCCAATACTGATCCAGTGGGTTGAGTATCAATGGCTATACTCTCTGCATGTGGAACAAATCCATGTGTAACTCGGACTTATTTACAAAAGTGTTGAGAATGAGATCATAATGGGACAAGACATACCTGTCTTTGAAACACTTCTTTCCCTTGGGGCAGCAGAAGGGGTGAGTTCCATATGGAGGGACATATTTTCCTCTTCAGCTGGCACTTCCTCATCATGAATTTGTGCCACTCCAAAAGTCTCCACCATCAGCTCTATGGAGAGCGGAATTGTTGCAAAGACACAAAGAAATGGTGAACAAGAGGATGTGTGTCAGGGGGGGTGTGGGCCCGCCGCGCCCTCCACCCGACATGCAGCCGACAGTTTGGCTATCAAAGAGGCCCTTATAGTCTTGCCCTTCTCCATTTTGAGCATTTTATACTTTGTAACCAAGAGGTTGATCTTGGTTTCCTTGACCTAGGATGTGCCTTCACGTGCGACTTCAAGCTTCCAGATTTCTTTGGCGCTGGAGCATGTACACTATCAAACTCCTCGGGACTTAGTGCACAGATATAAGACTTAGAGTTCGTGCATTCAGTGAGGCTAGCTCCTTCTCTTCTCTGCCCCATTCTGTCTTAGGTCTGGTGATTACTATGTCACCTTCCTCTACGACCAGCCATAGATCATAGTCTACTCCTTTGATGTAGTTCATCATCTTGATCTTCCAGTAGGGGTAGTTGAATCTGTTGAAGAGTGGAGGCCTGCTAGTGGATTGACCTTCCTATAGACCAAAGTTGCTGCGGTTCTCCATCTGACTACTTTCGGGATCGTGCTCCTAGGTAGTTAAACTTGTAAATAAGGAGGCTTGTGCTCTGATACCACTTGTTAGTAGTCGGGCACACTCTAGAGAGGGGTGAATATGTGTGCCAAATAAAAATTATGAAGTCTAAGAATTTAAACGTGAGAACATAGCGGGAATAAAAGACTCAAATGCAAGCAACCACAGAGACACAAAGATTTTTATACTAGTTCGGTCTGTCCTCCACAGATTTATGTCCACCAAGGTTACACCAGCTAGTTTTTTAGGGCCTAGCTCCCAAGCTATTCTTATGGTCACAATGAACCAATAGTCACCTAAGTGACTTAATTTTTTCGGTGGTTTCGCACCTGCTAGCTTTCCAAGAGCTGGTCACCCAGCTGATTCCCACGATATCAGGAAACCAACCTAGGACACCTAGTGCTAGTTATGCCAGAGCAACTAATGCTCTATACACTATCCGTTTGGACAGATTTAAAGTTCTACAGTTATGCTCCTTGATGAACAAATGGTGGAAATTACAATGCATAAAGAAAGTAAGTAAACAGACAGACAGACAGAGGAGGGTGAATAGAAGGAATGTCGTAGACGTGTTGATTCCTCCTCTTCAATGCTTCTTGCGATGAGAGACTTCTGGGATGGTGTTTTTAGTGTGGTGAAGTCCTCCCTTGACTTGAATGCGCAGGAAGCTTGTGCCCAAGGATCACTTGGTTGCAGGAAGACGTCTGAAGGTGATTGCTCGTTCAGGTCTCTAGAATTTGTTCCTTTTTAAGCTCTAGGTTATTTATAGCTTCAGGCTTCATTGTATTTGTTAGATACATTCGCCTTCAACGGTCGGATTTTAGTCATAACGTTTGACAGATTTGATTGGTTGTTAAGCTTCCATCTGCTTTGTAAGTGAGTGCATGCCGTTCTCAAGGTAGTAGGTAGATCATATCTTCTGCTATGGAGATATGTTTTTTTGGATGGATATTGCATAGACTCATGGGAGATCTAAGAAACATTCTTGTTCCGCATGAGGCACGGGCTTCGATTGTTCATCGAACTGGGGAAGTGATGCGTGATATAGTTTCA
Source organism: Amorphophallus titanum (assembly GCA_024336825.1). Taxonomy (NCBI): domain Eukaryota; kingdom Viridiplantae; phylum Streptophyta; class Magnoliopsida; order Alismatales; family Araceae; genus Amorphophallus; species Amorphophallus titanum. Next base: position 1,858,705 of record JANBPO010004058.1, read on the forward strand.
AGTGCTTACCATTAAGAGGTGGGAATTGAGTCTCCCCCTTATAGTTGACAACCACATATTCACCTTCGTAAACCTTTTGGACAACATAGGGCCCAAGCCAATTTTCATTTAGCTTGCCTTTATGGTTGGCAGCCATGACTTATCTTCTTTTGACCATCACGAGATCGCCTTTCTTGAATTCATGCACTTTGACTAGCTTGTCGAAGGCGTGTGTTATGCAGGCCTGATAGACTTGTATATTTTACTGAGCCTGGAGTCACTTCCCTTCTAGGTCGAAGAGCTCTTCCAATCTTCATTCTGCATTTGTTCGGTCATTTTTGACCAATTCATGTTCGATTGCGACTCGAAGTGAGGGTACTTCTAGTTCAATGGGGACGACTACTTCCGAACGGTACACCAAAGAGAAGGGCGAACAACTCGTTGGGGTTTTATAGATGGTACGGTACGCCCATAGCGCTTCGTACATCTTATCTTCCTAGTCCTTTTTGCTAGAGCTGACAGTCTTCGCCAGGAGGGTGCAGAGGGTTTTATTAAATGCTTCCGCCAACCTATTTGCTTGCGGATTGTACGGAGTGGATGTTCTCCTGTCAATCTTGTACTTTTCAGCCAGCTTGTAGACCTTTTGATTCCGGAAGTGGCTTCCGTTGTCTGAGACGATCCGGTTGGGGATGCCAAATTGGAATATTACATTTCGTCGGATAAATCGGGCCACGATCTCTCCTGTCACTTCTCTTAAGGCTATCGCCTCCGCCCAGTAGGAAAAATAGTCTGTTATTATCGAAATGTACTTGCATCCTGAAGAGGATGGGGGCAATGGGCCCACAACGGCTATTCCCCATTGGGCGAAAGGCCAACTGGGTGTTGTTGGATGTAGCTGTGTTGACAGTCACCTGGAGACCGTTGCATGCTCTTGACACTTTTGACATGATTTGGCATACTTGCAGCAGTTGTTAAACATTGTTGGCCAATAATAGCCCAGCTTTTTAATCTCAATCTTCATCTTCGGCCCTGCCTGGTGTGCTTCGGCCAACCCGACATGCACTTCTTTCATGACTCTCCAAGCTTCCTCCATAGAGAGACATCGAAGGAGTATTTTCTTCTTGGCATCTGCCATAATTCGGAATAGAATCCCGTTTCTGATTTCGTAGGAGCCTTTCATTCAGATCAGTCTAATCTTTTCTTCCCTTTGCTTAGGTAACTGCTGGTGTTTAAACCATTGTATGAGGGGCTCACGCTAGTCAGGTAAGCTGACCACTTCTGCGGTTGCTACTTCAGGCTCCTCTTCTCCTGCTTCCTCTTCTATCATGTTGGGGACCTGTCATCGATTGATCACCCGTATGAGATCAAAGGGTGTGCCGCTGAAAGGAGGGCTAGGTGGTTTAAGGCCAGTGGGAGGAAGAAGGCCGTGGGGCATCTAGATTTGGTCTAGCTGGAAGAGAAGCCTCGATTAGGGGAAGGAGAGATGGGGGTTGGATGCTTGAGGAGGTTGAGGAGGCACTGTCATGCCCACGAAGAGGATGAGGCTAGGAGGGCCATCACTTGTGAACGAGGGGCCACTGGCAGGGAGAGAAGGAAACACCATAGGAAGAGGGGGGGAGGGATGAAGCAGGAGACAAACAAGCATGCACAGAGGCTTAAACCAGTGGAAGGTAGCCATAAACACATAAAAAAAATGGGACTTTCATTCATGGCAAAATGGCGGCCGAATACATTACAAACATGAAAGGGGGAGGAAGAGGAAGGAGAAGCAAAGATGGTGGTGAGTGCGGTTTTAGCAAGGGCGACGGCTCCCTGCTCCTCCCCCACTCCCCACTACATCTCTCTCTCTCTCTCTTGCTCTCTCTTACTCTCTCTTTCTTGGTGGTCGTCCAGGGGAACGGGCTTCACGGCAGAGCTCCCTCCTTCTTCTTCTTCTCTTCCTCTTCTCTCTTTCTCTGTGGGGGGTGCTTCTTGTCTGTGGAGTGCTCCCTTGTGTGTGGAGTGCTCCTCTTGTCTGTGGAGTGCTCCCTTGTCTGTGGAGTGCTCCTCTGTCTCGTGTGCCGACGAAGACAGGTCTTTATACTCCTGATGGCGAGAGCCTTCGAACGTGAACGGCGGACGTGAGAACATGAGGCATTGAACGGGATTTGACTCAGGCGTCCTTGGTGGCAGAGGAGTAGCCCGCGTGTCTCCATCTCTGGTCGACACGTCAGCTAAACCCGTTGCGCGCCAAGAATCCGTAGGGGATGGCATGAGATTTCTTCTACCGGACGTGCCGGATGGCATGGCCCAGGGCGTGCCGTCAAAGGCCATTCGCAAGCGTGCTGCTGGAGCGATTACAAGCGTGCCGTTGCAGACGCTCAGGGTGCGCGTGCCAGGGAAGGCCACCAGGGGTGCGCCGGCGAAGGGCAGCCAGGGTGTGCCGCTGAAGGGCCTCAGGGCCTGCCGCTGAAGGCGGTGGAGGGGCTTGCCACTGAAGGCACTCAGGGTGCGCTGTTGAAGGGCCTGGGGGCGTGCCACTGAAGGGCCTTAGGGCGTGCCGCTGAAGGCGTTTAGAGGGCGTGCTGGTGAACGGCCCTGGGAGCGTGCCGCTAAGCAGGGCGTGCCGTTGAAGGGCCCTAGGGCGTGCACCGTTGAGGGCGGCAAGAGTGTGATGTTGAGGTAGACTTGGGCCCGTTTCGAGCCCCATCAATGATCCACTTAGTTTTCTTCTAGGCCCACAAGTTGCGGGCTTCCTGGAGGTTGGTTTCTCTTCGCTGACGTGACTCTGGGGGCGGCTTCACGACAGTGTATTGTTTGTTCGGAGAGTGCGGATGGACTTGGTTTAGAATGGAATATCTCATCAACTTTGGAAAACTAAAATGGACTTCTCCCGCGTCTCTCCCTCTACCTGTCCTCTTTTCACTCTCTACTGTGAACACGTACGCACACACACACTTGCAACTCCTCCCATCTCGCCACCCTCCTCCCCTCTCTCTTCCCACCGCCACACTCTGCACCACCTGCAGCACCACCGGCCGCCTTCCCTCTCTTTGCCCCCCCTCCATCATGCACCCAGCCGCGTCAGAGAAACCCATCACTCACCGCTTGACTGCCGCGCGTCCGCCGCTGCCACCGCCCACTTCCACAGCTGCCGTCGAGTAGAGCCACACCACTCTTAGATGGCACCTCCATCGGCAACACTAGCTGCCTCCACTATTGCCATCGTTTGACCCTGCCCTTGCTCGCTGTCCCGCCATGTAGATTCACCACTGAAGGGTGGGCAGCCCATCGCCATCGGCCACCCTATTCTGGACAAGCACCACCACCCGCTGGATGCCCTTCAACCCATCGGCCATCACCCTACCAACCACGGCATCGTCAATCCAGCTCCCATGCACATGAGCACATCAGCGATGTCCCCAGCCGCTCCAAACAACCTGCCACCGACCTTCATCTCCCGCCGTGGCCATGCATGCAACATCACCACCCGTCCTCTTCTTTGGCAGCACCACCGCGACCCCCCCTGCCGGTCTCCTCTGTAGTGCCATCGGCCACCCCGAGCCTCCCTACCAGTTCCCATTCAAGGCTCATCCAACTGGCACCAGCCTCCCCAAGCAGGCTGAGCATGGTGGCGCCCCCTCTGAGCACCCTTGCTAGCATCTTTTCGTCGTTATCCTTGAGGGAGAAGCTGCCAAGGACACCTGCTGCAGCACCGTTATGTCTAGAGCCTCATCCGCTACCCTCGAGCAGTCCGCCACAGCCCCATGAACCAGCATCCGAGCATAGTTGCCGGCCATGCACGACGTTCGAGCTTGGCATCCCTCACCTCCGAGCACCAAAGGCATCGTCGACGGAGCATTTGCGATCATACCAATGCCTGTACCACCACTGGCCCCCTACAGTGGTCACGATCGCCCTCTGCCCGTGCATACTGCCACACTCGTCCCGAGTCCTATAAATCTTTGTGGAACCCAACCCCGGCCCAATACTCCCCCATGTGAAGTCAGCTTCATCCACCGACAACAGTAGTCGCCTTCGCCACTGTCATCTGCGTGTTCCCTAGCATGCTGGCTCACCCTCAAGTCGTCCCGAAGGCCAGCCACGGTCCATCCATTCATCAGCTTGCCATATTCAGGACTGTTGGCCACCCTCCTTCACTCCCATTCCCCTGCCCAAGATCGCTATCGCACAACCAAAGTGCCCCCTCTCCAAGCAGGTAGTTTCCACTGTTAGCACGCCGCCATCGCGTCCGCGACCCTACCCAGCCATCTGCCACCTGTCGACTCCAAGCTCTTGTCGATGAGTCATCTTTTTACTTCTGGGCTAAGAAGGACAGGAGCATCATCCGCATCATTTCCTTGGTGTCCAACCTTAAGCGTTGATTGGAGCGCTTTGTCTTTATCACAAAGGTAGGGGGCTACGGCCACCCGAGTGATTGGAGCTTCGGTGGGGGCTCCCACCCCCTTAGGGCAGATAGGTTGTCCAATCCTACCATCAAGGAATCTAGGGTGATTAAGGCCCTTCTTCGCTTCCACTTTCTGACACTAGGTTGACCCCGGTAGTGCTTCGGGAGCTGGGGTTAAGCCCCCCATTGGCCTACGGTACTAACTTTGCTGCTCGTCATGTCTTGTTGGTTGTTCGTCGAACTGACCTTCTCTACGATATTTCACAGGGGTGCTGGAGCCGTCAGAGCTACAGTACAAGATAGTCGAGCTACCGTAGTTCACCCCTCACCCCATTGATCATATTGAGCAGGGTACCGACCAGGTGACCGTCACCACTCCTCAGGAAGTTGCCACTCTAGCTCCTGGGTGCTTTCCATATCTACTTCCTACGGTGCTTCTGACAAAGGGCTCGTCCGCAATGCCCGCGGCCAGTGTCAGATCGAGTGCTCGACGGGGCACTTCTGAGGGTACAGTGAGTGTGCCCGAGGTAGATTCTGTCATGTTAGGTGGTCTGCGCATCCAAGTGAACCTGGATGAGGTGGCGACATTAGACAGCTAGTGTCGCCAGAAAAAGAGGAAGAAGTCAGCCACTGGGGTGAGCTGCAAGGTGTCTTCTCCCCCTCGACCCGTGACTCCGCCAGCACTAACACCATCTGAGGAGCCCACTCCTACTCCACTTGCTTCGGTCCCCGTGGGGGATGCTTTGGATAAAGGCAAAGCTCCTTACTCAGACCCGGTTGCTCACCTCCTACCACTTTAGGATACTCCTGCCATCTGCTTCTTACCGCCTGAGGAGGCCACACTAGGGTATGTAGGTCGGTTGGAGGCCCTCATCCTGATGGACAAGGGTATTCGGGCACACTACCACATCGGGATTTTCGACCTCAGGGCCAACGGGGAGTTACTTGACTTGGTGATGAAGAACCTGAGTTCGGTCGCCAGGGCTTTTAGCTTGTTTAGGTACTACTTCACCGGGGTTGCGAAGCAGTTGGCGGTCAGTCAAGAAGCCCAGAAGGGGCTGGGGGCCCAGTGTGCCAAGCTCTAAAGACACCAAGCAGTGTAAGAAGTTGAGTGTGCCAAGCTCCAGAAGTGGCTTGAGCTGCAGGAGCAGGCCCTGGCGGAGGACACGTGAGACTGGGATGACTTCTGCATTCAGGCCCAAGCATTGGAGTAGTCCCTCTAGGAGGCGACTAGGAGGGTCGAAGCTGGCGACGCCCCGGCGACCAAGCTAGGAACCCTGGTGGAGGCCACCAAAGATAATGCTCGGGCAGTAGAAACGTGATTCGAGAATCTGGGGACGTCAATGGCTACCATCGAGCTGGAGTCAGTGGCGTGCTACCGCTCGTCCTCAGATTACCAGGATGAGTTGAATGTGGTAGCCATCGAGGTCTATGGCCCGGCCAAGGATCGGGGCTTCCACAAGGGCTGGGCAGCTGCTCTTCAAGTCACGACTGATAGCTTGGGCCTCTCGGTGCGGACCTTGCACCCTCCTTTGATGCCGTTTGGACCGGAGGCCAGTGATGGCGAGGGGGAGCCTGATAAGGAGGAGCCAAGTACAGATGAGTGAGCAGAGGAGCCGAGCACTAGGGAGTCGGCAGCTAGGGTCAGTTCGCTTGTGGGAGGAGAGCTGGTTGACTTAACTGATGACCCCCCTCTTGTCGCCATTGCTGGGAACACGTCCAAGGTCCGAGACCAAGGTCCAAGTGATGCTACTGCTGCCGAGGTAAGCTCTTGAGGGGGTGCTGATCTCCATGAGGATTTGGTTAGGTAGAGCCGTCAGGGGCATGTAGTGGCGATAGTGGCCCCTTTCTTTATTCTCCAAGGGGTCACGGTGCTCTCAGTCTCGTTGCTCCCACTTGTTCCACCCTTCCCGAGGCAAGTTAGCGGATCTCTTTCGGTCGGGCTGATTAAACCCGACCGTATGGCCGAGGGCCATAGTGTTCTCCTCGCATCTGGAATGCTTCTATGCCAAGGCAAGGAGGTCCATTAGGGTTGTCGGGTTTCCTATGTCAGAGTGGTAGTAGCGATGCTAACATCAAGGCGGGGTATGCGGAGCGCCTCTGCTCAGAAGCGGGACACGTAGTCCCAAAGGGTCTCTTCTTGTCCCTACCTGATGGCGGGCAGGCTCACTGCTGACTTGGCTTCCTTTCGACAGTCAATGAAGTTCTCCTTAAAGAGATTCTTTGCATGTTAGAGAGTTGATGGTCTCGGCTGATAGGGACTCGAACCATGTCCAGGCATTCTCACGGAGAGTGGTGACGAACATCAAACATTTTACAGTGCCTGAGGCCCGATGAAACACCAGGTTGGACTCGAAGCTGGGCATATGTTCGGCTGGGTTGGTAGTGCCATCATAGGGTGTGAAGGATTGCAATTGAAACTTCGGTAGGATGGGGGCTTCCATGACCTCCCTGGAAAAGAGAGCGTGGAAGTACAGGTCATTGTCAATGAGTTCGCAGGTCTTGGCGGCGAGCAAGACATCGTCCAAGTACCAAACCTTGTCTTTGATTTCGTTGATACATTGCTACTGCTCGGCCATCTCCAGATTAGAGTGCAACGGGCTGCGCACCCATGGTGTGGGCGAGCTACGCGATCGTCGAGCTTGCACAACGGAGGCGTGGGAAGCTTCCCACAGTCGACGAGAATCTCCTACAGTCGGAGCCCCTCCATTCTGAGGTTGTTATGATGGGACACGAACTGGTCTTGTAGGTCTGTTCAGGAGGTCCTGGCACAAGTTCATCAAGGCCTGGAGCTATTGACACATTTTGGTGAGCTAGTCAGTGGTGATTTCCCAACGCGGTTTGGTGGAGGATGAGGCTTCTTGGGACTCCCAGCGGGCACTGGGGCCTTGGTGAGAACCTCACCCCCAGTTTCTGGCATTGCGGTGGCTCCCACGAGGTGCCATTGGCTTTTCGATCGGGTTCCCACAGACGGTGCCAAAAAGTGTAGAGGCAAGAAACTAGTTCTTAGGCCTCAGATCATACTTTTACATTTATTTGTTTGGGGAAGATTGTCTGGCACTTGTGGAAGCCTGCAAACACTAGAAAAGAAGGGTGTCAAAAGGAGCCCTGGGCTTTACCCTAGGGGACAACTCTATGATGCTTAAGTCAACACTTGGGGAGATGATGAGTAAGGGTGAGAGAGAGGGAGAGAGTCGAAGGATGGTGATGCAAGCCTTGGGTGATGGACAACCTTCTGGGGGGAGTGCTCGCCATGACTAGTGGATGGTCAGAGAGTGCCCGCTGGGTGGCAAGGGTGCTCGGAAGACAGCCGGTGCTCTGGCGGGACTTCTCTCGTAGCAGCGATTGGATTCCCTTGCCTCTCCTTGTCTGGGACTGAGTGTGCTTCTCTCCGTCCTCCCTTTTTTTGCTTGTTCGTCAAGTTCCCATTTATAGGGGTTGTCTTGGTGGCGAGAGCTTGTCGTTTAACAGGGAAGGGCGCAAGTCTTGGAGTAATGCCTCCCCGTGATCGTGGGGAGTTTCCCATTGAGGGTCTGTTCCTCTAGAGTCAGGCAGTTCTCTGGCGAGTCATACAGTGCCTGGGAGACGTGCTCACCTTTAGTGGGGTTGAGGCCGATGTCATGGGAGGTAACGTCTGGTCACCGGAGGCTCATCTAGTAGCCGTTGTGTAGTACCCAATTTTTTTTTGAATTAATAAAGTATTTCTATAAAGCAGCTAAGACATCAACTGTCCACTTAGACTTAATAGACAAGAGATAAGCGGACTTTGTCAATCTGTCGATAATAACTTATAATGCATCAAACCCACTACGAGTCCTAGGTAGACGCATAATAAAATCCATGCCAATACTCTCCCACTTCCATTGAGGTATATCTAGTGGTTTCAATTTTCCTGCAGGTCTGAAATGCTCAACCTTAACTTGTTGACACACCAGGCATCTACTTACAAATTCTGCACCTCTTCCTTAATGCTAAGAAAAGTAGGATCCTTAATGGCAGGAGTGTGGTGCTTATGAGCGATAACAGAGTGCAAGTCTCCCTCGGGGAGAAATGTCAAGGAGGAGGAAAGCGAAGCAAGAGCGTCAGCTAAGATATTCTGACTGCGGGGAACATGAACGAAGATCAGTTTGGTGAAGAGCTTAGCATAGGCGGAAGCAAGTTCTTGGTATGGCTTGAGTTTAGGATTGAGCATGCAATATTTTGGCACAAAATGAGCTGACTATCACCGACGATTCATAGCTGGGTAACACTGAATTGATGAGCGGCTTGTAATCTGGCCAGAAGAGCCTCACACTTAGCTATATTATTTGTAACAGGGAAGGCGAGTTGAGAGGCGAGCGGAATGGTGATACCCTCCGGTGTTAGAAGAACCATGCCGATCCCTCTTCCATGAGAGTTCAAAGCTCTATCAAAATGTAATGTCCACATGGGATCTGAATGTTGGTTAAGGAACATCAGTTTCTCATCTGAAAACTCTGAACGGACTGGATCAAATCGAGGTAGAGGCTGATGAGTAAGGTGCTCGGCGATGGCATAACCTTTAATTACTTTTTGCTGAATATAGGTGATGTTGAACTGAGAAAGAAAGCTTTGCCATTGTGCTAATCGGTCGGTAATGATAGATTTTTCAAGAAGGAACTTAATAGGATTCATGCGAGCAATGAGATGGACTTTGTGAGCTAGGAAGTAATGTTTAAGTTTCTGAACTACTCAGACTAAAGCTGCGTAGGTCTTTTCCATAGCTGTATACTTCTGCTCACAGGGGTTGAGAAATTTTGACAAGTAGTAGGTTACTGTTTCCTTACCTTCTTCATCGACTTGCACCAAGACAGCACCTATTGAGTCATCCAAGACGGATATAAAAATAGCAAGTGGTTTGCCTGGAGTTGGCGGCCTCAGGATAGGAGGATTTGAGAGATAATTCTTTAATCCGTTCAAGGCTGCTTGACACTTGTCATCATAATTAAATTTGACTTCTGGCTTAGTAAGCTCGTAGAACGGCCTACACCTTGGTGACTGTTGGGAGGCAAATCGATGAATAAATTGTAACCTCCCAATTAATCCTCGAACTTCTTTCAAATTCATGGGGGGAGGAATATCTCTTAATGCCTTCGCCTTATTGGGATTGATCTCAATACCCCTTTTACTGACAATGAATCCTAACAGTTGGACCTACTACACATTTACACAAAAACTCACACAATCTAAGGGAATGAGACATTGACTTTCAAAAACTTACAATTGTATGTATACTTTCCCAAGGATATAAAAATAAACTAAAAGGACACAAATGTAAAAATAAAAGTCAGCGCTCGGCGTCGATTCCCATCAGCCTCCTAATGAGTGGACTCATCAAGGGGGTTGTCACACGTTGAGCTCCGTGAGTTTTATTGGGTCATATTAAGCCACATATTTTTTGGGGTCGTAAATCTGTCACTCTCTAATTATATATATATATATAACGGTATTTTTCACCACGGGCACTTTTTACCAGCAATGTAGTTCCCAGATTCCAGCGAGGAAATTAGGTTCCCAAATTTCAGCCAGGAAATCAAACCGTGTTGAAAGGTCGAAAGAAGCAGAAGAATTCATGACGAGGAAAAAGCAGAGAAGCAGAGTGAAGAATTCCATCCATCCGTCGGTCCCGTGGTCTCCCCAATTCCAACCGTGTACCTTCTCAGAAGTCCCCGTGGGACGGCCCAAACTCAGCGGCCCACGTCGTGAACGTTACGACATGCGGGCCCCACAGTTATGATCAACCGACGCGTTGAGCCAGGGAGTACGTACATTTGATGGATGCATGGGAAGGGGAGCGAGGAAAGGAAGCAGGCGGCTCAAAGTAAAGAAGAATTTGACAGAAATGAAGGAGAGCCATGGGATATTATGACTTCCACTCTTAAAATAGACAGACGACTGCTCACATGATCTTTATATACACATTTTGTCAAGGGACCCACCGAACAGGCTGAAGAGCAGACTACACTGGTTACTTCATTATTGGATCATCAAGATGTGCATTCGCATCAATTTTCTCACCATCTGGCACCATTGGTTACCTACAAAGCTTTGGAGTCATTAAGGCCGTTCAAAAGAAGAAAGATGGATGACTCTGATGTGAGTGGTATCGATGGTTTGACATGAATGATATTACTATTGCTTTGAGCAGACTGTTTATGCCTACTAACTCGGAATGGCCTCCACTTATTCATGAGTTGATTGAGAAGCCAATAGTAATCACTGACAAGAGGCAATTGGTCAGCAATTACACTGATATGGGAGAGCAGGATATACCGTTTGAAGAAGGGTTCACAATAGACAACCTGTGGGCTGGACTTTACTTTGTTGATTCCTTCCACCCATCACTCATTACCTTTTGGTGCTCATAACTTTTTACCTACAAAATCCGTAAACCACCGGCGGTCCTAATCCCCTTATCTCCTGATCTCCTACAAACTCCATAAATTCCCCCACCGCTCATTGAGCAATTCTCTAAAATCTCTATCACATCCCCGCTCGGGCAATCTCTTATCCAAACCTTGTCTAAACTTTCTATTTCAACACCATCTTCTACCCCTGCCTCTCGTTGCCTCGCCATTCTTGTAAATAAAAAAATGTCAAAATTAGAAAAATCCACTTGGATCGTAAAATACAACTCAGGACCCACGAAAGCGTCCGAAAGCTCTCTGATTCTGATACGAAGAATCTAAGGCATTACATCCTCCCCTCTTTTTAGAAATTTCATCCTCGAAATTCAAGGAGCTAACAAGTGAACAAGGGAAGAACAACCCAAACATTGGCTACGCTCTTCAAGTATCAGCCAAGCTCGAACACTAACCACAACAACATGAAAACACAAAATCACGATTCTCAAAAAGCATAATTCAAAGGAACACTGCCAGACCATGATCACAAGCAAGATCATCATGCTCCTGATCTCAACACAAATCGATCCGCAGAATGAGCACTACACCAAGGAACACAAGTCTGGCACCTCCGAAACAAGGTAATATCGCTATCGTCTTACAAGAAAAGGAGACACGATCCATGCCACGAAAAATAGCCACCAACAACACAAGCATTAGCTCTTCATGAGAAAGACAAACTTCTCAGCTGACTACTGGTGAAATAATTTTTTTATTTATTTAGTTTATTAGTTTATTTACGTAGGCGTGTCAGTCACTGAGTGACAAGTTTATTATGCGCACTGTCTGACTAACCAGATGAAAGTGAGTGATCATGTCAAGACTCAGAACCCGCCGTACCATAAATGCTACGGCGTTAATTACATCTCTCCAGAAGAGCGAAAACCCTTGATTAGTCGCCAAATTAGAAATACCATGGGACCCATAGGATATATGAAAGATGTGATTGCATGCAAGCACATAATATGGTAATATTTATTTATTAAATCGACTCCCGGTACAGGGCGGAGAACTTAGGTCCGAGGACCACCATCACGCATAGTGAAAGCATCTAGTCGGGTGTTACTTGACTTTCTGCTAAACACTATTTGATATACCAGAGAAGCAGTCGTATAAGCATATATGCAAGCAATGATAGATGTAATCATATACAAGACATACAGATATCATAAAAGCAAGTTTGATTAATTGATCTTCTTTTATTAGATTCGCAATTTATTAACATTGTGTCAGGGTGAATTTATTTCCTTAAGAGGTTTATTTGATCCTTGATGAGGAGGGCAAAGATCAACCTGGAAGTGAGTGAGGGAGTCCTGGGAGTAAGTGAGGTAGACCTTGAACAAATGAGGTAGACCTGGGGGGGTGAGGTAGACCTCGAGAGCAAGTGAGGTAGACCTCGGGGGCAAATGAGGTGGACCTTGGCTAGGAATAAGGTCTCTACAGGTTGGAGTTGAGGTCGATGCAGTAGTGGGCTAAGGTCTGTGTAGCAAAGAGGCTGGGGTCGATGCATGTTTGGTGGGGTCTATGCATATTGGGGCTGAGGTCTATGCTGCAAAGAGGCTGAGGTTGATGCATGTTTGGAAAGGTCTGTGTAGGTTTGGGTTTAAAGTCTATGCACGTTTAGTAGGGTCGATGCATGTTTGAGCTTGAGGTCTGTGCTGCCTGTATCGCATCAATCTGAGGTTGGTGCTGGTCGTGGCGGGGATTCTCGTGAGACTGCACAGACGACTCTGTGTAGGTCTGACCCAGAAGAAAAGTCAACTTCCAGAAGCTGTCCTGCCCTCACTCCTGTAGATCTGACCGAACTCCTTGGTCAGATCCTTCCTCCAGACGACTCCGATGATCTGTAATAAACAGCGCCTCATTTCAACACCAGCAACTATTTTTCCCATAATTATTTGTTCACCTATGCAGTTCTGTGTGAGCAGAACCTGAGGCTTAGTACAATGGCTGCTACGCCCAGATCTGACCAGATCTCATCATGCCATCTAGAGCAGACGTACTTCATCCAATCGCCGATGTCCTCCAACAAACGGCGCTCTGATCGGACCCTGGATCTAGCTGTACCGACCTCCGCAAGATTGCTGCATAGGGTGACCAGCGTGGGCAGAACTGGACCGATACCCGATCGTCATCTGGAACGGCCCCGACCTACCTCCCTCGGCTCCCCCGAGTGCTACCCGTCAACCTGAGTCCCAGCAGCCCCGAAACTCAGCATTGTAGCCAGTTATCTTCCTATGATGAGTGGGTAAAATTTGAGCATTGTAACTATTCTTTCATATTCATGTATCGGGGTTGTCAGATCTGGCCGGGGTTTCTTCCCCACGCACTAGTCGTGTAGGTACGTGCTTCATTCCACACTCGCCTTGTTAATTTAGTATATTTTCTATTATGTTGCATTTGTGAGATTGCGGCCATTAGATAGCTACAAATTACCGTGGTTGTGAGTTGTGAGCATCCGTTCCTTAGCTCCAGTCGAGCACCAAGTTCGAATAGCACACCCTAGGCGACAGTGGTTCCTTAACCGCTGTGATCCCACGTTTCCCTTGCAAGGGGCAATCATCGGCTGAGTGAGTTTATGTTGAGAGGCGTATTGACCTGGAGAACACCATAGTGGTCAGTCGCCTGGCTTGTCTTTAGCGTGCTAGTGCTGACCGCACATCGAGTTCGCCGTACGTCTTTGCCCGGTCGTGTCGTTCGTCCCGCATCAAATTGGTATCAGAGCAAAAGGTTGAGTCTAGGGTTGTCTTTGCATAAAAAGAAAAAAAAATATCTTAAGTCTAGGGTCTTGAGTCTGGAGTGTCTTGTCTTAGTTGTCGTTGTATGCCCACTCGGTGAGGTACCTAATACCATCGCCCCGCGTCTATGGCAAACCCATGGGATGCCACCTTGGGAGACTTCCACTCCTTGCATGAGGCGATGATGGCTATCATGGCCAGGTTGGACCAGTCCAAGGCCAACTTTTAGAGCTTCTCCACCAATGTGGACGGTCACCTTAGGGCCATGTAGGAACGCATGGAGTCATCTGATAGGTCCTTCCAAGATCTGGTTGGACGGTTAGATAGAATGTCACACGGAGACCCTCCAGGAGTGGCCCAGAGTCCACCCGCACCCATTTCCTTGAAGGTGGTATTAGATCTTTTGATTGTACAAGCCCTTCGAGACAACAAATACTTCATTATGTTGTAAAAAATGCTTTGGCTATTTTCTGAATCAATGTATGTGTCTATTTGCTAGTTTACCTCCATCCCCTATATTTCTTTTCTTTCCTCTTCACACCTCCAGATGCAAGTGTACTGAGTCTGGCAGATTTTCTTCCTTTCAAACCCAACCCCTCTGGTTCTACCATGCTTTAGTCGTTTATACTTTTCCTTTGCCAATCGAGGGAGGATGCCATGCTACGAGTGGGATTGGGTTCAGCCTACCCAACTATCATGGATTGGGTCATAGTCTTGCTTCCCTTTTTTATTTATTGGGTTGAGACCTGTACACAGGCTTCGTCCCACTATCTAGTGGGAAACTATCCTTGTGCACACCATCCTGATCCCCCATGATCAGTGATGCCCTCATGGGCAATATTAACCATATGGGTCCCTTTCTCTGTTGTCCCAGACGGGCTCTGACTATCTGTGATGGTTCAGGATCAATTTTATGAACCCGAGCTACATGTTCTCCTTCCCTAACATGCTTGAGACTTTAAGGGAACGGCCATTTGCCTCCTCATCTGTGTCTGTGGATTATCAAGGCTCTGGCTCAATCCTGAAATTATTGTAGGTCATATCCCCTTTGTTATTTCTTTGTGCAACTTTAGCTCATTACATGGAATCACTTTGGCTCCTGTGCCAATCACATGCTGATGTTATGCTGTTTGTGTGAATGTCTAGCAGAGTTATGCTTAAAGGTCCTCACACCCATAATGGCACCATCTCAGCTACGTGAGAGAATGTTAGCAAGTTCTTTTCACGCTTCCCGCATGTCATGTGCACCTTACTTCAATCCCAGTTGTGCATTCTATGGTCTGTAGCTTACTAGTGTTTCAAGCACCGATGTTTCAAACCTCCGTGTGGGGCACAGGCTCGCTAGTTCCCCAAGCGTGGCTTGTAACCTTAATCATCAGAGCAACAATGTATCCTCACTGATCTAATTGAATGTTTTTATAATAGAAGACCTGCTAGTGGGAAGGGACACATTCTGCTATCGAATGTTTTATACCAAACATATTTATAAAACCACCCTTACATCCCTGGGGGCTTGCCTTATTGTGGCATGGCCTCTGGCAGACATCCCTAAAAGGGCTAGGCATCAACAGTCCCGGGACTAGCAGTAATGCAATGCAATGCACAATGTGAAGCTGGAAATGTAGCAATCTCTAGGCTAGTGGAGCCCCTCGTAGGCCAGTCCTCAGGGTCATCCATGCCCAATTCGGGATCTCAGAGTAGCCATTCATGGCTTACTCTAAATTTTAGGGGCCATCTCGGAATACCCGTGGATGTGCTTCCATTTCTCACTACCCAAGCGCCCTAGTCTAGGGGAGATGCTGCCAAAATTTGTCCTAGTTTTCCCCAGCTTTTCGCATAGAGAGATAATAAGCAAATCTAATTTATTCATTAATAATCTCAAAGTATAGCCATCATTGCATAATTCACTTGACTCATAGTGCTATTCTAACGATGACTAGACTCAATAAAGAGAAAAAGTATAATAATGACTCAAGAAAGGTGAAAGACTCGATGTAGATGATCTTGGACGGCTTCTAATCTCTTCACTCATGGTCATGCCCATCCGATGGTGACTCGCTATCAAAACTACCTGAAAACTGGAGGAAAAACACTTGATGAGCGAACGCTCAGTAGGAACTATATCTCTAGACTAGGCATTTATTTAAGTAATTAACCAATTAATCTATAGTGGCATGCTCATGTATGCAAGATAGCAAGAGATAACGAATGAAGATGGTGAATATCAAGAAGTAGCTAAACAAATATTTCACAAGATTGAAGTATCAAGCACCAAGTCATGTAATAACAAGTTAAACTATGAGATATTGGCTATTTTATTCAAGCAAGTAAATACTCGTATTGGGCAACGTGAGTCAAGTCATGTCATGTATCAAGTCAAGCACTTTTATAGATTGTGGAATGTCATAAATCAAGCTAGTCATGCACTTCGATGTAATGCCACATTGTGATCATTCAACTCCCATGGGCACAAGTACTTTCGACTCCTCCCAAAACCAGATCGGGCCCTATATGAATAGGCATTGGGTCATGTATATTTGTGACATCCACTATAGTTTAAAGCCAATAGAGTTCCATGGAAGCAAGCTTATTGAAGGAATATTAGGGTAGACTTTATGGAATAAGGATTCCAAGGATTGAATTATATGTAGGGACAACTTCACGTAAAACTCTGGGACATGCACAAAATCTGGGAAATTGGCATCCATGACGGTCGCCATGAAAACTAAATTGGCGTCCACCATGGTTGTCGCTCATATAGTGAATAGTGGAAGGCATGAAAGAATTAGCGTCGACAAGGTCAGACACACATTCTTATTGGCATCAACTATTCTGGATGCTAATTTCAGACAGTGACTGGTCTCTCATATAAACTCCAAAACAGCATGCCCATGGGAGAATCCAAGGCTAGCGGAGATTTATAGAGGCTGCCTTGAGAGAAGTGGTGTGTAGGATTTTTAGGGTACAGTCAACTCGGCTGCCTTGAGAGAATCCAAGGCTAGCGGAGATTTATAGAGGCCTCAATGAAGAAAGAACTAGTCTAAAGGAAGGAATATCCCGTGGAGGGTCCAATTACCACCGAGAGTTAAGGGGTAAGCGTAAAACAGCGTGAAACAGGGACTCCATCTATGGATGTGAGATGAGAGTGCGAAGAAACCCACAGTTAAGGGCTAAAACACGGCAGAAAAACGTAACAGGAAATTGGCATCCTTTCTGGCAGGTGCTAATTAAATTAGCATTTGTCTTGAAAGTCACTCATTTATTATTTCTATTCATTTTATCCAAAAATGCGCAAGAGCAGATTGTGAATTTTCAAGTTGTCCAAGACAAATTTATTCAGCAGTTTCAAGACCAAGTTAGGCCCAAGTACTCTATGGTGGATCTAGCCTATGAATAGATGAAGCCCGAAGAGGAGTTCACTACCTTTGCTGACCACTGGCATCATCTGACCGCGCAAGTCCCGGGACACATCCCGGAGTAGGAGCAGATCAAGATGCTAATATCCAATGCAATGCTCGAGTACCACTTCATTTTAGCCCTCAATGATATCACCTCATGGCAACAGCTCTACAGTCTAGCCCGCTTCATTCGCCAACAAATCCAAGGTTCCTTTGACCCCAAGTCTCCACCACCCACTTACACCTCACCCTCCACAAGCCAACCCTACTGTCCCATAAGTCAGCCTTCCATGAGTCAGCCTCACGCCACATCCACCTCTGCATATCAAACCTCTACATATCAACCTTCCATGAGTCAGCCTCCTACGTCCACATACCCATCTCCATCTCCACCTCCAGTCAAGGGAACACCATGCCCTGAGTAGGTGGATGCCGTCCACTACATTCTCACTCCTACGCCACTCCTAAGTCCTTCCAGTTACCACGCATCATTGCCCATGCAACCTCCACAACCGTCTCCACTACCTTGTATCCCTCGGCATCTGCCTTGCCCAGAGTAGGATCCTCCTTGCTCTCTGTTGCCAGAGTCTTTTATAAATATTTTCAGGGCTTTGATGGCCACTCATGCATTACATCTCCCTCCGATTTTATTTTGTCGACCCGCGGTCGGGAACAAGCTTCAGTTCTGTGATTATCACCATCAGCAGGGACATTTGGTTGAGGATTGCCCCGAGTTCCAGGAGCATGTTTATGGCTTGGAAGATCAGAAGAGGATTGATTGGGCCGCTATGCATAAGGTTATTTTACATCTCCATAGCAAGCAGCAACAGCAAGTGCCGCCAAGGCAGCCATCTCCACTACAAGATCAGGGGCACCCCTATGGTTCTTTATCTAGCAATGTACCCATGCCATCACCATTACCTTCTCCATCTCCTACACTATCTCCACAAACTCCACAAACCCAAGCCTCTACTTAGGCTAGTGCTTCCACTTCTTCTTCTCCCGTTACCTCCACCACTACTCCTACCCCCAAAGCCACCCGACGTGTCGTGTCGATGCATCGATAGTGGGCACCACAACCCTCCTCTTCATCTTCTCCATCACCTTCATTGCCCACATCACCATCACCACCATCCTCACCATTGCCTAACCCATCGCCATCACTTTTGCCACCTCCTCTCCCCAAATCGCCTAACCCACTACTTCCACCTCCATCGTCTACACCACCACTAGCTTTACCTACATCTTCTCCACCATTACCCCCATTGCCCTAGCCTGAGCAAGCTTCACCTTCGCCTATGCTTTTGCCTCCTACACCTACACCCGAACCTATCGTTACCATCACACCTCTACTTTTCAACTTCAGGGTGCAGCATTGATGTGGTGGAGTTTGGAGTGGGAAGTTACTTTTCGTTCCCGACCACTTTGTCAGATCACCTGGGTAGAGTTCGTGACTACCTTTGAGCGCACTTACAGTCTGGCCTGTCTTCATATAGATAAGATGCACCAATTTCTAGATCTGGTTCAAGGTGAAATGACCTTGCTACAGTATCGGAACAAGTTCATTGAGTTGGGTTGGTATGTGCCGCATATTATTGCTGATGAAGCCTTAAAGACCAAGCAATTTCTCCAAGGTTTAAGAGTCGAATTGAGAGTGCTACTGCTTGCTACCCATGTGAATGTCATGGATGATGCATATCAGGCAGCAGTCGCTGTTGAGCTCGATTTGGGGTGGTCTGCAAGGTTTTCTCAGTCTAGTGTTGCTCAGTCAGTTGTACCGTTTCAGCAATTTTCTCAGCCGTCAGCGCCTGGAATTCCATCTGTTGCGCCTACTTCTAGTGGCCCTTCAAGGTGGATGTTTAGAAAGTCCAAGAAGCGATTTAACCGTCAAGCATCTTCAGGTTTTGTGTAGCAGCAATCGGCATCTTCTGATTCTGTCCATCAGTCTATTTCTCCTTTTCAGCAGTGTCGAGAGTTTCCCGTGAGTCAGCTGAGACTGTGTCCGAGGTGTGGTGGCAGTCATCCGGATGTACCATATTCCTTACCGGTAGTCTGTTATCACTGTGATCAGTCAGGTCACGTTGTTCGAGATTACTCAATGAAGTCTGTGCCGGCACAGTTCTCGCAGGTTACCCAGCCACAGCAGTCTCAATTTCATCTTCCTACACCACCTCTGCCTCAGCCGTCGTATTTGCAAGCTCCAACTTCTTCCCAGCAATCTTTTGCAACCTCTAGTCGGAAGCTGAGGAGCCGGATTACTCACATCACTCGTGCAGAAGCCATTGCGTCTAATCTTGTAGAAGGTACGATTTTGATTTTTGGTCATTCAGCCCGCGTTCTATTCGATTCAGGTGCCACTCATTCATTTATTTCTGAGGATTTCCTTGCTCGTCTCAAGGAGCCGGTAATCGAGTCACCCTGTGAATTGCTCGTTGAGTTACCATCCAGAGATTTCATGTCCACTCCATTTTACCTAGAAGGTTCTCCTGTTATCGTCAGTGACCGGCAGTTGCCAGCGAAGTTGTATGCACTGCAGTTGGCCAATTACGATGCGATTCTAGGCATGGACTGGTTAGAGCAGTATGGTGCCATGGTTGACTGTAGATCCAAGAAAGTCTACTTTCAGTCACGCAGGAAATCAGCTTTCTATTTTCAAGGTACCTGACTCTATTTTTCTCGATTTCTGTAGTTAGGTGTAGCTCTCTTTCAGTTTCCTCCTTGTTCTTCCTTGTAAATTTCGAGGATGAAATTTCTTGAAGGAGGGGGAGACTCTAACGCCCGTATTTTTGTGGATCCTTAGTGGTCCATAGGGTGAAAATCACACGCAATAGCATCAAAGGTCCGTGTTTATTTGAAACAAAAGGGGCTACATTAAGGGCTGGGGACTATGGGCCTTAATTCCCCTAATTTAATTACAAAAGCTCTCCACAGCCCTCGGTCTTTCTCTATATGCACCATCGCCTTCCCTGGAATGCTTGTCTTCCATGATGCTTTTATAGCTCTCACATCCTTTGCATCTCCCTCCGTACTCAACTCCCTTTTCCTCAGAGAAGGAAGACCGGATAATAGTGGAAATGAATGGCGAGGGAGGCCGATTTGAGTACCACACTGGTGCGCATTATAAATGGCAAATTTAGTTGAACCGATGAGTTGGAGTTCCACGTCAGGGGAGGATCTTGTGAGAAGTTCACATAGGAGTAAACATGTCAGCGCACAAGTAAACATGTTCCGCATCATGGTGTTGATGCGAGCCCGTTAGTCTTCGCGCCTCTTCAGACGAGGAATGTGATTCACCACATTACCACCAAAGCCTAGCACATCGGCCATGTGGTAGAGGGGACTTTGTTGGAAGATTCTTGAGGCAGTTGGCACCCCCTCACGGGAATCAAATTCGAAGTGTAAGTTAATTCAGCAAGTCAAAAGAAGTACGCAACTGAAGGGTGGTTTACCCATGCTGGAAGCCATGAGACCACTGTAAATGTAAGCAAGGACGGCTGGCACCACTCTTTTGTCCTCCCATAATCCACAAGCTACACTTAGTTGATCTTCGTCCATGATGTTGTCGGTGCAAGGGAATAGAAGAGCCCCCGCTAAGCAGATTGCGAATCCTTTCATGAGAGCTTCCAAATGTTCATCGCTTGTCAATCCTCCCAGGGCATTCGTGACCCATTCCGCGTGCTTCTGCAAATTGATTCCCTTTTGAGTCTAGACACCTTTAATAGCTCTGGAGGGCATGAAGCTCCCGAAGACTTCCTCAGATATAACCTTTTTTGGCATGGAAATGATCTTTATCTTGCCGCCCTTCTTGAATCTTTTCAAACCGAGTAGGAGTTCCGCCTCCTCGAGAAGAATAGTTACCTCGAAGGTAGAAAAGAGAAAAGTGTGAGTTTGAGGGTGCCAAACTTCTATCAAGGCGCCTATAGCCGCCCCATCTATGTGAAACCTGTCGTAATACTTGGCATGAACCACAAGCCCTCGAAGGTGCCATTTTGAGATAATAGCCCTCATGCCGATGGTGATGTTGGAGATGAGTTTTGAAATCTACGGCAGCTTTGAAAATTTCCTTGGGCCCGGAAAGAGTGGATATGGCTAAGGGAGAAGAATGAAGAAGTAAGGAAGAATTCACATAAAGGAAAAGGAAGAAGACGTTGACTCACCTTCTGGGATTGGATTCTCTCGCTCAGATGACCCCCGATGTCAGTGAGCCTCTTGAACTCATTACTAAGCCTGCTCCTCTTCGCGGGACGAGAAGACTCACCCTCTCTCGTGTGGTGCTCCGTGTGTGGTACCGACGGCTCCCTGAACCAGGCCGCTCATGTGCTCGGGTGTCCGCACCAACAGGTGATGGAGTGGGTGATGGAGCGGATGCCATATTAGATAAAGGATCATGGGGGTGCCCCGGGTCTTGTAGTGATGGAGATGGCTGCCTGGGCGATGCTTCTTGCTGCTGTTGCTACTGCTGGCTGCGAAGATGTAGAATAACTTTGTGAATGGTGGACCAATCAATCCTCTTCTGATCTTCTAAGTCATAAACTTACTCCTGGAACTCGGGGCAATCCTCAACCAAATGCCCCTGCTAGCAATGAAATTCACAGAACTGAAGCATACTCCCGCCCGAGGGTCGGCAAGGCACAACCAAAGGAAGTGGCAATGCATGAGTGGCCATTAACGCCCCGAAGATATCTGTAAAAGACACCGACAACGGTGGAGAAGGAGCCCGCTTCAGGCAAGGCAGATGCCGAGGGGTATGAGGTGGAGATGGTTGTGACGGTTGCGTAGGCAAGGGTGCGTAGCTAGTGGAGGGACTAGGCAATGGTACAGGAGTGGAAATGTAGTGGATGACATCTACCTGCTCGGGGTGTAGTATTCCCTAGTCCGGAGGTGGCGACAGATGCGGATACGCAAAGGTGGGAGGCTGACTCATAGATAGTTGATATGCGGAGGTTTGAGTCATGAAGGGTTGATATGTGGAGGCGTAGGGTTGACTCATAGAGGGTGCGATGTAAGTGGAAGGTTGACTCGTGGAGGGTGAAGGTTGCTATGTGGAGGTAGATGTAGATGGCAGGGTGTTTAGAGATGTAGGTGGCGGAGAAGTCTCAGGGTCAAGGGGATCGTGGAGTTGGTGAATGAAGCGGGCTCAACTGTAAAGCTATTTCCAGGAAGTGATGTCATTGATGGCTAAGATGAATCGGTACTCGGGCATTGCATTAGAAATTAACATCTTGATTTGCTCCTCCTACGGAATGTGCCCTGGGACTTGCGCGGCGAGGCAACGCCAGCGGTCATCAAAGGTTGAGAACTCCTCTTCATACTTCATCTTTTCATGGGCCAGATCCAGTATAGAATACTTGGGCCCAACCTGGTCCTGAAACTGTTGAATGAACTTGTTTTGCACAATCTGAAAGTTCATAATCTGCTCTTGTAGAAGAGAGAAAAACTAATCCCAAGCTGGGCATTCTAAAGACAGACCAAACAAGTAAGCCATCAAGCATTAGTCTTGTCGAAATTAGGCCGACTCATAAATGAACTCCTTCAAGTGCATAAACGGGTCACCGACTCCACCATAATGGCGATATGCAGGAATTTGTGATGGAGGCGGGAGCTAAAGATTTTGAAATATGAATGGAACACTTAAGGTGGATTTGGGATCAATTCGACATTGGAGTTCATCAAGCTGGTGTTGGGCTTGAGCAATCATCTCTTGGGTAGGGAGAGATCAAAATATGCCCACTACCAAATTTAAAATTTCGATCCACAATAAATCAGAGAGAATAGTTAAGTGGTGAGGCCGAGTCGAATCCACAGGGAAGTTTTGATTTTAGAGTTGAAAACCTTAGATTTTTGAGATTGAAAATTGTGAGAGTTGGATGAAAATTGAGAAATTAAAATTAATTAAGTAAAAGGGAGGATTGATGAAAACTTATGCTAAAAGAATTAATGAAGCAAATGAAAAGAAAATGACAATCACTATAATCACCAAACTTGTAAGGAAATAGATTGAGGAAAATAATTAAATAACACTTGCACAAAATATAAAAGGCGAGCCTACATACAACTTAGCGAAGAGAATTAAATAAAAGATGAGTGATGTTTGTAAAAGAATAAAAATGATGTCTGAAATACATAACTAAGAGGAGGAATCACAAAATTGTAATAAATAACAAGGAGGCCTTCACTTGCTCCCTACTATGTAGCACAACACCAAAACAAAATTTCAGAAGAAAACTCCCCATCCTAAGTCATCTCATGTCTCGTAGGACCCCAAATACAATCTCAAAAAGCACTCAAAATGACAACAACAGAACCCTCAAAACTATCCACCCAAACTCTCAAACAAACTCAAACCAAACAAGCTCTCAGAAGGACCCAAAAGAACAACAACTCCAACCCCACACACTATCCACCGGACCCTCCAAAAACTCTCCAAAAAGATCTCAAAATAGTAACCACTAAACTCCCCAGAACTCTCCCCGTAACCCCCCAAACTTGCCATCCAGGGGCCCCTTTTATAGCCTTCACTGTCCCTTCTCTCCCTCTCTTCTCACTATGTGAATGGGCCTTGGGAGGAGCCGCAAAGATGGGCAGCCGCCCTTGTTGAAATGGCCATGCATGGGATGGTTGACCACGTGCATGGGGTGGCTGGGTTTGAAGACTTTGCCAGCCTCCTTCATCACCATTAACGTCGCGTCTGCAAACCACCTGCCTTGCTTCTCTCTGTCACTTTCTCTATCTTTCTCTCTCTTTCTCTCTCCTACGTGTGAAGAAGTCACTACGGCCGTGGTCGCTAACCTTCGCACCCACACCCACCGCATGGAGCACGCCCAGCGCTGGCGTTGACCCGCCTTGCTGTTTGTTGCTGCGCCCGTGAAGCTGGCCTTCACTGCATCGTCGCCCATGCCGAAGGCCACTGCCGACCAACGCCCGCGTGAAGAAACCACTCGCCTCCTGCCGTGTATGACACGCACGTTGACCGTGCCCGCCATGCTGCATCATCACCTGCTCCAAGCCTTCACGTGAAGCCCCTCGTTCGCCCCCCAAAGCCATGCGCTCTCAGCGCGTCGACGCCGCTCGCCCTCGTCGCCCGTGCCAGCCTCGCATGAGAAGGCCGCTTGTGCCTTTGCTGGCACTGTGAAGATGCTGCGATATATATATATCTAAAAGCTAATTGTTTCTCTTTGGTGGAATCTTTTTCGAGGTTAGCCTTGGAATTGCTATCTTAGTGATGCTTTTGTCCTGTGTCTGCTTAAGTGTGGATAGCTTTTTTCTGAGCCCGATCTGCTTCTTGCTCCATGGTTGCTTCGCTTTGGACTCTGTTATGGTGTTACGAGCTGTAGTGTACTGTGTTCATCGTGCCGTGTCCAACGGTCAATGTGTTGTAAAGACTCATTCATTATTTCAGGACGTAAGGATAAGCTGAGATTAGCATTCTTCCTTGGGCTTTGTGCTGAAGCTGGTACTCTCCTTCATTGCACTTAGGCTATTGGTGATCAGTTGTTCGCTAGATCAGTACTCGTGGCGTGTTAATTACGATTTTGATGAGTTGCGATGGCACCGAATGTGTGCTGAGATGCGATTACCGAGGTCTTTTATGATGCGTGTGTACATGCTAGAGTGCGCAGTAGAAGCATGTGGGCTGGTTACCCACTGGCCGAGGATCATTGTTATGAGATTCTCGCTGATCGAGGGAATTACTTCTTCTCGATGTGACTTTGTCTTGGCTTCCTGTGCCTTGATGTCGTCTGTTGCCATGCTATTACTGGTAATTTTTCTAGTGTTAGCATCGACGTTTGTGATTGTTGGGATATTTGTCGGCTTCCCTGCTGATTGAGTACCCCTTTACTCTGCATTTCATTTCTCTTTGGTGTTGTGCTCTCGAGACATTATCTTGGTCCTTGAGATACGTCCCTTGAGATTGTCATTTTGTGTCATTTCCCATGTTCGTGGGTCTTTCTTGGTGAGCTGCTCGATGCATCACTTGTTCCCTATAGTCGTGTGATCAGCTGTTGTCGTGCCCTGATGTGACCCTGCTTGCAGTTGTGTTCCGTGGTTCTGTGCGCTGTACGGAGCTAGAATCCTGCGGGTGCTGCCCTGTTGCTGCTGTTGTTTTTGTAAGTGCTGTTGTCTCCGTGAATTTGTCGTGGGTGTCCTGTGTGCCAGGTGTTCCCTGTCGCCTTTGGCACTGGAGCCGATGATGTGGTCAGGTAGTCAGCTGTGAGGACTGTGTTTCCTTGTGTAAGCTGATGCTTGCCATGTCTGTCATTTCGTTATCTGTGATTTATTGTCGTCACAGTCGTGTCTCTTTTTCCTATGAGACGTAAGTGACGTTGCCCTATTTTGGAGGTGTCAGACTTATCTTCACTTGTGTCGTGCTCTGTCTAGAGCGTGTGCTCGTGATTATGGTCTGACTATGTTCCTCTGAACTGTGTTTCTAGAGATTCGTGTCGTTTTGTAGTTGTGCTGTTGGGTTGTTCTTCTCTGCTTCTTCCTTGTAGTTAGTCCTTAAATTTCGAGGATGAAATTTCTTGAAGGAGGGGAGGATGCAATGCCCTGGATCTTCGATGGATCTTTATTGGGTCTTGTTGGACCCTTATTAGGTCTTCCAGATCCTTTTTGGAGAGTTTCAGTTCACTTTTGCTATATAAAGGTAAGAAACTAAACATTATATATCTTAAACCTTTTGGTTCATTATGTTATCTCTTGAACAACTCAAACTAAAATTTGGAAAAGTTTGCCGCAAAGAGTGGCAGAGGTATTTTCCTTGGATATTCATCATCATCTAGAGCATATCGTGCATATAACATGCGTACTCTTGTGGTAGAAGAAAGCCCTCATGTAATTATTGATGAATATACTTCAAAGTTGTCTGATAAAGATAATTATTTTCTGGATGCAAGGCATGAAGATGGAGTAGAAAAGAATGACAAGGAAAAATAAGATGTGGATCAAGTGGTGTAGCAACCCTAATAAAATATAGGAATAAAAGTTCATAAATAAAACAAATAATTAGTTTAGGCCAACCATACATATAAACCACTTAAACTAAAATGGGCCTTACAGTTACACCCAATTGGGCCAAAAGGAAAGGGCGCCCTCCCTTAAGGCACCAATTCCTGAAATAGAGCCCTTTAGTTTGGGCGCTATTTCTATTTCCTGGGGCTATCAGATTTAACTGGGTTTGCTTTAATTAGTGAAGGGCGCCTTGGTTAAAGGCGCCATTTTCATAAAGGGCACCCCTGGCTTGGGTGCTATTTACCTGAGAATGAAATATGGGAACCCCGATTGTGGTGTTTTGTTCGAACTGGGAAGTAGGATGATGTTCGGGAAGGTCTCGATCGGGAAGGATTGACGCGTAGGAAAGTTTATTTTCAATAGGATTCTTACATTGGAAGTATTAATCCCGTTAGATCTCATAAAAATGTAGTAGGATCTTCTCTATAAATAACCTACTCCATTGACCAAGCCTCGGCTATTGCTTCATCTTCCTCTGGCGTTTTGCTCCCTGCGACTACTTCCTGCATCTTCTCTACTTCTTCCTCTTGCTGATCGAAGCTTATTTATTGCTACCGAGCGTGAACGTGGAGGAGATTTGCTTCTTCTCTATTACTACTACTTCCTCGAGTGAACCTATTGATCAGCAACTTTTCTTCCTCCTGCAGCTGGAGCATTAAGTAGCCAACTGCTTCTTCTTTGTCTTCGTCTGCTTCTGCCGTTCTGTTGCTATTGTTTACTGCAGTTGCTAATTCTTTCCCCCGATCCTACAGTTGCAGTGCTACTACTGCATAACATCATCTTCTCTCCTTTGTTCGTCAACCAAAAACATCCAACTAGGCAGGTGTTCTCAAGTAGGAAGCCCAACTCAAATAAACATGGAAGTATCATGCATGTAGGTCGATTAATAGGCCCTATGATTTGTTTTCTTTCAGCAGCTGCAATGTTTTCTGAAGTTTCAGTAAAAAGGGAGCCCCTATATAGGGCTTTATTCAATTAAACGACCAAATCAATAGTCGTTAATTCTTTTACTTATTTAATAAATACTCTTGTTAGAAATTTGATAACTATGAATGATGATGTCTAATCTAATGTATGAGTACAGCATATATCTATATATTTATATATATACCATATATCTACATATTTATATAGCATATATATATATATACAACCGATGGTTTCTCTTGGGCGCACGTAGGAGGCTCGGGTGGCTTCTTCTAGCGGTGAAGGAGCTCACGTTCGCAAGGTGGCCATGCATGGCAAGTGTCCAATGCATGAAGTTCGATAGGCTTCAACATCAACTGGCCTTCCTCTTCACGGCAGTAACCTTCAGGCGGTCTTCACGCCAAAGCTTGTTCAGTAGGGGTGCGGCCAAGGTGGTTCGGAAAGCAGGGGCATCCGTGCGCGGCACGGTCGCTAAGGCAAGAGTGGCCAAGCCACATGCAAAGTGGCCAAGGGCCATGGCACATGCGGGCTCGAGCGAAAGCAAAGGCGGGCTAGGCTTCACCCAAGTGGACACAGAGGTTGGTGGCGTGGCTTCGGCGGGTCTCCAACGGAGGGCCAGCTGGTGGCCATGGCAACACAGGGCTTCGAACGCGTGTTTCAACGGCAACGCGGGGGGCTAACGCAAGCTCAGCTAGGTGTCCAAGAGGGTCAGCATGGTAGGCAGCTGGGGGGGTGATGTGGCCCATGCGGGTTCTTCGCATGTGAACACGGGAGAAAAGGAGAGAAAGGCGAGGCGATTTGCAAGGCATGTTCCATGCGGCTGTCGACAAAGGGAAGAAAGAGAAGTGGAGTTCGGGGCGAGGCTCCTCATGCGGGTGAAGCATGTTAGCAATGTGGGCGTCGACAGGCGTGGCACATGATGGAGAGCGGCGAAGTCTTCACGGCAGTGGCGCATGCTCCACACGAGAGAGAAGATAGTTAGCGAATGTGGCAAGGCTTCGGCCAGTTCAAACAAAATGGCAGGTCGGCAGTGGCAAATGCGGAAGGTGGCCTTCGCACTGCGGGATAGCAGCGGTTCAATCTTTCCATTTTCAAATTTTTAGCTGTGTTCTTTCTGATCTCCTCATTGTTCGTGGATTGTGTTCCTGATGAGGTCGGTCGTATTTCCTCCTCCCTCCCTTAGTTTAGTTCTCAAGACATCTCTCATCCTTGTCAATCATTCCGGGTGATTAGTTTGACATTTTTGGGAGAATTCCTGTCGCTTGTTACTTGTGACGGGTGTTTTTTACTTTGATGCCCGCTTATCAGTTCTCTCCGCTTCATCTCTGCATCATCTCCATTTCACGTCGTTGTTGCTTTCGCTCCATCTCCTTCCCATTTCACATCCACGTCCCTTTCGCTCGCTCCCTTGTAAAGCGGACATCAAGGAGAGGCATCTGTTAACACCCGTTTTTAACTTGTAAGTTGCGTTATTTCTCTTATTCATCATTTTTGATGTCTTGAATTACCCATTATTTTGGAGTCTTCCTTGGATAGATTTTGAGCCCATTTCATTGTTTCCTACCCTTTAGACTTCAGAGATCATGATTTCTTGGAGCCCTGGGGCTAATTTCAGAAGGAAAGACGTCAAGAAGGTCTCTTACAATAGACATTTCCTCTAGAATGAGTTCCTTAGACTCCGTGATAACTATGGAAGTAAGGAAAGCTTTACACCCTTGAGAGATGAGTTTGCAGGCGTGAAGAGAAGAAATAAACATAGGATACTTCCAATACTTGATGCCAAGGAAAGAAAACTTTGGAAGGTCTGATTTGTGGAAGGAAACTCACCTATCATGACAATTAATCTCGCGATAGTGTTCACATAGCCAATCTACAGCTAAAATGGCATTGTAGCCTTCCATGTCGAGGCATACGAGATTTGCAGGGAGATTAGGGCCTTCTATAGTTATCTCGCTAGTCGGGTAATGGGTTTTAAGTTCAGTTCCAGAATCTAAAGGTGTAGTGATAGTTAGATCTAAAGGTAAGGGAACAGGTAAAACTAACAAAGTTTTAGCAAAAGTAGTGGATATAAAAGAATGTGAAGCTTTAGTATCAAATAAAACAAAGGGTGGATATGAATAAATATAGATTGTACCTTCCATTAGACCATCATCCTTTGGGGCTATATTTAAACAAGCATGTCGCCTGCACCCACCATCATTCTTGGAGGGTCTTTCATAAGGGGGCAATCAGGCATGCGGTGCTCTCGGCTACTACATCAAAGACAAGCACCGAGGCACTTCCACCACTCTTCAGCCAAATGATCAAACTTTTCATAGAAAGTGCAAGTCGCCATGACTTATTTTTTCTCTTCTTTTACCCTTTTGTTCTTGCCATTCCCATTGCCATTATAGGATCTCTTCTTCTTATCGCAGGACTTGTAGGTTCCTGTGATGTTAAACTTCTCTTCCTTCCTTCCCCTCTTGTCCTACTTGCAGCTAGATTCTTCACCCTTGCCCTTGTACTTCTCAACTTTTTCAAGGGTCCTCTCACATAAATGGGCCTGATGCACCATCTTCGTATAAGTTCAGATATTTTATGGACCAAGCTGCTTGACAAAGATGGGCCTCAATGAGTCCATGAATCGATTGACCTTGAGCAGCTTCGTGCTAACTAAATGTGGAGAATATGGGGCTAGTCTTGAAAATTATAATTCATATTCCACCACTGTCATCATACCTTGCCTAAGAGAAGCAAATTCAGCCGCCTTTCTCTCCCAGACATGCTCTGAAAAATATTTTTCAGGAAAGAGCTCGAGGAACTCCTCCCAGGTAAGTTATGCATTTTGGAGATGGGTAGAGGTGGCTTTCTTCCATGTGTGTGCATGCTTGTTGAGTTGGAATGTTGCTAGCAGGACCTTCTCCAGGTCCGTGCTTTGCATAATATTGAAGATACGATCCATTTCGTCTATCCGAATTTCGGCCTCATCGGGGTTGGACGATCCCGAGAACCTTGGAGGGTTCATACTCAAGAAATTATGATGTAGATCTCCAATGCTAGCTCTTGCGCCTACTTGAGTTACAATTTGCACATGGCATGTTCCCTCTTCTTCTACCACATTCTTCCACTTCTGCATGAATCTAAACCTCCCTCCTATCTTTTAAACACCCCAGAGGGGTTAAAAAATAACCACTCCCCGCTATTCCCCTTTCCTTTTACATGTTCTTTAGTTCTTTTGATTTATAGTTGCTACACTTCTAAAGGGCTAATCTAGGTGATTTTCTTTGATTGCTACACTCTTTTGTAGGTTTCTCAGGCTCAAGGCACGAGGCCCAAGCTTTCTAGCCGACTGGAAGGCTTAGAGATCAAAGATTCTCAACTTCCTTTTTGTAATCATGTGATGGATTAGAAAGGGCGCGTTACGCTTCTGTGGCGCACTAGTCTTAGTCTGTTACGCTTCATAGAGTTGTAGAGCACAGTTCCTGGTTTTCTCTCTCCCGCGGGCGGGTGCTTCATCCACCTATTCTAGGGTACTTTTCAGGTCTTTGACTTGTTATTTACCTTAGTGGCGATCATGTTCTTTCTTAGTTTGGGCAATATCTCTCTCTCCTTTCATATCTTTCCTTTATTTGCTTGCTCCACCCTTTGCAGTGTGTTTTCTTTTCCTCCTTGCTCCATGCCCCGATGTGTGTTTTTCTTTGTTTCCTTAGCTTAGCCCTGATAGAGATTGCTTGCCCATGCTTGGATTTCATGATGGTTACCTAGGTACATGTTGCACATGTTCATAGGATGATTGATTACATTGTTCATTCACATATCTACATAGTTGATCATATTCATCTTGTAAGAAAAGGAATCACATAATAAATAATGAACAGAATTTTTTGGCGATCACGGTGGGACATCTAGTGCCAATCGTGCTTGATCATTGTTTGACCTGCTGCTCATCTTTTACCCCAGTTGCCCTGCTTGTTTTCCTCAGATTTCCCATTTATTTCCTGCTGTTTCTAGTTTCTAGGTCTTCTGGCGGTCGCACCTTCACACGTTACAATATTATAGCGGTCTATTATTAGACCGTCATGTTTTCGGATGCGGGTATATTCGACAGTTACTCCAGCACATGTACGCAACCCAAAGTACATTTTATTTCCATAGTTTCTGTTGTGATTTTTATGCTTGGGGTCTGCTTGGTCTCCTCCTTACTTGCTTTACATATTCATATCATTGTGTTGCATATTGATTGTTAGATTTTAGGCTAGAATTTACACGCACTCCGGTGCACATAGGTTCATGTATTGATTCACGCTTTAGATTGCATTCTCCTACCTTGGTGTGTGGACCTCTCATCTCCATATTTCTTGGAGCCGACTAGGAAATCACATCAGGGACCTCCGCAAGTCCCCGCAAGTTATGGATTCCCACACGGATGCCAGGCCGGTTGTACCACCTCCCACCCTGTGTCTAGGACTGCATAAGTGAAGGTGTGATTACCCTTAGAGTAAACCAAGCCATACATCCTTTTCCTATTAAGAACCTATTGTTGAGAGAGCCCTAGGCTGGATGTGCATTGACCTTCCCTCGCACATCCTATATGTGCATTGACCTTCCTTCACTTCGAGCCTATGTGCATCGACCTTCATTTGGCCATGTGCTAGATGTGCATCGACCTTCCTTCACTTTGCGCCTGGTGTGCATCGACCTTCATTTCACTTTGTGCCCGATGTGCATCGACCTTCCTTCACACATTCCATATGTGCATTGATCTTCCTTCACTTCGAGCCTATGTGCATCGACCTTCATTTGGCCCTGCGCTAGATGTGCATCGACCTTCCTTCACTTCGCGCCTGGTGTGCATCAACCTTCATTTCACTTTGCGCCCGATGTGCATCAACCCTCCTTCACACATTCTATATGTGCATTGACCTTCCTTCACTTCGAGCCTATGTGCATCGACCTTCATTTGGCCCTGTGCCAGATGTGCATCGACCTTCCTTCACTTCACGCCTGGTGTGCATCGACCTTCATTTCACTTTGTGCCCTATGTGCATCTACCTTCCTTCACACATTCCATATGTGCATCGACCTTCCTTCACTTCGAGCCTATGTGCATCGACCTTCATTTGGCCCTGTGCTGGATATACGTCGACCTTTATTTGGTTGGAACCCAATGAGCATCGACCTTCCTTCATATTGAGCCCATGTGCGTCAACCTTCATCTGGCCTTGTGCCTGATGTGCATCGACCTTTCTTCATACTCTTTAGATGTGTGTCGACCTTTATTTCACTCTTTGCCCGATGCACATCGACCTTCCTTCAAACATTTCAAATGTGCATCGACCTTCATTTCACTTTGAGCCCATATGCGTCTACCTTCAATTGGCTTTGTGCCCATGTGCATCGACCTTCATCTGGCTCCACGGCCATGTGCACTGACCTTCCTCTGGATTTGTGCCCTTGTGTGTTGACCTACCTCCATGCTCAGTCCCCACTTGAGATCTACCTACCTTCGTGCCCAGGCCCTTTAAGGTCTGCCTGTTTCCAGCCCTAACTTCATTGGGGTCTACCTATCTCCAGCATTGACTTCACCAAGGTCAATCTGTCCTCAGGTCAGGTCAAACCCCCCCTGTCCAGCCCCTTTTGGCTTGTCTTTCCATGCACACTCTGCGTTCAGAATATAACAATATGACAAAATATGATAGTTAAAAAAAGGTAAATAAATAAATAAATGATAAAAAAATCAGAGATGAAATAATAAGAGAGACATCAGTAATGAAATATAAAAAATATATAATAATAATAAATAATCAAAAAAGATAAAAAATATATCAAAAATAACATAAAAAACATAAAGAATAATAATATAAAAATGTATAAAATAAGATAAAATAGATAAAAATGGTAAATCAGCAAGTTAACATGGCTCTCGTCATCCCCCCCCCGGATCCTTGGCAGGGGAATATTGATAAGGCCTTCATGGGTCATGCTTGTATCTTGGGTTCATCCCAAGCGACTGTCTGTTCCCACTCCCGAGAGGAGTCCGGAAGTCTTTCAAGGAGACGCTCGATGTCGGCGGATTGTTTTTCTTCGGCGTGCCGTTCGCCGGAAATCGGTTCATCGGGGCTCATGCGTAGTACTCCTCCCTGTATTCGCGGCCCGAGGCGATTTCTCTCAGTTTAACCATCGCCTTGTAGACCGAGTTGTCCACGACGCCGCGCTTCACGCCGATCTCCCCGGCGACGTCATCGGGTGACATGCCTTTGAGTTTTACGCGCTCAAAAATCTCGAACTGACGCAACGGGATCTGTTCGCGCAACTCTTCGATCAGTGTGACGAGAATCGCATCACGATAGGCGGCATCCTCCTCGCCGCTTTCCGGCGGCATGGCGACCAGTTCCGAATCATCACTGAAGTTCAGCGGACGTTCCTTGCGTAGCATGTCCACAACGCGTGCGTTGATCAGCATCCGGAGATAGGTTCGCAGCCGGCCTTTCGCCGGGTCGTACCGTTCATGATCTTTGGCATAAAAGTCATGGATGACATTCGCGACCGCATCCTCGACGAAGCCCGAAGCCGGTTCGCCGCCTCCGGTGTGGTGGCGATAGCAGCCGAGCGCGATGGCCGTGATCGGACGATGATAGAGTTCGAGAAAACGCTTCCATGACATCTGCCAAAGAGGCGATTCGCCGCCTTCACGCAGGCGTGCGAGCAGTGTTTTCGGAGTATCGGGAAGAAGTCCGGCCATGGAGATAAAGCGGGGTTTCAGTTGCCGATATTGCGTCGATGAACGCACATGATTTCGGCGACGATGGCGTCGAGCAATCCGTTATCGCCTTGGAGATCAAGCCAGCCCCATTGGCCGTTCGAGTTCACTTCGAGAAAATACAATCGCCCGTCGTTTCCGCGAAGAAAATCAAGCCGGCCGAAGTTGAGTCCGGCTTTGCGCATGAACGCTGAGACCGAAGCGGTTTCTTCCGGGGCAAGTGTCGTCGGTTTCCACGCGTGAAGTTTTTCCAGCGTCCGGCAGTCCACGTCACCGACGTCGCGCGGACATTCGTACGCGAAGATTTTTCCGTTCACATAGGCGACGGTGATGTCTGCGGAAGCGGCGACTTTTTCCTGAAGAAACCACGGGTAGGCCGGATCGAGTTCGCGCGTGTCCACACCGGACACCCGGTGTCCCTTGAAATCGCCGATGAAGCCGGCGATGAGATTTTTGCTCACGGAGTTGGCCGCGAACGGGAGTCGGCGGATCTCCCCCGAAACACCGGCGAAATAATCCGGAACCGGGAAGTATCCGGCGGCGAGATTCATCTGTGCGATCTTTCGCAGTTCCGAGCGCGATCCGATTTCCAGCACGATTCTATCGGTACCCCGAAACCAATCGTAGAGCTCGTGGGCGAAATGCGCCTGATGTTTTCGCAGCCAGGATTCCGGCGAACCGCCCGCCGGTTCGTCGATGACTAAAAAAATATCAAAAAATAGAAAATCACGTTTTCACGATCCTCGGAACGCACCGATCGCAACGGTACCACTCACGCTAGGGTGAACGACCACGCCCGCCCGCAATGGCGTGCCGAAGGATTTGCCGGAAAACTGGGTCGGAAATCTGAAATTCACGCGGGAAAAGCCGCGGAACACCTCCGGGCCCCCGAAACGACCCCGGATCACGCTGATCCGAACACGAAAGATGTCCGGAATGAAATTTCAGATGAGACATAGCCGGAAGCTCCGAGAAAATCGATCCGAGACCCGATAACAAGGATCCAAAAGGATCCGGGTCATCACAGCGCGAGTCGGTTCTAAACGCGCTGCGCGCACTACGGGAGTATCAGCGAGAGAGATTGGCTGCCATGGGCTTCGGGGAAGTCCTAAGCATCGAAGTGGCTAGAGTGGACACAACACTCCTACTAGCCTTGCACGAAAGATGGGACTCGGTTAGCCGAGCTTTCATATTCCCATGGGGGCATATGATACTGACTTTAGAAGACATGGCCCGGATCAGCAGCTTGCGAGTGCACGGCAAGGCTGTGACCGGGTGGGCATACGTCGACTACCGGAAGCTTGCTTAGGAGCTACTCGGTCTGGATTTGATGAGGCCGGGGTGTCCATCGTCCCAACTATCATGGTCGGTGCTCCAAGAAAGTTTGGGACTCCGGAGAGCAGCCGCAGTAGTAGGAGAACTCCCAGAGCAGCACATCAACCGGGTGGTCGAGTAGGCGTGTCCGAGCGTGGCGGCAGAGCAGGGACTGGAGGGAGACATGGTCCTTAGACGCTTCTTAATGCTGTTGTTCGGGAAGCTTCTATTTGCGACTCGGGCAGACGTGATTAGCTGCCAGCTCCTTCCTCTGTTATCAGATCTGAGCAGAGTGAGGAAATACGCGTGGGGAGCAGTAGTGCTGGCCTTCCTGTTCCACTTGCTCAGCGCGACTGACCGGGTGACCATGCTAGGCGGCTTCTCACCTTTCTTGCAGGTAAAAATGCCTAAATGCCTCTACATGCTTTCTATTTTGCTTCTAATTACCTGAAATGCTGACATTTCTTACAAATGCACTTTTGGCCTTTTTTATACCTACCTGGGATTGGCCAAGGCGTTGAGCTATATCCGAGGCGATTTCCCATCGCGAGGCGGTGGAACATTGCCCGGAGCGCAGGGTTAATTCAGCGATCGACTCAGGCGATCCAAGAGGACCTTGACTCATTGCCGCACGCATCAGTAAAAAGCCTAAACTCCTATATGCTTTTACATGTTTCTATATGCTTTTTATATGCTGCTACATGAATGCTGACATGAATGCTATATGCTGACAAATGAATGGCCCTTTCAGGTGCGTTGGACACCGTATCGGGATGAGGACCATGTGGGGCAGCCGTGGGTCAAGGCCTCCCTAGCCTACCGAGGATGGGATATCTGGCTTCATTTCATTAACGTAATTGAGCCCCTTCATTATCGGTTGATCATGAGGATGAGGGGAGT
This sequence comes from Amorphophallus titanum, assembly GCA_024336825.1. Classification (NCBI taxonomy): domain Eukaryota; kingdom Viridiplantae; phylum Streptophyta; class Magnoliopsida; order Alismatales; family Araceae; genus Amorphophallus; species Amorphophallus titanum. The sequence continues at coordinate 1,894,518 of JANBPO010004058.1, forward strand.
ACATCAGCCGGCAATGAGATTCCCACACCGACATGATGAGCGCCCAGGAAAATCTGCCAAAGGGATTGGCAGCGACATTAATTGGAGCAGCCGAGCCAGGAAATATGTTCAAGATTGGAAGCATAAGGGCAAGGCCGAAAGAGCGGGCTGACAGTGACGAGGCATATCTGAAAGCCTTCACCCATAGGCATGGCAGCCAGGTCTTCCGCGGTACCCGATGACCGGTATGAAATGCTAAACTCAATACTTTTGTACTACATGAATGAATGAATGACTGCTATGCATGACACTCATTTTCTAAATGCAGCTAGACCCACAAGGGCGCATTGCCGAGCTCGAGGGACTTCTCCACACCACGGTGCAGCAGCGGGATGAGTACCGAGTGGCTTTGGAGCTTCTGGTGAGCTTCCTTAGACTTAAAACTGAAATGCTTTATGCAACCTAACTGACCTTTTAAAATGCAGTAGGCTGAGGGAGCTCAGAGGACCGGACCGGATGCGCCATCCTCCTCTACACAGCCAGCTGGGGGACGGGCTGAGCGGGATGCAGAGTTTACCCGAGTCGTAGCTCTAGCCGAGGAGGCCAAGGCTACCCTCGCGGAGCGGGTAAGAAACCAAACTTTTCTAAAAAATGCTTCATGACTTATGCATGTGCCTAGACTAACCAATATGCAAAATGCAATGTGCAGGCGAAAGAATTAGTTGCAGCATTGGTAGAAGTGGCCGAGGAGCCCCGTCTCCGGAGAGAGATTGACCGACTCCGAGGAGAGGTGACCCGATTGAGCCGAGATGCAGTGGACATAGAGCGGTACCGAACCGAGGCTCGCGAGGCACATCTTCAGGCCCATGACTTGAAGATCGAGCTCCGGAACATGGAGCGGACCATTCAGCTGATGGGCCGAGCACCCTAGCAGACTGTGTCTCGGAGTGGCGCAGCAGGAGGCTCACGGAGCGTGGCACTGAGCGCGTCGGTGGGAGATGTTTTGGCTAGCTCTTCTGCCCACCGGAGGAATGAGGAGGCAGAGCGGAGATGCCCACAGGAAGAAGAGGAGCATAGCGCCGTGGAGCCACCGCCAAAGCGGCATGAGGGCACCGGGGACAGTGGCGGCCTGGGAGATAGACCGGCGGAGCCCAACTCACGTAAGAGGTTACCCTCCAGATTGGCGTAACCTATCATTCCAGCAGTGCCTTTTCATATACCGGATAGAGGCATGAGGTGCAACACCTTGGATAGATGACCCTAGACTTAGATCGTGCTATGATGACTTCCCTAGACTCAACTTTGCCCTGATACCAATTTGATGCGGGACAAAATGTTACTCGACACCAATAGAGTTCCAGAAGAGGAGGATATGTCCTCAACAAGAGACATGAGCTTGCAGATATCCCTAAGCGAGGGAAACATGTCGATCTACGCAGTTGAGAAACTGGCACTGAGTCTCGGGTGGTCAATACTTTCATGTACTCGGATTGGGTCACGGGATCGGTCACGTATGCTCTCTCACAGCGGTGATGTTATTTGAACGGGCTACAATTCCTAACTCATGCAAGCACAGCCTTCAAATATATACGAAATGAGCAAAGCTACGAGAGAGGAGTGGAAACGTACCTCCACGCTCGGGGCATGGGGAAGACCTTTACGGCCAAGAACCGTAACTCCCGATACAGTAAATGTGAATAATTACAGTAATAAAATTATAGCACACTCCACCTAAGGTGGTAAAAGGCTACAATAGTGATCCAGGAGCGCCGATCTTGGGTTGACGGGTGGCACGTTCGTGAGGTGGCCGCCTCGCCTGAGTCCCCAACCTCTAGCACGAGACGTCCTAGCATCCAGACCAGACGTACAAGTCTGGGGTTTCCCGCGGATGACATCTTGTACGAGTGGTCCGCGTCAAGCTTCAGATCTCTCAGCCCTACCTCGGGGGCATTCCTCCTGCAATCTGACAATGTTGATCCCCAGCATGGGTCTGCCTTTGTGGGATGCGGTGACCTCGGTACGGACTGAGCGCCCTCTGTTGCGCCTTCTGGTCTTGCAAGCTCCCAGTTCAGGCTCAAGGCCTTGGGTCACCGGCATCCCGGTACCCCCTGCAGTGACAACTTCGGGCGCAGACACATCGCGGCAAGCGTTCACAACACTACTGTCTGCTCGGGTGAAAGCCTACACTCTAGCCACCCAGCCGCCGGCCTTCACTACAGACTTCGCGTCTTGGGGGCCTATCCCAGTATTCCCGATGAATGGCCCTGTGCCACTAGCACCTGCAGGCTGGGTTTTCTCAGCCTACCACCTTGGGGTGGAGTTGTCTTCTAGATCTGAGAAAATTCAGGGGATTACAGTCCTCCCCCCTTATAGAAATTTCATCCTTAAAATTTGAGGCTACCACAAACTCAAGGGGAAGAACAATGCACCCAACTAGTAAAGCTCCTTGAGCTCCATCCAAAACCTCGATTCTCATGAAACACCATGATCTTGAGGGACATAGCCAGACTATAATCACGGACCGAATGCATTGCTCCACACACAACATACACATCGATCATTAGAGCAGGCATAACATAAAAGAATATAAGTCTGGCATCACCTCAGTCATGATGGAATCCAATCATGGCACCACTGCCACCATCTCGTTCACCGAGGAAACACAATCCTCGAAAACCAGAGACAGCCACCGATAAAATCTCAAGCTCGGTGGACCAATCAATTATCAACTTCACGACCTGCTGACTGATCTCACTCCCTACACCAGGGACGACCATCACTGAGCCTCCATCAACTCACCCAGTCATCCCAACTAATTGCCAGTGCATCGGCTCTACGCCATGAACCATCTCACACCTGGCAAGTCAAACGCTCACAACAACACTGGACCAACTCTACTAGAACAAAAACTTCCATCAAATCCCACGTCCAATCTGAGAAGAGACACATCATATAATTAGCCACCCAAGGCCTCACTGGCACATGACCCTCGCCATTCTCAACTCGGTACAACCAGCATCTTCCATCTGTGAAAGACCAATCATGGGTCACCATCTACTCGTCCATGGAAAACCTTGACTTGCTCAGCTTCTTTCTTCTTTCTTGATCCTTCACTAGATCCAATGAGCACATTCCAAATCTCAACAGGCCATATGCTAACTCTCCCATACACTGGCACGATAGCATAAGCTGATCCTCACTCAAACACCGCATTGTTGACACCCATTTTATGAGCAATGAGTTGGGTCATCTCCTTATCTATTTTTATGATGTCCCAAGTTATTCGCCAATTATTGGGTCATTTTTGGTCCTTATTTTGGGCTTATTTTATTGGTTTTCTCCCTAGTTGGGCCTGGCTCCTCTTTTTCTCGTCATTTTGGCTTGTTGGGCCTAGATAAGGGCAATTGAGTATTATTTTTTGGATTTATATTGGAGATTTATCTGGCCTTTATCTCTTTGCCACGTTTGATAGCCTAGCGGTCTATCGCGCAACGGTTAGAAGGCGTTGGCGGTCCTTTGCTCGACCGCTAGGAAGGCGAAGAGTCCCATTAGGTTTCTTTGGTCTTATCCCTTTGTGGATGACTGGGCCTTGTGGTCTATCGTCTGACCATTTTTCAAACCTTGCGATCTATCACAAGACCGTTAGGGCAGACAGAGAGTCCTGCTCTGCCTGCACTTCCTCTCCCCGTCCGTGGTCAAACTAGAGTCCTTAGTTTGGTGATTTATCTTTGAGTATTGATCCTTTGAAGCTTCTGTTTGTTTCTATGGACTCTTGGGAGTATTATCATTTTGAGGACCTTATCATTGATGGATTGCGTTCTAGTGATTATCCAAGGTGGGAGGCTACCATGGAAAAAGACTTTGATAGGACTATGGTATATGGACCCCCTAGAGTCCGCGTTGCCAAGGGGTGACTTCGGGGTCAAGCCAAGGACGAGTGGCAACACAAAGTGAGCCTAGGGGAGATTATGAGGCAAGAGCCCATTGACACATGGGAAGACATCAAAACTGAACTTAGGAAGATCTATGTTTCCCGAACCTCCCCCTCCTAATCGAAGAGCCATAGCCCGAGGAGCACTACCACTCCTCCTTTCTCTCCCGGCCAGTTCAAGGCCATCATAAAGGCCCAAACTCCATAGCATACATCACCTCTTACCCCGACCAACACCTCTACACTTCACCATCCAACCCCCACCATTCAAATTCAATTGGCCCCCACTTCCACCCCTCCACAACCGGCCGATCCCAGGGGCAAGAGACCCATAACCGACCCAGTTCCTCCCATGAAGGCCACCACCCCCCAACCCAAACTCCTTTATCCAACCCACACCCAAACCCAATGGACCTCCACCTCTCCATCTTCCCCCATAAGGGACACACCTCTCAAGGCCAACCAACCCAAGCCTCCTCACCCAACCCATCTCCCACTCCCACCGCAATCCAACCCCACCCTAGGCCTCCACTACTTCCCCTCCCTTCCCTAACCCAAGTTTCCCTTTACCCACCACCCCGAGTGCACCATGCACCAACCCTCATCACCTCACCCCCAAAGGACCTTCCCATTCCCTTGGAGAAGGAGACCACACCCATCCACACGGGAGTAGATCCTAGTCCAGAACCCCTCCCCACCTTGGGGGAAACTCATGCCCAAATCGAGGAAGAAACCTACCTTTTACGCCATCCCCTCTAATTGGGAGTGAACTTATCATTAGTGGGCCCTTGGTTAGTTGGTTAGAGGAGAACCCGACTCACCCTATCCTGCCCCATGCCTACCCTCCTGTGGAACGACACCTCCCCATAGTGCCCATCCTCTCCTATCGTACCACCATCCAATCATCTTACCAAGTGGAGACCTTAGGGGATCTTCTTAAGGGCTTAGCATGGTAAATGAAGTTGATCGACATGTTGACCACAGTGGCCGACCAGCCTAGGAGCCTTGACCTCTTACACCTATGTGTCGGTTCTATCACCTTGATTTGTACCATGTTGGATATTGTGTTTTGATGATGACAAACATTATGACTCATATATATAATGTCATTTGTGGTTGTAGGATTCCATATGTGTTTATTGCATAAAGTATGTGTCTTGTTACATACAGTGTTTGTTGTGTGCATACAATGCTCATATTGTTGTATAGATGAATTACAAGTGCATCTTCGTTCATATGTGGTTGTCTGTATATATCCGTGCATATTCGTGCATGTCTGAGCATGTTTGTGGATGTCTCTATATAAGCATTGATCTACTTTTCTTAATGGTTACATCAAAGAGGATGTTTTTGTAGAGCAGCCTCCAAGTTATGAAGATTCCAAACATCCATGACATGTGTACAAGCTCCAAAAGGTCTTGTACGGACTAAAGCAAGCACCACGGACATGGTATGAATGGCTTACCTCATTTCTGCTTGAAAATGGCTTCAAGAGAGGTAAAGTTGATCAAACACTGTTCAGGAGGAAATCAGGTAAAGACATTTTAGTAGTTCAAGTGTATGTGGATGACATTATTTTTGGAGCCACTAATAATACTTTATGCGATGAGTTTGCAGACATTATGCAAGGAGAATTTGAGATGAGTTTGATGGGTGAACTGACATTCTTCCTTGGACTGCAGGTGAAGCAAATATCTGAGGGCATCTTCATAAGTCAAGCAAAGTACACAATGGAGCTATTGAAGAAATACGGGATGGCGGAAGCAAAACCCATATCGACTCCCATGGCTACCACTACAAAGCTGGATAAATATGAAAATGGTAAAACAGTAGATCCTACACTGTTTCGAGATATGATCGGATCACTACTATACTTAACAGCTTGTCGCCCTAATATTCAATTTAGTGTATGTCTCTGTGCCCGTTTTCAGTCATGCCCTAAAAAATCTCACTTATCAGTTGTTAAACGTATTTTTAGATACCTCATTGCCACAATAGACTTTGGCTTGTGGTTTCCCATCAGTAGTTCTTTTGATTTGATTGCTTATACCGATGCGGATTATGCCGGGTGCATTGTAGATCGTAAATGTACAAGTGGGTACTGTCAGTTTCTTGGTGGTTGTCTAGTCTCATGGGCCTCCAAGAAACAACATTCAGTAGCTCTCTCAACATCCGAGGCTGAATATGTAGCCACCGGAAGTTATGGAGCCCCAGTACTTTGGATCTAAAATCAATTGCTTGATTTAGATGTTGAAATGAAAACTGTTCCCATATTGTGTGATAATACCAGTGCAATCAATTTGTCAAAAAACCCTATTCAACATTCTAGAACCAAGCATATTGATATTCGTCATCACTTTCTGAGAGATCATGTAGGAAAAGGGGTCTTTGAATTGAATTTCATTGGCACACATAATCAGCTAGCTGACAGTTTCACCAAACCCCTAAACCAGGATCAATTTAACAAAATAAGAAGAGAACTTGGGATGTGCAAGGGTGAGAGCATACATGCAAGGTTTGCACTTAGGATAAAGGGCTGCATTTGTAGAAACTCATATGCATCAAGGGTAGGAAAACATGCATATTGCCTTTATTTACTTTCAATACCTTGTGTTCGCATACAGTCATGCATGCTTGAATGTACTTATTCATATATAGCACTCCTTGAAAAACATTTCTAAGGCTAGATATTCCTTGGTTAAATAATTGTGGACTCAGTGATATCGGATCTAAAGAAACTACTGAGGGGGAGTCAGAAAATTTCCTCTTGATGCTATTCAATTACCGGCCATTCAGTTGTCCTTTCATATACAGCAGCCTATTATGACTGATAGTGGGGAGTATTATATCCTCCTCAGTGAAGGTTACATTTGCTCCTGGCAATGTCTCAGCCAGACAAGCTTCATATTGGGCAGGAATCTACAGGGCAGTGATAATAGCCTGTCGGGTTTCTTCACTCAGGGAGAAAATTTTCCAAATGGTGAACCTTGCCAGGAGCTTCTTCAGTAGCTTCATTATCCTGCTTCCAACTCAGACATTTGATAGCTTCATTTCCTCCTCCCATCTCGACTTAGAGGAACCTTATGCTGCGGCTCTCGAGGGACCCGCTTCATTGGACTCTGGGTTTGAGTCTCCCTGTGGTATGGCGATGTCATCTTGCTGCTTTCTGGTGTCTGCCGCTGGCTCAGTTCTGTCTTCATTCGGCGGACCAGAGGATTGCTGAAGTTGCGGGTTGACGCCCCCGATTTTAGGGTTGGCCTCCTGGCACAGTTGCCTGCCCTTGGACATCTTCAGAAATTCAAGGAAGGAAGGGACACCACCCTTGCCCCCACTTTGATTATACAGCCCTGGCGGAGGAGGGATTTGAACTCCCTTGACCTTTGGAGGGGGCATTCTCTAGGGTTGCTCCCCCTGAAAATAATATTGTGGTTGGCGGGCGGTGAGTGCCCCCATTTTCGGCCTGACCGGGTTGCATGGGTAGCAGTTGTGGCCTCGGCCTGGCTCACCTCAACTACAGGTGTGAAACATATTTCTTCATCTTCACTAGGCAGGTTGAAAAGGGCAGGCAGAGTGTTGCAGGAGAGCAGTATCTCCTTTTTGGCCTTACAAGCCTTTGTCTTCTTCTTTTTCTTGTCATTGGCTGGTGCCTACCCCCAGAACAGGCTGTTTTCTTCTTCTACTGCCTCGTCAGCTTTTTCTTTCTTTTCCAGCGAAAGCTGCTCCAATTCCCTCCATGGGACATGGTCTCTTATCAGCAAGGGCTGTAACTTGGGCTACTCATATTCATCCAGCCCATCTATATAGGCTTGAAGTCGCTAAAGCTCCAAGCTGATTTCTTTATTCATCGATAGCAGAGTCTGCCTTCTTCGGTTGTGGGTGGGTATTTTGATCACTACAGGCTGACTAACCCACACTGGTGCTGGAGCTGGGGGAGCAGGTCGTGGTGTCACACCACGGATATGTGCCCCCGCCTTTAGGCGAGGCGCAACCTTCTTCTTGGTTTTTGCAGGGACCTGCTGCCATCCCTGTTGGTCCTTCATAGGTGCCAGAAAATAGGCCTCATAGGTGCACTGAGTGCTGGCCTCTGCAATTTCTTCAGGGAGTGCTTGATATAAAGAAATCATGTTGGCTGCATCCCTCCTCAGAGGTGCTTCATGAGGTTGTGGAGGGTCAACTCTATACTCTCCTATTTCTATTTCACCCTTCTTTATCATGCCCTCAATGACCAATCATGCAAGCTCTCAACATATCTTCAATGATTTGATTTGTCCTCTCGGTTTGTCCATCGGTTTGAGGGTGGAAATCCGTACTAAACCTTAGTCTAGTACCCATAGACATTTGCAATCCCTTCCAGACATGAGAGGTAAATCTCGCCCAGACACCAATTCTTTTCTAATTTTGAAAATTTTTGAACTTACCATATGTCATTTCCAAATGGCATCTCTTATTGTGGACGTTAATTAAATGGCGACTTCTAGGTCTGATGCTATTTTCCTGCAACATTCTGAAACTGACAGAACCTTTATCTTTCCCCATTTTAAGGTCCTTTTCCACTTGGGAAAGGGTCCCTATGACTTTCTAAGGCTGGGAGGACACTTGGCAGAGAATTTTCTCTCTCCAAATCTCACTAAAATTTAATTTTATAATTTTTATGGAATTAAACTCTAAATTTTACCTCTATAAATAGGGACCCTCTCTCCTTTGTGTTTAAGGTGGATTCCATGAACTAAGGGGAGGTGTTACTAGTTTGAAGGCTCAAGGAGGAAGTCTTCCCCATGCCGAAGCTACATCCTTTGGAGGCTTCTTCCCCATTGAAGATCTAAAGTCATAGAGAAAATCAATAAGCCCATCTCTTCCCTTCATGTTTTTCTTTTATGCATTTAGTTCATGCTCATGTTCATGCATCATATTCTTCTTCCTCTCTATTTAGTTTCTTTATCTCAACCATGTTGAGACCTCCTTAGTGCAACACTTACACCCTCCCTCTTTTCTATCCTTCTTCATATTTTCCACCCTTTGCATAGGGGTTTATAGATCAACACCAACAAGGTGTGTCACCTTCCATGGTTATTCTTATTAGGATCTTGATGCTACACATCTTTGGTTTCTAATTCCATATCTTTTATTGGTGTTTTATTTGTGTTTTGCAAGGGTAATCATCCAAAGAGAAACTCTCTTCATCGACCGGTCGATTGGAAGAGAAGGTGGACCTCATAATCTCCTCCGCTTTGAAAGGTATTTATATCGCGATCCCTCCTTGTTCTCTATTGTTATATTCATTTGAGGTAACCCCTCTGGTGATCACACCTTTCCCTTTAGCATCCACGCATGCTCCCTTTCTCCTTCCTCTTGTTCTTTTCCACATTATTATAATTAATTCCTTTTCTTTAAGTGAATTTTCTCATAATCTACACTTACCGTATGTCCCCTACTTGATAGAAACGCAGAGAGTGATCTAGAATGGGGGGGATGAATAGATCACCACTATTTTTAAAATTAGAGAACCAAATATCGCGCAAGATGATATGAGAGATGAGATGCAAGGCTCTTCACACTTGATAGGAAGACGCGCACTCGTGAAATGAACGTTCCAACTGGCAATTAATGATACACAGCTAAATGATCAAGCTCATGAGGGGTCAAGGAAGCCAACGTAGATGGCAACCTCCACCAACCAACAGACTAGCATAGGACAAAGAGAGCATGGAAGCTTGTAGATCAGAGCTGGATAAGAAAACTGTCGGCTCCCCTAGATCTGTAAAACTAGGGCTCTTGATCGGAATAGCAACCTTTGGCTTCCGTTGCGATTCAACCAGAACCTGGGCGAAGGAACGACGGGGACCTGGCTGAAACAAAAAAGCGGGAGAGGAAGAACCACCTGGCCTCACTTCTACTGAGCAAGGTTCCCCCTCCACGTCGGCCATAGCCGACCGGAGGAGAGCAATCCAACAAGCGGGAAAGGAGCAAAATTGGAGCTTCTCTCTCTAGAGTTTAGAGAGAGCAATCCGTGAGATGGGCACTTCAAGTATGCTTTAGTACTGATACGGGAGCCAAACGGGGGCTTGCTCCAGTGGCCAAATGGGCATGAGGGCTTTTGTCCCGATGGCTAGCCTTCTGATATGGCTGCAAGGATCGCGGGTCATGCGATTCGGCGGTCGAGGGGCAGAACCCCCTGATTTGGTGCGATGGTGCCTCTTTTCTTCTTAAAACCCTGGGAGAGAGAAACTTCTCTCACTCCCTTATTCGAACGGTGGTGAGCTCCCTTCCTCTCCTCGTTGGCACGGTGGCATGCTCCCCCTCATCTTTTCCTTCCCGTTTGGTCACGACAGTAGGGCTACTGTGCCCATTTTTCTTCTCCATTTTCCAGCGGTAGCTGGTCGAGTCCCCTCCCCTGGGGTTTCTTATATCGGCCTGGGAATTATCCCACGGTCTTATTTCAGGGGCCATCTTACCCTATGGGTGTGGATGTACTTCCTATTTCTTCTTTGACATATCCCCAGATAAGGGGAGACTCTGTCGAAATTTTCTTTGGATTTGCTTTGCATAATCTTTTTGCTAACTCATTTTTGTCTTGATGTGCAGAACAAATGGCTTCTAGTGCTGCTCCTTTAGGTTCTACCCTATAGATGTTTGAAGTTGATTTACATGGCCCAGTTGTGACTCGGGCGAATGTCCATCACTTGGACCGAAGCCATGGGAAGAGAGCAATTGTCAGTGACTCTTCAGACTCTGAGACCGATACCGTCTCTACATCATGACTCTTGACTGCTGCTGGCACTTTCCGTTATAGTCGGAGGGAGGACTATCATCAAGATTTCTTGAAGGACAAGCACTTGCTCCCCTTCATCTGCACATTCAACCTTTGCGGGGAAAAGAGATGTATTGTTGGCCCGGTAAGTCGAACAGGCTATGCTCGTAGAGCGAGATAGCTTAAAGGGGGTAGTTTAGTGCAGCGAAGCCATCTACCTCCCTAGGGAGCCACGCCAATGGAAGGCAGTACTGGGAGTGACTGAATTGATGCCTCCACAAAATATGTTAACTCGAGAGTTCACCCCAACAAGGTGGGATAATGCCACGGGGCGTGTGCACGAAGAAAAATCAGGCTTCGGTGTTTTTCTGGCACCGTTGAAGTGGGGGTATAGAGAGATGGCAGACAAGAAGGGGGGTTGAATTGTCCCCTTGCCGAGATGGCGAAATTTAAAAACTTACTTTATTAAACACCGTGGAATTAAAACTAACTACGTTGATTAGCCTAAGCAAACGAGAGATCTAAAGGTTCTCTCAAGCTTTTCGATCTCACTTATAATAACATTGTGACTAATCAAGGCAATTACACTCAACACGGATAACAGAGGTAGCAGTGTGTGACTTGGTAGTGAAATAAAAATCTATATAATGTACCTGTGAACGGAGATAGAAGAAATGACAATTGCACAGGCAATCACATGAGACAATGATTTTTAGGTGGTTCGGGACCACGACGGGCTCCTTACGTCCACCTCTCACCCAACCGGGTGAAGCTTCACTCCATGCTACAAATGTAGCAACACGGGGATGAACCCTAACCACACACGCTGCTTTCGCAATAGTACACACACGGGGACAAACCCCAGAACGTTGCCACTGCAGCACACACACGCACACACACACATTCGGGGATCACACCCCGGACACTTAGACCACGCGGAGACGTAGCTCCGCCCACACACACATGATGATGTTCAGAGATTTACAATCACAAAGGATATACGATTAATGCCCATAACAGTGTGTAGAAGAAAATTAAACTATGTAACACTTAGAAATAAACATAGAAAGGATGTAGAAGTATCCCCTTGATTCTCCAATCTTAATAAGTAGATCTTCCTTGAAGCCTAGTTTGGAGAGAGTCGAATCCACCGCAGGTTGGAGCAGTAGATCATCCTCCTTGAGGATCGAGCACATATTCCTTCAAATCCAAGCTCCTACCATACCTGCAAACATCAAAAATAAATAAATCAGTATCCTCAAAACCTTATATCTGTTAATAGGGACATCATAAACAAATGAAAGTAGATGTATATATATATATATCCTCCGTGAATGTCCCACAACTCCCTTCAATCAGTAGGTAGGGTGCACTGGACATCGATCCTTGGAGTGGAAGCAGCCGCACATGAGGTTTCAAGTGCCCAAAGCCTCGAACGATGGAGAGCAACAGTTGTAGCTCCCAGAATGAGGGTAATGCTCGTGAAAGACGATCTCTGTGGCTTCTTCTTCCTCCTCCTTGATGGTGCGTTGCCCTCCTTCACATTTTCCTCTCCCTCTTTCTTCTTTTCCTACAACAGATGAAGAGTGTTAGCTCAAAGGGATATCTCCTCTGATGGAGATCGCGACCTACATATAGGAAGAAGTGAACCAGCAACAAAAGACATGAATGCCCATGCTAAAAAGCCTTCTAAACCACACCTAACCCATAGGAGAAACCCTAGGGGTGTTGGGATAAAAAGTCCCAAGCAATCAGATCATTAAACCATGGGTTCGAAACCAAAATCGAAAGCCTGATCTAGAAAGCCCAGCAAAAGTGTCGACCAACAAGGGTCAACATTCGTGCAGACAAGTACAACAACCCTGTGTACAAGAATGTACCAAAGCCCATCAAGCACCAGACTCGCTCCTCCTCAGGTCAGCAAGGCGAGTCTCATTCGGAAGAGCTTCCTCCTGGAGCCCCTCAAGCCTACGACGGATAATCTACATCAACATGCGGAAGACTGTGCTTCTCCTTGATCTCACGGACCTCTTGCAAAAACTCCTCCACTCTGTGGGAGGCCACCTGCTCGCACTCGTAAGAGGCCTCGACCAGGGCACCCACCTCAGCCTGGGCCGCCCGAAATCTGCAAAACTGCTCCTCATCCTGCTAAATTATCAGTTGAGTCCTCCGCTCTTGAATAGCGTAAAGGCGGGCGAACTCCTCCCATGAAGGCGCAAGCTCAGTCATCCAGGCGTCTCGAGGGAGACCAAATGCATGCATCTGGCAATGCTACAGTAAGTGGAGGACCATTCGACCACTCCATCCCAAGAGCCAGGAAACTCTGAGACAGCTATGAAGTCTCACCAGCTGAAGCTAAAACAAAGAAAGGAGGCAAAATCCAATAAGTGCCCTTTCCAAACAAAATGAAATGTACAGAATTTTGATGTACGAGTTACGATGCTCTTGCCTAGGGTAGTGTTGTGCTCAAGTCTACGCTGGATGGTATCTCCCTCAGCCCGTGCACGGCCGACATCAACTCAGACCAACACACCCCCTGGGCTGATCTACCTCAACTCTGGCTATCACAAGTCAACAGTTAGCCAGCTTCAACCTTCGACTGCACACCTCAGCGGTTAGCCGACGCATCTTTGGCGACATCCTAATGGTCAGCCGGCACATCAACATATTCGGCTACACACAGTCGACACGTCTTCAATGATACATCAACGGTCAGCCGACACGACGACTTTTGGCCGACGTACCCCCAAGGGTCGACCGATGTCAGTTTTCGGCTATTACAACTCAACAGTCAATCAACAACAACTCAGATGGATGCGTCTCTTCGAGACAGGCCTACATCAATTTCGAGCCAACAAGTCTCACCGAGGTAGGCCTACATCAACTTCGAGCCAACAAGTCTCGCCGAGACAGGTCTACATCAACTATAGGCCAACAAGCCTCTCTGAGGAAGGCCTGCATCAACTTCGGATCAATATGCACTAATGGCTGGTCCGCATCAACTTTGGCTAATGCACCCCCAAAGATTGGCCAGCATCCAATTTCAGGCCAATATGTCCTAGAGGATGGTGTACATTAGGTGTGGCCAGTATAACCCTAAGAGTTGGTCAACATCAACTTCAGGTCAAAGTGCCTCGCCGAGGTAGGCCTACATTACTTCTAGACTGATGGGTCTCATTGAGGCAAGCCTGCATCAACTCTCAACTTTCTAGAAAGCAACGAAACAATGAGGTGCGGTCCTATAATGATCTCTCCATATCATGAAGACTTAGGAGCAAAAAAGAAATGACGACGGAGGGCACGGACCAAGGATGTCTATTGGTTGGTCCGAGAGGTGGGGCACCTAGACAAGGAGTCATCCCTGACCTATTGGCCACTGATACTGAGATTGTACGCCGGCCCTCATGGTATAATGCTTTTCTATTTTCACCGTCCATAGTTGTGACCTCCTATGGTGCTGAGTGCTGATCAATTTCTTTTCCTCTCTTCTCTCTCTCTCTTTTTTAACAGATCATCCTTCCAGCGGCCAGCTGGCATATTACCGGAACCTTCTCCGGGTTGTAGGGAAACCCCCTCACTTTGAGGTGGCAGCACTGGCTCCCACTACGACTCCGCTGCCCAAGGCTAGGAAGTAGTCTTGGGCAAAGTCACTAGTGAAGGAGGCGTTGGCTGCTGCCAAGGTAGTCGGGTAGCAGCAGGCAAAACGGAGGAAGGTAGAGGCTGACTTAGCTTCAACGGTCGTGCCCCCACTTCCTATAGTCCTGTCCTTCGAAGAGCTTGCCGCTACTCGGGCTGAACCGCGTCAGCCTGCAGGTTAGGTTCCTTAGCCACCGGAGTCCTTTAGGACTTGTTTGCACCTCAAGTGAGCCCCTTGTGTTTTTTTCTTTCAGCAACTGTAGAGGAGCTAGCACCTGTTTCTATTCCCAGCGTGGGCAAAGCTGTAATTACTAGGGCGGTGCGGTCGGCTACAGACACTGCCTTCGAACTAGTCCCCACCATAGAAGTCAGGGAAGGTATATATTCTATTGTCTCAATATATTCTTCTCACCCTTTTTGAATCCATGGACCCTATTTGATTTGAGTTGCCTCCTGCCCGATAGGGGTTGAAGTCTCAGCTACCCAACTAATGGTGGCTCCCACAGCTCCCACGGTGAAGCGATATGTGAGGAGGGGGACGAGGTCAGGAAGGTCACCACTGTTGAGCTCGCGTGAGGACGTGCCAGCCGTGGACCCTGAGATGGGGACTTCCTCTCTGTTGAAAGAAGTGCCTACCCTGACCAAGTCTTCGTCGGGTGAAAAGGTACACTATGATTACTCTTCCGATGAAGTAGCTTCGGATGAGGGCATCCCTGTGGAGCCCGAACTCCCCGCACTAGTCTTGAAGGCCCCAATGCTACCCGCATCTGTAAGTTTGGAGGAGAAGGCACCTGTAAGTGTGAATTTGTCTATTCGGGCTCACCTTTAAAGTATTCATTGATTTTCATTGTTTGTCATTTTGACCTTCAGGAACAAACCTTGCTAGAGACTACAGAGGTACACATTCCGGGTGTGCAGGTACCTCGACAGGAGGGGGCCACCATGGCCTTGGACAAGCTCGCATCCTTGGTCGAGGTCTTGCAGCAGGAGATAGCCGTGGAGACTTCAGATATTCCTGTGCCGGAAGCTGGGGTGCCACCAAAGGCAGGGATAGAAGAGGTTGTAAGTATAGGCTTTTTTTTCTTGAACCTTCCTCGGGCTATTGATTTATTTTGAGTTGAATAAGGTCATGCCTCCCAAGGGGTCATGGAGGCTCATGCATCGATGGTCGAGCCTCCAGAAGAGGGAGAGATAACACCAGAGGGTAGCATAGTGCCGGTGGCTGAGGTAAGCATGGGGGCGTTTGGGCCCCTCTTTTATTTCTTCAAAATTTGATAGTTTGCCTGATGCGATAAGTGATTAACCCTGCCTCGTACGTCCAAGAAATGACGGTGCTCCCAGAAGTGCCTATCGCTCGGGCCCGTAGGGCTATTCCCAAATAGAGGGCATCTTTTGGCCCACAGATGGCGCGGAGGCTGACGTTACTTTTGGGACAGGATGCGGAGCCCTTGATGTCCCTTCTGCAATCGGGGGCCAGCCTGTGGCTTGCAGTCCCCCTTCTGCCTCTCCAAAAGCTAGTGACACCAGAGGAAGACTAGCCCCTGAAAAAGCTATTGGCAAGCCTCAATATAGCTCAGAGGGAGACTCAGGCAGGGGAGGCGACAGGTCCCTTAGAAGCAGTATTAGGCCCGATTCTACTTGACGCCCTTCCTTCGACCGAGGTCATGACTCTTGCACTTTCGGCCTGCGAAGCGATGGTGAGTCTGAGACTTTTCGAGGAAGTGGAGATGGAGATGGGAGCAAGTTCATCTGTCGTGGAGCCTGACTCGGTCCCTGTGGCGATTTGTTCTTCAGTTGAGGTAGCGGCTGAGGTTCTAGCAGTGCGGGAACCAGCAACGGGTCACAACTTTACCCCGACGGTGGAGTTGGGGCAGCACCTTATGATAGCGACATCAGGTGATCCCGCCATGGTCTCACCTTCTCCCTTTGTGGTGGTTGGGAAGGAGCTATCTTTTGAGGTAGAAGGATCCAACGACTTGGCTTCAACCCTCCCATCTTTGTCAGTCGTGGTGGACACAGAGCTGTGGGCAACTGTGGACAGCACCGTCGAATTCAACCCACCAGTCATTCCTTTAATAGGTCATGCTAATTCAGATCTGTCGATTCGGCAGACCCTACTGACACTGCGGTCGATGATCTTTGCTGATCCTTCACTTACGTACCGGGGAGTGCACATCGTGGTCGTGCAACTGACCGGGGCCCTGTAGATGATGGGTTACCCGTTGGAGGAATGGTCGTGATGAGTTCTGTTATTATTGAAATATGTAAACTGTCGCAAGTTCCTCAAGACACGAGCCCCTACCGAGATCGCAGCCATCAATGCCCAGAGGGACCAGTATCAGCGGGCCTTAGAGGTGCAGAGGGGAGACCGAGAGCAGCATCAGAGAGTCGTGGACAAGTGCCGTGACAGTATCCGCATCTTGACGAGCCAGATTAAGATGCTTAAGGGCTTGCTGGCCACGGTGGAGTCTGACCTCCCCGAAGCCGAGGCAACCATGGTCACCGGGGGTGAAGAACTGGCCATTACCGAGGTCGAAGTGGCCTCTATGACGATCGAGCTAGAGCGCCTCGAAGGCTAGGAGAACCGGCTATGCAAAATGGCAAACTTCCCTTGTGTCGAGATCCTTCCCCTCGTGGAGATCTTCCGGGGCATAGACTGAGTGCCGATCCTCCTTTTCCTCTCTTCTTTTTTTTCTTGACATGTAACACATGGGCATGCCCCAAAGCACATGTAGCTCTCTTTTCCTTTTTAGAAATAAAATACTATTCATCCATATGCCTCTTCTGTATGTATGGTAGTCCAAGATTTTTCCTTTCCTTCTTGCACCTCGGTAAAGTGCAGGCTTGTACTAGCAGTTCATTCGGGGAGTACCGCGGTGGGGTTCGCGAGGGTGCATAGGAGAGTGCTCGCCTCTCCAGAGGAGAGACAAGGGGACCACTCCACCATGTCTGCCACACGGTCTACCAAATGGTTTCGCTGGGGTGCTCGACCCGAGTAGGTTGATTCGACCTTAGAGGGACGGAGGGAAGAGTTTGTCTATACAATGGCCTGGACGGAAGGTCTCGGTCAAGAGTAGGTTGTTCGTCGCCTGAAGGGACGGAGAGGAAAGTTTATTCTTCAACTGATCTGGATGAGTGGTCCAACTCAGAAGGGTGTATTCATTACCTGAAGGGACGGAGAGAAGAGTTTATTCATGCAATGGCCTGGATGGAAGGTCTCGATCAAGAGTAGGTTGTTCGTTGCCTGCAGGGACGGAGAGAAGAGTTTATTCATGTAATGACCTAGACGGAAGGTCTCGGTCAAAGTGGGTTGTTCGCCACCCAAAGGGGCGGATGGGGTGTTCATTCGTCAGTGCCAATGGGGCGTCGAGGCTGACATGGTCTATTTGTCTCTTGAGATATTCGTCAGCACTGGGTCGGTGCCTACGCAAGGAGGGTGTTCATTCCTTTCTCCAAATGAAAGGTTCAAATAAGGTGTTCATTCACCGGTACATCTAGTCTCTGGACGACGATAGTCTCAGTGCTTCGACTGAGAGGTAAAGATAGAGAGGAAGCGAGCGACGCTAGTGCATCAGCTAGAATGTTCTGAGATCGAGGAGTATGGATATAGATCAGTTTGCAGAATTACCTCGCTAGGAGCATGACCAAATCTTGATACGGCTTAAGCTTCGGGTCGCGGGTGCGGTAAGTGGACAGAACCTACCGCAAAACGAGCTGAGAGTCTCCTATAATCTTCAAATGGCACGCGCCCAGGAGGTAGGCATGCTTCAATCCGGCTAGGAGAGCTTCATAGTCGACGATGTTATTAGTAGCGGGAAATTGGAGCTGATAAGCAAAAGGAATTGTCACCCCTTCCGGAGTGAGGAGGACAATGCCTATCCCTCGGCCTTGAGAATTTAGTGCACCGTCAAAGTGCAGAGACCAAGAGGGATAATGAGTGAGGGCAGAGAGATGCTCATCAGGGAAATCATCCTGAATAGAGTCAGTGCAGGGAATAGGAAGGTGGGCAAGATGCTCAGTGATGGCATATCCTTTGACTGCCTTCTGAACGATGAACGTGATATCCAACTGAGAGAGGAAGCTCTGCTAGTGAGCTAACCTTCTAGAAAGAACTAGCTTTTCAAAGAGATAGCAAATCGGGTCCATTCTAGAGATCAACCTAACTGGGTGGGCTAGGAAATAGTGTTTGTGCTTCTAAGCTACCTACACTAAGGCGGCACAAGTCTTCTCCATGGCGTTATATCTAGGCTCTGTCGGGTTAAATAACCTGGAGAGATAATAAGTTGCCTGCTCTTTTCCTTCATCGTCTACTTATGCTAAAACTGCCCCTAGGGAGTCCTCAATGACCAAAATATATAGGATAAGGGGTTTCCTAGGGATAGGAGGTTGCAAAATCGGGGGATTGGATAGATAGACCTTCAAGTCCTCATAGGCCTTCTGACAATCTTCATTCCATTCAAATTTAACCCCCACCTTTAGCAATTCATAGAACAGACGGCACCTCTGAGAGTGTTCAGATATGAATCTTCGAATGAATTGCAATCGTCCAATCAGTCCTTGAAGTTCCGTGATGTTCTTGGGCGGAGGCATGTCCATGACAGCCTTTCCTTTATTAGGATCAATCTGGATCTCCCGTTTGCTCACTATAAAGCCTAGCAATTTTTCTAAAGAGACTCCAAAAACACACTTCTTTGGATTCATTTTAAGCTTGAACTCCCTAACTCTCTACAGCACCTTAGCCAGAATAGCGGGGTGTTCGTCCTTAGTTCTTGACTTCATTAGGAATGTCATCCATGTAAGCTTTCATGTAGACATGCATCACATTGTGGAAAATGGCCATCATCACCCTTTGATAGGTGGCACTGGCATTCTTCAGACCGAACAGCATAACCACGTAACAATACGTGCCCCAGGGTGTGGTGAAGTAGGTTTTCTCTTGATCCTCGGGGCTCGCTGGGGGCAACTTTTGATGAATACCGCTGAACATACTGGGTCGGCTCAATCAAGAGACCCAGAATCAGAAGCCATAACTCCTTGCAGGTGCTAGGAGTAGGTCTACCCCCAAGAAATGACTCTCCAAGCAAAATTTGACACGGCTAGCATTAGTGAAGCCGATGATATTTAGGAAGCAGGGCTATCCCTAGCCTTTTCCTATAGCTCTCCTCGGGTAGAAATATCACCACCTCTTGTACTGATGAAGGAAGTTTCTGCTGAAACTAGTTGGGAAATGCCCGTTGTTGGAAAAGAGAGGGCCACCTCCACTGAAGGCAGGGTGATTCAA
This sequence comes from Amorphophallus titanum, assembly GCA_024336825.1. NCBI lineage: Eukaryota > Viridiplantae > Streptophyta > Magnoliopsida > Alismatales > Araceae > Amorphophallus > Amorphophallus titanum. The sequence continues at coordinate 1,914,093 of JANBPO010004058.1, forward strand.
GAGGGCGAGGGGGCAGGGTTGTCTTCATATGTCACAAAATTGCAATGCTATTCCTCCAGCTCAGCAAGAAATAACTATCAATCCTTTGAGGTTGCCAACACATTAGTGGAGGCCAAAGCTGCTAGCTCATCCGTAAAAATCACAACCGTAGAGGACCTATTGACAGAACAATTCATACAGTCGCCACCAGCTCAATTAGAAGCTCCTGACGAGGTCCGGGGGAAACAAGATGAAGGGATCGAGGTGCTCAAGCTCGAAGTTGACATTTTAGACTTCATTGATCTCCAGCCAACTCCCCCAAAAATAGAAAACGGAGGCCAAGCATTATCGACGAGCTAATAGAGGTCAACCTGGGAGATGAGGATGATCCTAGGCCAACCTTTTTCAGTGCTCAGCTACCTTCTGAAGAGCAAAAGTGGTACATCCAGCTGCTACAAGAATACCGAGATTATTTTGCCTGGACTTACAAGGAGATGTCAGGACTCAGCCCTGTAGTTTCACAGCATGAGCTGGCTATAAACCCTAAGCCCGAGCCAATAAAGCAGTCGCCACGACGCATGAGGCCAGAACTTATCACTAAGATATGCAAAGAAGTAGACAAACTCATTGACGTGGGTTTTGTCGAAGAAAATCAATATACTACGTGGCTGGCTAATATTGTGCCCGTGAAAAAGAAGAGTGGACAGATCCGGATATGTGTAGACTTTCGAGATTTGAATAAAGCATGTCCCAAAGATGACTTTTCGGTGCCAATAACAAAAGTCATGGTTGATGCCACAACTGGCCATGAAGCCCTGTCGTTTATGGATGGATCATCTGATTATAATCAGATATGGATCGCGGAGCATGACTGGGTCCACACGGCCTTTCGAACACCTAAAGCCATTTATCACAATAAAAGGATGTCGTTCGGATTAAAGAACGCCAACGCGACTTACCAGCATGCAATGACCAGAATATTTGATGAGCTGCTCCACCATAAGGTCGAGTGATACATAGATGACTTGGTGGTCAAGACCAAGTAAAAAGAGGGCCATATATAGAACCTTCGAGTCATATTTTAGAGGCTCAAGTAGTACGAACTGAAGATGAACCCCATGAAGTGCGCATTCGGAGTGTCGAGTTTTTACCAGAAGCTATCAATGATGTTTCAATAGCTAAACAAACAAGTTAGTAAGATGAAAGTTAACTTGTTAATTCAATTTATCATATAAAAACCCTTTGGTTGTCATCATCAAAACCAGGGGGACAGCAAAAACTCATCCAGGGCAGATCGTAGGTCAGAAAGTTGGGTGGCCACAAGGCGTCGGTCCTGAAGTTCTTCCCACTGGACCATCAGTGGGACCACCTGGGCCCTATCTCGTAGGATCATCCCACAGTCCAATGGGAAGTGAAGGTATCCCCAAATCTGAGAGAGCAACCCAAACTAATCATGAACAAACAAACAAGTATTTAATGAATAGTAGATTTGGTATAAGCTCACACCTATAGAAAGGGAGTAAAACTGCCCAGGTTCCCCAAACTTGGTCTAACTGGATCCATATAGGCAAAAAGATGTGCTAGCATCTCTCTCCCCCACGCTAGTCGGGGTCCCCACTCCAGGTCATGGATTAGCAGCAAATACTTCAAATTTACATCATTGGAGGAGGTCGCAAACAAGAGTTGGCCGAAGAAGTAGAGGAGAAAGATCCGAACCTCCTGGAGCTCGTGCTTCTCCCTTGATCTGATCTACTATCGAATGCTCTGAAGGTAGGCACCCGAGTCCTCTAGTGGTCTGCGGACCATGCCACCCAACCCCATCATTGCACTGAGCCTGTCGAGAGGTAGAGTGGTCACCGGTCTCGCAGTACAAACTAGCCACACGCCCAGTAATCGATCAATCTCCTGCCTGTAATCCCTTAACTCTTGGCCCAATACTGGGGCCCCGGCCACTGGTAGTCCAGTCAAGTAAGCCACGTCCTCGAGCGTGGGGATCATATGCCCCCACGGAATCATAAAAGCCCGACAGCTGTCCATCCACCTCTCCCTCTGTGTGGTCAAGGGCGTAGCATCAACAGAGAAGGGTGTGATCCGGAAGAATGAAGCGAATCTGAGCCAATCCACTATCCATCTCTGCTCGTGAGGAAGGGCATGGTACCACGCCCACACTAAATCACATGAAACGCGGGCTCGGATCCTCTGCCTAAGCTGCAAAACACCACAATAAACACACAAAATCATCGAACATCAGTTACAAATCCATTTCATTTAAACCCCAGCCCTGAGAGCTGGGCGGCCAAAATGCTGGCCGCCTAGTCTCCTGGGTGGCCTGGTCACTGGCCTCCTAGACCTGATGGGCGGCTAGGACCCTTGCTGCCTTGCCCTGTGGACGGCCACAACCCTGGCACCCACAGGCTTCAAACCCCATTTCATCTTCCACCACACCAGTTCCATTCCTAATCAAAATAGAATCAAATGAAACACAAAAAGAATACACGAAAGTACCCTTGGGCGTGGTGCCTTAGCCTCAGCCTCCCCGACCTCTGCTGTGGGGGAACTTTCCTAACCCTCGGAGCCATCCTCATCCTCCTCACCGCTAGGGAATATAATAAAAAATAATAATAATAAAAAGGAGTGATAAACAAAATCAAATCAAATAAAATAATAATAGCATGATGAAGCCTGCTCTGCAACCTCGTCTCTCCCCAAGACCCGGTGCAAAGGGAATATCAATGCCGCCCTCTCCAGGTCAGGTTCGGACCTTGGGAATTACACCAATATGGCCGTGATCCGATGCTACTCTGGGCTGACAAGTCTGTCAGACCGGACTCATTTCCCATTGGGATTCCTCTCCGCTCTTTTGTTGAAATTGCTGTAAACTCGGCATACATTTGCAGAGATTTATTTCCATTTTCGCCATACCTTCAATGCATGGACCTTTGTCTGAACATAAATTGGTCCGTGAGTGACTGACAAATCTAAATGTTCGTATCTCAATGCGGGCTCCTAGCATAGTTCATCCTTTTCTATCTTCTTGCAATTAGTATCACCTCTTTTAGGTCGCAAGGCCCTTACTTCTGGTAATTAATTAATGGTTTTCTCTCGTATGGGGGATGTAAATAACGTCGTGGCCTTTATGATACGGTGGGTATTGGTCCCAACCCGAATCACACAATCATCTGACAGAGTCAGATTGAGCGCACCATGGGCTTCTAGGAAGCTCAAAAAAATCGTCACTTAGTGACAGGCACGCCCACGTACTTAACAAACCAATAAACAAATAAACCAATGATTTAATAAAAAGTGCGACCACAAGTCTGGTACGACCGGTGGGATCGATCCACCTTCATCTCTTTGCCAGAACTAAGGGCCCTGCGGCCCCCTTCTTATAATACTAATTGCTTTACTTTACAAATGTAGGAAAAAAATTACACTTTGACAATAGGCATGGCAGTCACTTTTGGCCCCCCGGTCGTCGAGAGCTACATCAGGGACAGCTACCTGGCCATTCCTCTCTATTTCGGGAGCTTCCCTGCATGGTGGGCTTCCCTAATTTCCTTGGGGTGGCCTTTGTGAACCTGCTGGATGTAGAGGCGTCTGATGTGTCTGGGGACAACACTCCCACCTAGGGAGCCATCAAAGCTACTATCGGTCGATCATCGGCCAAGACCGCCAAGACTGTCCAGGAGGGGACATTGAGCTGCCACTTGCTCCATGCACCAGACTGCCGGGCCATCCCGTCAAGGATCGACATCCCACCAGAGGTGGATCTGGAGAAGCCACGCCGCTATTGCACCCAAGGGGGGAACCTCCAACTCTGGTAAGTCCATTATTGTCGGAAGCATGTGAGTCCATCTAAATGGATGAAGATCTAAGGCGATCCCAGAGCAGGTCGTGCCTACTGTCCCAGTGCAGAACTCCTTCCGGCCACTGGAGAAGATGAAGAACAAGACAACGCCTACAACCCCGGCCAAAGCGTCGAAGAATACACTGGCCCACAGGCCGGCCAAACTCAAGCAAGTCTGGATCCCCAGGGGAGCCCAGACTACTTCACCCGCCGAACAACTGGTTAAGTGTTCGAGTGTGTGTCTTATTATAACATCTGTTCAACCAAGTCAGATTGATTTCATTTCCGCACAACTTTCAGTTATAGAATTTTAATTGGGTAAATTTGTTAAAAGATCCATTCATCCCCTCTCTGGATCTATTTTCGTGTACCACCTGTTCTAACATGGAATTCAAGGTCTATTCTTCTATTGTCGGCATAACTCTTTTGCCGTGATTGAGTAATTTTCAGCCTTCCTCGGATCAACTGGATATTGTGAGTTGTATCTTGAATAATATCAGGACCCAACAATCCTTTGTCTCCAACCTCACTCCAGCATAGAGGTGATCTACAACTCCTATCATATAGTGCTTCAAAAGACACCATTTGAATGCTAGACTGATAACTATTATTATATGTAAATTCAAACAAAGGTAGGTGCTCATGCCAACTTCCACCAAAATCTATCATACAGGCTCTCAACATATCTTCAACGATCTGGAACGTCCCCTCAGTTTGTCCATCTATTTGAGGGTGAAAGGATGTGCTAAAGTTCAGCCTAGTACCCAAAGATGATTGCAAAACCTTCCAGATATGAGAAGTGAATCTCGGATCTCTATCCGAAATAATAGAAGTTAGAATACCATGTAGCCTCGCAACCTCCTTGATGCATAGTGCATCTAGAACAACCACAGTCCATCTGCTTTTGATGGGTAAGAAGTGAGTGGACTTAGTTAATTACTCCACAATCACCCATATAGCTTCAAATCCACTTCCAGTCTTCGACAATCCAACAATAAAATCCATGCAAATACTATCCCATTTTCACTCTGGTATCTCGAGAGGTTTTAGCTCCCAGGAGGATTGGGATGTTTAGCCTTAACTTGTTGGCAAACCAAACATCGGCTCACAAACTTCGGCTACCTCCCTTTTCATATTAGGCCACCAGAAGGTTCTTTTTAGATCTTGATACATTTTTGTGGCACCTGAATGAATGGTCTACCGTGATCGATGTGCCTCCTTCATGATTTTGTCATTGACGGCAGAACAATCAGGCACACAAGTTCTTCCTTGAAAAAGCACCCTTGCATCATTAGCCAAAAGGAAGTCCAGTCATTGATCTAATTTCTCTTCAATTTTAACAATCAATAGATCCTCACCTTGGAACTCTTTAATCTTCGAGAGTAACTTGGATTGGAGCCTAACATTTACAATTAAGACTTTCTCTCCCTTCTCCTCCACATTGAGGTGTAAGCTTGCCATTTGCTCTAACAAGTGCCATTCTTTAATCATCAGGCTTGATAATAATGTCATCGGCTTCCTGCTAAAAGTATCTGCTACTGCATTACCTTTTCCTGGAAGGTATTGTATAGAGAAATTGAAATACTTCAAGTACTCTAGCCACCTTCTTTGCCTCATATTTAGTTCTTTTTGAGAGAATAGATACTTGAGGCTCTTATGGTCAGAATACAAAGATAAAGTATACCTAGACACACTCTTCCCATTGCGTATTGTAATTGGGAGTCAAAATACATCCTATTTCTCATTCTATGATAGTTCATCTATAAAAATAAAGTAATAGATTAGCATAAATACTTAAGTAAATTCTATATCTCATCTTCATGAAATCAAAAAGGCCAACCTCTACTTCCGCCTGAAGTCTCTTTTCTGATGTCCTCGATAAACGACCAATGACTTTTAAAGTGCCTTGAAGCATCTCGGGATTAACATGTGCATTGGCATTGTACATAAATCGAGGGTATATACACACTGCTTATCAATCCAGAGGAGATCCAACACTGCAAAGAGTGATTGCCGGGTCTGACCAACCGACCATAGCTCCAAACTAGTAGCAACTCGGCATCGGTGCAAAGTCACTTCAAGGTGAAGAGGACATTCCCACAATAGAAGTGGGAGGGATTACAGAAGGAGCAGTCGGGGTCCCCACGACTCTAGCCCTTGCCACTAAATTGGCATTAGTGGAAGCTGACCACGCCAGAGATGGTGGCCAACCACTCCCTGTTGTTGAAGCTCAAGCTACGGCGCCCTTGCCAGAGGTTGGGGGAGAGGTTGCTGTTATTGACACCTCCTCTACTGCGCTAACTGTCGGGGCTGGTCCCAGTGCGGGTGCCATGTAGGACATGCCATCGTTGTCTTCAGAACTGAACAATGATATTTGGGCCATGGTCGACAATCGTGTAGAATTTCATCTTCTTGATATGCCCTCACTAGGTCAGCAATTATCAAGCAACCTAGTATGGCGATATTTAGAGATGCTGAGGCAAACTGTGACAACCTGCCAGAACTTGTCTTACGTGCAGCTACGGGGCCTAGTGGAGCACCTCTCCTGCAAGCTATTGACTTTTGGCTACCCCATGGAGGACTAGATGCAATGAGTGATTCTTCTCTTGAAGTACGTAAACAGAAGGGAGCTCATCGGCCATGGTCTAGCAGACCAACTGACGGCCATAAAATTTGAGCGAGCACAGTGTCAAACCACCCTCGAGTCATTGAGGGGGACTGCCCGATTGAAGGGGGTTGCCGCAGATGCTTCTACTCAATGCCACACTTCTCTAAAAGCTCAGATAGCTGAACTGCATGCCGAACTCACCCGGGCTGAAGAAAAACTAGAGTCGACTGAACAGCTGCAAGTGCAGAACATAGAGGCAGAGCTGGCAAAAGGGCAAGCCACGTCGCTTGAGGAGAAACTGACACAGCTGCAGACTGAAGAGTCCCATTTACAGGAGTTGATCTGTCATCCCTCTCTGGGGATTTTGGAGTTTGAGGACATCTTCCGTCGTTCATTGATGTAGTTATTTTATTTTCCCCCTTTTCTGTGAATCTTCATGTATCTTGGGGGATGTACTATGTGCTCTCCTTTTTATGCAAATGAAAATTTCTCATCATCTACTTTGCACATTTGCTACTCAAACAAGCATCAATCAAACCATTCCATTCTTTTATTCATAATCAAGCATCTCAAATCCATGAGCATCTCTACATCACCAATCAAACAAAAAGAAAAATTATTCAATCCTCAACTGGGCATCCCTGCGAGGTCTAATCTCTCTCAGCTCTCTCACGTAGGCCTGACACTCCTCTGGAATCTCTGCCACCTACGTCGGTAGGGTGCATACCCTATTGACCTCCCACATGATCAGGGCACTCCTGACCGCCTGCTCATCATCTTCTGTCTCAAACCTCCTCACCTGTAGTGCAAGAAGATGGGGTAGCGCTAGAACTATAGTCCAGGGGATTCCAACCTATAGGAAGCACCTGTGGGGGCTGTACATTGCCAGAGCGGTGTCCCCCATGAGTCTCAAGTCCAACCCAAGCCTCCTAGGAAGCTTGAGGGTAGTGCCTTGGAAGAAGGAAGGGTGCACCACGAACCGGTCCAGGGGGAAAGTGTTGATGTAGAGGCGCCATTCGTCCCTCATCTTCTTATCTGCTGTCCTGCACTCACCCTATGGAGAGAATCTGAAAGCGCCACCAATGAAGAAGAGTGGGTGGCACCCAAAGATCCAGCTAATAGTGGAGACATCCTCCCTTGGCAAGAACTTCAGTCTAACCCCCATCCAGCACTCTAAGAGAATCATAGAGCCAAAGTGTGGACCCCCTAGAGCAGCTGAGCTAAGACCCTCATATAAGTAAGAAATGATAGCCTGGGAGATGGAAAGACCCTGTCACAGCCCACTGATGGTACTAAGAATGGGAATATCCAGGACGTGGTCAGCAGTGGGGAAGAGTATGGCCCCGCACAGGAAAATGGAAGCGGCCTTGGCTATGGCTTCATCACACCCACACTTATTCTTGCAATGTGCTATAACCCACTAGCTCAAGGGTAACAAATGAATCTGGTGTGGGCTCACTATGGTGCGGATGTCCTTGGTACTAGGTATGAACTCCCCTAAAATGAGGGTAGGATCTGTAGGGGCAATCGTATGACAAACTAAGTCTTCCTCCCCTAAAAGGACAGGTAGGTCTCTACCTCCTCTAAAAGGATGGTGACCTCAAAGGAAGGGAAGATAAAGGTATGTGTTTGAGGATGCCATATTTCTACTAAAGCCGAAATACTGTACCAATCTAGGGAAAGCTTGGGTAATTCTTGGCAAGGACTAAAAGAGGATGCAAATGCCAAGATCTAAGGATGGAAGTCACTGCTATAGGTAGCTCACGGATCATGGGAGACATCCACTTCAAGGTGGAGTAGCGCCTAGGACCAGGAAGGAGCTGAGGTGATAGAAGGAAAAAGGAAGAGAAAGAGAAGAGAGGAAGAATATAAGCTTTTCAAGAAATTGAATGATTAAAATAAAATTGTATTCACTTAATTACCTCCCTCAAAGGGCTGGAGCTCAAGTGCCTTGGGATAGTAGTCAGTCGCTGCAGCACTCTGTGCTCCTTCCTAGCTGACTTTGACCCATCATAAGCAGCCCCATCCATAGAGCTTCCTTCAAGGGCCCTCTTCATGGTATTTTGGGGAGGATTAGCAAGATTTTCAAGGCTTGAGAGAGGGGTGTTGTGTGAAGGATGAGTTTAGAGTACCCTCCTATTTATAGAACCCAATTTGTGGCCTAATCCCACTAGGATCGAGGTAGGATAACTCTAAATCAGGTTAGGATGGACTTTGGCATGAATTGGGACTCTCTACCCTCGGGTTTGTACTCTCCAAGAGAGTCCCGATCGGAGCTACCAGGGTTTCTTTGTACGCGGTCTATCATTCGACCACATGAGCATAATCACGGTCTGAAAGGGACCGTTTTTACATCTTCTACACACTTCGCCTCGTGACAGTCTAAACGGCCTTGTAAAGATGGTGTTTCAAACCTCACGGTCAAGGAGAGACTGTCTTTTCTTTCTAAGCGGTCCACTGGGGACCGTTTACAACCTGCTTTGGGCCCATGGCCAAACAAACCTCCGCAGTCTACTTTGAGACCGTCTACATCATGGAGCAGCCTTTTATATGACCGTTTATATCCCTGTGCCTTGGTTTTGCCTTCCTTGCATCATTCCATTCAAGGTTTTTTCATCATTCTCTCTCTCACTCACCCATGTCAGCTTAGGCTTCGTTGTTAGTCTGTTAATGTCAAGCATATACACATTGACGCATTCACACATAACATTCATATGTGAAATCAAAACCAAAAAAAACATGTCATACCACTATCATATCATAGCATCCATATGCACATAAGTCACGTCATGGGGTACATCAGGCCTGTCCCTCTTGGCCTCTGCTGTCTCCCGTCCCCTCATGCCTCTTCGATGGCGGGGCCATCGCTGTGCTCGACTCCTCCTGGTGCCATCGGTGCCACTCCTCCTCCTCGTTCCTCTGGCGGCCGGAGGAACTCATGAAGTACCCGCGAAAGGAGCTTTGTGTGTAGTGCGTACTGTCACTCGGAGCCCCGCTACGCTCTTTCGTGCGTATGGCTCATCCTCTCAAATGCCCGTACCTCTCCTCTCAGCTCGACTGCCTCTATCCGAGCCTACTCCGCCTCTGCGCGAGATCACTCCGCCTCAGCTTGGTAGCGATCTGCCGATGATGCCTCGGCCTGACTGCACTCTAGCTCCGCTCAGAGAAGCACCAGCTCTGTCAAGATTACTGTGCGACTGCGCTCCACCTCCTCCATCAGGCGAGTGACCTCACCCAGGGCCATCATTAGCTCAGTCGTCTGCATGTGCATGCATCATGGTCAGTTAATTACATTTCATAATCATAATTAACAAGGGGGAAGCGTAGCTATTTGCTTACCCCCTCGGTCAGTGCCACCTCGGTCACCTCGGCCAGTCCCACCATCCTGGTGAACTCTGCATCCCGCTTGGCACTATCCCTGGGTGGCTCGGAGGAGGAAGCCGGTGTGTCAGCTCCCTGACGCTAGGTCCCCTTGGCTCGCTGCATTTAGAAGTCTAGGTCAGTCAACATCATAAGCATATGCACAATAGAGTTTTGAGTTCAGTGAAACTCACTAGGAGGTCCGACGCCTATCGGAGCTCGTCTCACTCCTGGACAGTGGAGTGGAGGAGTCCCTGGAGCTCGGTGATCCGCTCCTGGGGGTCGAGCTACATATAGAAGGTCAAATGTTAATGCATCATAACCATAAAAGCATATTAAAAAGCATAGAGTTTAGAGTCATACCAGTCATCGAGGGCCACGAACGACCTAGTCTTCGTAGCGCTGGGCGTAGGCCGTCAAATAGGACTCCTCGCTCTCTGCTCGGGCGGCTACCACTCACCCGAGTGTCGTCCAGTCCTGGATCTACTCGGCTACTCGAGCAGTCCAGTCGATCTCCGTCGCCAGGCCCCGTGCGTGCTGACTGACCCGCTCCTCTAGCTTTTCAGGCATCGGGAAGTCGACCGCTGCCTGGTGGACCCTGATGGTCCTCATCACGAGCCAGTGGTAGAGAAACTCCACTGTGTTCATGTAGTGGAGCCAGATATCCCTCCCCACGTAAGCCAGGGCCGCCACGACCCACGGCTGGCCCTCGTGCCCCTCACCCTGGGAGGGCATCCACCAGACCTACCAAATAGGCAAAAATGCATCAACATAAAAAGCATATCATTGCATTAATGCAAAGTTTAAGTTCAGAACCTTACTGAGGCATAGGGCAGGGTGTTGAGGTTGTCTTAGATCTCCCAGACCTGGCGTCGTTGGGATCCGACCTGTAATGCCCATGCCTTAATGGATCCTTAATGGTTCGGATCTAGGCGTGATTCTGTCAGTTCTGCCCATTTTTATGGATTTTTTAGATAATTAATTGCATTTCACTTTTCTTCTCTTAGCATCAACTAAGGACAGGTGGGCCCACCCCGGATCCTCCTGCCCTTGCTGTAGATGAGTAACGTGACTCACAACGAGAGTGAAGACCCCGAGGGCAAGCCTACGAGGGGCATGCGACCCGAGCCGGTACTCTGTCTAAATCGGGACGACCGATTAGAGAGGGAAACCTCGAGGCTAGCATACGAGGGGCACCCGTCTCACGGCCACCACGAAGTCCATTAAGGACCGTGGATCTCTACCTGTCGGGATTAACCCAATTTGATATTCACCCAGTCATCCGTGAGAGATTCGCCACTAACAGGCGGATCCCATGGGCACAACGGTGTTGTGGTCAAATGATAATAATGTTTTCCCCCTCTTGGACCATCACGACTTACTATTGAGATGGTTGAAACGGCGCGGCAGAAAACTCTTGCGGACGAGCATTAGCACATTTGTATTAGGTCAACCAAAAAGGGACTTGGAAAATGGCGACGGATGGTAAAGGGGGGACCTCATTCTCCCCTATTTATACTGTAGAACAGTGGAAAAGGTGAGGGGATGATTCGCGCGTGACTCCGTCGATAAATCAGTCTAGCATTCTGTTGGAACAGAAACTCTCCTGGGGAGGGAAAGCTTTCGCTGTAGCCCAGGGACACCCAAGGGCGTGTTCGGCGTCGGGGAAACAGAGCAACGTGTACACATGAATTGGTAGTCCGCATGGACCCATGGGGAGAATGGCAGGTTGTTAAATCCGGCGCCGGCACTGTAGCATGGCGCCGATTCAAGGGTTGTGGTGATAATGCACGTGGAAGAAAAGGGGGAGGGGTGGTGCAACGATGCATAATCAAAGTAATGTTAAGCCACGCAGCACGGTTGATGCACTTGCACACTTACTCATTCAATTAGTATAGAGGGAAATTACAAACTTAAACTATGGACGCCGGCATTGTCGCTCGGTCGTCGATGGTGCCGAGTAAAGTAAGAAGCTACAGGGGAAAAAGGGGGAGGAGAAAAGAAGAAAACGCTGTTACCGCGTATACTCATACTATCCATTCCACGGACAGGGAACAGGTATATGCATTACAACATTCGGCGCCGGCGCTGTTGCTCGGGCCTCATTCTATTGCTTGCTGAGAAGCCTCACAGAGGAAGAAGGGGAGGAGAAGATGATGAGAAGGGGGGAAATGACGGGCTCATATCATCACCCCCCCCTCTCTCTCGATTACATTGCACCAGAAAGGAAAAGAAAGGAGCAAGTTCACTGAAAGAAACTACGGAGACCCACCTATGCAGAGAAAACTACGAAGGCTTTCTTCTCCGGCGCCGGGAGCTTCGAGTGGGACAGAGAACACTGGTGGCCGCGGGGAAGAACTCTCTGAATTCCTCTCCAAGAAACTCTTCTCTCCCCTCCTTTTCTTTTTTTTTTTTCTTCTTCTTCTTCTATTCTCCGGCCCTTCAGATCATGGCTCAAGCTGGCGCCAGGGTTGGCGTAGGAAATTTGCATGGAAGTTTTCAGAGTTTAAATCCTCCCCGATTCTCTAGATCCACTAACCCCGATGAAACAGAAAATTGGATCGATGAGATGAACCATATATTTGAGGTCATGCAATGCACTGACCAAGAGAAGGTCCGTCTTGCCACATTCCAATTGAACAAGGATGTACGTACTTTGTAGAAGGCCACCCTAGCACAACCTCAAATAGCACAGTTTACACAAGATGGATTTCTTACACTTTTCTGAGCAAAATACTTCTCTAAACATGTCAAGGAGAGGAAGGCTACGGAATTTGCCTCCCTAATGTTGGGACTCCTCTGGTCTATTAGGTAGTAGCTTGAGGAGATTGTTGGGACTCCTCTGATTTGACCAGCAGCAGACTTGTGCTAATTGGTTTTGATGATTGGCAAATAGTTTAATGACTGGCAACAGTAGTCTTGATGATCGGCAACAGATGATTGGCAACAATGGTTTTTATTATTGGCAACTATGTATTATTTAGTGTGTTGCATATGAAACATATTCGAGTCCGTGCAGGTTTCCTACCTTGGCCACATAAAGTCTGTGTAGGTTTCCTGCCTTGGCCACATAAAGTCCGTGCATGTTTCTTACCTTGGGACTCAAAGACTGTGACTGTTAGTCCCTCAAAGACTGTGTCTGCCTCGAAGATCGAGTCTGTCGATTATCCCTGACGGACCTCCCCTTGTGCGTCACGTTGTGTAACTCCCCTAGCCTGGTGCATTACATGGTTCGTGTTAGGCTTTTCGGCCCGTTGGCCCTGATGTCCCTCTCTTGGTGCATTAGGTGGTCTAGCATGCCTATGTTGGTGCGTTACGTGGTCTGAGTTTTAGTTTTAGGCCTGTTTGCCCTGACGCCCCTACCCTGGTGCGTCAGAGCAGGTAACGCCCCTATAGAGGTGCGTTACAATCATTTTGTTGGCCGTGATGGCCGTTGTTCGGTTCTGTGTTTGTTCATGTGTTGGTCTGTCTTAGGTTTGTGCTTTGGGACGGTGTCTGCGTGTCGGTGATTTCTAGATCGGTCGGTTCAGGTGACTTGGTGTGGTCTTTTCCTTGACTGCCACAGTTTCCTAATAATTTGATCTAGACCTGACAGTGTCCTTTACTCTGGTCTTGCAACGGCTTTCCTTGACTGCCGGGTTCGCCTAGCGGTTGAGTGATAGTTCGCTCTTCACAGAGTGTAGTTGTTGTCCACCGCTCTGATTTTTGCTTGTCTTGGCTTGATCTCGTGGTTTGCTTGTGACCCGTGGGTGTCTATTGACATCCTATGAGGGCAGTGACCATGATGGGACGGCCAGGAGTATTTGTGCATGCAGTATGTGTGTCTGTGGTGTCTGTATGTATGTGTCGTGATGGGTTTCGGTCAACCTGGTGAGACCAGGGGTTGACATGTGTTTTTCAAAATTATCTTTGAAATTTTACCCAAATATTAAACCTTACCTTAAAAAAAGGAGTGGATGTCTTGCCAAGGCAAGCTAGACAGGCCCGAGGTGGCCTATGTGCACTAAGGCAGCCAAGTGAATGCCTTAGTGGGCTGCTCGCCTAGGCGCCTAGTCACCTTGGAGCGCCTTGCCGCCAAGGCGACGCCTTGAAAACAATGGGGATGGGTAGGCAGCCCGAAAGAGGCATGCATGGGCCAGACTCGAAAAAAGGAAAGATAGATTTGACAGTCCTAGTGGGACGTTTAGATCAAACTCAAAGGCCGATAGGTAGGATAGGCTGGCATCCCGAAAGGGGACGCATGTGCTGAACCCTAAAGATGAAATGATAGATTTGACAATCCGGGTGGGACATTTAAATCAAACCCAAAAGCCGATAGACAAATAGGGTTGGCAGCCCGAAAGGGGACGCATAGGTTAGACCCGAAAGATCAAAAGATGGATTTGACAGCTCTAGTGGGACGTGCGCGTCAAACCCGAAGGCCAATAGGTGGAATGGGTTGGCAGCCCGAAAGGGGATGTGTCACGCCCCGAGATATATGTACAGCGGAAGAATATCAGGAATGTGAACAGTCGGCAATACGCCTCAAGCTAGCAATATAATCAGAGCGTAAATCATTCAACCATAGATGAATGGACACAATGTGATGTACTCAAAATTCTCAATTTATTGAATAATAATCAAAGTTTACATCAATACTTGACTCTCTTGACACACTTGACTTAATAAAAAGAAAAATTACATAACATGACTCAATAAAGGGAAAATTACATGATATGACTCCAACTAACTTAAGGACTCATGACACTCTAAGTCTTCTCCCGAGTCTTTAATCATCACTCTCAGACCCATCATCAAAATACTTAGAATCTGATCCACTAGAGTTTCCTAGAAATATTGAAAAAGTAGGGTAATGAACACACTTGTCTAGTCGGTATCTTTGTATGAACATGAAGACATAGTTTAAGTAATTAAAAATTTAGCTCTAGAATATAAGGTAAAAGAAATGCGATAAAGCATACGATATAAAGTCAAAGTAACAACACAAGTATCAAGACATAAAAGATATGAGTATCCATGTAGAATTAGAGCATGATCAAGAAGGAATATAATCATGAATGTAACTTGGCCTTTCATGAATGAGAATGTACTTTTCATAACCATAAAGGCTATGCATTAAAAAGTCATATAACAAGAATGTACTATCAAGTATGTAAATTCACAAGATGGCCACGTGGGTTTGACCTGTTTATAAAAAAAGTACTCCCGGTGCAATATGATGCCAGTGTTCATCATACCCCATGGTTTATAGTATGTTTTCGGCTATCTGTCGATGGGGTTAGCGTTGAGCCCTTGGACACTGTCCGTGCCCGCTCTTGCATCTTCAAGTTATAGATCAAGCTACTTTCACACAACATGACACAGCTGATCACAGCGATAGCAGACTACCGGCAAGGAACACGGTACACTGGGGTGACTGCCACCACACCTCGGACATGGTCTCAACTGACTCACGGAAAACTCTAGGCACTGTTGAAAAGGAGGGACAGACTGCTGGACAGAATCAGAAGACGCCGATTGCTATTGTACAAAATCCAAAGATGCTTGACGGTTTAATCGCTTCTTAGACTTTCTAAACATCCGCCTGGAAGTGCCACTAGAGGTAGGCGCAATAGACGGAACCCCAGGCGCAGACGGCTGAAAAGACTACTAAAATGGTACAACCGGCTGAGCAACACTGGACTAAGAAAACCCTGCAGACCTTGCCAAATCAAGCACAACCGCGACAGCTGCCTAGTATGCATCATCCATGACATTCACACGGGTACCAAGCAGCGGCACTCTCAATTCGACTTTTAAACCATGGAGAAATTGTTCGATCTTTAAGGCTTCATCAGCGATAATACGCGGCGCATACTGACCCAACTCAATGAACTTGCTCCGATACTGTAACACGATCATCTCACCTTGAACCAAATCTAGGAATTGGTGCATCTTATCCATTCGAAGACAGGTCGTACTGTAAGTGCGCTCGAAGGTAGTCATGAACTCTGTCCAGGTGATCTAACGAACTGGTCAGGAACAGAAAGCAACTTCCCACTCCAAACTCCACCACATCAATGCTACACCCTGAAGTTGAAAGGTAGCAAGCCTGACCATCTCATCCCCCGCGCATCCCATCGATCAGAACACACGCTCAGTCATCTCAATCCAAATCCTGGCAGCATCCGGATCTG
The DNA here is from genome assembly GCA_024336825.1 of Amorphophallus titanum. Taxonomy (NCBI): domain Eukaryota; kingdom Viridiplantae; phylum Streptophyta; class Magnoliopsida; order Alismatales; family Araceae; genus Amorphophallus; species Amorphophallus titanum. Next base: position 1,930,063 of record JANBPO010004058.1, read on the forward strand.
ATTGACCTTCATAAGTCGGTGGGTGGAATAGCAGAAACTCCTTGAGTGCTCTACCACTGCCACTGGGTAAGTCATCTTGCGGAGCTAGAGCAGGCATGGCAAGGACAGGGACTTGCACAGTCGGGGGAGGAGCAGGCACGACAGGAGGAGGAACACTACCACTCTCTTCTTGGGGAACAAGAGCTCTTCTTTTACGGGGCGACATCTAAACCATATGACGATAGAAAACACATTAATAATCACAAAAAACACCCTAAGCCAGCAACAGACGACTCGACTGGACTTGTTCTGGACGGTCACATGCAATTTCAATTCCTTATACGATTCCCCAACGCTACTCTGAAACCAACTGTAACGACCCAGAGTTTAGGGTACCGATAACCCGATATAAATATCGGACTACCGTCACCAAGAATTGGGGACGCCACCCAAGAGGCTGATGAGGCCCCTGAAGGGTTAGTGGGGTTTGTCGAGGGAGCATATAACGAATTGGAATTACACCACGCATAGTATTAATTAGAACAGTAATTTAAACTGAAGTGCGGAAGTAAATAAAATATATCAGAGTGTTAGTCAATATACAGTAGTCCAGAATTTACAATTATTCAAGTCCGACAATAACAAAACAATCGAAGACCACTGGATCCCTAAGAGTAAAAGAAGTGTAGAGTCCAAAAAATCTCCAAGAATGCACCCCAACAGACAGCACACAAATTTACAGCTCAAATGATGTGAACAATATTCAGTTGAGGGGGCCGACCCAAAAGAAAAATGGTTGGGATGACTCCGGCTAAAGAACAGGAAGTCCTGGTTTCGATTCTGCATGGGGGTGGATGAACTGATGTGCTGAGGTTCCCCGCCTGCAGCCATCCGGCGTCTACTGGCAAAAGCCAGGTTTCCCTTGTCAACTAGAAAAACAATCTTCAGTTGAGGTCTTCCCAAAAACTGGAGGACTTCACTGGCAACCTGGCCTCCTCCACTATCTGACCATGAACAACTGCAATCACAAAAGTATTGCTCCTCAGGAAACAATTTCAGACATTTAACCTTTCCCTTCAAAAGATTCAAGTATCGACTTCTTTCAGGCACTTTCAAATCATATGTTCTTGAGTGTCCTAACAGTCTGTCTTACTACTGAAGTATCAGACTAGTTTGTTTCTATGTGTTATCTTATATACCTCAATTCTTTTATCTGGTAGGAAAAAAATCTCTCCTCTTTTTTTGGGATTTTTATTTATTAGTCCCTACAAATAAGCGTATTTCCTTAATAGTCCCTCAAATACAACTATTTCTTTTTTAGTCCTTGCAATCTTCGCCGCTTTCCTTAATAGTCCCTGCCATTCGATCCGGTAACCAGAGTGAAACCGAACACGAGTTAAATTAAGCCAAACCTAGTAAAAGACTAAACTACCCTTAGTTAAGATGTCGGCCCCACTGCTCAGCTGGCGGAAGGGGGGAGGAAGCCTACCGGGGTTCTGCTGGGCAGGGTGCCAGAGCACCCAGCAGTAAAGCAGCGACCAGGGGGGCAGCTGGGGAAGCAGGAGCCGTCCTCTTCGCAGCAGCTAGAGCAGTAGCGCCGCTGTGGGCAGAGGAAGCAGAGGTCGCCAGATCTGGAGAGATCCAGCATGTCAGAAACGAGGCACATGGAGTGGGTGGCGGACGCTGGCGGCAGGTTGAGGAAGAAGCAGCCGGGTTAGCCAAGGGGGCTGATGCAGGAAAGGCCCAGTCTGCATCAGTGCCTGCTGCAGGCGATGACGGCGGGGGCGAAGCAGGCCGGTGAAGCCAAGCATCCCTCTTTTGGGCAGCATAAGAAGGCGACACACCTGCAAAGGGGTGGCGGCGTAATGAGGGGGAGGAAGAAGGAGAAGAAGGCCGAGAGAAGGTCCATGGCGGGTGGGAGGGAGATGAGGAGGGAGATGAGAGGAAGGGCGGAGGGTGTCGGCTTCCCCCCTCTCTCTCTCTCTCTCTCTCTCTCTCTCTCACTCTCTCTCTCTCACACTCACACTATCTGCTGGTAGTAGTGGAAGTGCAAAAACCCGAGCGAGGACATCTTCTTCTTCATCTTCTTCTCATCCGGAGCTAGTTGACCCCCCCCCCCCCCCCCCCCCCCCCCCCCCCCCCCCCCCCCCCCCCCCCCCCCCCCCCCCCCCCCCCCCCCCCCGTGGTCGGCGGTGCGGCAGGGAAGGGAGGTGGTCGTCGGGGTGCCGGTGGCATGGGGGGTGGCTCCGGCGTGGCTGTGTGTGTGTGGGGGTGTTGAGGGTGCTCCCGGTGGTGTAGGTGGGGGGGAGAGGAAATGGGGACGGGGAGGGGGGAGCTTGGCTATGGCAGCAGCTCTTTCCAATGGATCTTAGAAGTTGGTCATGCATTCCAATAGGTGAAGCAGAAGATGACCCAGGCTCTTGTCCTTACTCCATACTACAAGAAGTTGTTCAAGGTTGACCGTGACGTCGCTTCAAATTGGCTTGTACCCAGTAGATCTGGCGCTTGGTCCTGTTTGTACAAGACGGGTGTGTCAAGGGAGGAGACGTGACATGACTATAGTGTGTCCTTGATGCGTTTGCATTTTCATGGTGAGATAGAATAAATCACACAAATCTGACCGCATACAACGCTTGTCCTAGTTCGGCTTAACCCTTGGGCCAGAGCTTGAGGTTAACCTTCGCAAGACTTTCAATAGATAACGTAATATATCCGACTGGTTGCTCCAGTGTCCAGTTTCACCAACCAGATGGGTACAAGCACCCCTTCTTCCACTCACACCCTTGAAGCCCCACCAGATCCTTGACGGCCTCTAGCTGACCTTAAGTAATAAGTAATTAGTAAGCACAAACTCCTGTTCTTCCACACATGAAAAGAGTACACACACACACACACACACATAATCGGTTTAATAACTCCTTCTCGTTCTTCTGTCAAGATCATTTTCCTCTTCATACCTATCACCGCCTTCTCCGACGGCGTGCTCTCTCCTCCACGATGGTCTGAGGTGTTGTTCCCTGGAGGCGGCGGGTGGGGATCCTACGGCGGAGGGATGCTCCTCGTAGCAGGGCGCAGTTCGATGTTGAAGCCATGAAGATCGTGTGGGCGGGGTCCCAGCACGCCTTCGACCTCGCCGACCGGATCTCGCGTCTCGTCGCCAGCGACCCTGTCAGTGACGCCCTTCGACCTTCCCCACTGTTCCCGCGTTCTTCAGTTCTATCTCGTTTTCTGTCCAGCGTGGATTTTGTGCTGCAAGTGATGAGTCGTCTGGGATTTTAGGTTATTTTCGAAAATTCTGGTGCTTTGTGCTTCCCTTGAGTTTATTGGTGATCCCCCCTTTCCATGCAGTGCGTCTCGATCTTACGAGTTTGATGGGGGTGTTGCTTAGGAAACCGAGATGAGGTCTATTTGTCTTCATTTTAGTCAATTGCAATTGCCGATCTTGTTCGATGCCAAATTCTGAAGTCAAGTGTGCTTCAGGTGACCGACGAAGTAAATTTTTTTGACAGTTTTGCGTTTTCAAGCCTTTGTTCTACGGCCAAGTACGATTTGAAGTGTTGATTCCCCACCCGGTCAGAAAAGTATTTACTGTTGAAGTGCTCCAAGAATTCTTCCCATAGAATTTGGTCGTGCGGTAAAGTAGGGAAGTGCCTTAAAGAGCAGTGCCTAGCCACGAAGGGATGTGGGGTGACGGCCCTGGCATGTGAAGTACCAGTCTATTATGGGGCATCGACGACTCTAGTGAAGGATGCAGAGAAGATGGCCTGGGGGGGCAACAACCACGCCAGGGCTGCGTGCCTGGACAGCAGTGACAACTACGACTACGGCGCCTACAAATGGACGGTCCCTCTGGTCACCAACAACAGCCGGCTAGAGAAGATCCTCCTCCCCATATTCTGGGGTCTCATGACCCTGAGGTAATTAATGAATTAATGCGTGATTAATGGGTTTGCGCATGCATGCCCCTCATCGATCAGTGTGCTGTGCGCTTCTCTGAGCCGATCTGAAGTCAAAATGTCGTCTCCCCTCCGCTGCCATGTTTTGCTTTCTCTCAGCACGTTTGGCAACCTGGAGAGCACCACCGAGTGGCTCGAAGTGGTCTTCAACATCATCGTCATCATGAGCGGCCTGATCCTGGTCACTATGTTGATAGGAAACATCAAGGTGAGCAATATATATATATATATATCTGATGAGTTCAGTACGTAGGGAGGAATACGTACGTACGCAGTCTTGCTCACCAGTGCGTGTGGACTAGCTAAACACCACAAGAGCTTAAACATTGGTCTAGCGATAATTAGGTTTATGACAGGAGCAAATACAGAACCCTTGTTAGTCATGGTAATTAACCTTGACGCTTTGATGCAAGATTTGATATGATCCGTTGTCCGCAAGATCGTACTTTCGCCAACATACATGGACGGTAGCTATATATTAGTTATTTAAGTTGATGGGGAACTAACTATATATTGCAGGTTCTTTAAAAAGGGTTAATTAGTTATATTTTCAGGCTATTTTTTGAGTACCGGATGCGTGCATATGTGCTGAAATGTCCCATTAATATATAGATAGGGGCACATGCATTACAGGTATTCTTGAACGCGACGACGTCCAAGAAGCAGGCGATGCACCTGAAGATGAGGAACATAGAGTGGTGGATGCGGCGGCGCCACCTGCCGCAGAGCTTCCGGCAGAGGGTGCGGCAGTACGAGAGGCAGCGGTGGGCGGCGATGCGTGGGGTGGACGAGTGCCGGATGATCCTTAACCTCCCGGAGGGCCTACGCAGGGACATCAAGTACCACCTCTGCCTCGACCTAGTCCGCCAGGTAATTAATGCTCCTTGAACAAAATAACATATATATATATAGCGGCACCCGAGGCATCGCCAAATTCACAACATTTTTAATTTGGAACCATGAAGAGGACGTACGCAAGCTACAACTCTGTGAGTTTTTTTTTGAAATTTTAGAAAGGAACTGATATTAGAGCAAATTAAGAGAGTTTACAACGTCCAGAATACATCTCAGGCATTGGCCTTGGTTGTGAACTTATACAAAGTGGCAAGGTAATTTGTTATGCTTCACGGCAACTGAAGCAACATGAAGAAAATTATCTAGTCCATGATTTGGAGTTAACTATTTTCATTTTTACTTTGAAAATATGGTGGCATTGCCTTTATGGGGGGAAGTTCACTATATTTTTGGACCACAAAAGTATGAAGTATCTCTTCACCCAAAAGGAGCTAAATATGAGGTAAAGAAGATGGCAGGAGTATCTCATGCACTTTGATTTTTTTATACAATATCATCTGGGTAAAAGCAAATGCTGTAGCCGATGCGCTTAGCAGGAAACCACTGACGACATTATCAAGTCTCAGGAAAGGTATGATTTATCTTATTGAGGATTTCATTCACTTAAATTTGGATGTTAATAAGGAAGAAGAAGGGTGTATCATTGCAAATATTTATACACAACCTACATTAATAGAAGATCTAGCCAAGTTGCAAGAAAATGGTCATGTTCTAATGGAGGTCAAGGCCAATATTGATGAATAGCCAGATTTTTCCATCTCAACCAATGGAAGGTTATCATTTAAAGGCTGGATTTGTGTACCGGATCATTCCGACACTAAGAAGTTGATTATAGAAGAAGCCCATCAGTCAAGATATGCCATTCACCCTAGTGCTACCAAGATGTATCAAGATCTAAAAAGAAATTTCTGGTGGCCTAACATGAAGAGAGAGATAGAGGATTTTGTATCTCGCTACCTCACTTGCCAGCAAGTTAAGGTAGAACATTTAAAGCCCGCTGGAAAGCTACATCACTTAGAAATTCCTGAGTGGAAGTGGGAAAGCATGGGGATGGATTTCATCAGGGGTTTACCTAAGACAAGAGGTGGACATGATGGCATATGGGTGATCATAGACCGATTAACTAAATCTACACATTTTCTACCAATCAAAAGTCAATGGTCTGTGGACATTTGTGGGAGACAGGATTTCATTAATTATTCATTTAGTTTATTTGTCCATTTTATTAATGCGAGACGTGCCAGTCACTTGTGTGACAAACTTATTATGCGCTCGATCTGACTTGGTCAGTCGAAAGTGAAGTCCGTGTCAGGACCAGAAGTCCATCATACCGTAAAGATTATGATATTAATTACATCCCCCCGATAAGGAGGAAAATCATTGATTAATTGCCAAGATAAAGAGCCACCGGGACTGGATAGGTGTAAATGCGTATGCAAATTAAAAGATGATATTAGGCAATGCAAGATCTAGACATACGTTCAAGCATGCACTACAATCATATTTATTAACCTGACCCCCTGTACATGGTGGAGAACGTAGGTCCGAAGAGCACCATCACACATAGTGAGAGCTTTTAGCCAGACTTCATCTGACCTTCCGCAGATCACCATTTGATTTACTGAGAGGTCGAAACAGTCGAATACATTGTAGAAATAGCTAAGTATATAGGGGGCGCCCTCCCTTTAAGGAGGGGAAATTGGATTTTTCTTCCTTTTTGTCTCCTTGGTCCAAGTCCACCTTGGACCATGGACCAGCCCTATAAGGGCCCTAGTTTCCACTTGGACCAATGAGGAAGAATGTAGGGTCCCATTGGGCCATCATGGCCATTTGCAAAGAAACCCAAAGATTCTTAAGGACTAACAAATTGGCTTATAAAGTCCTATAATTGCAAACCCAATTACATAAGGATATAAATACAAATAAAAGGATACAAATGTAAACTAAAAAAATGTTAGTGCTTCGATGTCCCATCAATTCTCCCCGGGTGGGTGAAACTCGACTCCGTCGAGTAAGGGGTGCAGCTGCTCAGGTAGCTCATGCGGATTCGTCACCATTCCAGGTAGCGCGGAGTACTCTCCACTCCAAGTAATCGTCACCTGCTCATCCCGTATATATTCTATATGCACACGCTGCTGTGGGAATAAGGCCAGTGGTGGACACTCCGAGGTGGGATCACTCTCAAAGGAGGGAGATGATTCAATGACTCACTAGGAATCACCGCTGGTCCCTATAGGTGACGAGATCCAAAACATTGTGGTAGAGCTATCCCCAAATTCTGGCAAGTCTTCAACGTACGCATTAGACCCAACTTGCCTCACACTCAAAAGGGACTGACATCGCGAGCTGACATGAGACCGACTATGCGACTCCTAATATGCATGACACATGTATGTATAGACTCTGAACAAATAAAGTAAAACACATACTCACAGAAGACCCTAAACAAATCTACTGTTAGACTGACCCATACATATGCAATGGGGGACCAGGACATCCGAATGTGTGCCATGCATACACAAGATGCAACCAAATGTCGGTAGAATCATGGACTCCTAGAGATCCCAAAATGTACCATGCATGCAAGGACTTCCTATTGGACCGGGGAGGTTTGGGTGGGTCAGGGGAGTTGAATGCACCTTTCTCATCACCCCTATATGTATGTATATCTCGCCAGTGAACAGGCTTGATGGGTGTAGATGGCCCGGCTCGTGGGGAGGGGCTATGATAGTGGACTCCCTCGAATAAGTGGAGTAGATGTGGTGGGTCAAGGGGTTCACTAGGGAAGGGGTCGAAGGGATCAAAGAAATTGTGACCCCTTGAGACGGGTTCCCTCATGACACGGTCCCAAGTTTGAAATTCTTGAAGGTATAAATAATCACCTTCATGCATTGTGATCGGTGGGACGACAGTCATGTGTAGAAGGTATGGTTCCTCCCTCGGGATAAGTGGAATGAAGCTAGGCTCGACCGACATGGGGAGGAATAAGAGAACCTCGGTGGTGACATGACCCACAGTGCACACGGAGGTAATGGACCCTAAGGCTGGATGTGTGAAGCTACGACTATTGGGTTGGTCAAAGTCTCAGGCCAACATACACGTCAACTTCATTTGCTTGTCTAATCCATTGATAATGTCTTCTAAAATATCAACATGGTGAAAAGACTAGAAAGTGGCATGGAATGAGTTGACGGGCATTATTTGTAGTGCGGGGTCTATGGATGGATAGCAAAGTGGTTTAGGGACAAAGCCCTTCTTAAGCCAACTAGGTAGTGGCTCTTCGATGAGTAGCTTCCCTATTAGAAGCACGGGTGGCTGAGCTGGAGCAAGTGTAGGAGGCTGTGAGCGAGGGGAAGGGTTCCCTAGCAGTGGCGAGTGAGGCCTTGGGGAAGGAGTGTCCTGCCTCGTGGGCTCAAGTGGACATCCCACTAGCTTGGCACCCCACTGAAATGTTGATGCTTGCCGTAGGGCAGATTCAAACCTAGACTCGAATGGCTCAACCTCTAAAGCGACCCAGTAAGCATGCTCCAAAGTGGTCACATTACAGCGAAATAGTTCATAATAGTAGTGAAGCCGCAAACCTTTCCAGAAGCACAATGCGGTCGTGGTGCGCTCCTCTCTGACTCCACATCTTAGCAGGTACTCATTAAATTCCCGAATGTACTCAGACACGGACTTGTCACCTTGGGTGGGACTGATCAGGACTTTCTCTAGGGTGGTGACTTGTCTGACTAGACCTTGGACAGTTTGATCGGAAGCATCCATCCTATCCTCTAGGCCTTTAAGCCTATCCTCAACACGGCAAAAATACTCCCGTCTGTCCCGGTCAAACTTGTCCATCCTATCGATGAGGGTGTGCATAGCTTTGACCAAGGAAGGCTGCATGGGCGATTGGGAATCCATGGGTGATTGGGGGACTACCAAATGGACATGCAGACACAAGGTGACAAGACATGCATAGTTGGAATGTAGACTCGACTACAAACCTAGACTCTAACCAATATTTGATATGTGGCAGAGGTAGAAACCTCACGCAAGGGACTACCTTCCAAATAGGCGTAACTTATCTTTTCAGTAACGTCTTTTGATATACTGGGCACTGGGATGAAATGCAACTAAGACACTTTTTTATTTTTTTTATTTTTTAAATAATAACTATCCTAGACTCAACCATGTTCTGATACCAATTTGATGCGGGACGACGACGCGGACTCGACACCAATTTGATGCGGGACCTAAGACTCTAGGTAAGCTCGCGATCATCCCACGCGAGGGAAATGTGCAGATGTGCGTGGTTGAGAAATCGACAATGATCTAGGGTGGTCAACTCTCTTTCGTGCCCGGATCGGGTCATGGGACGGGTCTCGCTCTCTCTCGCAGTAGTGATAAATTTGTAACAAGCTAATTTCCTATCACTCTAGCAGCGGCATATGCATATATGTAAGGAAAGCAAATGCCAAAGTGAGGAGCGGACACGATACCTTCATGATCCGGGTGTGAGGAAGACAATCCTGGTCAAGATCTGTACTCCCAGTACTAATGACTTAACAATAATTATAGAAATGTAATTCATTGCCCACTCCACGCAGGGAGCTAAAGGGCTACAGTGGGACCCGAGAGTATCACCCTTGGGTTGACGGGCAACTTTTGGGCAACTTCGACAATTCTAATGCGCTGCTACTCGGAGCTACTGCTTGCTGTCCCGAAGCAGTTCTGTTGTTACAGCACTGCATGACCCAGTGAAAATGCCTGCTGTGATCAGACCCGATGTCAGATCGACATGAGATTGGCTCAGAGGCACAAGATAGATCAAAAATTGGTTTTCACAGAGGTTTTAAGGAGGGGTAAATGAACTCTAAAATTCGTGAAAAAAATGTGAAAGATGTATTTGGTGGACAGAAGTTCTAGTCCAAATTTCAACTCATTCTTAAATTAGAAAGGGGGTCAAACTGGTGGAGAGTGGGCTGCTGGAACACAGATCTGCACAGGAGGCAGATTGCTAGGGGTGGAGAGAATGAATTGGGAAAAATGGCAAACAAAGGTGGAATGACTTGGAAATTTTTGTGGAGGATGGGGGGAATGTGGGGAACTCACCCTCCAATTTTCGGCTTGATCTGATCTCCTGATTGGGAGCTAAAAATTGAGCTTTAGGCTTCTATCCAGCAATGGACAGAACTGCGACGGCGAGGCGGTGGTGGTGCGATGGCGGCTCGATGGCGGCGGTAGTGGTGGTGCTGATCTTCTCACTCAGAGAGGGGCTGATAAGGAGGTATCATACCTCAGAAGAAGGCTGCAATCTCTACTGGAAAGGGGTGGGAGAGGAGAGAGAGAGAGGGGGGGCCCAAGGGCCTTCTTGCACAAATGCCTTAATTCTTCTCATTAATTGTTGTGAAAATAGAAAATATAATGGTTTTATATGAAATGGAAATGGCCTAAACTAACCTCAGATCTAGGATTGGGGAGGGGCAAATGAGGGATAGAAAAATTATTGACCTTGACAAATTTGAGGTCAAGAGTGACATTAGAATATTTTTAGGGTATTCTAAAATATCTAGAGCATATTGAGTTTCCAATGTAAAAAATCAAACTGTGGAAGAAACTCTACATGTAGTGTTTGTTTAAATTTCTGAGAAATCTGACAATAATGCTCTTGATAAGGAATGAAATGATGCTGATGGAGAATTCCTTGAGTCCAAGGAGGAGCCAGGGCAAAACTGCCAACCGTAAGCTGAAGACTAGGACATAGGTCAGTCGACCACAAATCAAATTCAGTCAACCTTACCTGGTGAGTCTTCTATCAATAATAGAACCTTAAAGAACCATCCTGTTCAAAATTTCATTAGAAATCTCCATGACCTATCTAGAACTAGATCCGATTATAGAGATGTAAACAATGCTGACCCCATTGCATTGGTATCTCAAATTGAACCCAAAAACATTGAAGAAGGCTTAATGGATGAACATTGGATTAATGCCATACATGAGGAACTTAGTCAGTTTGAGAGAAACAAGATATGAAATCTGGTTCCCAGACCCACAGACAGCCTGTAATTGAGACTTGTGGACGCACTCGATTTTTGGGAGATAATTTTGGGGATATCGATTATCGGGGTATCATTCATTGGTTTTACCAAATGCGAGGGCATGCCAGTCACCTAGGTGACAATGTGTTCAGACTTCGAGACTTGAGTGGTCTGAAGCCCGTAGTATGCTCTGTCTGACTAACTAGACAATTGTGGGTATTGGGTCGGGACTAGAGAACCGTCGTGCCATAAAGGTTACGGCATTAATTACATACCCTCGGAGAGGGAAAAATCTTTAATTAATTACCAAGATAAGGGGCCTCATGGCCTAAAAAAACTTAAGTGAATGAAAAGTGTATCGAAAATTAGAGAGGAGGATTTCTATCGTCCAAATAAGAGCGGCCAAACGAGGTCCTAACAGACCGAACAAGACTTAGCTCCGACGAGTGACAGCCCTCCGAGGGCCCACTAAGCCCAATAACTCACTCGGATTAAGCGCTTCCTAGGCGACCTCCGAGTTCAGAAGTCCGAGCGTCAGGACGATCGGGAGATCCCTTCGAGGTCCTATGCATCCCGCCCAAGCCTTGCGCCTATTACTCAGGGAAACCCCGCTAAAGCTAGCGCCTCATGCTTGGACCGACTGACGGAAGCTTAGCCATGCGACCGTTGCGTGCCCTTTAAGAGTTGGGAGATCATGGGGATAATGGCGATTAAGAGCCCTCGTGCCTTAACGAGCCCACGAAGAAGACGTAACCTTCCTTGAAACTCCTCGCCTCACAGGGCTCCTATGTTCATGAAGCGCTATATAAACCTGGGGACCCCTCCTGTTAAAGGTAACCGCTATTAAGCGATATCAACCCTAAGCTAGAGTCACTTCACCACTTGGTGGAGAGGAATCTCGAGCCCTCATCTCCTTCCTTCTACGTTCATCCTTGTTGACCCTTGGTCAACTGTTGCGTGTCAGTCGCGTTCGGTGGTCCGGTCAAGACCGTTTTGACTGGCACTGTAGTAGGTCGGTTCCGTTCAGCGGTCCGGTCAAGACCATTTTGACTAGGAACTATTCTGGGTCGTGGGCTTGAGCGGCCAAGACTTGAGCGGTCATCCCCTTGGGCGATTCTGCCCTGACCGCCTATTCCCCTTAGGATTTTAGGCGTCTGACCTTTGAGTGGTCCTCTCTGGACCGTTCATGCCCTTGCGCGGCCCTCTTGTAACCGCCCATCCCCTTGGTGTTTTTGGTTGGCCGTATTGGCTTGTTTCGTGTCGGTCTATCTTAGGTTTGTATTCTGGGACGATGTCTGAGTGTCGTTTCCCGACGTACTGATTTCTGTGCATCTTGGCATGACTTTGTGGTCTACCCGTCGTCCCGTAGATGTCTCTTGATGTCCTATGAGGGCTATGACCATGATATGAGGTGGCCAGGAGTATTCGTGCTGTGGGCAGTCTTTTGCACTACTTTTAATGTCTTTGTCTGGTTCTGGTCAACCCGGTGTGATCCAGTGGTTGACAGATGACCTTGTGCATGTCTCGACGATTCTGTCCAGTTCGAGACAGTGGTTCTGGATGCAGGGAGTTGCTATCTTACCTCGGTCTGGGCATCCAGGTGTGCTGAGGGTCTCGGTGTTTCCCTCAGGTCTCCGTGAGTCATTTCCTACGGTGAGTCATTTTCCCTAGCTTAGGATTAGACCGATTGATGGTTGTTCCGCTGTGAGCAACGATCTTGGCCTAGAGTCTAGTGACTGGAGGATAGTTGTGCTAGCAGGTCTAGTTGCCTTGTTCGGAGTCTGTCGGTAGTTTCTAGTGCTACCATTGGTGCTTGGTAGTACGGGTGACAGTGCATGATTAGCCTGTCTATACTCCATCACTCACATTTTAGAGTCTGTGTCTCGTGATCCTCCACTAGTCATAGCCTTACGTCACTTGGTGCTATGGCATCCTTCACGGTGGGACACTTCCCGGTTTACGATTTTTAAGCTAGTTTCCGTGGGCACCCTTGCTTTGCAGTGGCGTCTACTGGGGGAGAAAACTAGCTAGAGGCCTAACTCAGGATGATGAGCCAGTGTGTGCACACGTTGTCAGGGGCTTGGATTGACACCGATGGGTGCCACCCTATCTAGTCACTCGCGACTGTAGTTTCGTTCTGGTTCTCATAGTGTCTTAGTCTCTGTCGTGCTTGTTGGGCGACAACGTAGACGAGATACTTGTAGGCACAGCATAAGATGTTAGTGGATGCAGTTGGCTATTCTTCTAGTGAGGGGAGTACTTTATGTAATGCCCTGGATCTTTATTGGATCATTATTAGATCTTTCGGATCTTTTTTGGAGAGTTTCGGATTGCTTTTGTAGCTCCCGAGTTGAGTTTTACAATCCGTGTGGGTTTTTCTCGCCCTCCCTTTTTACTCATCCCCCCCTTTTTTTGGTGTCTGCCCCCCAGAACATACCATTTCCTTTCCTTTTTTTGTATATTTTATGTCATTTGTCATTCTTCTCTTTATTGGCAAGCATCCGCATCCAAGCTATGCGGACATGCTAGATATTGGCTTCAGCCAAATTTTTGAGTAGCAACTACGGCGGTGACGCCTCGTGGGTCAGCTCTCTTCCAGATAGGCATTTGGTGAGGTTGCGATGGGTCCACCTTGTACTCACCCATCTGCAGCTCACCTTTCTTGATCAGCCCTTCAATAACGACCTTGAACACATAGCAATCCTCAATGGGATGCCCCAACATTTGATGATAAGGACAGAAGCGTGGATCGTCTTTTCTTTCGAAATTGCCAGGTTTCTTCGACTCTGGAAGCACTACTTTGCGGCATTCACAGGCCTACTCAAAAAGAGCCCTAGTCTTATACTTCGGTAAGGAGCACAGTTTCATCATTTTTCTCCTTAATAAGGGCCCTTGCTTTGTCGGCTCGATGGAAGAAAGGCTGCATGCCTCTTTTATTTTCTTTTTCTATTGCTCGAAGGCTTTAAAATTTGAGGCGCAAATTTATTCTTGTGCCGGATGTTTGTCAGTTGGTTTATTCTTTTGGCTCGAGGCTGTAGAAACTAGGTAATGTTTTGCCAAAACTGCTTTAACATCAGCCACGATGTCACTTAACTATTCAAATGCTGTGACTTCAATGTCAATGACCCCTCGTAGAATCTCTATTCTCAAATTTTCTTTACAACTTTAAATAGAGTCCCCGTAGCTTGGCAGATGCCGACACTTTTCACGGGATTTCTCCACCTTATTATGTAGTCCATGGCAGACTCATTATCTTTTTGTTTGACTGCTTGTAATTTGGCCTCTGTGACTTCTTCTTTGGCCGTCTTCATATTCATTGTTCATTCCGCCCTTAGCTCATCCGACTGCATGCGTGGCCTCATTGGCACCATCGTTGGAGATGCTTTAGTTGCCCACTGACTCGCCCAGGGGACTGTATGTTGGAATGGTTGGGGGAGAATACCCCGTATATGATCATGTACTATTCGAGGCATGGCTGGCCGTGTTCAGGCTACAGATGAGCTAGCATCGCCTTGTGCCATCTCAGATAGAAGTCCTACTAGTTACGGCATGGATGGGCTCATATTTGTTTCTGATGGGAGCATCCCTTGCCCTCCACATTTTTCGAGGCTCGGATTGTTCGTCGGCATGTGCCATTGTGTTTGTCATATTTTTATGAGCCTAGTCATGTAATTTTTTTTAATTTGAGTCATGTATGTGTAATCTTTCTTTATTTGAGTCAGTTAATAGGTTAATAGGTCAGTTTCTTAGTCAATTGGGCCCAACCAGTGGGTTAGGCCCATCGGCGCCCCCCTTGGGATAGTCTGGTCATTAGTCTATTAGTTCAGGGTTAATTTGGGCTGAGTCGCCTAGGTCAGTTTGTCCAGTTGGAATAGAAGTGATACCAGTCGCACCACGGATCGCGCTCCTGCAAGGCGCGGTAGATGCGTGCCGTCAGCGTCCGATTGCGGTACGCAGGATCAACGCGCAGATCGCCGAGATAGCCGACTTCGCTTGCCTTGCCGTTGAGGAAGCCCTGGCGCATGACTCGCGCGCCACTTCCCACGATTTGCCCGGAGTGCCGGTCGCGGATGATTCCCACTTCGCTTCGCTCGCCCTGAATGGCCAAGGCTTGGAAGTAACTCGGTTCCCGTTCAAAGCTGACTTCGATGCCGCTGCCCATCGAGGTGCGGCGAAAAAGCGCCCTCAGTGCGGCATCATCCATGGACGTGGCAGGCTCGACCAGATAGCGAGAACTCGTGCGCGGTGGATCAGCGGTCAGCATGGGCAAGTTCCTCGTGAGGATTGGTGACGAAGCCGCCGGGGAAATGATCTTCCCACCCGCCCGAGCGGTGGAGGCTGGTGGGCTTGACGCTTCCGGCCCGCTGGCCGAGTTCCGCACAGCGTTGCAGATAAACTTGATGGGCGTTCTGTCGAATCCAAAAAACTTGAAGCGCATCCAGCTGGCCAAGTCTCCGGCAGTAATCGTAATGCGGATTCGCCCTCAATTTCGTTTCGAGAATTTCGCCGAGTCGGCGTGGGTTGGAAGGGCACTCGATATAGAGAATATACCTGGAAGCCGCTGGCTGCGGAGCAAGCATGGCGAAGCTCGTTTGCGCGCGAACATCGGCAGTTGCCTCATCCAGGCAGGATTGGACGAAGGCGGGAGATAATTTCTCTCCGCGCAGATCACTGACTCCATCGTCACGGCCCACGAACTCAAGAAGGGGAACGTTTCCGTGAAAAGCAGTCACGCGAACGCGATCTCCGAGGCGATAGCGGTAGAAGCCCCCGCCCGTCGTTAGAAGCAGGGAATACTTCGCATCCTTTTCGAGTTCGTGAGCTAATCGGGGTAATCCGCCGCCGACGGGCAAAAACTCGTAGAAATGAGAGGTCAAGGCCGGGATGCATCCGCCGGCCTCAACCCATGGGAGGGTGACCACACCTTCCGTGGCCAGCAGGCCTTTGCCTTGGATGCGGATATGGGGAAAGTGTTGCCGCACGCCGTCCAGGCTTTGCCGGGCTGCGGCATGGGTCCAGCAACTAATCAGCCGAAGCCGGGGCCAGAGGTCCGAGGAGCGAAGTCGTCCGGTCTGTTCCAAAATCCGGCGAAGCATGCGCGCGCGTTTGGGCTGCGCCTGTAACTTTTGCGTCAGCGAGTGAGGAATATCGGGTTCGCCAGGAACGAGGGCCGTTCCATTTTCAAGATCGGCAAGCAGCCGATCACCGGCATCGTGCTCGACGCAAGCTACTACCCTGCGAACCTCCGCATTCCGGGCATCGAGGATGACGACAAGTCTTACAACGCCCTGAATTATATATGTTAAATTTCTTACAAAATATTCAATCAATAACTATTTCATCTTCAGATGCTAAAGATATATCAAACTCATTGTCATCTTCGTCATCTTCCTCATTCTCACTAGATTCATACAATTCCTCCTCAGAGGACTCCTCCTGCCCAACAATTGCTTCACTTAGCTTAGTTGAATCGACTTCGTCCACTTCATCCTCTTTAGACAATCAAAGTGGACTGTCAGATTTGATTAGATGAAGATTAGAAGAAACCAACTCTGCAGTGTCACTCGCGTCTGATTGAAAAAATTCGGCACTAGAATCCTCTGAGACAGCTTCAATCAGATCTAACTCATCATTAGGCACAAGCCTTCATTTTACCCTACAGACTGCCCACCAATCTTTATTCTTAGACGATGAATAACTTTAATAATACACTTGCTGGGTGATGCAGGACGATGACGCGGACTCGGTACCAATTTGATGCGGGACCTGAGACTCTAGGCAAGCTCGCGATCATCCCCAGCGAGGAAAGCGTACGGATGGCACAATTGAGGAATCGGCAGCGAGTCAAGGGTACTCAGCTCTTCCGTGCTTGGATCGAGTCACGGGACGGGTCACACTCACTCTCTCGCAGTGGTGATTGAAATAATTTAACGAGCTAGATTAACCTATCACTCAAGCAGCGACAAGAAAATAGATACGAAATAAGCAAATGTGACAAATAAGGAGGCAGAAACGTACCTCCACGCTCCGGGCGTGGGGAAGACGATCCTGGCCAAGTTCCATAACTCTCGGTACAATAATAAAAGTTAATTACAGTAGTACTTTTATTTGTCCACTCCACGCAGGGCAGTAAAGGGCTACACAATAATGCCGAGAGCACCAAATTTGGGCTGGCGGGTAGCAAGGCAGCGGGTCCCAGGCGGTTGCAGGCAGCGGGTCCAGTTTTGTGACTTGCTGGCCGATAGGACAGCGGACAAGGACGTCCAAAGGGACGTCGACCTTCGGTGAGCTTCTGAAGGCGGTGATCTACTGAGACGAAGGCAGAGGCTCCCTGGTCGACCCCCGGGAGTGGCTGTCTCTGAATCTACACCGGCATATTTCTTGATGATTTACTTTTTGCTCCTCTTTCTGCAGGCTTGTCTCATGATAGACCTGCGTGACTCAGCAAAAAATGCCTACTGTGACCAGATCTGAAGTCGAACCAATGTGGGACTAGTGCCGTGGCGAAGATCCTTCGGAGATCCACAAACCAAACTTTGACAGGAATTTTTCTGTCACTAGCTTTTCCTCAGGGGATTTTTGAACGGACTGGTTCCCACTCTCAGAACCGATTGGGCAGATCAAGATTTGCCTGAGAACTTGATTTGACCGCATGGGAGATGGTGGATCTGGGAGCTGGGGATTTTATGGGTGAGAGAGGGGGATGTGAGGGACGTGCAAAATTTTTCATGTAATTTTCTTAGGGGGTTTTTGGGTCTGTATGTTGCCCAACAACTGGTCTCAAGCCAGTTCAAACTATGGGTCTGTTGAACAGCAGGGTGGACCCAGTAGGATGGCACTGAGTAAGAACCCTCCAGATTCCCCTCCAAAGTCTTGCACAGCTGCCCCCCATGCAACACCCCCACCCAAAAATAAATAAATAAATAAAATCACATCCTCACCATACCGCCATGCACTTACTCCAGACCCTTGTTCCACCTCCTCCCATGACAGTGAGGCTGTGGGTAAGCTCCATCAAGGGATGGTTGCCTCAGCATCTCCAGCTGTTGGAGCCACGCGATTTCTAGCTGAGTAGCGAAGAGGTAATTGCATCCTCTCCATGTCTCCCCTTCTCAAATTGTTTTAATTGTTTGCTTAGGGTTCTAACACCCCTGCCCCCCAAAAGTCCGGGCTTACTGGAAAGAAAAATGAAGCAAACAAGTTTTCTGATCAGTTTCTTGGTGAAAATGTGGTTGTTCCTCCATTGAGGCAAGGTCTTCAAAGCCGATACCAGCACCAGCACCGGTACGAATCAGCTGGTATGGTCCCAGTCCCCCCCCCTGCCTGCCTTACCCACAGATGCCGCCACCAGCTGCTGCTCCGGCCACTGCAGATGCCACCTGCATCATCGTCACCGGATGCTGCTTCTCCGAGTGTCGCTATCTGCAGCTAGGGCAACCGCCAAGGTGCCAAACCCCTGCGGCTAGCTAGGACACCAAGGCCCTCCCTAAGGGTGGAGAAGGGTCGATCAGGTTCATTCTAGATGATCACTCAACCCATTACCTCAAGTTAACCTGCTCTGGCCCAATAACCCAGATCCATTTAAGTGCACTCGGTAGTGGGTACCCAGTTCGAAAGTGGGTTCCTTCTTTCTCTCCTCCACTGTGCCTGTACCGGCCGGTATTGAGATCCAAGGCCAAACCATATTGGCCAAGGCCGGTACCGATGCGTACCGGGCAGTACTACAGACTATGCTTTGAAGGTCGTGATCTAGATCTTGTTTAAAACTTTCTTTTGATAATTTTACACTCAATTTGATTCAGTCTTTGGGTTTCCTGTTGGAATTAAAATGGAGTCGTAGAGTTGGAATCTTGATATGTTAGGATAGTCTGACTACTATGAGCTCCAAGTGAGATTATTTTTGTAGAGAAGTTAAAGTATTATAGTAAATTTCTAGAATCTGCATTGCAACTTTAGTAATGAGAGAGTGGCACCAGAAGATATGGTTCTAATTGATGCTGTGTAGTCGAAAGCCCGCCTAGGCGCTCACCTAGGCGGTGAGGCGGGGCGAGGCGACGGCATGCCACCTCGCGTCATCGTGGCTCGCCGAGGCGAACGCCTCGCGCGCGCCTCACCCACCTTGCCCGCCTCGCCCACTTCGGCCGCTCGCCCGCCCACCTGCTCGGAGCCTCGGATCCGCGTATCGGGTCCTAATACCCGTTAACAATGGTCCGTGGAATCATCAATGCATTGTCGATTCTACTAAAAGACTTGGTATTCTTATTTTTATTCATATTTCTTTACTAGTTAATAAAAACAACTTTTTTTGAAAGTGGGTGGTACCACATTGTATTAAAGAAGAGAATGTACAAGTATGACAATGTAAGCTCTTAAAAAAGGCCTGTATACAAAAAGCACCAAGGGGGTGCACCTAGGCCTACCCGCCCACAAAAGACAAAAGTGGAGACAAAGCACCGTTAAGGTTACAAGATATCCTCCTCCACTCCCTCACCCAATCACAAATAAAGGACACCACATTGTCCGGTGGCCTAGGTTCTCTTCTAAAAATCCTAGCATTCCTCTTGCCCCAGAGGGATCGCAAAGTGGCATGAAGGATGAGCCACCAGATCTGCCAATCCCCTCTCACTGTCCATGGTCTACTCAATCCAATGAGTAGCTCCTGTATAGACTGAGGCAGCCCAGTGACACTATGGATCTTCTCCATCACCTGATCCCATACTTCGGAGGAATAAGGGCAGGACACAAAAAGGTGATCCACAGTCTTGTCAGCTGCCCCACAAAGACTGCAAGTGGTGATCAGGTCAACCAAGAAAGGACTCAATCTGTTGCAAGTCGGGAGGGCCGATGTGAGATTCTCCAAATGAACGCCTGCACCTTCAGCGGGCTCTGTCTTCCATGCCCGCCTAAAGAAAGGGAACCTCATCTCCTGTCATGGAGTCATGAGTAGACTGACCGGTTTGCCCATCTCATCCCAACTCCAAACTCAAGAGTCCTCAACCCCGGGATCAGGGGTAAGAGCCTCAAAAAGCTGGAAAAGCTCCAAGAGGGATGGGAGTTCCTCATCAGAAATATTCCGTCTAAAAGAAACAATCGAATATCCAGAAACCCAACACTGAGCCATAACCACTGCGTGATCCAAAGATATGACCAAAAGAGAAGGAAACTTCTCTCCCAGAATGATCCTACTGCACCACCTATCCAGCTAAAATTGGCAAGCAAGACCGTTACCCAGGGGCCACTGAATACCAGCCTTCACTGGGTCCGAAGCTAGCAGAATACCTTTCCAGATAGCAGAGAGATTATAGGCAGTATCAGGAGTGAGGTCTGCCCAGTTCCTATGCTTGAAATATTTACCGAGAATAGCCTCCATCCAAAGGCTCCTGTCCATACCACCCTAATGCTACAGCCGTTTGCCCAGCAGGGTCAAGTTCAAAGCTTTGATATTCTTAATGCCTGGACCTCTAGCCACTTTATCCATACAAATAATCTGCCAACTGACATCAAGCCAGCTTTTTGTCTTCTCTCCCGAACCATGCCAGAAAAATCTGCAGTGAATAGCCTCTAGCTTCTTGGACACTGATGGCAAATACTTTGCGTGAATATTTTTAAAATCATATCATTATATAAAATATATTCACAGAAAAATGCTAAAAATAAAAAATATACTTATAAGTAATAAGACATCATTGGTAGAAAATCATATACTTATATTGTCCTTAAACTGGTTTTAAGTAAAATCTGAAATAAGGCCAGGGAATACGCCATTTTATAAAAATAAGAATAAGACAGAGCAATGACATATCTTTTGGAGAAACTGACCATCTGTATCAATAAAATTCAAAGGTCATGTCATGATAAAATGTGCTATCTCTATTCATAACTTGAAGCACAACGGTTGACTTCACTGAGTAATCAGGGATTCTGGTGTTTAGTCAACATGTCTCCTTGAGTAAAAAGGTGTAGTCACACTAGAATGCTCAATCAAATAAACAAAAAGAAAAGGTAAAATATGGTTGACTCTACGTTCTTTTTCAAAAACTTAAAATAGTTTAATTTTAAAATAAGTTAGATTTAAATCAATTTTGTCTAAGGAAAATAACAAGTAAGATTGATGGCTTTCAGTCTGGGCATAGTACATTGGTGAGATTGAGTTATCACCATTGTCTCTACATTTAAAGGATTAATTTTAGAACTCTAATGTATTAAGATATAATCCTCGTAAGCAGAAAACCATATAAATGTAAGGAAAGGCATTTTAACTTAAAGTGAAGGGTAGTCTGGTAATTGTTCTTGAAATTGGTAAAGTCGATTAATTTTTGCCTAACTCTGCCCTATATCTGGGTCTACCTCACCGTGGATGTATATCACATCCAGGTCGAGGTTTCTTCTTGCCTAAAACCCTTCGCATCAACCCAGTGAAGTCGTTCGTGCATCGTTTCTCTTGCACGATCCTGTTTCTCCATTCCCCGCTCTCCACCTTCTTCCATCCTCCTCTAATCCGTGTTGTTAGCCTCTGTTTCCCTATTTTGTATTAACTATGTCTTCTCCGGCCATCAAGAGTAAGGGGAAGCAAAAGGTTCCGAAAGAGCAGCAACCAATGGGATGTTCAATCAAAGAAAGCTATCGAAAAACCTCGCAAGGAGGGTAAGTCCAAGCATCTGCATGATAAGGGGACTGCTTCAGGCACGATTGTAGAGAAAGTCGCTAAGGGTAAAGAGAAAGTGTCCGAAGCACCAGCAAAGCGGCGTCGGACCTCTGCAGCGGAGGAAACTTACATATTGGGTGAAGAAAAGGATGATTCTGGAACAGCATCTGTACAAGCAGAGTCTGTGGTTGAGTCTGCCAAGATCATCTTTCCTCGGTATGTAGACTTTCATGATCAGAAAATGATTGATGAATATCTAGAGCTATTGAGTCTGATTAAATTTCAAAAGTGAAAAAAGTTCATGGGTAAGCATAGATATTACTATCCTAGGTTGGTCACTGAGTTTTACAGAAATTTGAAATATGATCCAGACCTGTCTAGGATATGGTCCTATGTAAAGGGAATCAAAATTGAGTTAACTCTGCAAACCCTTCACAAAATCTTTAGAATACCTGAAGAAGGGGTGTGTGAAATAGACGTCCTTGAAGGTTGGGCAGCCTCCGCTTTCTGGCACATGGCCTCCCGCCGTCCGGCAGCCTTCGCCTCACCTAAGGCCTTCTTCACCGGCGACCTCGCTCGGGGCCTCTTCGCGGGGGGAGGCAGAGGAGTTGTGGTCAGGGCCACTGGCGCCTCCTCGAAGTATGTGAGCTTCTCAGCTTGTTGGAGGAGGTTGCGATTTGTCGCCTGCTAAGTGCTATCTGGATGATCTGTAATGAAAAAAAAAAAGAAGAGGAGGCATGGGGTTAGATGCTATCCAGCACCCTGAACGATGCAGCAATGACCGGCAAAGAAAATATAATATGTGGGTGTAATTGTATGTACCATGGGGGCCGGTATAAAGGAGAAGCGAGACTGGCCAATAGGTCAGGGAAGGCTCCTGGTCTCGGCTGGCTACTTCTCGAACCAGCCAACATACGTCCCCAACCTTCTGGCACCGATCGGCAAGGGTGGCCAGGTCTGCATGCTTCTTGGCACCCAGATGGCATAGCAGATTGAAATAGTCCACTCCCCAACCGTCGACATAATAGTAGGCCAGGTGTAGTGGCTTGTTCAAGATAGCCCTCCCCGGGTCTTCGACCTTCAGCCCGTACACCAGAAGGAGGACATACATCCAGGTCGTGTCCTTGTAATTTTCGGGCCTCCGCTCCTTGGCCCGCACAAAAGCGCGATACGGACAAGTAGGGTCGACCTCTGAACGCCAGCTTTTCATCAGGGTGCCCTCCTCCTCTGCCGAGAATGGATAATTGATCAAGTCTAGGTGCTCGCCCCCGACGCCATAAAGGTGGTCCCGCAGTGTCTTCTTAAAGTCATCCTCCACTACTGGAGGTAGCTTTGCTTGTGGCACCAGCGGTGTTTTCAGAGCCTCTTTGCGTCCAACCAGGTAGGCGGCCACTTCGCCACTTTTACCATGCTACAGTCAGAGGAGCTGCTCCGGATCGATGTCGAGGACGGGCACAGGCTGTCGGCTCAGGAATCTCCTCTCTGGTCCTTCCCAGCAGTCGGTTTTGTGTAACCGATAGAATCCCATCCGAGCGTTCCACCACTTTACGTACTTGGGCATTACTCGCGGGACCCAGTCGGGGGCTGGCACTCGGAAGGTGGCCATGTCTGCCCTGTGGAAGAAATCCCACCAAACCCGACGGTCTCAGCTGTCAGATTCCCCCAGAGATTTCGCGTCGCCAGCGTAAATTGGGCGCCATATGGAGGGACATGCTGATCATACCCGAAATTTCACCCGAAACGGAAAGGATAATAAGGCTCCAGCAGCAGGCTGTCCCCCTTCCTGAAGGCTAGTACGCTCGGACAGATCAACAATGCCCAATCCCTGAGCTCGGGTTCCAACAGCGGGCGGACCACGTTCTCTTGGCTGATTGGGTGCACATACTTGACCACCTGGTCGTCTCTGCACTCCCGCTTATTGTTCACCAAGGGGCTTCCGTGCATCACCATCTTTTTATAAAGGTTCATACCATCAATATTATTATTTTAGTATCTTGTTATTGCCCATTTTTTTGTTATTATCATATATATTCCTTTTCTTTTATTTCTTTTAACATGTAGAGAGGGCCAAACGCCACTACGTCGACCTGGGCCAAGGGAGGGTTGACTCTGGGTGATCAAAAGAAAATTACCAAGAGGCAGTCTAATAGGCTATCAAGGGGTGAGTCAACCTAGCCTATCTCACAAGCCGACGCGTTGAAGGTTTGGTCGACCGAAATTACAGATCGGTCAACTGAATTGAAGAATTGATCGGCCGAATTGGCTGACTGACCATGGGTCGCAAACATGCACAGGAAGTCTGTGTTCATAGCTTAATACATGTAGATGATGCAAGTGTGGATATCAGCGAACTGGTCAATGCTAAGGGAATGCATGAGTGAATGACTTGGTTGTGCTCATGGGGTTTGAGTGAATGAGATGAGGTCGACATAGTGGCAGCAGTGATCGAGGGAGAGAGATCGAGCTCAGGGAGAGGCTCAGAAGAAAAAGAGCTCGAGAGGGGTCGAGGGAGAGGCTCAAAAGAGAAAGAGCTCCAGAGAGGGAGATCGAGCGAAAGGGAGATCGAGATCGAGAGATCGAGCTCGGGGAGAGGTCGAGAGAGAGGCTCGGAAGAGAGAGAGAGAGAGAGAGAGAGAGAGAGAGAGAGAGGCTCGGAAGAGAAAGAGCTTGAGAGAGAGAGAGATTGAGCGAAAGGGAGATCGAGAGAGGTCGGGAGAGAGGCTAGGAAGAGAAAGAGCTCGAGAGAGAGAGAGAGAGAGAGCTCAGGGAGATTGAGAGAGGTCAAGAGAAGGGGGGAAAGCAGGATCAAGTAGGAGTCGATCTAATGGGTTGACCCCAGTTGCAGCAGGCTTCAAATCTCCCTATGTTCAGCAAACGCATGGATACACATGTAATTTCACATATGAGCATGCTTGTCACATGAAAATGAATCTTTTATTCGTTTGATCATTTTATTAATTACATTGCTTCTCTTTCGTTGCTGCTAGGATGACATTTTGTTCGATTGTCCTCTTCATTTCAGCTTTGCTCTTGATCGATTCAATCACGTTGTTTGCATAGACGTGTGTTGTAGTTTGTTCGATCGTTGGTTCAGCATGAATATTCTCTTCAACCTCTTTCTTAGTGTTGGTTTTAGCATTATGTCAATAATTCAATCCATGTTTTTAGCATTAGCTCATTTTTAGTAAGTCTACAATTCTGAGAAAAAATTGGCAGCACCTCCCCCGGACTCAGGTTTTGGGGGTGAAAAATAGGAAGCCCATCCACAAAAAATTCTGAGATGGCCCCTGAAATTGGAGTAAGCCAAGGATGGCTACTCTATATCCCAAAATTGGGTAGAGAAAACTTTGAGGACTGGCCTACAAAGAGAATTTTGTGGACCTCGAGATTATAAAGGAGAGGAGGTTGATACCACATCGTTCCCCGCACCTATGTCTTAAGCGCGATCAAATCTTCATCCTTTTTCAAGGTACACGGCGCCGTTCCTCTCATCTCTTCATTCCTTTGGTGTTGCTGTAACTTTGATGGTGATCACGATTAGTTCCTCATCTTCATCGCCCCTTGTTCACGCCTCTTTGTTCAAACATCCATGCTTATTCATGCTGCATGCATATACGTGCATAGTTTGGGGGGGCAGGGTAGAATAAAACATCAACAACCAAATTTTTTGGCAATCACGGTGGGACAACATAGTGCCCATCACGTTATTCATGCTCTCTTGTAAGTTGGGTGTGTTCATGTGCATATTTAGATAGAGTTTTGTCCATTTTCCTATTGTTCTAGGTGTTTTCAGGTCTGTCAGGGGGTTGCGGTCCTCTCCTAGGCCGCTAGACATGCCTAGCGGCCATCACAGGGCCACCAGGCCTCTCTGCCAGCCTTGCGGTCTTCTAGGAGACTGCATGGGATTAAAAATGGTCATCCAGAAGACCACTTGTTGATTCTGGCAAGTCTACGTGCAGGCTCACGGGGGCCTCTTTCTTGGGTGATTTAATCAAGCTCCTAGAGTTGGATTGCCTTGTTATTGGGCCCATTTTGTAGCCCTTTATATTATCTTTTATTCCATATATCATATGCATCATTTGGGTCATGTTTGCATAGTTTAATCTTGTCTTCATTTTTGAGTTTTCTACATAAAGATTGCAGGTAGGCCCACAGATAGGTTCATAGGTACACCTTTGGTTGATGATTTGATTGGGTTCCCGAGGTTTGATTGCTTGTTTCTTGGTCCCATCTTGTTCCCCTTTGTATTATCTTCATTTTCATATATCATTTACATTATTTGGGTCACATTTGCATAGTTAAATATTGTCTTCATTTTCAAATTTTATGCATAAAATCTGCATGCAGGTTCAGGAGTAGACTCACAGGTATGTTTTGCATAGATGATTTCATTACCTTTTGAGTTCTATTTTTGCTTGTTTATGATCTTGCATTGTTGTCCTTTGTATTAGCTTCATTTTGATATATGATTTGTAATCATTTGATCATGTTTGTATGGTTTAATATTGCATTGATTTTCTAGTTTTGGGCTATAAATTGCATGCACTCCGGTGCACATAGGGTCATGCATTCTTCATACCATAGTTGCATTCCCCATTGGTAAGTGATTCTCTCACCTCCATATTTCTTGGAGTCGACTAGGTGATCTTATCCGGGACCTCCGTAAGTCCCTGTGAGTCGTGGATTCCCACACGGATGTTGGGCCGGTTGTACATTTCCACCCCTTAGGCTTACATTTGCATACGTGTGAGGGAGTTAACCTTAGTCAACCTAGAGTTTGGAACTTATTCCCATAGGATTATTATCTTGAGGAAATTATTCTTAAACTCAAATCATTAAAAGGTCTATTGGCTCTAGTTTTGTGAGGGAGAAAGGGCAAATTAAGGATGGCCCCCCTCTACTACAGATTGGCTGCCTCATGCCTTATTTTTCTTTTTTTCAGATGAAAAGTTTTGAACAGTGAAAAATGCCACTCTCTCGTATGTGAACAATTCTTACTTTGTTCAGGTCGGGAGCCCCCGTCACCTGCGTTGGGTTCTTCTCCCCGGAGTGGACACCCTCCTGCGCCCGTGCTCATGAGGTCGTGGGTTCGAGCACCTCCCTCTGAGGTGCGGATCCCCGTTTTCCTCCTTCCCCTAAAAAAATATTATTTTATTTATTTTTTTATTGTATTCAGATCATGTTTCTTTGACTCGATCTGAGTCTGGTGACTCAGGACGGACCTACTCAGATCCACGAGAATTCGAGACATGATACGGTTAACTCGTATCTAGTCTCTCTTCTTTATCTCTCTATCCTTCTTTGTGACATTTTAGATGTACTTCGACGAGGATCCAACATTGACGGTGAGGATTCGACGGTGGTGACAAGGATCCGATAATGGCAGACGAGATACATGACGGTGAGGATCTGGACGTCCAGGAGTAGGGGCGTTGCCAGCCGTGGTGGGGGGCTGCCGGAAGTGGGGTGAGAGCGTCGAGGTGGGGGAAGAAAGGGCTGCCGAGGTGAGGGGACAAAGTGATGCCAACGGGATGGGTCAGACCGAGTCAACTTGAGTTACGTGCGACTCGAGCGTATCATATTGGATGAGGATGATTCTAATTTGATATGGATCTACGAGTCGACGAACCACCGTTCAGATTGATTGGGGGGTGCTGGTTACAACTCAGCCTGCACAAAGCAAGATCTGTACCCTGCTCCTGCCAATCAGACATTGACATTAATCAAAAGTACTTTTTTGGTGTTGTCCAATGTGACTCTACTCTTTTCACCTTCTCTCCATGCATGCACAGTAGCAGCAGATTTTAAGGTAAGGTTAGTCAGCAGGAAAACTATCATTTGCAGCAATGATGCATGAGTCTCTTAACTGGACTTATTATCCCCTGTTACAAACGTGAGCTCATGAGTTCTCTTTCAGCAGAAACATGATGGATACCTGAGCATTCCTCTCAAGGGTCATTGAGTGAGATCACTGGTCTCAGGACCGGTGGAAATGAAATCTCTACCTCGAGCTTGCACCAGCCGTTTTTGATGCGAAACAATCGATACACTGTTTCTTCGTAGAACGGTACGTAGAGTTACAATGCTTTACTTCAATGTAAACAAAGAAGACCTGATATTTCACCATTGGGCATCAGATTAAACAAAACCATACACACAGAATTCACAGATTTTCATCAGGTGTGATATTTTGCGTACACTGTTATGAATCGAGTAATGTTTTGTGTACCGAATCAGGTGGGAAAAACTATCTCAAAATTTAACGGATGATCTTATTGGTCTAAAAAAAGTGGAAAAGACTGTCTCGTCAACCTTTCTCTTGGTTCGCTTCTTTAGTTTTACAGTGGCATCTCCGACAGAAGAGAACTCATCATATTTCCCCTCGTCACGAAATAAATATTTAAGCCACATGCCCATTCTCACACTTTTGTTCTCGGATCTGCTCTTGATTTTGGACAAAGAGGCATCGACAGGATCGCTGTGATAAGACAATAATAAATTTCTATACACCTTCATCAAGTACCTATACATGAAACCCAATGTGTATCGACCTTCCCCATTTGTCTCATCTTTTAGTAGGTAAGGAAGGCACACTTCCTCATATGTCTCACCCTCAATAGGCAAACCAATGGCCTAGGAGAGGCTCCATTGGTTTAGAGATATATCCCCTTCTGTAGTGTAGAAAGTATTGAAGTCGAGATTGAAGGCCTCAATCATCCCACAACAAAGACCTTTTGAGATGGGGTACCTAAAGCAGGAGGCATAAACACTATGATAGACTTTTGCGGTAATCAAAATCGGTGCGTAATGCTGCAACACAGAAATTTTGAATTTTTTTGGCACCCTCTCTGAAAGAGTGGGCATCTGAAGCCTTCAAATCTGCAAACCAGCTCACAGTGAACTAGTGTTTGAACTTGAAGGCCTGGCAATTTAATAGAAATGGCTCCTCTCAATAACCCCACTTCAGCGGGGGTAAGAATAACCCAAAGCATGGCTTCTCTCTATATACACGACTAGCAACATTGTCCCAACAGATAGGGATGAACTCAGAGACCCTGGTCCACAAGTCGTCCTTCGTTGATAATTTCGTCAAACCCAGAACTGCCTCCCACATGCAGGGCTCTTAAAGCTACTAGATGGGTTTCACTCTTAAGGAATTGCCAACCAAGCTCTCCCTCTGGTGCAAGATGGCATATTCTAGCTATCATGCCATTATGAAGTCATGTTTTCTGCCAATGTTGAAACTCTTCAAAAGCTGGACTAGATGTCGATCCTTTGGGTGGTCATCATGCCCCTACCTTGTTAAAATGGAAATTGTTGTCAATCATAGTGATTCTCTCGACGGCCATGGTAACCGTATCCAAGTCATATGATTCGGCCAAACTAGCAATTTCGCTATATTATCTGTCAAGATCAGTGAAGTTCATCTATTTCACGGTAGGAGGCTCAGCTAAGCTTCCCACTCGAGCACCACGTGAGGTGGCAGAGCCAGGAGAAAAAGTTCTTGGTGACACCATTTACCTAAAAAAGGAAGAGGGGGCGAATAAGTGCATTAGGCACAAGAAAAAATCACTACAAGGAAGGGCAGAGTTTTTGACATACTCAATCCATCAAAAATCCGTTGGAAAAACACTTTCCAATGGACTTTCCAACATATTTCTGATGAAAGACATCTGTCGGGTATTCCTTATCGGATGTTTTTGACAAACAAAACGTCCATCAGAACTCCATCGGTAATTTCTGACGGATAGATAGTCGATGGAGACTAGTGTACTCATGTTGTCATTTTAAAGCAAACAGAGATTGAAAAAAATCACCTGTAATTACAGACATCACCAAATAATATACAGTAAGTTAAACCACACAGTCTATTTACAAAAAATAGAGGACATTGTGGTGACCAAGGAAGCCTTTTGGAAGCCAATTATCAGGCATCTAATTCAAAAGGCAATCTTTATTTTTCTGTGAGAAACAAAAGATGAGTCCTCAGAATCTTAGTAATAAGCTCGTATCAAGATTAAGTAGAAGATTTCAGGGACAGGACCATCTATAAGGAAACTTATAAATATCTAAAAAATACCCCAAAACTCAGGCTGGAAATGAAAAGTAAAACGCATTCTCGTCATCAAGAACCGTACAAACGAATGAAACCGATGTTCTACCAAATTGCCTAATACAGTTAGCATCCTACAGGACAGCAGCATTCATAGCATGCAGATGAGAGCATGTAAATCTCCTTTGGGAACGATACCATCTCGATGAGAGAATAACATTCTGGTGAAGCAAGGCCATGGGCAAAAAAAATGTGAAATAAACGTCACGGCAGGCAAGAATATCTTGGAAAAACATTTTGGAATTCGCTTCAACAACCACCCTTCGGAAAAAGTTGGAAACAAACACAAGGCAAAAATACCCATTTGATTTCACCTAGGAATAGGTCAGAAAAGTGTAATTTGTAACAAAACCCTCTTCCGCATCTCCGAAACATGGACTCTTCCATTTCCTTTTTTTTTCATCTGCAACTGCAATCCCCTTCCTAAACTTCGACCAAAAAAAGGTTTTTTTTCATTTCTATAGATGTTCGTACCTGCGATTCTGAAACCAGACCTTGATCTGCTTGGGCTCGATGTTGGTGAGGATGGGGCACTCCCGGATGAGCTGCTGGCGGCGCATGGAGTTGGGCTTGGGGCACTCCGCGTACAGCCGCTCCAACGCCTCCACCTGCTCCGGCGTGTAGCGCACGTACTTCCCCGCGTCCATCTGGCCCTTCCCCCCTCCGCCCCCATCCTTCCCCTGCCCCAGCTGCTGCTGCTGTTGGTGCCCCACCACCATCGCCATACCTTCCCTGGCCCCTTCACCACCCTCTCCCGTTCCTATCCCAGCTCCTCAGCAGGAGAGAGGCCCCTCCCTCCCGCATCAGCAAGCCCACCACCCACCTCCTACCGAGCTCCAGCACCAACACCGGGGAAGAAGAAGAAGAAGAAGAAGAAGACAACAGCAACAGGAACCCTAACCCTAGCCGCACCTGCTGCTACCCCGTCCCTCCCCATTCCCTCTTTTTCATACGCTGGTGGGACGCCCCGATGGTAATGGTATGTGCGCGTCTAGTGAGAGAGTGTGCTCTCTTCTTAAGGGGAGAGAGAGAGAGAGAGAAAGAGAGGAATAAAAAAACCCAGGTGTTGAATTGGGTTTGGGGGAGATGACGGAGCTTCCTTGCCTTTTTTCTTTAATTTCCATGATGGCCTTGTACATTTCGGCCCAATCTATCTTGTGTCCTTTGTGCAGGTCATAGACCAAATCTCTAAACTGAAAACATCCTTCAATCGCATGTCTAGGCTGCCTATGGAACATACAATATTTTGTCTGATCAACGGTCAGATTCTCAGTGGGCCGTTCTAGAGGAAGCTGAATTGCACTAATCGACATGAGAGCAGAGAAGATATCTGTAAGGGTTTCTGGCAAAGGAGGGTACTGGGCTCTCTTCGGAGCTGGGCGCTTGTTGGTGTACCCGTTGGGTGGAGGGACATTGTGGTATTGCAGAGGTTGCTGGGGTTTTTGTAGAGCGGAGAAGGTATTTTGTGGAGTGGCAAAGGTAAGTGGAGGGTTTTGTGGAGCGGAGAAAATGGGTGGAGGGTTTTGTGGAGCAGTGACCTGGTTGCGGGGGTTTTGTGGGAAGCAAATTTGATTGGATGGGTTGGTGAAGGGGAAAACAACGGCATGCACTTGTTCGTTTTTCTGGACTCCTTCTGTAATAGGCCCCTGAGGTTTTTTGTTGTATTTGGGCTTTTGGGCCTCAAAGAGTGAATGAATCGGGGAGTCCTTGAACTGTGTTTGGATAAAACACTCCGGGCTATATAATTGGTGCATATTTGCTATATCATTCATGGCCAAGATATTTCGAAATGTCGGGGTAGCATTGGAAATCAATAACTTGATCTTCTCTTCCTCCGGGATGTGGCCTGGCACTTTGGCGGCCATCTGCCTCCATCTGTCTGCATAGGTAGCGAATTCCTCATCTGGCTTCATTTTCTCGGCCACTAGATCTGTAAAGGAATATTCCGAGCTGACCCTGTCTTGAAACCTCTGAATGAATTTATCTTTCACTACCTTGAAACTCTCGACATCTTCCAGCGATAGAGAGTAGAACCATTCAAGAGCAACCCCGTCCAATGAGCGGCAAAACAAATATGCCATGAGGCGATCATCATATTAGAATTGGGCCGACTTGTATAGAAAGTCCCTCACTTGAATGAAGGGATTGTTGTTCCCATAATATTTGTGGTAAGTGGGGAGCTCAGACTGTGGAGGGAATCAGATGTTTTGAAAGCTAGGGACTGGAACATCAGCTAAAGATTGTGGGCCAACCAGCTTCTGAAGGAAATTGAGTTGTTGTTGCATGGAGGCCGATTTGTCAAGTAATTCCTGCTCCCTAGATGGAGCAGGGGTAGTGAGAGAAGAAGGCCCAAGATGAGGGGTGGAAGGATAAACAAATGGAGGGGGAGGAGGCCCATAAGATGGATATTGGGCCAAAGGACGACCCAAACTAGTATGGACCTGGGCCGCCCCTTGATGAGGGCGCATAAAGTCAGATGGGCCAACTAGAACTTGTGGCATTGATGGACTGGACATATGCTGATCCACTTGGATGGAAGGAGGGAGGATGGTCTTTCCCTTATCAGGAACTTATCTAGGACTTTTACGGATTGATTCTAACCCCATTGTGGACTCTTAATTCAATCTAATCCCTCAGCCCTAGGCCTTTCCCTATAAATAGGTCTCAGAATCATCCTGTGCGAACCCCAATTTTGGATCGCATAGTTAGAAGGTATGCTGTCATTATTTTGAGTTCTTATTTTAGAGTTTATTATTCCTATTAGTATCCTCTAACCCTCTACCAAATCTCGTGTTAGGAGAGCAGGCATTTAAGGAGTTAGAAGGTCTGGAAGTTGTTGTTTCCACGCAGGACCCATAGGAACAAGGGTGTATTTTTGGCAGCAAATTCACACTCTAGGAGCAACCCTAAAGGTAGGTTATCTCATGTATGACTTAAACAACGTATTAGGAGCAAAAGCCCTCTTCTATCCCTGGATTTTATGGATTATACGTAGAGAATTTTACATTTTTCCAAGACCACGAAGTTAGGATTTTTCATGCATATTACCCCTGCAACACTAATGAAAAGATAAGAACTAAAGTTTAATTCATGCCTTTTCAATGCTTTTCCTTCATTCTAAACATGTTATCATGTCTTACTCTTTTTGTCCTTTATAGTTGTCATGCGTTATTTGCCTAGAATAAGCCCTGCATGATGGTTTTTGGCTTGTATCTGATAAAGGTAGAAGGTAGTTCCACAGAGATCGCTATCTTCAAGTAGCGGCCCCCAACAGACCGCCACCTTAAAATAGTGGCCCTATATAGACTGCTACCTGATTTCTATAGCTAACCCTAAACCATATTTATTACCCTATTAAATATGATACTAAGCAAGCTTTATTTCATTTATTCTTGTCTTGATCCTGTCATGTCTTCAGAAGTTAGTGCTAGCATGTGCTAAAAAACTTATTGTTCATGTATGTCAATTTCATGCCAAAACCATATAATTTGAACTTAAAGGAATTTCCATCACTTAGTTTCATTGTGATTTGTGTTTTCGTTCGCTCCCGTCTCACCTTATTTCCATTTTACTACTGCACATATAGCCCGTACTCTGGTACGATGCTATTAGAGCACTTACACTCGATAGGAACACCTCTTGGACTTGAGAGCCTCTCCGTCAGATATTTCTTCTACCGAACTAGGTGATCTTGTTTCAAGGTCTCCGTAAGTCTCCCCGAGCTTGGAATTCCCACTAGGATGCCAAGCTAGTTGTACCCTAAAAATCTAATGGTCTAGAAAGCACTTGAGTTTTCTGTGTTTTCCTGCACCCTGTATAGATCGTGGCCATCAGGTGACCGCTACTTCCAAATAGCGGCCTTGGCGCGACTGCGTTCTGCCAATAGTGATCATTCCGTCATCGCAGTTTTGTTCGGCATCGACTCTTCTTTGGTGCCCTGTCAGATAGCGACCTTGGCAAGATCGTTACCCCTTGATAGCAGTCCTGGCTCGACCACATTATGTCTACATGCTATCCAACCTAATTAAAGATTACGACACTATCTGTCTGGAAGACTTGAATGTGAAAGTGATGATGAAAAATCACAAACTTGCGCTTTCAATCTCAGACCTAGGGCTAGGTACATTTAATCAGTTTATAGAGTATAAAGCCAAGTGGTACGGTAAAAACATCCTTAGAATAGGGAAGTTTGAGCCAAGCTCTAAAATGTGTTCAGATTGTGGACACATTAATAAAGAACTGAAATTAAGTGATCGCGAGTGGACCTGTGTAAATTGTGACACGCACCATGATCGTGACCTAAACGCTGCAATTAATATTAAAAACATTGGTCTTTTGACCCTACGGCAGGGTATGCCGGAAGTTAAGCCTGTTGGAGAGGAGTCGTTGGACTTCTTAGTGAATCAGGAATGATGAGGTTATCGTGTGTAATCTTATATATTAGTACCAAAATACTAATTCGTAATAATAAAAACAAATATAAAAATGGCTGGATTAACAGTTAAACAAAACGCAACTTATCTACGTGGTAAGAATGGAAAGCTCTATTTGAGTACTGATAAGGAATTTACCACTCCTTATGACGATGTAACAGGTAAAATCGTGGGGTTAGATTATCGGGATGAGGAATTTAATGGGTCAACTATTGAAAAGTTGTATATAAGTATTCAAGATGATGAAGGTGAAATTTACAAGCTTGGTGTAAGCACATTTGATAAAGCTTATGCAATGCTTATAGGGTTTCTTAAGAATGCAAATCTATCAAAAGATGTAACTATAACTCCTATGGGAGAAGATACTAAAGATGGCAAGATTGCCACTAGGTATCTTGTTAATCAGGATGGTTGGTTGAAAGGATTTTGGATTAAGGATGTAAACCCACTTCCTAAATGGAAAGAAGTTAAGGTGAGCGGAAAAACTATGTGGGATAAAGAAGATTTCCTTAATGCGATTAAAGAAGCTGTAAATGAGATGAAAGCCTCCCTGAAACCTCAAGATGTTCCTGTAAAGGATAAGTTTGATGCACCACAAGGTACTGACACCTATCTCGATACGTGTCTGCACACAAGGAAGATCGAGGCACCGCAGAGGAGATCGACAATGCCCCCCGTGCGGTCCACATTAACGTCATCACTGGAGGAGCTGCATCAGGCAGAGATAGCAGCCGAGGAAGGAAACGTCATGCTGAGCAGGCGAGCCGAGCGTCCGAGCCCCCCAAGGCCACGCCGAGTGAACCACAGGCCCTGATATTCTTAGACCAAGACCTGGGAGGGTTGACCACTCCACATGACGATGCCCTCATTGTCTCGGCTACAATAAACTATTATAACGTAGATAGAATTCTAGTTGACAATGGTAGTGACCCCGATGTATTGTCCTATGATTATTTTCTTAATATGGGAGAGAATCCATCTAAACTCCGCCCGATCCGAACCCACCTTTGCGGGTTCAACGGCCAGGCCACTTATCCCAAGGGAGCCAAAAGAAAGTTTATTTTTAACATACATAAAAATATTAGTTGGCACAGATACAGTTAACAATCTTGGATTTTTATCGAATATCATTTTTAATATATACATATATAACTGAAACTTTGCCCACAGGTCTAACCCAGCCCAAGCCCAACTCAGCCTGGCCTCAGGCCCGACTTTCTGGCATGTGGACCAGAAACTAAGGCCCAGACAGACCCAAAGGCCTGTGGGCCTAGCCCAGCCTACTGACAGCTGCAAAGCATGTGTGCATTTGCAGCTTTTTGAATCATAGCAAATTGGAGTTTGGTTTGTACATCAAACAGGTTAATATTGATTATTAATACGATCCAACAAGAAGGAATAAACCAACCAGAGAAATCCAATCTGCCCCTCCTTAAGACAAGTTACACAAAGGTAAACGAAATCAAACTCCCTCACCACTTCACATAGAGCAAAATGACATCTGACATAAATTATGCGATCACAACATGCAACTCGTTCCCAAGACCACACACATGGGAGAACCAAATGCATAATTTCAAAAGGTTCTTCACCTTTAATACATCTAATCGCTTGATTCCCCTGGATAACTTGGCCTTAGCACTGCATCTCTCCAATGTTATGCTCCTCTTATCATGGGTCCCCTTCTTGGCGTTCATCTACGACATTCCTTCTGATGCAAGCAAGAAGAACATGCAGACTGGCCTTGTAGGGGGTCCATGGTGTCACCCACCCACCCGCACTGTCTGATATGATTACCCTATGTGAGTGTGTGGCCAATCCCTTGGAGAGTAGAATGGGTCATCTGGCTTAGCCTCGGGTCCCCACATATGTCTTCCACAGCCTCCCCTACGGTAAATTCAGTTTTCCACCATAGCCATCATGCTGATGGAACAAAGTACAATATTAGTTGATGGGAGGATCCCCCTGCAGAAAAAAAGGTGATTCACATCCTCTATCAGTGAAGATGCCCCTTTGACTCCCTGCAGTAAAGATGCAATTCACAGCCCTGTATCACTGAAGGTGTCCCTTATCACTTCTCAGAAATCAGCAACTGCCACCTTGCTGTTGCGCATTATTGAAGACACAACTGCCAATCGGCAATCCGTTCTTGCTGTCAGCCACCAAAAAGATGCTTGAGGCACCATCAAAAGCCCTAGGAAGATGACACCCCAAATCAAAGGGAGGCAGCAAGATTTACCTGATGCCCAAAAGTAATGATCCCACCAAGCACTTCTCCTTTCACCATCCCAAGAGTTTGGTCATACCCTAGCCTTCATGTTTGTTTAACCCACCCAAAAAACATCTCACACTACCACAAACCCATAATCCTCTTGACCAGTGATGCAGGTAAATTACAAATTTGAATTTGGGTTTTGAATTTTGATAGGCCAAGCTTATATTGGTTCAAAAACCAATGCTTTTGAATCCATGGTAATCATTAATCAAGGCAAGCGAGGCAGTGACTTCTCAACATATTATGAACACCAGAGTGAAGAGGAGAAGAGGTTAAAGCATAAATGGGGATTGAAGTGAGAATGTGCTTAATCAATATCAGTTTTGCTCCTTGAGATAGTAAGGAGGCCTGCCAACCATCAATACGTTTCTGAATGGCAGAAATGATGCTTGAAAAATGGACAATCTTCCTCCTACCTAGGACCAAAGGGAAACCCAGGTATTTATGATGAAAAGAATGTCTGCAAAAACCAGTTAAACTTTCAATACGAATTGTAGCAGCTACATTGACTTTGGGTGGAGGAAAAAGCCACTCTTCCCAATATTGATGAGCTGGCCAGAAGCACGTTCATATACTTTAAGAACCTTGAGCAAATTCTTCACAGATTTGGTTGAAGCCTTACTGAATATGACAGTATCATCAGTAAATAAAAGGTGAGAGATGATAGGACACCCTTGGGGACTTGCATACCATTCCACCCTGCCTTGAAGGAAAGCATGTTGTAGAGATCTGCTCAGAGCTTCTTCAGCAATAATGAACAGAGATGGGGCGTAGCTCATGAAATACACCCGAGACAAAACTCCCACACTTCACATAATGCATTCAGCGATCTCCAACCACAGGGATGCTAGAAATTCTTTCTGACACTTCATGGATGCTCGAATCTCTACACTTGCACGAAGGGTAATCGTGAGAAAAAAACTACCTGTCCCCTTCAATAAAAAAATGATGATGATAAGTGGAATGCGAATCCAGGAAGCCTGGAATCTCCACTAAAAAAAATGAGGAAACTCACGCAAAATGATGAGGCAAACTCCACAATAAAATCGCAATAAGGGAATGCGAATCCAAGAAGTCAAAAATTCCCACTGAAACAAATGAGCAAACTTGCGCGAAATGGTGAAGCAAACTCAACAATAAAATCACAATAAGGGATGAATCTTAGTAGCCGAGAATTCTCATTGAGACACATGAGGAGACTCACGTTGAATGGTGAAATCTAAAATTAAGAATAAACAAGGGGGATGTGTGAAGTTACCGAAAGTTAAAAACCCCAAATGTATATGTAGGTGCTAGAGTAATCCTCTAGTGTTACTTAGAATGTCTGCATGTCCCTATGTTTAGGGTTTGCTACTGACATACCTACACTTTCGCACCAAGAAAGGATAGTCTTGGGTGTAGATTGTGATTTACGCTATGCACATATTCTATGCGGTGCCCTCTTTACGAATGCACATCTCCCTTAGTTGTGCTTTATGAGCCACACTCTGCCTATGAATCATGGGCACTGTTCTTATCCTATCCCTAATAGAGGGGAGCTATCCTATATATCTATCCTATGCTTGTGGTCAATAAATGCATGCATGCTTGCATGAATGAAAACAAAGCATAAACAAACACATATAGCACTTTTAAACGGGCTGCACTCATAGGCCCCGCTCATTCGTCCCTCATTCGTGACAACAAATATATGCATCAATTCCATAAGTTCACAATCTATCTTTTGACTTTTGAACTATGTCGAACCATGGTCAAGAGTTCCCGAACAAAATAATGAAATAAGATTAGTAAAACAAGGATTATTTGATGGAAAACCTTGATGTGGCAATACTCGGCAAGTGTAAGAAGTATGACCACAATATAGAATATCATGCTAATACATTAGACTAATTGACATGGTGATAGGAAAAATCATAGATAACAGACATGGAACTCGAGATCTGGAATGAGTTCAAGGTTCCCGAGAAGAAAGAGAGAGTTTGTTCCTATGTATCTGCGGCGAGAAAATATACTACTTGTGGCCACTGGCCAGGACTCAACATAGAACAGAACACCGGTGCCAAGATCAGAAGATAGAAACCGAAGGTGAACAAACAGTTGAAATTGGGGTCACGTGGTAATGTTACTGCTGATCAGCAAACAAAGAAAGTGAAGAAATCAGATAAGACAGTCCCATGTAGCAATTAATAACTGAGTTTCAACACAGCTTGCTAATAAAAATCATGAAAAAAGATAGTAGATCACAAATTCACAAGGAAACACTCATCAAATTTGAATATTCATAACATCAGCACACTTACATTAAGAACATCCACGGCATTAAGTTGAACATATGGAAGATCAACTGAAGTTAGTTCCACTGAACTTGAAACACATGGAAGGAACTGTAGCACTCTTGACACAATGAATTCCAGAAACTTCAGGTCTACTTTGAAGCATGTCACATATAGGACGGTAAGAAATTAAATAAAAAAATTCTTCCTGCAAAATCATCATATATATATGTCATCTTCTGAGGAACATTATCATGAGCAAACAATTTGCACCGAGGAGAAAGCAAGTGAGCGTCAATATCTGACTTGGAGCCATGGACATGGAAAACCAATGCCTTTTTTGTTCAGTGACAACTCCCAACAACACATTTATTAAAAGAGAGAGAGAGAGAAAAAGATGAAAAGAAAGAAAGAAAGAAAGACGCCCTGAGAACTGAAGAAACTTAAACATCAATGAATTACTTTTGAAAGAGAATGTGGGTCCATACCACCATTAGCTTTACAGTATCTTAGGAGAGAAAACCCATGAATAACACCAAAGTCATGGAGGACCACCGGAGTGCAGAAGTTAGGTATAAGTCTTTCAGAAGCGTTTAATTTCTACTTATGCACGCATGACAGGGAAAATGAACTCATGACATAAACAAAGTAATATAACATGCTGAACATCCACGAGAGAAAAATCCCATCCAAATATGAGTCTATGTAGTCAGAGGAGCGCCTAGGCGCTCGCCTAGGCATTTGAGGCGGTGGGACGGTCCCAAACCGCTTCGCTTTCGCCTCAAATGTCTCACTCTCAATCTTCTTCTTCTTTTGGTCCAATCTTGGTTTAAACATCTGCTACTCAAATCTTATCTTATTTGTAAATGTCTTCTCGTCGAAGCTGAAGACGATGGCCCGTTCGGGCGGGCTCATGTAGAGCCCGACCACGTCGACGAGCTTCTCTTCGAAGTCCGGGTCGTTCGAGACTTTGAAGGTCACGACGTTCCAGGGTCGCAGGTTGTGGTCCCGCCAGATCCGGGCCACGGTGTCCTTGCCGATCCCGAGTCGCTGGGCGAGCGTCCGAGTCGACCACTGAGTAGAGCCATCGTCAGGGAGTTCTTCTCTCGTCACGCGCACTACCTCGGCCACGGTGCCTTCGGGCAACCACGAACGCCGGCCTCGTCCCGGTGCAATCGTGCCGACCCAGTCGGTCCCGCTCTCTTCGAAACGCCGTCTCCAGCTGCGCACCGAGTTCGAGGCCAAGGCGGCCGAACACGCTGCAGCCGTCCTTGCTGCCAAACAGGAAAATGACCGGATGCTGATCCACTTGCGCGAAACCGAGGCGGCGCTTGACCAACAAGATGCTGCGGTACGGGCGGCCCGGGAAGCGTTGCAGCGAGAATCCACAGTCCGCCAAGTGGCAGACCAGCAAAACGTCGATTTAAAGGAGCGCTTGGCTGAAAACGAGGCGCACGTTCGATCGCTCGATGAAAAGCACCAACATGCGCGCGAGGCACTCGAACACTATCGCCAGTCCGTGAAGGATCAGCGGGAAGCCGATGGGCGCCGCCATGAACAGCAGATTCAGCAATTGCAGGCTGAACTACGCCAGGCACAGCAGACGATTATCGTGAAGCAGGAAGAAACGTCGAAACTGAACCAGGAGGGAGCACGCCTAATTTCTGACCTCGGCCATGCTAGGCAGGCGCATCATGCTGAAGAAGAGAAGGGTAGGCGACAAGCGATCGAATTGGACTCCCTACGCCCTATTGCTGCGCGCCACGACATGCTTGTTGCTCAAGTCCTGGAGAAAGATTCACAGATCCAGGACCTACGTGCCCAGTTAGCAGCTGCGGCCGAAAAGCAGGAAAATCAGTACAACCAGATTCGGTCGCTCGATCAGGCTATGGCGCAAGCCAGCGCCCGGGCCGATGCGCAAGAACTCGTTGCGTCAAAGCTGCAGGCATTACTTGACAACAAGTCCAAGGCGGCAGATTCAAAACAAGGAAAAAAACTAAGGATTGACGCCGTCGGAAGCGAAAATCAGAAGTCAACTTGATGACATCAAATTATGAAGAAAAATTCTCGATTGAAGAAACCGGGCGAAACAGACGTGAATGGCTACGCAATTCCAAGGTACATCGTTCACGGCGGCCCCGAGCTTGCAGAAAAATTGGGGCTTCCTGGTTCGCAGTGTCAGTATTTCGATGAGCTACCTAACTCCGAAGAACATCGTAAGAATCGCGACGCGATGTGGGAGCGCTGGGTACAAGCTGGCGCCGAGCATGTGTACCCGGAATAACTTGTAGTGACCCTGCATCTGGCAAACCTAGTCTGGCCATGAATAGAACAAGATTCAATCATGCACACAGGAAAGCAATATAGTAATGTTTATTCTATTTAACCGATTCCTAGTACGAGGGCGTAGAACATAGATCCGAAGATCACAATCACGCATAGTGATAGCTTTCAGTCGGACGTAATCTGACCTTTTACAATTCACCATTTGATATACCAATTAATCGAGGAATGCACGCACTCATACTTATACTGACGCAACTATGAGTGGATATATAGATGGGAGTTGCTTCCCTCATGTTCATGCAGGTTAGTTAAAGATCATGTTGTTATTATTTTTATTGTATCTCTTATTCACATATTTATTCGACAAATCTAAATAAAATTTTGGCAGCACCTTCCCTGTCTCAAAAAGTACCGGGAAGGGTATAGGAGGTTTGCCCATGAAATGTCTAGACA
The DNA here is from genome assembly GCA_024336825.1 of Amorphophallus titanum. Lineage (NCBI taxonomy): Eukaryota > Viridiplantae > Streptophyta > Magnoliopsida > Alismatales > Araceae > Amorphophallus > Amorphophallus titanum. The sequence goes on from JANBPO010004058.1 coordinate 1,971,354, forward strand.
AAGTCTGGAAAGACGGTCATGCCCAGATGGCACTCCCGTACCCTATGGTGAGTGGGGAACTCGAGGGCTAACCCTCTAAGCAGTCCATATCACTCACAGGGTCGTCGATCAGTAGCTACATTTTTATTTTGAGACATTTCACAGTATCGCGGTGCACACATATGGGTCCATGAGTGTGGGCCTGGCATGACCATATTTGGGCAGACTCGTATGTTGCTGAGACAATGTATGCCAGGAACATCACCTATTAATAATTTATAACCTTAAATTGGGTACGCGGCTCTCATAATGTGGCGTGAGTAGCCATGAGGTCGCTACCACAATGTGGGGTGAAAGTCGAGCGAAAAACTAGAGAAACATGGTACAGAATTAAACTACAAATTCTTAACAGAAATTTGACAGCATCCCCCCTACCCCGGAATATGTTGGGGGAGACATATAGGAAATCCCTCCATAGTGAGCTGAGATAGACTCCGAAAAGTCGTGCATGTCGAAATGACGACCCAGATATAACAGCGGGTATCGAACCCTTTGCCGATCGATTTTGACCAGTTTTGGTACCATAGGGTGTACATAAAGGCTTTAAGGGAAGCCGGTAGAACTATGGGCCGAAGGGTCTGAAAAGATAGGGGCATTGTTCACCTTTAAGGTAGTCATTGTTCTATTTCTCTGGCGGGATCATCGGAACTTATGTTATAATATGTAACGAAGCCTCGTGATCCAATGGGATGATTAGAACACCCGTGAAGGCATGGGGTAACGTAGCCTCCCGGTTTAACTCTGACAGCTTCTCTCCTTATCTCGAGACATGCCAGGAGACACATAGGGTACTCAGCCATGGAGAGCCGAGATGGGATCCATAATCGATGGGCATATCGAAGCCCGAGAGCCACAAGAGCGAGAAATAATTGAGCACCGTTCACCGATGAGGAAATTTATTCATTATCCCCATGATGAAGTCATCGGAGAACATGCTATAGTAGACAGTGTGTAATACCCTGGATCTTTATTGGGTCTTCTCAGATATTTATTAGTTATTTCGGCACAAAAACAAGGCATTGTTCATTTTCCTTAAGAGTGCATGAATAGTAACACTATGAGACTTATCGAGGATTTCATGGATCAGAGGACATGATAATTATGAGAAAAATAGAGGCATCCTAAAAGCATGCTCATGCAAAATTTTACACATCTAGTTCCATAGTTATTTAATTTTAAACATGTGTTATTTATTAATTATACTGAAGAAAATAGCGTCGGGGGTGATGCTCACTCATTAATTGACATCTATCCAGTTGACGCTAATTCAAGAATTAGTTCCCTCCTAGAGAGGCACCAATTAAATAGCATCCTCTATTCTGGCCACCAATTTCATGTTGAACAGTAAGCTATATAAATCTACGTAAAAATGTAGTAAAATAATCTATCCTGGGACATGAATAGGGATTTAATCGAGGAAATAGCATGGATGCCATGCCTGCTATTATTTTTATCTTCGTTTGCTTGATTAAAGAGATAACCTACCTTATTAGTTGACATGGGATGGAGGAAAATGAGTAGACAGAGGAGGAAGTCGATGAATAGTAGTAGAGGAAGTAGAAGAAGAAGACACGGCTTCTCCTTCCAACTGTTCACAGCAACACCCACAGCAGGAGGAAGAAGAAGGAAGAAGAGGAAGCAGACACGCTCCTTCGGGATGCAGATGAGGAAGACGATCACGAACAGGAAGAAGAGGACGTGGACGATCCCACGATCCACACGCACAACAAGCAGTAGTAGCAACATGCATCTGTCACTCACAGGGGTCCTATTTATAAGGGTTGAAGCCTTCTGAGTCCTAACACGCACACGGTATCCTAGTGGGATTTAAGTTTCTTATGATACTCCCAACCTTCCCTAACCTCAACCGCTTCCCTATTTGATTCAAACCCTAAGTCTCCTTCATGCACCAGTCGACCTAGTTCTTTGAACAGGCCTCCTAACTGGGTTACGTAAGGGCCCATTAAATTGGTTTACATAGCCATCTTTAAGTAGTTGGGTTTTAAAGCCCATAAGGCATGGTTTTGGGGAATATTAGTATTGGGTATTTTCCCTAATTGTCTTATATGTACAAGGGTTTTAATGGTTTTTGTTTAATAAAACCCATTATGCTCTTTTGCCTTATTATATATTTTATCTATTTTGTTTGGGGTGCTACAACATACGCATGTGTTTTACTTAAAAATTGGTAGCATCGCTGATGAACGGGTCTTCGTTCTGAAGGCTTTCGAAAGGCCATAATCTTCCTTCTCTTCTTAGTCGACTGACCAAGATAGCCTGCGCCGTTAAAGCGTTGAGCAATGTAGCCAAAACACAACACCCTTAGGGCAAGAGTAAGATCCATCCCTTGAGTACTGTTAGAGCACGTGGAGAGGGTAGTGTCCCCATAGGCATACAAGAGGGAACTGAGAATCAAAATGTCAAACTTGAACTCTCCCTAAAAAAAATAAAAGAAAAAAGAACATTTGTTCACAAGAACTGGATTTTCGTACCAGTAGGGATGCAACTTGGATTTTTGGACCAGGCCAGCCGATGGCCCAAAACCAAACCACCATGTTTTAGTTGCATTATGCAAAGGTTTGGTCAGGCTGCATCAGGATTGATATACTAAAATCCAACCAGAAACAGAACTTGGGTTGGGTTTGTCAGGCCCAGCCCAGCCTGACAGCCTGAACAAACCCAAATCTGAAACAGCAGTGACAGTACAGCTCATGGGCTACTCATAATCTGGGCAACGTCCAACCTCTTTAAATTGTTTAATCCCCTTGAGTTCCTAACATTTGCTTTCCTCTGTGTTCTCTAGGTAATCTCACTCAAACCAGATGTATCCAAACTGAGATGTCCTTCACCTCCATTATTGGCGAAGTATCTGAGTTATCATGCAAAAAAACTCATTTCTGTCCAAAACATCTGCAGTTTCATCAAACTGCAGTTTGCTCTCGAAACATCAAATGCAGGTTTAGGGCTCAGCTCATGCCTCACGGCCTAAGATAGTTCAAACCCAGATTCCTACGTTTCAAACTTATCATCATGTTGTTCCCATTTTCAAGCTTTCCATTCCATTGCATGCTCACAGGCATAATGTGCCTTCACCAACATGGAAATTCTCTTAGCTCCAGACTCCAGTGACCTTTTACTTTTTTTCCCTCTTCTTTGAAAATGAGAAGAAAAAACAGCCTCACAACTATGATAAGCCTGACCATATATAGAACAGTGAATTAGCCATATGTATATAGCATATGGCAATGATAACCAAGCAAAATGGATACAAGAGGGTGAAGATGGGGACATGGCACTGAGCAACTCATCATAAATGTTAGAAGATGTTACTTATGCTACACAAATAGGTTATATAGCATTAGCCGATGGATACCTAATGAGACACCTTACCTACTAATGTGCTTTATAATCAGCCTTTCAACAATAAGACATAATAAAGCTACTTGAGATATCGTATATAGTGCCAAGCTGTAAGCAATTCTTCACACCCTAGCAGCAAATTCTAAGCATCAAAGTCGAATATAAAAAGCACATGAAATGGCTGTTAAAATGTCCCAGAAATGCTTTCATTGAATGGAACACAACATTCAAAATTAGTCTCAGGTGAACAAGGATCTGGCATGAGGCCTGTCCACCCAAGACTGATCCAGCAAGGTGAAAACCATGCTGTTCCAGCCCATGGCCCTATCTCCACAAAAACATGAAATTGTTGAAACTTGAAAGTAAAGGACAAGAAGAAGATCTCAGAAAGAGGAAGAAGAAGAGGAAAAATTGGAGAAAACACATCTTAAGGTTAAACAACTCACAGAATGTGGTTGTGGCTTGAAGCCTACCCTGGGTTCACGGGTGTGCTCTCCAGGAAGTACACATCCACACAGGTAGACTCAAACGTAGATCACAGGCAGATTCCTTCTCGAGATATAAAAGCTACATGACATGAATGTAAGATCACGTGGGCACATGATGACGATCCATCCGGGCTTCAAAAAATGTGGTGGGGTAAATGATGTCCCTATCACACACCTTTGGGTTCTTCTGATGGCTTTCTTCATAGAACAATCTGAAAAAGTCTTCACTAAAGTCATCCATGTCATCAACAGGCCTCCTAGGCAGCAATGGCGGGCTGGCAACTGTGCAAGCTGTATCTTCTTTCTTGTCCTGACTTGGCGGGGCCTTTAAAGTACCTGGCTGGAAAGGGCCCCTGATAAAGTGTTGACGGTAATCCCAAGTCAATGGCCCAGAGTCTCCTAGAATTGACAATGGCGACTCTCGATAATCGAGGCCCCTCTTACCCATTTTTCTGCCCTTGGGGACCGACTTGGTCTACCCTTGCAAGTGTACGTCGGGACCTCTCCCCGGCTGATAGCCTAGCTTCAGTATGATGTTCCAGCCCTTAGAATCTCTTATCTTGAGATTTTCCTTGATATTCACCTGGGCAATAGCAGGCTTGCATGGCACGTATGCCCATGGAAATTTAAGGTCCAGCACTGAGATAACGGGCTGATTACTAGGCCAGAGTGTCGGCAAAATCTTTCCTGAAATAGCTTTGACAGACTGAGCCGTGGATATACTTTTCACCTTGACCACCCTCCTTTGAAAAGGGAATTTAATGCATTGATGAGTAGTGGAGGGTATGGCACTAAGATTATCAATCCACATATGACCCAAAATGGCTTTGAACATAGGGTCGATATTGAGCACATAGAATTCAATGGGTATTGTTAGCGGCCTGAGTTCAGCTTGGACAGTGACCATCCCATGACACGGCCTTCTTGAATTATCATATGCTGCAATGGTAGTCAGGGTAGGCCTTAGCAAGTCTTCTGAAACATTGCATGCCCTTAGAGTGCTTACGGGACAAACATTGATGGATGCCGCAATATCGACCAATGCCGCATCTATACTTACTTTGTTCAAGATAATAGAAATGCAGAACGACATTTGACGAGCCTCGGGAGGTGCTAGCTTGGTATCTGGAAATGTAATTGCCGGCCCCTTAGAAACCGTGGCTAGGGCGGTTGGTAAGCTATCTACTGCCATATCTTCACTGACCATGACCTTCTGTAGAAAATCTCGGAGTGCATCTTGGTGAAGCTTAGAACTTTTGATTAATTCCAGAATTGAAATCTTAGCGGGCATCCTATCTAGATGATGTAGCAGATCATATTGAGTACCCGACAACGATCTGCCTCTTCCTGGTCAGCAGCCTATTGTGAGGACTGGGATTGGGTGTGGGTGCACCAGTGGTGGGATAGTTCCGATGGAACAAATGCCCGCTCTGTAGGGCAAGGTTCTAGGCTGGCACGGCATTGGCTGAGCTCATGGTAAGTGGCTTAATGGGCCCGGTGGGGTGCATAAGCGGTGTAGGGGTAGATGTAGTGGTGATAGCGGGGGTAGTGGGAATAGTAGGGGTGATGGGTCTTGCTGGGAGGATGATCGGTGGAGGATTGGATGGTGGCGTGGTGATGGCAGGTGGGGTGTGCACTTGCGGGGGAGTAAGGACGGGTGGAAGGCGAACTTGCGGGGGAGTAGGGACGAGCAGAACAATGGGAGAGGTAGGTGGTAGGATGAGAGGTTTGTGGGGAACAACAGGCGTGGGTGTCATGGTGGTGGCTTGATGGTTGGGCGGGAGGATGATGAGAGTAGAAGGTGGGGGAGGGTTACGATAGGTGTGGTGGAGAGCCAGGAGCCACTGGATGGGAGATTCATCATCATATGATCACCTGGCGTTGGGAGCCGGGCGCTGGACAAGGTTGACCTGAGCTGGTGCTGGTGGCTAAGGCTGTGGAGTGGGCAGATGATTTGACATGTGGTTTTAGTGGATCCCCATATCCTGCACAGGCTGCTGCTACTGCTGCGGCTGTGGCTGCGGTGCTTGCTACTGCACTTGCTGCCTCGACATCTGCCTTCTCTTTTCTTTAATCTCAGTGATGAGCTTGTGTATTTTGGCCCAATCGATGCGTTGCCCCTCATGTAAATCATAGACAAAATCTCTGAATTGGAAACAGTTTTCTATGGTGTGCCCGGGTTGCTGGTGGAATATACAATATCTAGATTGATCAACGGTCGGGTTCCAATTAGGCTGTTCTGGAGGAAGTTGAAGTGCACCAATGGACAAAAGGGCTGAAAATATATTCAGGAGGGACTCGAATAAAGGAGGATATTGGGCCCTCTTTGGAGTCAGGCATTTGGGTGCTTAGCCATTAGGAGGAAGGACATTGTGGTATTGCGGGGGTTGTTGTGGCTGTTGGGGAGCAGGGAAAGAAGGTTGGGCATTTTATGGAGTGGGGAAAGATGGCTGGGGGTTGTGTGGAGCGGGGAATTGAGGGTTGAGTGCAGGTTGTTGGAAGCGAGGTGGAGCGGATTGGTTCAAAAAAGGGAAAGCAACGGCTTGCACTAACTCGTTGGTTTAGACCCCTTCGGTGACTAGCCCCTGGGATTTTCTATTATATTTGGACTTTTGGGCCTTGAAGAGGGAATGAATGGGGGAGTCTTTGAACTAGGTTTGGATGAAGCTAGCTCGGCTATATAACTGGTGCATGTTGGAGATGTCATTCATGGCCAAAATGTTGTGGAAGGTAGGGGTAGCATTAGAAATAAGCAACTTGACCTTCTCTTCCTCTGGAATGTGACCAAGCACACGGGTAGCCATCTGCCTCCATCTATCAGCATATGTAGCAAAGTCCTCATCAGCTTTCATTTTTTCGGCTACCAAATCTGTGAAAGAATATTCCGCACTGACCGAGTCCTGAAATCTCTAAATAAATTTCTCTTTGACGACCTTAAAGCTCTCGGCATCTTCCAATGGCAAAGTATAGAACCACTTCCAATGCAACTCCATCCAATGATCGACGAAACAAATACGCCATAAGGCGATCATCATACTGGAACTGTGCCAACTCATACATGAAATCCCTCACATGAATATATGGGTTTCCATTCCCATCATACTTACAGTACGTGGGGAGCTCGGATTGAGGAGAAAATTGGATATTGTGAAAGCTAGGAATGGGAACATCAGTTAAAGATTGTGGGCCGACCCGCTTTTGAAGAAAGTCGAGTTGTTATTGCATGGTAGCCCACTTGTCAAGGAGTTCTTGCTCTTGAGATGGAGTAGTTGAAGTAAATAGAGCGGGCTTAAAGCGAGGAGCCGAAGGATAAACAGAAGAAGGGGGAGGCCCATAAGAAGGATATTGGGCCGAAGGATGACCCAAACTGGAATAAGGCGGGGCCGCCCCATGCTGAGGGCCAGAGAAATCAGCTAGAGCCACAAGGGTTTGAGGTGCCGAGAGAGTGGTCCTATAAGGATCAACCTGAAAAGATGAGGGAAGAGCGGTCTTCCCTTTATCAAGAGTTTGAGCGGCCGAACCAGAGGACTGACCAGCCTCCAGATTTGAAAAGCGAAGGACCCTGGGCTGAATCGGGGTGAGATCAATAGGAGTAGGTAGAACCCCGGGTCCATCAACCCTAGATTGAGAGATGGAAGCAGTAGATGGACCTTGTGAAGTAGTGGAGGATGGGGCACCTGACCCCTACAAGGTCTAATAAAGGGCCTGAAGTTGGGCCAGATCTAACTGGGACATCATTTGAAGAATGTGACTTGTAGGATTATTGGTGGATGGACTTGAAAGGGAGGGCTGATCACCCTCCATAGCAACAGAGGATGGAGGAGGGGCGGACCCTTCTCCAGACTGAAGAGGGACGACCCTAGATGGGTCCTCTAGGAGCCCCTAAGGAAGAGAGTCCTCATAGGAATGGGAGAAATCGTAGGAAGCCGTGGTGGGATCGAACAAAGGATAGGAGTAGGAGGTGGAGGAGGAATTGCCCCTAGGGGAAGAACCTATGGATTTGAAGCAACTCCACATGCAATGTGGCACCTAATCAATGAAAACAAGCACAAACAACCACTAATGAGCAACCAAATAAAATGACCCGAACAAAGGGAATATGCTAACAAGAAGGGGATGAGAGGCATCCAAAGCCAACCAAGTTATAATGATGCATAAATTTTTATTTATTTCTCTTTTTATAACCTTAATGATTTAAATAAAATATTCTCTACAATAATAGGTTCTTAATGGGAAAGGATGGTGGGTGAAGAGGGACGATCTCGCGCTGGTCCTGAGCTGGAGCAAGCCATCACCGCGTTGAGACCTGCAAGGAAGGGAAACGGATCACGAGACCCAGGGATGGTTCCCTGGGGAAAAACCCTCCGATGCTTAAGTCAGTAGAGCAGTGGTGGAAGTTGTGAGAGGAGGAGGAAAAGGTTGCGTGAGATCCCTCTCCATCAAGGTGGTGAGGAAGTTCCTGCTCAGGGGGTTTAGACGTGTTAAGCCTTACCTTTTGTCGGAGGGAGTCCCAGGTTTAAATAGTGCGCCAGCCTCATGAGTCCCGTAAGCGGAGGAGTTTGGGCAGGGGTTATGTCCTCAACGTGGGCTCTTTATAACCTTGAGGACTGTTGGCCTCCCTCATCCTCATAAACTCCTGATCATAAAGGGCTCTCAATGGCAACATGGATAAGCACCCATTGGTCGACCCAAGCATGGAGGATGTCGGCTCCTATCCGGGTGATAGGCATAGCTCGGATGTAATTCGGTCGGAGTGGGCGCGGGGCGCCAGCCCTTATCCCAACATGGGACGTAGCTCGGGCATGAATCTTCCTCCGACCGGACCGACGCTCGGACCTCCGAGCCTAATGGCCACCTAGGAGGGGCTTGATTCCGATTAAACTTATTGGGCTTTCATGATAAGTGGGCCCTGTGGGCTGTCACTTAGGCGAGCTGTGCCTCGTTTGGTCTCGCTGGACCTAGTTCGGCCGCTCTTAGGTGGGCTGCAGAAATCCCCCTCTCCACTTGTCCCCCTCCTACTCCTGAGCCTTGTAGGCTCGGAGGAGTAGCCATTGGGTCTTGGACCAGCGTGGCTCGGGTGGGGTGGAAATCTGGCGGTGTTAAGAAGTCACGTGTCATGGTCACCTGGGCCCATAATAATGATAATCCTGATGGATTTAAAACGAAGAGGCCCCCTTTGTCTTGGAGGTCAGAACGTCACACCGCCATCCGCGAGGGGATATAAGCATTGTGCGTTGTTGGCGTTCCGAACCCCCACTAGTTTAGGGTTTTGTTCTCCTTCGTTTTTACTTTCATACGCCGTGGAGATAAGGCGAGAGAGCAGGGACTTGCGGCGGCATTCACAGAGTAGGGGGAGATAACTGCAGTGGTGATCCAGCAACTTCCTCTCCCCCCAGAATCTTCGGAGTCTTTGGAGCCTTCTTCCCCAAGCTCCTCTTCAGATTCCATGGCAGACCAACGTCCGGACGAGCCTGGGGTGAGAGTGGTGGTGATACCACCGGCTCCAAACTGCAGCGAGCTGGCGGAGGCGGAGGTGAAGTGGTTGGAGCAGCAGTTCCGCCTGCCTTGGAAGTATTACTTCGTCGCTGCTACCCCTTACGAGACAAGGTTGAACTCTCGTACTGGTCATTTTTGCTCTTTCCTTCTGTCGTGGAAGGGTGGATTCCATCTCCCCTTCAACCCTTTTGTTCTTGACCTCCTCAATTTCTTCCTATTGGCTCCCATCCAGTTGGTAGCCAACTCTTATCTCTTCATCTCTACTTTCTGCATCCTCTACCTCGAGTGTAGGGTTCCCCCCTCCTTGGACCTCTTCCATTATTTCTTTGAGCTGAAGGAGGATTCCTCGACTGGCAAGGGCTTCTATTATGTTCAGGCGAGGCGAAATAGGAGCTGCATGTCCTTAGCCGTGAAGGACTCTTCCCTCAAGGGGTGGAAGACTCAGTTCTTTTTGGTGGGAATTTTTTCAGTGGAGGAGTCTTGGAGATGCCCCGTAATGCCCAACTTTCACCCGAACATCCCTCCAAGGCAGGATGAGTTCACCCCAGAGGTGGAGAAGTATGTAGCGATCCTGTTGAAGCATCGCCAGTCTCCAGAAGAGCTGGTGACCCCAGAGAATATCGAGCGGGGCCTTCTCAAGCAACTGCGGCTGGCAGGTATGGGCACCGAGAATCAGCTTTCACTTCGGATGAGGAAGTAGTTCTTCTTTCCCTGACCCTATCTTCCTTTGCACAGACACCAGGCGGCCAACTGAGGAGGAGGCACCTTCGACTGAGGCCACCGTTGAGTCGCGAGTTCCTGAGGATTTCGCTCGAGCCCAAGACAAGGGCAACGGGGTGGCCCGGGAAGGGTATTCCAAGCAGCGGGGGTCCAAGCACAAGGATCCCATGGAGAGGATGCTGTAGGACGCCGTGAAGGCCAAAAAGTGGGCCAAGAAGGCTGGGGCCATCCCCGTGGTCAAAGATGGATCGGGTTCGGCTCTCCCCTCTGCCGAGCTAGAAGGGGCCGAGCCTATTCGGCCGGCTCTCCTGTCTGTTGGGCAAGAGGGGGCCGAGGAGGCTGGGGCCGAAGCGGGCGGCTCTAGGACCATGGTTGAGACTGGAGCGTCGAGCGAGGCTGGCGACATTCAGGGCGGAGACACCGGGGCCGAGCCGATGGGGGTCGGGGGGTCATGAGAAGAGGTGACGCCGCCCCAACCGACCGAGGCAAGAGGGGTGGAGGAAGCAGCGGCTCAATCCGGGCCAGCCGGTGGGGTTCCCGAGGGAGTTCCGCTCAGAGGGGGAGCCCCTCTTTCGGCTGCTCTGGAGAGACTAGGCATCTGGGGTCCTCTTTACCAGAAGTGTTGTAGCATAGCCACTAAGGTGGTGCAAGCAGGAGACAGGCAGTGCTCCCCGACCGTGGCCCTCGAAATGGTCATGGAGGGTGGCCTGATCCTGGCCCAGACGGGGGCCTCCCTGGCTGAAGGTTACGCTCAGTCGGAGTCAGACCAGGCGAACCTTGCCTGGACTCTCAATACATCCGACGGGAAGATAGCTCGACTCACTGAGGAGTGCGATGGGCTTCGATAGGAACTCTCCTCATTTAAAGAGCTGGCGAGGGTGAGTCAGGCGGAGGCCCAAGCCCTGACCGACCAACTGGCTCGGGCACACGAGTCGCTCGAGAGGAAGAGCAAGCTTCTGGAGGAGGAGTGCGTGGCCCATGCCGAGCGAGATGGTCAGTGGGAGGCCGAGCGCGCTGAGCTACTAGACCGAGCGGAAGAAGCCGTGCGCCTTCAGTTGGAGGCCGAGGCTGATCAGGCTGAGGCAGAGAAGCAGATGGCCGAGGCGGATCAGAGGTTGGCCGAGGCAGAATGGGAAAAGATCGAGCTCGCTAGTAGGGTGGGATCGGTCAGGGCGGAGGCACTCGAGCAGTATAAATGCTTGGAGGCCTTCCGGGTCGACCTCAAGGAGGTGGCCCTCCCCTACTATGAGTCAGTGCTTCACTACGGTATCCACAGGGGGTTCAAGCACGGCTATGGCCGGGCCATCTCCTGGGCAGAGGAACAAGCGATAGGGATGATCCCCTTCGGTCAACATTACGACTCGGACCCAGCGACCTCAAAATCTTCTGGCTCGACTTCAGGGGAAGAGGAGGACAAAAGGGACTCATCTTCGTCTGAGGGATCGCCAACTCCAGATGCCTTAGGAGGGCGTGCAACCAAGGTAGTTCTCACACTGGTGGCGTCAATGCCAAGGTCGGCCATCGCTGAGGATGCTGGGGGCGAACCTTCCGGGCCTTCAACTTCCAAGCCTCAGGATGGGGCAGAGGCCCAATGTACCTGACCTTCTTTTCTCCTTTCTTGTATTTTTTTCTTGAAGAAAAACTTTCTCTTTTTGGTGTAATGACAGAACCAAAAATGTAAGGCGGTGGCGTCGTAATCTAGACTTGCACATTTGTACTTGCCTTTGCCGTGGTTTGACCATCGTATCTGTAGTAGTTGAAAAGTATCGATTTTTCTTGCGCATCTCTTACACGCTGGTTGGGCGGGCGTCTGACAGGGTGTCTTTCCGTTTTCTCATGCTTTAAATGGCCGGTCGCTTCGTGTGCCCCGCTGGGAGGAACTTAGGAGGCTGAGGTGACCGTTCGTAGGGAAAGGCCCCTTCAGCGTGTTTTCAAGGGGAGAATCATTTAAGGCAATTAGCCTCCCTTTGCCTATAAAAGGTCTGAAGGGCGTCTCTTCCTCTCCATCGCTTAGGGCCTTCCCTGATAGTCTTTCCTCCCTCCTTCTCCATGAAGCATTGTGCCGTCAGGTTGAGGCATGGAAGACGCTCCGGAAGATGAAAATGTAGACGGTGGAAGGTGGAGAGCTTCTGCTGCTTCGGGTCTGAAGGGAGTTCGATAGCCGGCGGGCAGGTCTGAAGGGGGTTTGATGTGTGGAAGCACATTGCCTTCCTTTATCAATTCTGGTGACGCTTGGGGGGAGAGGGTTGAGCGTGATACACCCAGCCCCTCCTTTCTTATTCCCCGTTCCCGTGGGACTTCCTGTCCATGGAAATGGTCTCCGCCTCCTCTTTTCCTACCTCCCTTCCTAGCTCCTACTTCTATCTCTCCCCCCTTTTCTTTGGAGGGGTTTCTACCAAAGGGTCGGTAGATAGCAACCTCTTCCTCTCGTGGATCTTTCCCACTGCTGATCCTATCAGTGGTGGTTTTTTGAGAAAGAAGCCTCTTTCTCCCACTCCTATTCTTCTCTTTTTATTTCTTTGACTCTTTGGAGGATGCCTCTGGACATCCCTGCGATGAGTTGGCTTCCTCTTCCTCATTATTGGTAACTTGGAAGGTAGCCTTCCTCTTCCTCTCCAATCTCTCTGTAACCTTCTCCCGAGCTACCTGAGCCAACAGGTCGACCATCCTTTATTCGAGCCAGTTTCTACACAAGGCATAGTCAATGGCCAGGCGCAGGAGGGCTAACCGAGTTACCCGAGTGATGGGCTCGTGTGGCGGTACCAGATGGATTTTTACTTTTTTGACATGTATTGTATCGGCTATTGCCTTTTAGATGTACAAACAGTCTTTTTAATAAGAGAGGAAGGGAATATTTGTTTTATTTCGTGCTGCTTACATGACTGGAGTGGACCGTGGCGAGGTGGCTAAGGCGGGAACACGATGGAGAGATCGTGGAGCGCGATGGGGTGAAGGATGGAGCGTGGCATTGGCGCGATCCCTCAGTGGATTCAAAGCTAGCGTGGTTTGGTTCGTGTGACGTTTTTGGCATGATTTAGTCGCTTTGGTGCGTGAGAACTTCGGTGGAGGTAGGGAGATGGAAGCCCTACTTCTCTGCTACGTTTCCTTGCGATTTGGAGCCAAATGGTGCGAGTTTGAGTAGGTTTCGCTTCGTTTGAGTAGGTTTCGCTTCGTTTGGGTGAAATCATACCTCAGGGAGTGTGCGGCGAGTTCGCCCTTCCCGACGACGATTTTGGGGTAAATTGGTATCATTGGAACCCCCAGCATGTTAGCATTCCATTTTCACTGGTTTCATTGCGAATGGTGGTCATTTAGGACCAGTAGAAGCCCGAGAACCCATGTGACACAATTAGGGTCGATTCGGTGGAATCGCCCATTTCTTGTCATTTTTTTGTCTAATTGATCCCTTCCAGACTGTGGAAGGTGTATTTGGTCATTACGATTGTTTCCCCGTCGTTTAGACGTGATTGGGGTGTGGAAAGGTCGAGTTCTAACTAATCCCTTATTTTTCCCACTGTATCGCCTTAGCGGTCCTTTCAGAGACCGTTTCTTCCCTCCAGTGGTCTAGCCATTGACCGTTTGGTCTTAAGTCAGTTCTGGTCTTCGCGGTCTCGCGATACACCGTTTCTTGTGGCAAGCGGCCCATTGTTAGACCGCTAAGCTTCATCCAGTGGCCCATTAGGTGACTGCTAGATGTTAGTGTTGGATTAGTTAGGCTCAGCGATCTTATGATAGACCGCTAAGCTTGCTCTAGCGGCCTTACATGAGACCGCTAAGCATCATTTGAATTAGTCAACGGTTTTGAGTCGGTTCGGCCTAGCGGTCCTAGCTCTGACCGTTAGAGTCTTGTGGCGGCCCTTTGATAGACCGCTACTTCCTGTTTGACCGAAGTCCAAAGTTTATGTCGGTTGAGTCAGTTCCTTTAGCAGCCCATTGGTAGACCACTTAGGTCCGTGTGGCGGTGCTGTGTTAGACTGTTTGGTGGTTTGACTGAGTAAGTCAGTTGTAGGTTGACTGGGTCTAGCGACCTAATGAATGACCGCTACAGCCCCCTCACAGCCTTGTTTATGACCACCATGTGTCCGTGTCTCCGTGGGTGGCTAGCGGCCTGTTGGCTCACCGCTTACGGTTGCTTAGCGGTCGAACATACGACCGTTTACCCCCAGAGTGTTGTTTTCCCGGGGTGTTGGCTTCCAATTATCTTGGCCTGACCTTGTGGTTTGCCCATTGTCCCGGGGATGTCTTTGATGTCTTGTGAGGGTTGTAACCATGTTATAAGGTAGCTAGGAGTGCCTTTATATCGAATGGTATTCTGTACTGCTTCAGAGTCGTTATTGGTCTCTGGTCAACCCAGTGTGACCCAGTGGTTGACACGTGACCTTGTGAGTGTCTCATCTATCCTGTGAGGATCGAGACATGGTTTTGGATGCCTTGAGGTGTTGTTTTACCTGAGTTTCCATGTCCACATGCTTTGAGTGTCTTTGTGATCCCTTTGGTCTCTGTGATTCGTGTTATGCGAATATGTGGACCCGACGATTCTGTGACGTTTCCTTTCTCAGTGTTTTTCTTAGGGATTAGGCTGATTGGCGGCATATTACCGCTTCATGTAACGATCTTGACCCGAGTCTTGTGACTCAAGGATCGTTATGTCAGTAGGTCTAGTTGATTGTCCCGAGTTTGGCAACAGTCTCTCGCACTGCCTTGTGTTTGTGCTTAGTGGTATGTATGACGGTGCTTGTTTAGCTTGTCCGTACCTCAGCACTGGTGTTTTGGAGTCTCTGTGTCTAGTGAGCCTCCACTAGTCATAGCCTGATGACACTTGCCTGTGTGTCGGCCCACCTGGGAGTGGTGATGGGCAGAGTTCCCAACTCAGATGGTTTTTAGGCTAGTTTTCGTGGGCTCCCTTGCCTTGCAATAGTGTCCTACTGGGGGAGAAAACTAGCTAGAGGCCTGGCTCAAGACATTGAGCTTGTGTGTGCACACGTGGTTAGGGGCCTTTGGACGAGCGCCGACGGGCGTGACCCTGACTAGTCACTCGTTACTATTGTTCCTGGTACTTGGTTCTGTGAGTATCTCAGTTACTGTCGTTCTAGGCGTGTGTGGGAGATACTTAAGGCGCAGTGTAAGATGTCAGTGGATGCATCTGGCTGTTCTTCTAGTGAGGAGGTACTTCTGTCACCTGACACTTAACTCCTTGTGTTTTTGTGACTGGTTTTCGTCAGGATTGACGTGACTTATCGGGTAGTCTGTGTTGGCTTCACTCGCGATCTAGCCTAGTGTAACGTGCACGACGCTCTAGTTGTGTATGCTTTAGTGTTTCTTGACAGTGTAGGTCTTTTCTAGGACTTTTGCCTGTTTTGGTAGGCCTTCGCTTTGGAGTTAGTGCTTTGTCGACGGATCGACAGCGCCCGACTTTGTGAGATCGGGGTTCGCCTTTCTGTTGCTATTTGGAGTAGCGTAGAGAGCCGAGGTTCATTTGGCAGCCGTGTTTCTGTTCGGTATGACTTTACTCTTTCTTGTAGCTGTCCTTACTCCTATTTTTTACAACTTTACTACTGTAGCTTAGCACTACTGTTACTCCTGCTCTTTCTGTTCTTCCTGCTTTACTGTTTAGCGTTGTTACTGCGTTGTTTCCAGTGGGGATCTGTGTGACCCCTACTGAGCTAGTGACACGAGACTCACCCCTGCTTTTCAGGTGTGGTCGTTCTTCTTCCTCGCGGTCCGTGGGTGGTGTGTCAGTTCATAGATGCCAGCGCTACCTGCGTCGGGCTCCCCCCGACTTCAGTGTACGTTCTCTGTTCTGTTAGACTGTACTTATCTTTATTTGGACTGGACTCTGTTAAGTTAATCTGTTAATTTAAATTGTTAATTGAAAAAATAATTTTATTTCTGCTACTTTAGCAAACCTGATCATTGAAATATTATTGCTTACTGCTTTATCTAGAACTTCAATGTACTCCACACAAACTTGGATTCCAAGTGGTATCAATTTTATCTCTAACTCGCACCTCCTCACTGCGAGCATCACCTTCCTTCCACCGTGGTCGTGTCTGCCATGCAAGCTCACACCGGCCATTACCGTGGGTGGCCTTCCTTTCCCGTCTTTCTTTCTCCTGCTGTGTTCCCCCTCACACCACTGCGTTTCCGCCGTTCGCCGTCGACCTCCCCCGCGGCCCTGCAACCTCCTCACCACAACCACCGGCAGCGACTCTCTCATCCCTCTCCCTGCTAACTAACATGGCTGCATGCCCTCCACAGCGTCTCTCTCCCCATGCACACGCACACTGTTCACCAGCACTGTGCCCCCCGCCCCCGCCACTATCGCTCTTTCTCTCTCTAACCTCCCTCCGACTCTCATCCACACGTCCGCGAACCTCCCACCGGCGTAGCCTGCTTCTTGTTAACCCCATCCGCAGCCACCTCTGTCGCCCCATCTCTCTCTACATGCACACATCCTCACACTACGGCCGGCCTCGACCTCACGTAGCTCTCACCCCTCTCTCGCCGAGTTTCTCTGTCTAAGATAGCCTCCTCTGACATTCCTCTCACCCTCTCTCTCTTTCTCTCTCTAACCCTTTCCACACACGCACACACACTCTTCCCACGTCTCTCTCTCTTTATCTCTATTTCTCTCTCTCCTCGCTCTCTCTCTCTCTTCCTCTCACCCTCTCTCTATCTCCCCACAACACACATGCATTTTTAAAACATTTTGGCTCCAAAACAATGGTTAATTTGGGACATCAAAAAATGATGAATAAGAGAAATGACACAACTTGTGGGCTAAAAACGGGTGTCAACAGTGGTGATGTACAAACTAAACCTCGACCCATCAATGAAGCCCATCCAGCAGCGGAGAAGGAGGAATGCCCCAGAAAAATAGGTGGTCATTAAGGAGCAGATCAATAAGGGGAAGAAAATCGAGCTATTCCGACCATTCCTTTACCCGACGTGGCTCACAAATGTCGTCCTAGACCCAAAGGCTTCAAGCAAGTGGCAGATGTGTGTGGACTTCACCGACCTCAACAAAGCCACTCCAAAGGACTGCTACCCATTACCGAGTATCGCACAACTAGTCGACTCAACCTCAGGTAATGAACTTCTCAGCATCCTGGATGCTTACTCCGGCTACCATCAGATTTGGATGAACCCAGAAGACAACGAGAAGCTTGCCTTTGTCATCGACTTCGGTGTATACTATTACACTCGAATGCCTTTCAGGTTGAGGAACACCAAGGCAACTTATCAGAGGTTGATTAACCACATCTTCGAGGACCAGATCGGAAGGAACGTCGAGGCCTATATTGACGATATGCTCATCAAGACACCTAAGGCCGAGGAACATTTCACCGACATGGCTGAGACCTTCAATACTCTCTAGAGGTTTAACATGAACCTCAACCTGGCTAAGTGTGCCTTTGAGGTTAGGTCTAGAAAATTCTTGAGATTCCTCGTGACTCAGCGAGGGATCGATGCAAACCCCGACAAGGTCCAGGCCATCTCAGACATGCGGCCACCCACTTCTGTCAAAGACATCCAACGCCTGACTAGAAGAATTGCTACACTCAACCGATTCTTGTCCCAAGCGGCGGAACGATGCCTGCCCTTCTTCGAATTGCAAAGAGGGCCCAAGCTGGTGTCTGCCACCTTTGCTTGGGATAATGAGTGCCAGAAGGCATTCACCGAGCTAAAAGATTTTTTGGCTTCACCTCTAGTATTATCAAAGCTTATGCCTGGGGAGATGCTCTACCTCTATCTCTCGACGACTCCCTCCTCAGTAAGCTCGATCTTAGTTTGAGATGATGGAGGTGTACAGAAGCCTGTGTATTACATCAGCAAGGTGCTCCTTGAGGCCGAAAGAAGGTATCCCATAATCGAGAAACTCGTGCTAGCATTGGTAACCTCGGTTAAGTGCTTCCGGCCTTACTTCTAAGGACACTCCATCGTGGTGTTGACTAGCGAGCCCCTGAAGAAGATCCTGGGACATCCCAAAGCTTCAGGTCGCCTCGTCAAGTGGGCCATACTGCTCGAGGCCTACGACATCTCTTACCGCTCCCACACAGCCATCAAGGGACAGGCCCTCGTAGACTTCATCGTGGAAAGCACTATCCTGACTGAGGAAGCATCCCTACCAACATTTGGTCCCACCTGGGACCTATTCATTGATCGGTCCTCATAGGATGTCAACAGACACCCACGGGTCATGGGCAAACCACGAGATCAAGCCAAGACAAGCAGAAACCAGAGCAGTGGACAACGACTACACTCTAGGGAGAGTGAACTATCATTCAACCGCTAGGTGAACCCGGCAGTCAAGGAAAGCCACTGCAAGACCAGAGACAAAGACACTGGCAGGTCCAGATCAAGTCGTTAGGGAACTGTCACAGTTAATGAAAAGACCACACCCAGCCACCTGAATCGACCGATCCAGAAACCACCGACACACAGACACCGCCCTAGAACACAAACCTAAGATAGACAGACACATAGGATAGACATAGAACCGAACAACGGCCATCAGGGCCACAATAGGACCGTAACGCACCACCATAGGGGCGTTACCTACTCTGACACACCAAGGTAGGGGCGTCAGGGCAAATAGACCATAACTCGGATAAAAGGGCATGTAACGGAACTCTATAGATCCGTTACACTAGCCTAACGGACCAGGACAGGTGCGCCAGGGCCAACAGACCAAAACCACTAACACGGACCATGTAACGCGCCAGGCTATGGGCGTTACACAACGTGACACACAAGGGGAGGTCCGTCAGGGCTAATCAACTGAACCAGTCTTCGAGGCAGACATGGTCATCGAGGGACTGACAGCCACAGTCCTCGGAAACCACAGCACGTAATGCACCAAGCCAGGTGCGTTACAGCCGTGTGACGGTCCTAAGCTGGACCATCACACCAAGAGCATAATGCACCACCCTAGGCGCGTTACAGCCATGTGACGGTCCTATACTGGTCTATCACACCAACCCAACCTCGAAGAACGTAAAATGACCAATGGTTGTGGCAGTCTATCGGGGGACCATCACACAGTGTGACAGCCACTGGAACGACTATTACACAAAATCGGCGAGCAAAATAGGGGAACGACCGAATCGGCCCGTTCCACCCCCCATTCACACCGAAGCGTAGGGGAAACAGATGAACACGACCATACAACACACCTGGGGTTGAAAAATGGCGTATGCATGCATTAAAACGCGAGATCGGGGCGAATCTGACGAATCGACCCTAAATGAGTCATTGGGGTTCCCAGACTCCTACTGGCCCCAAATGATAACCGATCGGCACGAAACTTACTGGGATGGGATCCTGACATCCCAGCGGTCGTTTTGACACTAATTTTTCCGAGAATGGTCGTTGTTTTCCAGTGAACCCTACAAACCCCAAAAACTATGGTTTTCACTAAACCAGCCCGATCTCCCCCGATCGAGCACCAAACTATGCACAGGAGTAGGGAAAACATGCAGAATGACGTAGCGATCTGTCTCCCTACCTCCGCTAAAGAAATCGAGCGCTGAGACGACTAAACTATGCCAAAAACCACAACGCGAACAGAGCCGCCGGCTTTGAATCGACAGTTCGTGATCGTGCCAAAATCGCACTGATCCTCGAAGTTTCAAGAAACCTACTTGAGATTTTGAATGACGAAAAATCTCTTAGGGTCGCTTTATTTCTGAAGTTATCAGGTGGATATCTCAATCGACCAGAGAGAAATGACAGTTGAGTCCCGCCCCTCCCTCACACTCATTCGCGTTAACTGAGGGCGGTTAGCGTGCACGACCCTTCTCCGGGGTCGAGCACGCTAACTGTGCTCGGTTAACAAAGACCCCCTTACACTTGCATTGAAAGTAAGAAGAGATGATTTTGTGAAATGTAATCAACACCGTCTTAGCTCCAAACGTGGCCTAAGCACGATGTTTGACCGCGGTTGCGCCCACAAGTTTGGGTCACCATGAACATGTCAATTTCCGAGCTTGTCAATGTCCGAAACATGCATACTTCTTTGACTTTTTACTACTAGTTGTTCCTCTCCCTCAGGTACACATTGATCAGTACCATCAATTGTTTGTTCCCCCGCTGAGAAGATTATGAGGAACAATTAACGCAAGCATGATTGGGGAACCAAGTGGAAATCATTCAGTACTTTATGTCAGCTGCCTGAGGATGCCATGAGTATATATAAAAAATAGAGCATGATTATGATAACTAATGGTAGGTCTATGAGGCGAAGTTCTACATTATTACCACTATATATGTCATGCAAATTTTCTGTCACTTCATGGCCCTATCTTTTGGCTGTTTGGGAAAAACCCAGAAGCATGTTTCATGCATGGAACCAGAAGTGGCAAATGGGTATATCCATGCATCGTCAGCATGCAGGCAGGCACCGTCCAGGCTGCGTCGATGCTCCCATGTGTGTGTTGGATGGGGGCACCGACCTTACGTTTGATCTAACTACTTTAATCTGCTCACTTCTTTCAATTTTTTTTAAGAGTAGAGAAAGAGCGGGTCTTCTGTCATCAATGAGAAAAATTGAATTATATGTATGCATTAATGCCAATCATGTGCTATTGTTTACAGAATTATATGCACATCACTTGATTACTGAGTTTTATGATCGAGCTTTCTTGCCCACCCCTTGAAAGAGATTAATTAAGATCCAAAGCTCCACCCTAGCTTGAATGACGTCGGGTCAGATCCGAAAGCCCTCAGTCCGAGTCCGACTCATTTAACAAATAAAGAAAACTGCAGGCAAACGATTTCAGATTGGTAAGTGGCCCTGTACAGTGAACGGATGAGACCTGTAAGACCTGTTTGGTTGGGGTTTAAGGGAGATATATTTTCATCTTAATTTTATTAATCATTTGATATGACTAAACTTGACGAGAATAAAAGAGTTAAAGAGAATGAGATTATTCTCAAAAACGAGGTTAAGATTGGGGATAAATTATTCCACCCTTTAAGTGGAATGAATTATTCTCATTTTCTTAACTCCGTTTTCTCCATTAATTATCAGTGATAATTAATTATATTATTATTAATTAATATTATTAGTGTTAATTAATCTAGGTAGGCTTCACCCTGTCCCCTCGTGGATCCAACTTCATGGTAAATTGGTGGGGGGTTGCAGGGTGGCAGTGCCGCCTACCCATAAGGTCGGGGGTGCAGGGGCGTGAGCCCCCAAGGTGAATTTTTTAAAGTATTATAGATATATTCTGCACTGATCTCTAGGCGGCCAGGGTGCTGGCCACCCAGATGCCAAGGGGGCTAGACACCTAGCCGCCCAGCCTAGCCAAGGTGGCCAGACTCCTGGTCGCCCAAACCTCAAGGCATCCAGACTGCTGGCCACCCAGTTCCCAAGGCGGCCACAACCTTGGCCACCTAGTTCCCTTGAAACGGCCATCAACTTGGCCAGCCATGGATAACCACAGTCAACTCCACGATCCACCCACTCCGGGCACGTCCTCTGTAATCATTCCCACTCTTCGAGAGGTGGAGGCATGCACAGCCTCACACATGCTCTATTTTTGAATGCGGGGACGGAGGGAAAGCCCCTACATATAAAACCCCCATCTGGAACAGTCGAAATGGGGGTTAGACATTTTGGAGGAGGAGGAGGGGCTGGCATTTTGGAGCCCAAGGAGGCACTGACAACTCAGAGAACCCTTCCTCACCTTCTTCCATCGAAGAGCTTCATCCATGGGAGAGGAGGCAAAGCTTGTTGAAGGTGACCATTGACATGGCTACTCACCATCTCTGAACGGCCATACATCTGGCCGCCCTTTGTTGGTCGATGGGAAAACCCCATCTTTCTTCTTTTGTTCTCTATCTCGCTGCATTTTACTTCATTTTACTACATTTCATGCATACTAGACTTACCTAATCACTTTTTCAAAGAGATTTTCTCCCAAAATAGAGAGAAGGCGGATGGTCAAAAGTCCCAGCCATCCCCTTTCCCAACCCCCTTCCCAATACGATCACCCCCAGTTGCATGTTTCTTCCTTTGGTTTGAGCATATACTATATTATCACAGTCTAATGGGTTTGTTCTCTCTGTTTGCTAGTTAATTTGCAGGAACCTCATCACTGACTCGCAGGGCTCCCCGCTCTTGGCCGGACGAGAGTGAGGACTGGAAGAACCCACATCTCCCATTTCCAAGGCATTACGATCATCCGACCCCTGTGAGGCTCAGGTATAAGTCTTTGGCGATCACCCCATTTTTGTCATTCTAATCTATGCACTGTAGGCATTGGTAGCATATTTGGAGAGAGGCTGCTCACCAACACTTTCCAGTGCCTACAGGCCTCTATTGGGCCGCCTAGCCTGGGTTGCAGGTCGTCAGGCGGCCTGCTTTGAGCCTAACTAGGCCAAGCCACCAAGGGTTTGGTGCTGGTGGGTCACAGTAGTCCTGGTGGGTTTTACCCTCCTCAAAACGTATTCAGCTAGATGGGGTGAAACAAGATGTCACTACAAAAAATTAATGATATAGGGGCAGTTCATTTAGAGACATTTATTAAAATTTTGGCGATCCGGAGAAGATCCAGCCGGTCTACGGCCTGGCCGGCGAGGCGCGGCTGACGGAGTGGGAGGCCGACTGGCTGGCCGGCTTCGACCTCGACGGCGCCGGGGGCGCCCGGCCGGTGCGCTTCGGCAACGACGCCTTTCGGCAGACCCAGCTCGATGTCTACGGCGAGGTGATCGACGCCCTGCACCAGGGCCATGTGCACGGCCTGCCCACCGATCAGGACGCCTGGCGCATGGCGCTGAAGATGGTCGAGCACCTGGAACAGGTCTGGCGCCAGCCGGACGACGGCATCTGGGAAAGCCGCGGACCGCCGCGGCGCTATACCTATTCGCAGGCGATGATCTGGACCGCGCTCGACCGCGTGGTGCGCCAGGCGCGGCAGGTGGGGGAGGACGCCCCGATCGACCGCTGGGCGGCGCTGCGCGACGAGATCCACCGGCAGGTCTGCGCGCACGGCTTCGACCCCGAACGCGGGACCTTCGTGCAGCACTTCGAGACCAGCGCCCTGGACGCCAGCCTGCTGCTGTTGCCGCAGATCGGCTTCCTGGAGCCGGACGATCCGCGCATCGTCGCCACCATCGAGGCGATTGGCCGTGAGCTGACCGAGGACGGCTTCGTGTTCCGGCATCGTGGCGATGGCCGGGAGGAGTTGGAATGCCAGCCGCGCCGGGAAGGCGCCTTCCTGGCCTGCTGCTTCTGGTACGCCGACGCGCTGAGCATGATCGGGCGGCCCGACGAGGCGCGCGAGGTGTTCGAGCGCCTGCTGGCCGTGCGCAACGACCTTGGCCTCCTCTCGGAGGAATTCGATCCGCGCAGCCGCCTTCTGCTGGGCAACTTCCCCCAGGCCTTGTCGCATCTGGCCCTCGTCAACACCGCCTTTCGCCTGTTCCAGCCCGAGACCCGGGAGGGACGGCGCGAGGCCACAGCGCAAAGGGATCGGCCATGACCGCGTCCACCGAGAGTTCCGGCCGGGTGGTGATCATCACCGGCGCCTCCGCCGGCGTCGGACGGGCGGTGGCGCAGCGCTTCGCCCGGGCGGGTGAGCGGCTGGGGCTGATCGCCCGCGATGCGGCGGCGCTGGCGGAGGTGGTCGGCGAGGTGGAGCGGGCGGGCAGCCCCCTGGCGATCGCCGAAGCCGTGGATGTCGCCGACGCCGAGGCCCTGTTCGCCGCCGCGGACTCGGGCGACGCCGAGGCCGCAGGCATTCGCGCGAGACTGGCCGAGGGGATCGCCTCCTGCCTGCGACTGCTGGTGCTTACCGCAGACGTCGAGACGGTGGTGATCGGCGGGGGACTCAGTCGCCTCGGCGAACCGTTGCTCGCCGACGTCCGCGCCGTGCTTGCTTCCTGGGCCGCCGAGTCGCCCTTCGTCGAATCGCTTGCGCTGGCCGGACGGATGCGCACGCTGCCGGACGACTACCCGGCGGCTGCGGTGGGCGCTGCACTCGTTGGCGCAATTTTGTTGATTTTTTTCATTCTTCTTTTTATTTTATTTTTTATTTTTTTTTAATTTTTGGACTCAGGATGTACTAGGACTCAATGTGTTTTTGTCGCCAATGCCCGGTGACCACCCATATGGCCCTTGACCTCCATGAGGAAGGTGTTTCTTACTAACCTCCCAGATATCCTGAGCGCATATCAAGGTTGATTTGGGCCTCCAGACTTCTCGAATGATGGTCTTACTAGTTAAGTCTTATCTTAATGACAATATCGTCATGCCACGCTTAGGCTCCCAGTTACTTTCGATCGCAAGAATACACCTAAAGATCGTTCGAGGTAAAAGATTTGCCCGACCTGGGTCTATTTCATCACAACTCTAGATGCTATATATTGGAACACCTTGGAACCCTAACGACCAACCATGCAACGCCGACCCGAAATCAAATTCTATAGCACCTATCGGTGATGCCCTTGCATTGGTCTAAACCCAAGGTTAAAATAAGGGAACATCGAGGTGGTAGATAGGGGTCTTGACTGGCCAGAAATGTTGAGACTCCTTTGCGGTGAAAGCTTTTGCTTCTCAAAGTAGACAACCATATGTGTGTTTTATTAAAACAAGGCTGTAGGCCTTAGCGGGATTCACCCTTCTGGACCTCCATTGAGCCTTCATCTTTGGGGGGAGAAGGAAGAAAATGAAAGACAAACCTCCTGAGAGGACCGACAAAACCATTAACCTGACGAGCTAACAGGGGCCCTACTCGACTCTCCCCTTTAGGGTGGCTTCTGACCAAGCCTCGAGCGCTTGCATTTGATTGCACCTTTTGTATGACTTGACTTTTGCTTTCGGGGGGTTCTGTTTATTGGAATCAGGCATGACCACGACCAGACTTTTAACTTTGATTCATCATCATTCTCTTTTTTCATCATTTTCATCTTATTTTTAAGGGAGATAATCGTTCAACATTTTGGAACCCCTCTTGTATGCCTGTGGGGACACTGCCCTCTTCACATGCTCTGACCCAGGCTCGAGGGGATGGATCCTACTCTCGCCATTGAGGGGATTGTACTTTAGTTTCCAGTGCTCAGCGTTTTAAGGGCGCCGACTATCTTATTCAGGAGAATAAAGATTATAGCTTTTCTGGAGACCTTCGGGGTGAGGCCTCGCCACAGGCGATGCTGCCATTTTTTTGGATAAAACACATGCGTGGGTGCATGTTTCCTTCCTTTTAATAAGCATAGGCCGACATGGCCAGACATGGATCTCCACGGTTCTGGTAGACCAAGACCCGATACCTACCAGACCTCAATGGGCCCTATCCTATCATCAAGGATGGATGTAATGACTTGACTCCATGATGATCGCCAGACATTAGCATTTTTGGAATTTTTTTTTGAATAGCTATGTACAAGGTAGCAAGGGACCAGCCCCCACATCCTCCACTCGGCATCGCCGAGTTACCCACGGGTTTGGGGTGAAAAAGGAAATTAGGAGCAGAGTAGCAAACATGCATCCATCTACACATATAGAACAAGGCTAGTTCAGAGGCAAGACATCTTGGGTCATAGTTAAATATTTCACATAATGGTTGTCTAACATCTAACATTTGAAAGTGTAGATTATCTCTTTACCTTGTACTCCGCAGAGGCAAAGAAATAAATATGCAGCGGCACCCAACGAAGTGCAAGATGGTGGGTACTATCTCTTTACCTTGAAGCACACTGAGAGGCTCAATGATTGAGACAAGTAATGTACTAGTAACACCACCAACGTGGGCGTGGGTTGGGGTGGGGGGTTCATTCCTTGGTGGCTCTGCTGCACGATTGGCCTGGATACCCCCCATCTATGGAACTTACTTGCCGAGGAGGGTACCTCCGTTATTGTGATCAACGGCTCTGACGGCCTTCTCTTTCACTTCAGCGGTGCATTTGTCCTCTGCCTTTGTAACCCACCTTGTACTCCGCGGCCGCAGAAGGCACCGCCATCGCCACCAAGAAGAAGAGAAGCCCGACCAGGGCCAACCTCCCCTCCATGCACTCCCTCTTCCCCGGCGCCACCCCCAGCAGCAACAGCGGACGCAGCAGCCATGACAGGACAGGGGGCAGGACCCAGAAACAGAGAAAAGGGCCAGACACGGAACCCGGTAGCAGGAAAAGAAATAGGAGAAGAGAAAGGGAGACAAAGGGTGAGAGAAAAGGATCACCGTCGCGAGTGCCGAGATCCGCCGGCCGCCGTTGATCTCAGAAACCTTAGCTCCAAAATCCCTGAGAAGGGTGTCACGATGCTGAGAAATGGGAGACGGTCGCCCCGAAACGGTGAGATGCTGAGAAGAGACGGGATCGCCGTCGTGAGAGCCGGGATCGCCGATGAACGCCATCGCCCTGCGAGGATCTCAAAAACCCCAGCCCTGAAATCCCTGAGAAGAAGTGGGAAACGTCGACATCGGCATCCCCGAAACCCTAGCCCTCAGATGGGAGACGGTCGCCCCGCAATGGGGGCTCCCGAAATGGGCCCCGGAATCCTCCGCTTTCGGATTAGAGACATGTTGCCCCGGTTACGCGATTGCATCTCATTTCGGATCAAATGTCCGATCCGAATCCGAAAAAAAATTCGGATCCGGATCAAGTTTTCGAATCGCATAAAATCGTTGACAATTGACACCCCTATATATATATATATATATAATACCCCCCTTCAGCCACGCATTGAAAGTTTATAATGAAAGTCACTTTACTCGTAAGGGGTCAAACGACAAGTTTAGTGAGCCCAATTATGCTTGGATTGACAAACTAACTAATTAAATCAGAAGGTCTCATGTAATATAGGACCAAGAGCTAGCCAGCCAACACGGCAAGGCAATTACATATCTGCCCCCTCCAAACTTTCGTCTGCTTTATCATTTTCGGATTGGAAAATTGTTTATTTCCAACACAGACGAAGTAAGTAAAAAGGAAATTGAATTTGAATTCATTGAGGCAGAAAAATAAGTTGCTGACATTTTTACCAAGCCTCTTGGTAATGAATGGTTTAAGTTTTTGAGAAGAGAGCTTGGTATTTGTAAATTCACAACATGAATGTCTTTGTATAAACACTTGTTCTCAGAATAATAATAAATGTTGCACTTAATAATGTCTGACACTACATGTCTGAATGTTGCATGTCATCTTTTGTGGCTGTGAAAGTTTTATTCTTATGTGCCTACAATGATATGTCCAGCAATAAGTGCATCTTGTTAGGGGGAGTCAGTTTCAAAAACATTCTTTTGTCCATCTCTTGTATGCATGTTGTAAGGGGGAGTTCATGTTAGGTTCGTGCTGTCTCATCAAGGCAGTTGTATGTCCTCCTTACATTCTGACCATCTTGTTCTCAGAGGTATATCAAATGGTATGCTGGGAGAAGGACAGATATCTTCTGTCTGAAAACCCACGCTATGCATAGAGGTTAGTCCTTTGCCAAGTACCCTAAGTCAAGAACATGCATTTGTGTCATGCATCTTCATCAAGCATTGTCATATGTCAGCATGTTGTATCTTAATGATGCATGCAGACAGGGGGAGCATGTGTTCAAACTTCTTGTTGAAGATCTATTTTTAGCATGCATGAAGATAAAGGAAGTTCAGAAAATTATCTATCAGTCCTGATTCTTCTCCTTCACTCAAGCCGATACCTTCATTCTCTCTGACCTTTTCTGAACTAAAATCCCATTAGTGGTATTGCTTGATATCATATTCTATCTTGGTACCTACAGTTTTGTCCATCTTTTGGCCTCACTCAATTGAGAAATCTAGGTCCTTCAGAATCTAAAATAAGGACAAACTGATAATCAGTTCATTACTATGAGCTACTAAAATCAAAAGTCTTCTTTTATAAGAATCTGCAAGTGTATTCATGAATTAACTGATGGTTTAAGTTTAATAATCCTTAGAGTCTAAAGGCTGAGCTTAATGAAGAAGGATGTTGATCACTCATAATAATTCTCAACCATTCCACACATGTCATGTTTGGTAAGGTCTTAGGAAATCTGAAAGTCTTTGAATTAATGAATTCTTGGTTGAGAAACATGGATTGTGTATTACTTTTAAACAAGTCTTTCTACAAAACCAATGGGTAGCATTGTCAAAAGTATGAGCAAAATAAAAATAGGCAGAGCAATGTCTGAATGTACCGAGAAACTGGGCCCATCATTAAAGAAATGGAGATCAACCCATGTCATGAAGTGCTTCAAGTTATCCCTATGCTAAAGTTAAGACAGAATGGTAAATTCTGCTGAGTAACTAGGGGTACTGACATCTAATCAATGTGTACCTTACGTCAAAAGGCATGAATGATACCTAACTGTTATGAAAATGAAAAACTTGCTTTAACCCAAAGGTGAAAAATCAAATTTGTCAAGGAGAATTCATCCCCAAGCCACTTAGCATGCATCTACACCCTTAGATCAATCAAAAACCCCACTGAATGAGAGATCCGGTGCTCAACCCAAAATCATGGAATTTGACCCATCCGAATCAAAAATGCCCCTCTCGACCTCTCCTCGGCCTATAAATCGCAGGGAAAGTTGTAAAGAGCATAGGGATCCATCCCCCTACCTCAATAGAGCTTGAAAGCCACCGGATCGCCGTCGATCTTGAAATCACGCTTTTAGACCATGATCTCCACGCCCCACGCCGTGAGAATGTCACCCCCACGATCACCACGCCGCTGCCGTAAGTCTGTCGTCTGCAGCTGGAGGAAGAAGGAGGCATCGCAGGCCATGCACGAGAAGAAGCCACGGCCGAGGAGGGGGTTTTCTCCAATGGGAAAGAAGGAAGAAGAAGAAGAAAGAAGAAGAAGGGAAAAAGGAAAAAGGAGGGGGGTATTTATAGAAAAATTTGAAAAATTAAAAAATTAGAAAAATTAGAAAAAAACTATTTTCTCGATCCTCAGAACACGCTCGTTGCACTGGTACCATCTCGGAGTAGGAGAACGCAACAGTTTGCCCTACATAGAGTTTCGCATGTCCAACAGGGAAAAACACACATAAACCTTAAAACACGCTCCGGGACCGCCGAAAGTGATCCGAAACTCACGGATCCTGATCCGAAAAATGTCCAAAAATTTCAGGACATTACAACCCCCCCCTAAACAAATTCCATCCTCAAAATTTAAACCAAAGCACAGAAATAGGGGAAGGAAACTCACTCGAACAAATAAGGATATTGCTGCTGCATCTTATCCTCGCGCTCCTACGACGCTTTACCACCAGAATTTAAACCAAAGCACAGGAACAGGGGAAGGAAACTCACTCGAACAAATAAGGATATTGCTGTGAGCATCGAGGTTTGGTGGGGCTCTGATTGTGTCGTCAGTTGGTTCATGGTGTTCTCCCCTTGTGGCTTGGTGCTTGTCCTAAATTTCGAGGATGAAATTCTTATAAGGGGGGAGGGCTGTAACGCCCTAGAATTGTTTGGATCAGGATCCGTGGGTTTCGGATCTCTTTTGTTGGTCCAAGAGTGTATTTTCTGATTCACTCAGATTTTTCCTCTAACGAGCCTTTGGAACCCTGTGTAGGGTGAACCGTTACGTTTTCTAACTCTGGGACATTATAAATGCATCGAGCGTGTTCCAGGGATCAGGGAAGTGATTTTTTCCTATTTTTGTATTTTTTAGATTTTTTAGATTTTCTATTTAAACCCCACCCCCTTTTCTCTCTCCCCATCTCTCTTTTTCTCTCCCTCTCCCTCTCTCTTCTCTCACCTTCTCTCCTCTCCCCGTCTCTTCTCCAGGCGGCCGACGGAGGTGGACGAGGGAGGGGCAGTAATGTTCGTGGGACGAGGAGTGATGTACGCGGGACGAGGATCGAGATGGCGGTGGCAGTTCATGGGTTTGCGAGCTGACGGTGATTCAAATGATGTTTTCATGGTAGATCGGCATCCTCGGCACGGGTAATCGTCGATGGATGTAGGGGGACGGATCCTTGGCCCTTGTAGTCCATTTCCCGTGGATTTGATAGCCCGAGGTGAGCCAAGAGGGTCTATTTTTCTACCGGGGTACAAATCTATGACTTTAGGGTGTGAGCTGAATTCCTCATTTTAATCGTGTTTTTGGGGTTTGAATGGATCCTCTCGGTGCTAGAGAGGCTGGGGAAGGGCTTCCCCTTATTTTCCCCTTCACATGGGTGTGAATGGGGCGTGGAATAGAGTTTTTCGTGGAGTTCGCCATTTTTAGGCTCGGAAGTAGGTAGCGGTCGTACCAGAGACTACCACCTACCTCTGGAGGGTTAAAATAGTCCGCGGGAGACCGTTTGATGGCCCGTATGTTGGTTGGAAGTTGCGATCTCGCAACTGACCGCCTTCTGGAGATGGCGGTCAGATGAGGACCGCCACTTTGGAGGTTTCAATGAGGCGTCTGATTCCCCAGAACGCGGTCACCTGGAAGACCGCGTTCTGGAGAACGCGGTCTTTAGGGTGACCACATTCTTTCCCTTTGTGTTCTGCGGGTTGGTGGCAGCCCTCTGGTGACTGCCACCTTCAGGTAGCGGCCATGGGATGACCGCCACCTATCTTGGGTGTTTCGTTTGGGTCACATCGGCTTCCAGATGATTTGGCATCGACCCATTGACACCCACTGTCCCCGTGGATGTCCCGGACACCCCGTGAGTATTGTGATTATATTTTGGGTGTTCAAAAGTACTATTTTACCTTGATTAGTGTGCCCTATGATTTTCAGGGTCTAGGTGACCCTCTTGTGTTCCGGGCTTCCGTGTTACGCTTACTCGAGTCACCGCGGGCCGGCGTGAGTGCGGAGGGCTATTCCCGCACATCATTGGCTTTTCGGGAAGTGTTTTCCATGTGGGCCATGTGGATGTCCTTGGACGGTGAACCCAGTCATCCAGCTTGGGGCTGGAGGCTTCTCGCTTTTCCCTTAGAAAGGGAATTAACTCGGCAGCCCGTGAGCTACCTTGGTAATCATTCTATCATGGTTTCTGACCTTGGGATAGGCCAGAGTGATGGCTTGGAGTTGTCCTGTACGACGGTCTTGACCCGAGTTGCGTGACTCAAGGACCGTTGGATTTATTAGGTCTAGAGGACTATCCCAAGTTTGGTGGCCCTGAGCCACCTGTTACTCCGTGTTACTCACTATGGGTGCGTGCGTGTTCCTCTGTGTTTCCTCTTTGTGGAGAGTGTTCACGTTCAGTGACCTCCCACTAGTCATAGCTTTCCTGCGCATGCGTGTGTGGACCCACTCGGGAGTGGTGGAGAGCGTGACCCAGAGAAATAATTTTTAAACTGGTTACCGTAGGTCCCCTTGCCTTTGCAGCCTGTGTCCGGGCTGGGGGGGAAACCAGCTAGAGGGCCTGACCTAGAGTACATGGTCTGTGTGTGCACACGTGGTTGGGGGCGTCAGACCCGTGTTGATGAGCTCAACCCCAGCTAGTCCTTGTTAGTGGCTACTTGTTCAGTGTCTTAGTTTATGCCTGGGGCGAGTAGGGAGACACTTGAGGCTGCAGACTAAGTCGTCAGTGGATGCATCCGGCCTTGCTTCTAGTGGGTAGTACTCCCGTCACGTGGCATGTGACTTGAGTTTCGGTTTCACATCTGCAAGACGTGGTTCGTCGAGTGCTTTCTCGTGCTTTCTCGACGTGGAGGTCTATGGTTCTGGTAGAGGTTACCGAGGGTTTTTCCTAGACGGCATAGGGCTCACGATGACGAGGTCATGACCGTGATCCCAAACTACGTGGTCTTGGGCTGGGCCTTCGTCTGTGAGGACAGGTCTCCACGATAGAGGTGTCGTGATGGTTCCCCTGGTAGCATAGCGAGGGTGATTTGTGGTATGGTAGTCCCCCAATCGAGGGATCAGGGTGTTGGTTTCCCATTCCAGTAGGAGTAGTTGTAGAGCCGTGGTTTCTTCAGCTACCGTGTTTAGAGATTTGGGTACGGCTGTTCCCTCTATTACCGTTATCGTTGTTGTTGCTACTCCTACTGTTGTTGCTGTTCTTCGTTACCGCCGTTGTTTTACTGTTGGAGTTCCGCAAGACCCCTACTGAGCCAGTGAGACGAGACTCACCCCCTACTTTTCAGGTGCAGCGGCTCTTCCTCGAGGTTTGGAGGTGCAGCTCGAGGGTTTATAGTTTCCAGTTCGTCGGGCTGAGTGGATGCAAGTGGTCTCCACGCACGCACCGGCAGCAGACAGCGCATCAGCAGCAGGCGGGAACGGCTTGGCAGTGGCTTCAAATTTTGCTTGGCGATAGAGTGTAATTCCTACTGAGCTTCTCGTTCACTCCCTACTTTAGCCTTCTTTAGGTAACTTGGTAGATGGAGCACTCGAAATTGGGAACGGGCCAGCGTGATCGAGTGAACCCAGAGCCATAGAGACCGAAGTCTTCTTTTTCCTATTTCTTGAGTCTAATTAGTATTGTGAGTCGTGTCCTTTTGCCTTTTTTTTCTTGTTTCCTTTTATTGGAGTCTATTATTGTAATTTGAGTCAAACTATAATTTAAATTCTCAAGTATCAATAAAATTATCAAATTGTGGCCTCCATGTGTCTTTGCTATTATTTTCATTTGTTGTTCATTTACTCTGGTTAACGTGACTGTTTCGCTGCCACGTTCCGAGCAACGCTTCCCGCTGCTATTGGTTCGGGATGTGACAGAAGTGGTATCAGAGTCTTGGTTGTTTAAGTCCTAGGTTCTTGTCCATGAGTATAGGTTATCCTAAGCAATAGGTCGTCTAATCCATGTCATCCCTTCATTTCACCTAGTAAGAATGGGTAGAGTCTCGGGTTAAGAAATAAAATATGTACAAGGCGATGATAGTGCGACACGTAAGGGTAATGAGTTTATTAACTTATAATTATTTTGTAGGTATCTAAGCTTCTTTTGAAATGAAAAAGAGAAGGTTCGCAAGTAAGATAACACCCAGTTTTGTTACAGGTTGGCGAGTTCATCATAAAGAATTTCAAAGTAACAAAAAGAGAAGGAATAACTTATCACAAAAGAAGTGTTTTTACTGTCATAAATTGGGTCATCAAGCCAAGGAGTGCTGATGAAAGAGTGGAGCGTGTCTTCGATGCAGAAATAAAGACCATAGAATGGCTAGTTGCCCTAAGCTACCCCCGCAAGCAAAAATTAAAGGAGAATTAGAACCGATTTTTATTATCAAAGAAGAAATTATAAAAGGTATCGTATCCCTCATCTTTAACTCTAGTAAGCTCTTTTTCATCTCACTAGATTTTGACTAGATTGTTATTTTGAATAATTAATAGATAAGGCCAATCCTAGTTAGATTATTTGAAGAAAAAGAAAATGATCGGTGAATTTGGGAACCAAATTCCTTAAAGTAGGGGAGGGTGTAACACCCCAGCCAAATAATAAAGGATAAAAATTAAAATATAAAATATATATTGAAATGAAAATGAGGGAAAAGAAATATATGAAAAAAATGTTGTGAAATAAGTTATGAAATCACCTAAATTCTATAATCTCATGTGAATAATTAAAAATAAATAAAAGAAAAGAAAGACAAATTTGCAAGAATGGAGTGAATAGTTGAATTGTAATCGACGTAAGAGTGAGGCCGATTTATCGAAGGGGTAAAATAGCCATCTTCTTAATTAATGATTTCAATAATATTCCTTAAATTAAAAATAAGTAATTGATCTTGACCGAGCTATATAAATGAAAGAGGGATGATTAACAGATCAATCTGTTGGGTTATCTATTAATTGAAATTATTTTTATATTTAAAAAAATAAATAATATTTATGAAGCTATTCACGAGACTAAATAATGAGTCTGAAAACTTGTCCAAACTTGATTCATTTGACTTGATAAATGAGTATATATATCGAGCATCTATCGAGTCAAGATCGCGCTACATGGCCATTGGTCGGGTAATGGCACCCGGAAGTCGCACCTGGCCGTACTTTTTAGCAGAGGAGAAAGGGACCCGTTATCCACCCAAGCAGAGAGATCGGACTAGAATAGTCTTTGTTGGACATCATGGGGTTTGTGGTTGTGGTGTCCCTTCTCTCCACCGGATCGTGAGAAAGTTCATATTTTCTCTCTCTCTCTCCTCTTTGCCGAGTCCATTGATATCAATTAGAACTATGGTTTGGTCAGTTGAGACCCATCAAGATTTGGTCAGTTTACAGATAAGATCTTCGCGGTGGTGCGTGTCAGACGTCGTAAGACTCGTCGACGGATGAACGTTGGCTCCGCCGTCACGGGACTTGCTCCGACGAGCACCGGGTCGTGTCCACGCTGCCGAGATATCCATCATGTCCTCAGAGAGCGGGCGAGCGGGCAGCGGAAGATCCCCACGATCGAGTAGAGCACCACTCCCGTAACCATGCCATTGTTAAGTTAGGGAAGAGATGTCGCCTCAGCATCGAGTATAAATAAGTCCCTAGACGGACCTACAGAGGGGGGGCATACGGATACACATCGAGATGTATACACACATGGGCTCCATTAATGACGTCGAAGGAAAGCGACACAGAGAGGGAAGATTGAGTGGTCTCCACCCTGTTATCCCCGCTCTAGCCTTATCTCTGAGCACTCTCCTACTGTCCGAGCATCCCCCACATCTCCGTGGATCCTCCACAACGCATTGTATCGTTTTCACTCAGTAGGCTCTTGACTCTCCCTCTTCTCCCCACCTTCTCTTCGTTTCTTCATTCGCCTCTGACTTAAACATTAGAGAGTTATCATCTAGGATCACTCCTAGGGTTCCTTTTAACGCTCTCCATATTACTTGTAGATTTTCTCGAGGTGAATAATCATCTTTTCCTATCAAATAAATTTTAAAAGTGTGGTACAAGACAAATGAGACACTTTTTAGCCTTTACAGATATATATCTTGATTAATATCATCATTGTTAGCTAGATGTCGTAACATGCTACTAGATAAATGTAACTAATTCAAATTATAGAATAAGCAGAGTTAAAATGTTAAAAATATTTTTAATGCTTGGGGTAAATAACTCTAATATGTAAACCTAAGTGCAAAAATAGCATTATTACATAACTCGTAAGTGCGAAAAAGTTCATTTATGTGTAGTCGTGGGCATTATATTGTTTTAAACAACACCTAATTGTAGGGGTATGATTTGTGCTTATGTTTATGTAGTAAAACTATCTTAATTAAATTTGTGGAGTCGTGAGTCTCCCGCCTGCCTGCATGACAAGACAAGGGCGGCGTAGACACCATCCTGCCATCCCTATACCAGAGGTATAGGCACTAACTTTCCATCTTTTTATCGTCTAGTGATTGTCCCACTATTAATGTGGTAGTGTTCGTCAGAGACGTGGGCGCCGCTTCGCTCGACAAGAGTGGGACGACACTAGTGTTGACCCATTGTCCCTTCGTCAGACTAGTACTGCTTCGTCATTAATATGGTGATGCTCACCAGAGACATGCGCTGTTTGGCACTAGATGGCGGAGATGCACATGTTGTACTAATCTAGACCTAAACAAATCTAGCAGCAGGCCGGGCTACGTGTTAGATTGAGATTGGCTTGAGGTGGGTCTTAGAGTTGAACCCTGGAGGTGGGTCATGAAACTGGACCTTACTAGGTCGGGTGGATTTTTCCCCTCCTCCTAACTCATATGTTTGGGTAGAAGAACCTCTATGTGCGTACACAGTTTTTTATACGAGATGGGTTGGATGGACCTAAATTGCCCATCTAGCTATGCCCCGACTAATTCAAACAAAGCCATGCATATCTAAAGCTCTCATTGGTCTTGCTATCTCCAGCCTTTATTCAGATGCAACTTTTGATATGATCGTGCTACGTTATATTCGCATGTACGAAGATTCACATAGATGATTTAAATCTAGAATATAGCAGGCATAAATTATTATGATCAAGCGGGTGGACTATATATCTCATGTAATGTGTAAGAGTAGGCCTTGTTATGTCGTTCTTAAAATTTTGAAGGGGCACTTTGAAATCGAGATAGGATAGCGCGTTCGACCCTAGATGGTTGAATGTGTTACCCGACCTCGAGTAAGTCAAATTTGTGTGAAAGATACGCATGGGGCCCAAGCACTCTCTCTCGTCGGGTAGCGCATTCGTGCTATCCTACCTCTAAAACAAAGTGACCCGAAAAGATTCTAGGGCTAGTATAGCTAAAATGGCTCCAAGTTATATGGGCTTAGAGTGTACTTCGTCTCTTTTAATCGGTGACAATTCACTGTCAAGGGAAAAGGGTAATGTCAAACATAATTCTACCACATTAGGCCCTCTTTGAAACTGGGGTTAGATGCAGCATTAGACCTCAGAGGGTCGAATACGATACCCGACCCCGGTTAAAGAATGTGTGTGTGAGAGGAGGGTGTGGGCCCCCCACAATTCTCTCTCATCGGGTACTGCATCCGCCTATCCTAACCCGATAACAAAGTAACCCTTAAATGAACAATATGGAGGCGTTGAAATTGCCAAGTTTCTCTCCCAAACTCATTCATCTTAGCAGTAACCACTCCCTTAGGAATACCATAATTTCGAATATTACGCCGGTGTATGTCATTTGACACTATAAGGGGGCCTTTGGCTGAGATGGTGGCCCCTGTGTTTCAAAAAAAATCTCTGACACCATTTTGAGGGCCCAGTCTGATCCTAGGGGGAGCACCCGAAAGTACTTGTGCCCATGGGAGCTATTATTGATCTGGTGTGACATTACACCAAAGTACTTGACTTGCTAGATTCATTTATGACATTTCACAATTCATGAAATACTTGACTTGCCTCAATACTTGAAAGTACTTGAAATTACGTAAATTACTTGGCTTGTACATGCTTGCGTTAAATGACCAATTCTATGATAATATTTGCTACATGATCATTCTCTACTTGAATTCCACTCTTGATATCTTATTTTCTTGCGATTCCTATTACTTGCATTCCTTTACACTTTCTCCCTTACTCATGTTCCATGTTTTAGTTAAGTTTCTCTGTATAACACAATAACTTTATCAAAAATGTTAATTACTTAAAGTTACCTGATATAGAGATATAAATCTTACTGAGCGTATTGCTCACCCTATGTTTTTTATTAACATTGCAGGTTGTTCCGACGATGAACCCCAAACACATGGGGTTGGGTAAGAGTGAAACGAGAGATCAAGTTCATCTTAGTTACCTAGGTTTATAAGTGTTGGTCTTGCTAGAATTATGTACTTAGAAGTTGTATTATGCCTCTTTAGGCTTAATGATGTTGTAAAACTTTACTTCGATGGAATAAAAAGTATCCTTTTATTATCATCTACCTGGTGATTAGACCCCTTATTATACATACTCTGATCGACATGAATGTTTACGACTCGTCGCTCGTCAATATTTCACGTCGGGGCATAACAATATGCATGAGTATGCTAGGCATAGCAAAGTTCAAATGTCAATGCAATTTGCAGGCATGCTCTTGTTTGAATGTAAATATCAGCCTGTACCTAAAATGCAGTATGGAATGTCATTTCACAACAACAAGGTACAAGATTTTTATTGCTATCTCCCCCGATGAATGAATATGAAATATTTTGGGTTTGAATGCGAGATGAAGCATACGTTTAAAACAAGCTTAACAAGTTTTATGAATCATTTTTTTTTGAACTGGGCTGAACTCTATACATAGTATTGCACATTTTACTTTAACCTCCTTTTTTAACAAGGTGAATCATTGATTTCAGAACTGAGTAGGTGGTGAGTTATGAAACAAGAATCATCCCACAAGAATTCTCAACACGGTGCTCATCTTTAAGCATGAGCTTCAATCAAAATAGGATATTCACATGTTCACATTCAAGCATTATTTTTCATGCATTTACTTACCAATTGAGCTTTACAAGAGGCTGTAGCCTCTCCCATATAAAAGGTAGGGAGGACAATGCATGATGATGGATTAGACAAGTATGATATGAGAGAGATCATGATGAAAGAAGAAGTTAATACAATTCTGGCTGCATCATATAGACAGATGAATCAATGAACACTGATGGCAAACAATATTAAAATAAATCATGGAGCATTTCAGATTAACTCGCTGTAAGAAAATTTTCATATCAGAAAGGGAGAGCCATGTGTTTAGCTAGCTTGCAACCCTCACATTAAGAAAGGTGAAAAGACAAACAAGACCCTAAAACTCCAGGTTGAAATAAGGATCAAAAGTGACCTTCAGATGGATAACCCAAACGGTGATGGCACAAGTCGGTTATAGATAAAGAACATTAGCGAGATGAAGATGTAGAGAGCCATAGGGGGGAGATGTTAAGTGTCCAAGTAATATAATTCTCTCACCCTACGACATGTCCCAATCCTCTGGTCGGTATGTGGATCCTTCACAACATAAGAAATAATAATAAATGAGATGGTGTAACCAGAATCAGCAAGTTGACTAGTAGAAATTAGATTTATTACAAGCTTCAGATCATGAAGCATAGAAGAAAGAGTAAGATGACCAGAGGAATCAGTGTAACGACCTAAGATCCAGATATTGAGTCAAATCCGATACTATTCGGATCCTACGCCGCCACCCACAAGCTGGAAAGCTCAGATATTTGGAGTGTTGCGGTTATGTATTCAAATTGTAAACAAAAGTAGGAAATAAATTACAGGATTAATATATAACTGGCATAAATAAAATTAACATTTTATAACAATTAATATAACTACAGAGTCCAGTCCACAAATATAGTCAACTAGAAAAGAAATGTACTCTGCTACGGGCCACATCTCGACACTAGCAAGCTGGCTACTAGTGGCCTTTCGATCAGAAAGCTCCACCTCTAAGGGAAGCACCACACCTGAAAAAGTAGGGAGTCAATCTCATCTCATTGGCTCAGTAGGGGTCCCGAGATCCCCAATACAACAAAACGGTAAGCAATAACAACAATAATAACAGCAGAAACAACAATAACAACAATAATAAAATAACGACAGTGATCGGAACAACAAAGATGGTAAACGGAGGAACCATGAAGTCTCTACACTACCCTAAGTCTCGTAGTTGTACAACCTGTCTTTGCTGACAGAACCTCTAACAAGGCCACACGGCCCAACCCATAACCTCCACCCATGGGAGGATATCTAGACACTAGTAAACCTCGGTCTTGAGATAGAACCAGTGAAAGAACCATGTCCCATACATAGGGCAACACCAGCCCGTCTGTCGGAAGGGCCACGATAATACTGTCGGTAACTCAACCTTCCCCGGCATAGGGTCCGCTACTCAAGTATTCACAGTAAGGCCAGATATATCCACTAACGTCTTATTCTGCACCAAGGTCTCATATTCGCGCACACTGTCCACACCCGGTCTTGAGAGGAGCAGAGGAGACACACACACACACACCCCACACCTTGAGACTTGCTAGGATCTGTATCTCTGTGTCTATCAGTACGGTCGTGTCTAGCAACCTGACACGAGGTACGCGCCACTATGTCTGTCAACAACGTACTCTTGTCCCAGCCAAGGTACATACGCCCAGGTGGTCTCGCCTCTGAATAAGGAGCATCACACACTTGATCTTGTAATCCTTTATAAGATAGTGTGTGAATCCTCACAGATTGTGAGAGGTGGACGTAGGTTACCGTTGTTGCATCCGAACCGCCAAAAAATCATTGTCTTGAGTGATTTGATCCTTTTCTCCTATCTCCATTCTGTGCAAGCACACACATAGATTAAATCTTTTGTATCTCTTGAGTTAGATCTAGCATAACTCATCATTTTCACATTAGATCTCTGGTATATTAAAAGGTGGGTTTGGATTGATAAGACAAACATTGTCAGGAAGATAACACTTTGCGTGAGTAGAATCTTTGGATTCACACCTCCGCCATGGTACCAAGTATCCGTTGTGCGTGATAAGTTTTGACAGATCTATTTGTTAAACAACAAATCTAAGTTTCTAAAGGGCGATTCTACCATATCTATTTAAATCAGCAAAAGTTTGTTAAAATCTGTAATCACCCAATTCGCCCCCCCTCTTGGGTGTCATTGATCGTGAGACTTTACTAGAGAGCTCAAGGATGCTATTGCATGTAAGTGTTGGGAGGAGATCTCTTCCGAAGATGCACTGTTCCAAGCTAAAACCAAGTTTGATAAAAATGCAAGTGAAGGGGAGGAGGACTCCTAAACCGAGAGGGAGTGCCTTGAATTCGAGGGCATACTCGAAGAATGCAAGGCAATGCCGCAGCCAGAGTGGTCGGCAGAAGAGCAGATACTGACATGTTCCCAAGAAGTTGAGACCCAAAGATCAGACTTGTCTACCCAGTCAATGGGGGTAGAATACAAGAATAATAACAACATTCCAATAAAAGTTCCTCTCTTCTGGATGTAGTGAAAGATAATGAAGCCGACAGATACCAGACATCCCTTCTACCATGATTCACGGGTCAGGATGAAATCATGCTACCAAGTAAAGCTGAAGCTACAGCACTGAATTGGGCATTATCCGAAGAGGAGGTTCTGGGGGTCGCAGAAGATGATGAAGATCTTGTAGATATCCAGCCAGCACCACCTGGAATCGAAGACAGAGGCCAACCATCATTGATGAGCTAATGGAAGTGAACTTGGGGAGCTAGGATGACCCACGACCTACTTTTCTTAGTGCCCTACTCTCCCAAGAGGAGCGGGAGCAATATTTGCAATTGCTAAAAGAGTTCAGGGACTGTTTTGCCTGGACCTATAAGGAGATGCCAGGGTTGAGTCCCGACGTCGTGCAACACTTGCTGGCAATAGACCCACAAGTAGAACCAGTCAAGCAGTCTCCCCGACGCATGCGGCCGGAGCTGATTAACCAAATAAATAAGGAGGTCGAGAAGCTTATTGATGTCGACTTCATAGAAGAAAATCAGTACACCACGTGGCTGGCTAACATAGTGCCCGTGAAGAAGAAAAATGGGCAGATAAGAATCTGTGTTGATTTTCGGGACCTCAACAAGGCATGCCCAAAGGATGACTTCCCGGTGCCGATCACCGAAATAATGGTAGATGCCACAACTGAACATGAAGCTGTCTCATTCATGGATGGATCATCCGGCTACAACCAAATATGGATCGCTGAGCAGGACAGGGTCTACACGGCTTTCCAAACACCCAAAGGCATCTTTCATTACAAAAGAATGCTATTCGGCCTCAAAAATGCCAGCGCTACATACCAAAGAGCTATGATAAAAATCTTCGATGACCTGCCGTACCAGAAGGTGGAGTGCTACATTGATGATCTGGTGGTCAAAACCAAGAAAAGAGAAGACCATCTACAAGATCTGCGGGTGATATTTCAAAGGCTGCGACAATATGAGTTGAAAATGAACCCTGTGAAGTGTGCCTTCGGGATCTCCAGCGAAAAATTCCTCGAGTTCATCATTAGATACAGAGGAATTGAAATAGACCCAAACAAGATAAAAGCAATACAGGAGCTACCTCCACCAAGAAATATCACCGAGCTCCGATCATTACAAGGCCGGTTGGCTTACATTCGACTGTTTATCTCCAACTTATCGGGTCTATGCCACCCCTTTTATAAGTTGATGATGAATGATGTGCCCTTTTACTGAGATGAAGAATGCCAATTAGCTTTCGATAAGTTGAAGGATTACCTGAAGACCCCTCCTATGCTCGGGGCACCAATAAAAGGAAAGCTGTTGATCCTATATATAGCTACTACAGACTACTCCCTGGGGTCAATGCTGGCCCAAAATAATGAAGAAGGAAAAGAACAAGCCCTGTACTACCCGAGCAGGAGGCTGGTAAGGACTGAGGAGAGATATGCTCCTATTGAGAAGGTCTTCTTAGCCTTGGTCTTCACCGTCAAGAAGCTCCGGCACTACATGCTATCTCATGAAATAAAGTTGATATCCAAAGCGGATCGACTCAAGTACATATTGTCCCAACCGGCACTCAAAGGTCAATTGGGCAAATGGGTAGTGATCCTCATGGAATTTGATATCTCCTATGTACCGCAAAAGGCCGTTAAGGGGCAAGCTATTGTAGATTTCTTTGCTGCGCATCCGGTCGTGGAAGATTCTCCTCTGGCAATGGAGCTTCCTGATGATGAAGCAGCATATCAACCTTAACAAATTACATGACAACTCTACTTTGATGGAGCATCAAGAACTGAAATTTCCTTATCCGACCAGGTCAAGGTCAGGGCAGGGGCAGGTATCATCTTGAAATTGCCAGGGGGAGAAGTTCTACACACCTCCTGCTCAATAAACAAGCCATGCACTAACAATGAAGCTAAATATGAAGCACTAATAATCGGGCTTCAGATTGCTCTCAACATGGAGATCCGAATGCTGCAAGTATTTGGCGACTCCATGCTGGTTGTCAAGCAAATACAAGGGGAGTTTGATGTTTGAAAGCTAGAGCTCACCCCTTATTATCAAAAGGCACTGCACCTTATGGTGAAGTTCTATTTCATTGAGCTTAAGCATGTGGGCCAGGGACAAAATGCTTAAGCTGATGCCCTGGCAAAATTGGCCAGCTCCCTAGCAGTCCCGCTAGATGAGACCCTGAATATCATCGTGATCAATCGACGACAAGTCCCCAGCATACTGGATATACAGCTGGATGAATACGAGGTCACCGTGGCCGAAGAGGCTCATATGCCCGACTGGAGAGAGCTTCTCCTACAATGGTTCATGCATCAACAATTGTCGAAAGAAAAAGAACAAAGAATGAAGCTGCTCAGAATAAAAGACTCTTAAGAGCTCAGAAGTAGAACATTATTCTGAATTGTGGTAGACGCCCACAAGAAGATTCTGCTCTGTTGCCTGTCTATAGAAGAGGCTTGGCAAGTAATGTGAGAAGTACATGCTGGAATGGCCAGAGCACATCAAGCCGAGCTGAAGATGAAGATTGGAATCAAGAAGCTGGGCTATTATTGGCCCACTATGTTCGATGATTGTTGCAAGTTTGCAAAGTCATGCCAAAAATGTCAAGAGCATGCCGCAGTGTCCAGAAGGCCTCTAGTGCCACTACATCTAACAGTTCCCAGTTATCCCTTTACACAATGGGGAATTGATGTAGTTGGCCCTCTCCCAACATCCTCTGTTGGGTGCAAGTACATCCTGACAACGACAGATTATTTCTCCAGGTGGGCGGAAGCCGTAGCACTCAGGGAAGTGACTGGAGAGTTGGTTGCCAGATTCATCAAACAAAACATCATATTATAGTTTGGTGTTCCCATCCGAATCATATCAGACAACGGCAGTCACTTCAAGAATTAAAAAATTTACCGATTGTTCGATAAATATAAAATTGAATGGAGAACTTCCACGCCATTCAACCCGCAGGTAAATGGGTTGGCAGAAGTCTTTAACAAGACATTATGTACCCTCGGAGCCTACCCGATCCGGGGAGCGCGCGCGAGAGCTCGTCGAGCGTTCGTTCGAGCTCGACGGTATAGTACGGGATCGCGCGCGCCCATCGGTGAAGGACGTAATGAATCGGACGTTCGACCGGTCCCGCGCGGCCTAAGAGACGGTTCCGATCGCCGAGGAACTCGCGGAG
Organism: Amorphophallus titanum; assembly: GCA_024336825.1. Classification (NCBI taxonomy): domain Eukaryota; kingdom Viridiplantae; phylum Streptophyta; class Magnoliopsida; order Alismatales; family Araceae; genus Amorphophallus; species Amorphophallus titanum. The sequence goes on from JANBPO010004058.1 coordinate 2,014,924, forward strand.
CACGCCGTCCATCGGGATGCCGGTGATCTCCGGGCGCCGAGCGCCGCCGAGGATCCACGTCTCCGACTGCACGTCTTCCTTCGACGTCCGGCCGGGGAAGATCGCGTCGTTATAGAGCACGCCGAGGCTCCGGAACCGCTCGGTCGGCGGGAAGAGCACGCCGAACCCGCGCTTCGCCCGGGGGTCGCGCTTGAAGAACGCGGTGACGCTGACGAGGGGGAGCATCTCGATCCCGGAGAGAAGGCTCGCGATCCCGGGGGCGGACGACGAAAGGGCATCGACGGTCTGGGTCGCGGAACCGCAGTAGAAAGTCAGGACGGCCGGATGAAACGGCGGCGCTTCCTTCCCGAAACGGAAGACCACGCCGCGCGAGTCGAGCAGCGAGCGAAGCCGACGGGCGATCTCGCCCATCCCGCCCGGGGCGGTGACGCTGCCGCGGACGCGCGGTTTCGGGGTTTTTTTTCGGGCGAACAGACCGCCGAGAAGCAGCGTCGCGCTGAGCCGCTTCCCCTCGCCGGCGTAGATTCCCTGAAAAGCGGGCAGCAGAAGATACTCCGTCGCTTCTTCTCCGAGGACGCGCCTCCCCCACTGGCGAAGCGATTCGCCGGGCCGGGGAGCGACCGACGCGCGATCGAGGAAAAACCGCGTCGCGAACTGAAGCACGTAGAAGCTCGACGCGAATCCGAGCGGCCAGCGCCGGAGCCTTCCCTCGCGGAAGATGAACCGGGCGCGACTCTCGCGTTTCGCCGGCACGACCGGAATCCCGAGGTCCGCGAAGAGCGCCTCCACGCGCGGCGAGTTCAAGATCGCGTTCGCGGCGCTTTCCGCGAGCCCATGTTCCGTCGTCGTCGTGGCGAGAAGCCCCCCCTCGCGTTCCGCGCGTTCGTAGACCTCGACCGTATATCCGGCGCGCTCGAGAAAGTACGCCGTCGCGAGCCCGGAAAAACCCGCTCCGACCACGATCGCGCGCGGTCCCTTCTGTCCCGGCGGCCGGGCCAGGACGGTCGGGTCCTCGCTCCCGGCGACGACCGTCGGATCTTCGCTTCCGGTTCCCGAAGAAGTCATACGGCTTGGGAAAACGTCCTCGTCGTCGGGGCCTTCTCGCGAAGGCGGCGATCGAACGCCATGCAGAGGTTTCGGAGGAACGGCGTGCCGGCCTCGGTCACCCGGAGAAGATCGCCCTCGACCGCGGCGAGCCCGTCGCGGATCGGCTCGGCGAGGAACTGGAGCACGTCCGCGCGTTCGGCGGCGTCCCGGAACCGGGTCTCTCCGCGGGTCATGAGCCACGCCGGTGAAAGAGACCTAAGGATTTTTCTAACCAACTCATTATCAGAATACTCTTTACCAAGAGATTTCAAACTATTGGTTAGTTGAGAAAGCCTAGCATACATTTCAGAAATAGTTTCACTAGGTTTCATCCTAAACATCTCATATTCAGAAACTAACATGTTGGCATTAGTGGCCCTTACCTCTGATGTTCCCTCGTAAATCATCTCGAGCCGGTCCCACATCTCTTTACCAAATGTGCAAGTTGGCACCCTTGAGAGCTCCGTATGGTGGATAGCACATTGCATCGCATTCAAGGTGCTCCAATTAACAGTGGACTGACAGATCTGCTCTCTTGTCCACCTGTCTTCATCTTCTGAGAGTACATATGGACCTCGTTCAACGACTCTCCACATTTCGTGGCTTTGTGCACGCATAAAAACCTGCATCTTGTTCTTCTAATATGAATAATTACTGCCATCAAAGAAAGGCGGTCTATTAATAGAATAACTCTCTGCAATAAAGCTGCGAGGAAGCAACTCATTGGATCTCCCTAGGTCATTGGACCACATTGTGGGGAACCTGCTTTAATACCACGTGTTTGGTGCACAACAGGATCTAGAGGGAGGTGAATAGATCCCTTTAGAAATTTATGCCCAAATCAAGGATTACAGCTAATTCAAACTGAACAGGAATTAAGATAGCAAAAATACTTGTCACTAAACTGAACTGACGACTTCTCTCATCGACGTTCAAGACAATGCTTAAACTGAAATCAACCTAACCATAAAAAGGCTCTCACAGAAATGACTCACATCAACACTCACTTTGAATAGACTAATCTTCAATTGAGCACCTAGTAGGTGATGTTGTAATAACTGATCAACAAACAAAGAACTCAAATAGAAACTAGCTCCAGTCAACGGTTCTTATAGAACCTATATCAAACACTTGGCGAAGTAGCAATACTAAACAGAAATTAAACCAAGATCAAATCAAATAACATTCAGTAGCTAGTTACTACAGGTGGCTAGTCAGATAAGCTGGTACTTGGCGAAGGTTTGAGTCCAGAAACTCTCCTCACGCAAAATGTGTAAATTCACCTTTTATATACCAGTTAAGACTGACTTAACCTGAACTCAGATACTCTGTAAATGCAGATAGAAGAAGGAACAATCACACCCACAAAATCAAACCAATGGACAGATGATTTTTAGGTGGTTCAGTCTACACCCAACAGACCTACATCCACCCCTATGAAGTGTCTGTAAGGTTCATCGTCGACAGGTTTAATAGGGGGTATAACAACATCTACTGGAAGGCGCTACCCATTGAGTGCCCCCAACAGGAGGACGTGGACCGTGGAGGAGATCCTTCTCGAAGAAGGTCCACAAGTAGCGCTACCTCATCACCATTGACATCGTCACTACTGGTAATGTCTACACCATCCGGTAATGTCTCAACTCGGTCTTTTTGTCACCTGCCCACTCGGCGGTGGCGTTCGAGGCGGTGTGCAGGGTGCCGTAGTTACTGCCGGTGCCGTTGCCGGAGACATTCAGGGTTTCGCCGGTCACGGTGATGCCGTCGTTCAGGCGGATGGCGGCGCCGCCGCTGACACCGGAGACCGTAGTCGCCCCTGTGGCGCTACCGAAAGCGAGGTTGTTGGCCACGGTGATGATGCCCGTGGAAATCGTGGTGAGTCCCGTGTAGGTGTTGTTTTCGGTGAAAACCAAGTGCGACGAGCCGCCGCTTTTCGTCAATGTGCCGGTTCCCGAGATGACGCCGGAATAGGTGATCGGAAGGAGGGAGCTGTCGGTGCGGTTGAAGACGATCGCGCCGTCGTTGACGATGTCGCCGGGGACGAAACCGACCGTGCCGCCGTTGCCGATGTTCAGCGTGCCGGAAGAGACCGTCGTGACGCCCGTGTAGGTGTTCGCTCCGGTAAGTGTGGTCGTGCCTGAACCGGATTGAGTAATGCCGCCCGCGCCGGAAATCACGGACGCGAGGACGAGCGTGTCGCTCTGTTGGAAGTTAAGCGAACCGTTGGCGTTCACGACGATGCCGCCGGGAGCGGAAATCGTGTTGCCGGAACCGGTCACGAGCAGCGTGCCCGCGCCGCCCATGCCGCCGAAGCCCGCGTTGGCATCGCCGCCGTTCGCGCCGTAGGAACCGCCGAGGACAATCCTGCCGGCGGATGTGAGCGTGGCTCCGGAAAGTGTCAGCTGGCCCGGACCGCCGGCACCGCCCGAACCGCCGTGGACGGTCGTTCCGCCGCCCCCGCCGCCGCCGGATCCGCCGACGAGGATGTCGCCGCCGACCGCGACGGTCGCGCCGCCGTTGATCGTGAGGATTCCGGCCGTCCCCGGGGTTCCGTCACCGCCCGGCACGACGCCTTGCGCGCCGGAACCGCCGCCGCCTCCGCCGCCGACGACGAGGAGATTCGTGACGGTTTGCGACGTGCCGTAGGTCACGGTGTCGCCGGAGACGTTGTCCGCCTGCGTGGCGTCGCCGCCGGAAGCCGTGGAACTCGATCCGTCCGTGCCCGCGCCGGCACCGGAGCCGCCGCCCGCGCCGCCGGTGGAGAGCGACGAACTTCCGCCGCCGCCGCCGCCGCCGAGCCCTCCGGATCCGCCGCTGTTGTTCGTGTCGCCGTTGACGAATCCGGCGCCTCCGGTGCCGACAAGGACGTTGGTGTCGGCGAGCACGAGGCCGGTGATGCCCGACGCGGCGACGAGGGTTTTGAACAGGAACGGAAGACGAAGTTTCATGATGTGTTACGGTTGGAATGAGTCGCCTGTGACGGCGCTAATCGTGTGGGTTTTATTCGTCGTATTCCGAATGAACGGTTTCAAACGAACGCGCTGAAGTTTTTACAAATCGGGTCGTTTTTCGAGAACAATTATGGCCTCTTATTGTTAGTGTAATTTCCCCGCTGCTGATATCCCGCGCGGAGGACGATGACGGCCCTGACGGGCTGAAGGCGGGCGAGGCGTATCGGGAGCATGGGGAGTGAGTGGCGCTCTCGGCAAGCGGGTGTTTGTCATCCCCGATACGCAGGTACGCCCCGGCGACCCGACAGACCATTTCGATTGGATCGGGCAGGCCATCCGCGACTATGAGCCTGACGTGCTGATACACCTCGGCGACCATTACGACATGCCGAGCCTGTCCATGTGGGGGCAGCCCGGATCGCTGGAAAAGGAGGGCAAGCGATACACGGCAGACATTGAGGCCGGCAACGCGGCGCTCCTACGCCTGCACGATGCGATGGGCGGGTTCAAGCCCAAGCGCAAGATCATCCTGCGCGGGAACCATTGCCACCGGATCACCCGCGCGGTCGAGGCCGACCCACGACTGAAGGGCGCGCTGTCATTCGGCCACTTCAACGACCGCGAGCTTGGCTGGTCGCCGGTTGACTACAACGGCAGCACGCCGGGAATTATTGACGTGGAGGGCGTGAGCTTTGCCCACTACTTTGCAAACCCGATGACGAGCAAGCCGATTGGCGGAACGGCTGCGTACAAGCTGGCAGCAATCGGCGCTCCGTATGTGCAAGGGCACGTTCAGGGCTACGACATTGGGACGCGGCAGTACGCCACGGGGCGGGGGATCCGAGGGATCGTCGCAGGTTCGTGCTACCTGATTGATGAGGAATATCGCGGCAACGCCAACACGCACTTCCGGGGCGTGGTGGTGCTGAATCAGGTCAAGAACGGCGACTTTTCCGAAATGCCGCTCACGCTGGAATACCTGTGCCAGAAGTTCACGGGCACAAGTTTGGCCCGGTACATGCAGCGGCGCTACCGCAACGCTAAGGAGCGATTCAGCGTCGCGCGGGTGAAGGCATGAGTACCGACTTGGCGAAGCAACGCGCCTACCGCAAGGCCAACGGGAACGCTTGCACGCTTAAGTACGAGCGGACCAAGCACGGCAAGCTGATGCGGATTTACCGCAACATGAAATCCCGCATTGAGGGCGTCCAGTGGCATAAGCGCCACCTCTACGCTGGCAAGTACCTGTTGCCGAAAGATGAGTTTTATGTGTGGGCCATCGCCTCGCCCGACTTCCACCGGCTTTATGTCGAGTGGGTCGAGTCCGGCTATGAACGAAAGCTGGCGCCGTCCGTGGACCGCAAGGATTCCAGCGTCGGCTATCGCCCGTGGAACATGGAGTGGGTCACGCATTCGGAAAACTCCAGGCGCGGCGCGGTCAGCGCGCGATCGACAACGCGGATCAGCTCGTTGAGATCGAAGGGTTTTGGAAGGTATTCATAGGCCCCGCGCTCCGCCGCCGTGATGGCGGTTTTGAGCGTGTTCTGGGCGCTCATTACAATGATAGGCAGGTCAGGGCGCGACCGCTTGATCCGGGGGATAAGATCAAAGGCGTTCTCGGCCTCGACGCCGCGGGCGCTCTTGCGCGTGCTCTGGGGCAGTTCGACCAGGGCACCACGGACCGCGTCCTCGATAGTCTCGAGCAACGTTGCCCGGCTTCCCAGTGCGGTCCGGCGTTCCGACGCCAGGCCGGGACGCGTCATGGCGTTTTCCCCTCTTGTTGCACCACGCTAGCACGCCCCGCCCGATTCATGCCGGAACCGCTATCCACCGGCGGAGAAAATTTATTCGCCCGTCCGTGCCATGGCTTGGCCGCGAACGGCGCATTTCGCCAATCCACTCCACCTCCTCCACGGCTTCCACAACGTCCATACTCGGCTCCGGAAGATCGATGAGGCGGGGGGGGACCCCCAAGTTAATGGAGGTTCAAATGGGCAGGCGTACCGGTCGGCCACGCGGCGCCCCAAAAGGCAACCGCAACCGCTGGGTTCATGGCCGCTATAGCGCCCAGACCCGCGCCCACCGGCAGGAAACCAGACGCCTGGTCGCGGAAATCGACCTGCGGGTCGCCCAGGCGCTGGCAATGCATGCGCGCGCCGAGGCGACACGGGCGAATAACGGTCTTATTAGTGGTGAAAGTACAAATAACGCCCCTTTATGCCGTCGACAATTGCGAACCACTCGCAACAACAGCGGTTTCCGGCGGGCCTTTTGTGGAAAGCACTTGCATCATCACCGCGACCGGCCGCAAATGAAGGGGCCAGCGGAAGTCTTTGAACGGCTTCTGTTTTTCCCGGGAAGGAAATACAATGCGTATCAACCCCAAGAAGTGCGTCGCCTGCGGCAACTGCACCTATGTCTGCCCGATGGGCGCGATCTACATCGATCCGCTGCTCCAGCGCGCCACCATCAACCGCGACGAATGCGTCGAATGCTATGCCTGCTACAACGGCCTGTCGAAGGAGGTGCTGCCCCCCGCCACCGTCCGCTTCGTGCGCCGCACCCTGGCCAATTTCCGCGTCCGCTTCGAGCCGGAGCCCGATGTCTGCCCCACCACCGCCTTCGAGCCGGACAAGCTGGAATGGCCGCGCGTGGTGCGCCGCGCCTTCTCCGACCCGCGCGTGCCCCATGAATCGACCGGCGTCTCCGGCCGCGGCACCGAGGAAGTGAAGACCAACGACGTCACCGACCGCGTCGGCATCGGCCAGGTCGGCTTCACCATCGAGCTGGGCCGCCCCGGCATCGGCGCGCGCTTCCGCGACTTCCAGGAGATGAGCCGGGCGCTGGCAAGGGCGGGCGTGTCGTTCGAGAAGAACAACCCCATCACCACCCTGATGACCAATGTCGAGACCGGCGACATCCGCGAGGACATCCTGAACGAAAAGGTGATGAGCGCCATCATCGAGATCAAGGTGCCGGTGGAACGCACCGAAGAGATCATTCACATCATCTGGGACGTGGAGAAGCGCATCAATACCCAGGTCGTGATCGGCGTGGGCGTGCGTTGCGACGCCGGAGACGCTGACAACCATCCCATCGTCGGCCATCCACGTGATTGTGCGCAGCACCTGTTTGGCTGATCGCGACTTGATGGGCAGCCGGCTGGCCCACTGGCGTATGGCCTTGCTGCTCATGACCGCACCTCCGCACGCCAACGCAGGAAGGCCTCTGCCTGCGCCTTGAAGGAGCGACGCGGGGCAATGGGCTCTGGCCGCTCATGACGCCTGACAGCGGCTCTGGTAGAGCCCTGTGACGGTGCTCTGGTAGAGCCATGTCCACGGTGCTCTGGCTGGACCTTTGCGATACGTGGCGGCCGCCGATTTGCAATTACGCGCCTGGGGAGCTGCAGCCCTAATCGATTCGCCTTCCCGATGACCGCATCACGTGTTTTTCCAATGTCAGCGGCGATGGCGGATGCGGCGCGAATTGGATAATCGCGCTTCACAATCTCCACCTGCCAATCCTGCCATCCGGCGGTATTGACGGGACGTGTTGTTTGGTCTATTCGCATCAATCACCTCACTACAACTTACGGCCACTCTGCCGCCCCGGGCTCACGCCGGGGCGGTTTTCGTTTCACGTCATTTCAGGCTGCTTTGTCGGCACGAACGGCAAATAGCCGAGGTAGTGCTTGGCAACCCCGCCCTCTCCGTCGATGTCCTGGATCGTGACGCCGCGCAGGCGTGCGGACGCGATGCGGCGGAAATTCTCAACCGGCAGCGCCACGTCGTTGTGACGCTTGCAGATGTCGACGTAGAGCCCGTACCACTCGGCCTCCGTCAGCGAGCCTGCAGGCGAGGGCACGGCGCATTCCCGGAAGAACCACTCGCAAAGCTGGCGCGCACGCGTCAGGGCGCTCAGGGAGGCCAGAGGAGCGCGATTGATGGCCTCTGGGCTCATGAGCTGCGGCGGCGGCAAATCGGCCTCTACGGCCTTCCTTGAGGCCTCAGACGACAACACGAGCGAGATGCCGAGGACGCTGAATGCGAAGTGCCACATCAGGCCGGCGCCGATCTCGAGCACGATGGGCGTCGCCGCCGGCAACCAGATCTGGATCTTATCGCGCGGTGCGCCCGTTACGTCGTGCAGCAGGTCGGCCTGCGGATCGGATGAGGCGATGACGGGCTGGGCGGCGGCTATCTGGCTGTCGAGGGCGGAGATCTGCGCGGCAATGTTGGCCGCTGCGTTGGCGGATGCCAGCTCGCCCTCCAGCTTGCGGTAGTTGTCGCAGAACTCGCGTGAGGCGCGCGCCGTCGCGTCGCGGCAGTTGTCGGAGCTTGTCCAGCGCTTGTTGTTGCGCTCCGCGTCGAGCAGGAACTGCATCGTGTCCGCGGGGCGATGCTGGGGCACGCCGGCCAATTGCGAGCGCAGGATCTCACGCCGGTCACGCAGCGCCCGTGCAATCTCAGCCCCTTGCTCACGGTCGGCCACCGTCTCGAGGCGCGACGTCGCGATGACGCCGGCACCGGTTGGCCCGCGCGATGATGGCGCTGGCCTCCGGGGTCAACTGGGCGTCGGCGGAATGGGGATCGTCTATAAAGCCCTCGACCTCACGCTCAATCGCACGGTCGCGCTCAAATTCCTGCCCAATGATCTGAACGTCGCTTCCAAGGATAAAGAACGTTTCCTGCAGGAAGCGCGCACGGCCTCCGGACTCGACCACACGAACATCGGCGTAATTCACGGTCTTGAGGAAACTGCAGACGGCCAGACCTTCATCGTACTGGCCTACTACGAGGGCCTGACGCTCGCCGAGCGGATTCGCCGCGGGCCCATGCCGCCGAAAGAAGCCCTCGAAATCATGGTGCAGATCACTCGTGGGCTGATCGATGCTCACGAGCACAGCATCATCCATCGCGACATCAAGCCCTCGAATGTGATTATCACCCGACAGAACGTCGCCAAGATCGTGGATTTTGGCCTCGCTCGTGTCGCCAGCAACGCTGCCACGACTCTCACTGCCGGACCGGTCGGAACTTTGGCCTACATGTCTCCGGAGCAGGTTCGCAACGAGCCGCTCGACCGCCGCACCGACATCTGGTCGCTGGGTGTTGTTTTCGACGAGATGTTGACCGGGAAGCACCCCTTCGAGCGCGGAAACATGTCGGCGGTCCTGCTGGCGGTCCTCGAACAGCCTCCGCCAGTGGAGGGCCTCGATCCTGCTCTGGCATCGATCGTCTGCCGCGCCCTGGCGAAGGATCGCACTCACCGCTACGCCGATTGTCGCGAACTGCTCGGGGACCTCGAAGGCTGCAAGCCCGCGTTCGAGACCGCGCCCAGTGCGCCCTCGGCAAGAAATCTGAAAGCGTCATCACGGGATTTGCGCCGCGCCCTCGAGCACGCTTCCTCGAGCCGCGCGCTGGTCACGCCGGTCGATCGCGCGCGCCGTTGGGCAGTCGAACTCATTGCGGCGATTCTGCTGCTTGCCGCCGCTTCTCTTCTAATTCCATCGGTACGGCATGGCGTCGCCACGCTGCTATCTGGCGGTAGCGGTAGTGGAGGCGAAAAGCACATCGCGGTTCTCCCCTTCGACAACATCGGGAACGACTCCGCGAACGAGGCGATTTCTGAAGGCTTGATGGACAGCCTCACGAGCAAACTGTCGAACCTCGACGGAGGCCAGCAGTCTCTCTGGGTAGTTCCAGCCAGCGAGGTTCGCAGAAGAAAGGTCAATGATCCCGAAGCCGCCTTGCGCGAATTCGGCGCCACTCTGGTCGTTAAGGGCAGCGTGATGCGCGACTCCTCGGGCGTTCACCTTACCGTGAACTTGATCCGCACCAAAGATGTTCGTCAGGAAGGCTCGCTCTCGCTGCAAGATCCTTCCGGAGATTTTGCTGCTCTTCAGGATCAAGCCGTCGCCGGCTTGGCGCGGTTGATGCACGTGGAAGTTCCTGCCACCGCATTGCACACCGCCGACGGTTCCTCAGCGGGACAATTTAGAAGAGGTCAAAGAAAACAAGGACCTAACAAAGGTGAAAGCAGCAAGAAAGAAGAGGTGATTTGCTATGAATGCAAAAAACCAGGTCATATGCGGGGTGAGTGCCCCGATCTCATCAAGAAGGTCAACAAAGGGAAGTTCAGGAAGCCCAAGGCCATGATGGCCACTTGGAGTGATGAAGATCCGGAGGCTTCCGATCATGAGGATGGATTGGACGAACTAGTCCAAAACTTATGTTTCATGGCCGATGATGATAATGCAAATCAGGTAGATTCTGAAACTGAATCTCTTTCTTGTGAGCAATGGCAAATTGCATATGAATCTCTTTATGATAAATCAAAAAAATTGAAATCTGAAAACAGAAATCTAAAAAAGAAAATTGAGCTTTTGGTGCATGCTAAACAAACATGTGAAGAATGCCATGCTTTAAAATCTGAAATTGAAAGTATAAAGCATGAAAATGAACTTCTTGCATCTAAGGTAGAACTGTATGAAGAAGAAATCTCCTGTATGCGAGAAGAGCAGTCCACACTTTTACTTATGCATAAAGAGTTGCAAAATGAAATGGATGAAACAAAGCTCAAAATCACCATGTGTAATGAAGCCAAAGAAAAAGCTGAAAAACAGAGTCAAACACACATAGCTCAATTAAAGGAGCTCAAGGATGCTCTTGATATTCTTGAAAAATCAAAAATGAAGACAACTAATTGGGCTCCTAAAAATTCAGCAACCTTCAAACCAAAGAAACAAATGAACAATGCATATTCATATGTTGGTAAAAGGTGGAAAAAAGAAAGAGTCATCAATTGCTTTTATTGTGGAAGAAGTGGTCATGACATGTATGATTGTCTAGTTCTGAAATATGATGAAGACAACTTTGTTAGAATCAGAAAGAAATCATATATGCATCATACTTCTAACCATCATGGACCCAAGCTTGCTTGGGTACCAAAATCTCCATAAGATCTTGTGTTGAATTGCAGGTCTGCCCGAGAGCTCAAAAGAACAAATGGTATCTTGATAGTGGTTGCTCTCGGCATATGACTGGGAATAAGGAATGGTTTACGGACCTGCATAAAAAGGATGGTGGGACGGTAGCATTTGGTGGCAAAGATAAAGGTAAAATCATCGGAGAAGGTAAGATTGGTAAGAATCAAAACCACTCGATTGACAATGTGCTGCTTGTGAAAGGTTTGAATCATAACTTATTGAGCATTAGTCAGCTTTGTGATAAAGGATACAATGTGGTGTTTGATTCTAATCATTGTACCGTTTTGAACAGAAACACTCATGAGATTAAGTTCATTGGGTTCAGGTACAATAATGTTTATATGATAGATTTAAATGATGCTTCTCATGAGGGTTTATGTTTAATTGCAAGGAACAAAGACGATGCATGGATATGGCATCGCCGGCTTGGGCATGCGAGCTTTAATGTATTGCTGAACAAGTTGTGGGCCTTTAGGTTGGGCATGTGGGACGGGTTGAGGTAGGAGGCCTGGTTGCCTCTCCTCTCTCCATGCAGCTGTGAAAGTTACATTCTTCCAAGGTGTGAAGCCTTGTTCTTGGAGTGATTCCAAAATCTACCACCTCTGTTGGGTGCGACGTTCATCGCCATCGGAGCCGCCAACGAGCCGCCACAACCCGTTCTCCAGCCTGCTGTCCTGAACCATGAATTTTAGAATAGAAGGTTAAAGATCAGGTTGGTTCTCCCAATCCAGCCAACTGATCGACCTCAAATTTTGAGGGTCTCTTCCCCACGTCCTCCCCCATCTCCAGATCAATTTTTATGATGATTCGCCGCCGTTTGCCCCTCCGTCCACTGCCATCTTTCCACCCTTTACAGTCTGCTAATCAGTAGATCTGTGAGACAGAAGTCAGATCCATGAATTTTTCCACGCTTTAAACCATCTCATAAAATTACCAAAAAAGTTGTGCATGTTCCTCACATGCCCCTCTCTCACCCATAAAATCCCTAAGATCTAGATCTACCATTTACACTTCAGTGAAACTTCATTCTCAGACAGATCACAATCTGTCCTATCTATTATGTAGTCCGAGCTAGAAAAACCACAGTGGTGTAGTCTTTGCCCTAGAAAGTTTGACCGTTGGATGGATCCTAAAATTTGATGGTTTGAAGCCCGTCGAGTCCTCTTCGCAGCGGCATTGGTCTCGTCCCAATCCGACACCAGATCTGGGCGTGGTGGCCGATCTTGCCAAAGTGCACAGTTCTGTCCCGAAACAGGCCAGCAAAGGAGGTTAACATATAAATCCACTGAAAAATACGCCGATGTAGATCCAGTGACCGCCAATCCCAACAGTCAACCAAGGACCTTCGCCATCCTCCCGGTGAGCCGCCGCCTTCTGAAGGTCCCCAGAGGTCGACGTCCCTTTAGACCCCTTTGTTCGCTGTCCTGCTGGCCAACAAATTTTAGATCCAGAGCCGCAGCCCGCAACTGCCCCGGAACCCCACCGCCTTGCTGCCCGTCAACCAAATATCGGTGCACTCGGTGTCGTTGTGTAGCATGTTACCTCCCTGCGTAGAGTGGGCCGTAAAATCATTTCTGTAATTAACTTTTACCAGTGTACCAGGAGTTACGGATCTTGGCCGGGATGTCTTCCCCACGCCCCGAGCGTGGAGGTACACTCGCCTCCCTATTTATCTTACTTGCTTGTTCCGTATAAGTTCTTAAGCCGCTGCATGTGAGTTATTTTGATTCCTAACTAGTTTAATTTTAATCACTGCTATGATAAAGAGAGCGTGACCCATCCCGTGACTCGATCCGAGTATGAGAGTGAGCTGACCACCCGAGACTTAGTGCTGGTTTTTCAACCATGCAGATCTACGCATTTCCCTCACCGGGGATGATCGTGAGTGAGTATTTCTTGTTTGGGACACGTTCGCCTCTTCAGGAACCCTGTTAGGTGCCAGGTCATTCATGTCATTGCTGGTCGCATCGTCATTTTAGTCGCATTGTCACATAGAGTCCAAGGTTCGCATAGAGTTTGTGTCGAGTCTCATGTCGTCCCACATCACTCATTCTTTCTCAGCAACAGTTTATTGCTAAATTGGAAGGTCAGATAGGGCAGTTGACAGCAAGCAATCTAAGGAGAGCGGTAGGTCAACTTCCTAGCCAGCCTGTGACTAATCAATTCCAGGAATCAACCCCCCGATTTTCCCCACCGAGCTCCTATTCTTCCTCAACCAAACCACCCTCAGCCTCCCCCTCCTGTAGGTCCCCAATTTGAGGATACCAAGGCTATCTCTTCTCTTAGGAGCAGAAAGATTCTAGACGATCCTTATAAGGCTATAGGAGTTGGTAGTAGCAGTTTGGCCCAAGAGGCCCAAAATGAGAGTGATGAGGAAGAGGAACCAATAATTGTCAAGAAGAAGCCGGAGGGTGAAGGGCAAAAGAAGGATGTTGAGAAAGGAAAGCTAAAGTCAATGAAGAACCCCAAGAATATATGCCGAAGGTCCCATTCCCTGATGCATTGAAGTCAAAGACTCACAAGAAGTCACCGGTTCAACAGAAAGAAATGTTGGAACTGCTTAAACAGGTGAACATTAACATTCCACTTTTGGATGCCATCAAGCATGTGCCGACTTATGTAAAATTTTTGAATGAGCTATGTACACCAAGGAGGGAGCCAAAGGCATTGACTCAAAAAAATTGCTTATCTGAGGATGTAAGTGCAGTTGTGATGAATCACTTACCGAAGAAGTTGAATGACCCTAGTGCTCCATTGATTTCATGTGATATAGGTGGAGTCACTTTTGATAGGGCGTTACTAGATCTCAAAGCCAGTGTGAATCTATTACCCACCTTTATATATGAGCAATTTGATTTAGGAGAATTAAAATTGACTTCAATAATCCTTCAATTAGCGGATCATTCTATGAAAACTCCAAGGGGCTTGTTGGAGGATGTCATTGTTAAGGTACATGAATGTCATTTCCCGGTGGACTTTTTGATCTTGGACATGGCCTTGTCTCAGGAATTAAAATAGACACTAATTATTTTGGGATGTCCTTTTCTAGCAACTGCTAAGGCCAACATAAATTGTGCCATGGGAATGATGGATATGTCTTTCGGAGGTGTGAAAGTATCTTTAAATGTGTTTAAGGCATCACAATATCTGGAACCTAATGAGGAGTGTAATGTCATTGATGTTTTTGAAGATTTGATTGATGAAAATCCAGATAACATTGTAGATACCGTAGAAGAGGGTAGTATGCTGCAGGATTCTCTTTTCTCTTCTACACCTTACTCTAGGGTAGAGCCTCTTCCTACACTTCAATCTGAACCTACTCTTCCATCTTTAGAATATCCTCCTATTCTTGAACTTAAGCGTCTATTGGACTCGTTAAAATATGCTTATTTGGGCCCTAATCACACTCTTCCCATCATTATTGCCTCCAATCTTTTTGGAATTCAAGAATCTCAACTTTTAGAAGTTCTTAAAGAGCATAGAGGGGTGATAGGGTGGTCAGTGGCAGACCTCAAAGGGATTAGTCCGGATGTATATATGCATCACATCTATTTAGAGGACAATGCCAAGCCGAGCAGGGAGATGCAGCGCTAGTTAAATCCAAACATGAAAGAGGTGGTTAAGAAAGAGATTGTGAAGTGGCTAGATGTTGGGATCATATATCCCATTTCAGATAGTAAGTGGGTCAGCCCTACACAAGTTATGTCGAAGAAATCAGGGCCGACTGTTGTGACAAATGAAAAATGAGAAGAAGTGCCCATGCGATTACAGATAGGGTGGAGAGTTTGCATAGATTACAGGAAATTGAATTCAGTAACAAAGAAAGATCATTTTCCACTCCCATTTGTAGATCATATTTTGTAGAGACTGGCTGGGCAAAAGTATTTTTACTTTTTGGATGGCTACTCCAAGTATAATCAGGTTACAATTTACCCGAAAGATCAGGAAAAGACGATGTTCACATACCCCTATGGCACGTTTGCTTTTAGACGAATGCCATTTGGGCTGTGCAATGCCCCAGCCACCTCTCAGCGGTGCATGATGTCTATCTTTTCTGAAATGGTGGGTGAATTTTTGGAAGTCTCTATGGACGATTTCTCAGTGTTTGGTACTTCTTTTGAAAGTTGCTTAGAAAATCTGACTCAAGTGCTGAAGAGGTGCATTGCATCGAATCTTTTGCTAAGCTGGGAGAAGAGCCATTTCATGGTACGAGAAGGAATAGTGCTAGGCCATGTTGTATCAGAAAGGGGAATAGAGGTCGATAAAGCTAAGGTCGATCAAAAAGAAGAAAATCGTGGGATTAAAGGTTCACCATTCAGATGATACTCTTCATGAAGAGGAATCAAGTGAGGGAAGCAATGAAGAAGAGGACTTGGCGATGATCACTCATCAAGTAAGAAAATTCCTGAGACGGAAGAGCCATGTAAACTAAATTTTCAGGTTGAAGCTTCTCCGGTGCAGCGTGCGGGTAAGCCCACGCTTCCTCGCTCGCCCTCATCTCTGACCAGGATCAGTGTCTTCACACCGATCAGGTGAGCTTCGGAACACTTCTCATTGCTGGCATTTACTTGCTTAGTGTAGTATTGTTTCTGGTTGCTCCGTCGGTGGCAAGTGAGTGCCCGGACCTAAGTGCCGATCATGTGAGTGACCACCGCGGGTGAGCTATGAGAGTGACCTTTCATCCCCACGCCCTCGGTGTGCCGACCACCCACCGAAGTGGGCATCCCTGGCCCATTGGGGTCTATCCCAAGCTATCCAAATCCTTGAGACCTCAAGGTCCAACCTCAGACTCTCATCCCCATCCCCGGTCCACCTACGGACCCGGGTGCATGCTACGCGGGTGAGTCCGCTCGAGTGACGTCACCGGTCCGTACATTGCTTGCTTGCTAGGTTCGAGGGGTCATTTGGTTAGTTTCTACATTCTTTAGGCTTTGACATACCCATTGTGGTCCCCTCATCAAAGTGGTATATCAAAAGATGTCACGGGATGTTTCAGTTATGCCGGTTCAGAACGTGGCCTTTCTAGCGTCGAGGAAACCTTCAAGTTCATCCTTCGCCTCATACCACTCAGTGTTTGGGTCACCACCTCCATCCTAGGTCATTTCACATCACCTGACGCCTCGGCCACCTCTGCACATTACAGATGGTTATGTTGATAACCAGAGTCAAACAAAGCCACAGCATACACTCAGTGTTAGAAGCCCTCACCTGTACGGGCTCTATCTGCAGCTTTCCACGACTTGAAGTCGGGAAATTCCTCCATATTGAGGGGAATCTGCGAATGAACCCATCCATATCTATCTCACACTCGACCCCATCATAAGGTAAGGGGTCAACCTCTTGAGGGGGCGAGAAAGCCACCTCCACGCCAGTCTCCAGCAGAGCCGCAAAAGACAAATCTAGCGAAACAAGATTAGCCAACCACCATGGCTAAACCAAGTAGGAGCAAAGAGGTCAAAGCGACACTTACTTAAGGTAATCTCTACCTCAGCTTGCTCGCCAGCCTCAAGTCCTCTAGAGGACCCGCCATCCTCAGCTGCCACAGTCTCTACACGAGGGCATTTTCGCCTAGGCTGTGAGCCTCCGTCCCCACTCCCTGAGGACGCCTCTGTGGAGGGGTGATCCCCCTCTGCCGCAGGACCTATCAACAAACACATCAACATACAATGCCTCAGTCACATGTCCCAGAAAGCAACCAAGCTAAGGTAGTATGCTAAAGAAAGAACCTTACCTGGCTGGTATATGGGTTGACCCATTGGGTCGACCCTCTGTTGGACGCGTTAACCCGACGGGTCGCTGAGTTAACCCGATAGTCACTGCGTTAACCCCATGGGTTCGCTGCGTCAACCCTATGGGTCGCTGCGTCAACCCCATGGGCTGGCTGCGTCAACCCCATGGGCTGGCTGCGTCGACCCCATGGTTCACTGCGTCAACCCCATGGTCGCTGCGTCAACCCCATGGGCTGGCTGCGTCGACCCCATGGGCTGGCTGCGTCGACCCCATGGTCGCTGCGTCAACCCCATGGGCTGGCTGCGTCGACCCTGCTGTTGGATGAGTTAACCCTATGGCTTTGCTGCTGTTGGATGAGTTAACCCTATGGCTTTGCTGCTGTTGGATGAGTTAACCCTATGGCTTGCTGCTGTTGGATGAGTCAACCCTATGGCTTTGCTGCTGTTGGATGAGTTAACCCTATGGCTTGCTGCTGTTGGATGAGTTAACCCTATGGCTTTGCTGCTGTTGGATGAGTTAACCCTATGGTTTCCAGATCCGAACGTGACTACGAAAATCAATGAAAACTCACCCAATTGGGGTCTAATTGGGTTGAGAACTTAACCACATGCTCCGAGGTTCTTAATGAACATGCTAGGGTCCTAATACATGGATTTCATAGACATCTACGATGAACTTCTTGAGAATGGTCTGAACATTGATCAAATAGGGGAAGTTAATGCTCTACAAGATTCTCCTCATCTTTGGCCTAAGGTTGAATCCCTTCTGACTTTGCAAGATGAACCCATCACTTGAAAATCTCCCTAAATTGGAGTTTAAGCCCCTTCCGGACTCCCTCAAATATGCATTCCTGGACCCCGATCAAACTCTTCCTGTTATCTTGGCTTCCAACTTTACCCCTACCCAAGAAACCCTTCTGCTAGAAGTCCTTAGGATTTATAAGGGTGCCATAGGTTGGACGGTGGCCGATCTTAAGGGGATAAGTCTGTCCATTTGCATGTATTACATTTACATGAATGACGATGCCAAACCAAGTCAGAAAATACAAAGGAGGATGAATCCGAACACGAAGTAGGTGGTGAAGAAGGAGGTTGTCAAATGGCTAGATGCGAGAATTATTTATCTCATCTCTGATAGCCAATGGGTGAGTCCCACTCAAGTGGTTCATAAGAAATCGAGACTCACTGTGGTCACAAATGAATAAGGAGAAGATGTGCCCACTAGGACCATAACAAGATGGAGAGTGTGCATCAATTATAGGAAACTCAATCCCATGACCAAAAGGACCACTTTCTAATCCCCTTTATAGACCAAATTCTGGAGAAATTGGCGGGCCAAAAATATTTTTATTTTTTAGATGGATACTCCTGGTATAATCAAGTGGCCATTTATCCAGAAGACCAAGAGAAGAACACCTTCATGTGTCCTTATGGCACATTTACCTTTCGGAGGATGCCTTTAGGGATTCATCCTTGGGCACCCCTGATCTATTTCCTGCCTTGCAGTTCGTACATACGCGGTGATCGTGATCAAGGATTCCTCCAAGATCTCATGGCTCAGGATAAGCACGAGATTACGCCTCTTCACTACCTTTCTTTTTCCCTCCAAATTTGACAAGTCCTCCTACCTTCACCTGTAGCTCACTGAACTTGCTTCTGTCTCCTATCATATGTCTGGAACAGCCACTATGTAAATACCATCTATTGTTCAGGGCTACCAGACTGACCTGAAAAATAAATCAAGCAAGAGAGTTTGGAACCCAAGAAAGATTGGGTCCAAAAATATCATTCAAGTCCTTCAGCAAGTTTTTTGGAATCCAAAACTGTTAAACAACATTTTTCTGAGTGTGTTTCCTATATTTAGTATTTATAGTTTTGGTGGGGTTATGCACAAGATTTTGTCCACTTGACGTTTTATTAAAAAAGAATTTGTTCCAATTGGTGGATGTTTGCGACCGTGGGGAATTTCCCTTTATGGTTCTTTTCCTCACGGCGGGGATGTACACTCGCCTTTTATGGAAGGCCGAGATAGGGTGACTTAGCATACGGGAATTCCAAGGGTATTGAAAGGAAGGTAGAAAGAATGATAGGAATGCACTGGAGGGAGTGGCGTATGGTTAATCGTTCTAGAAGACTGGAACAGGGATGGCTAGATGGAATGCAGGCGTGCCAGTCGATTTCTCGACGATCACTTGTGGAATCAAATGTTTAACTAGGGATGCGTTGCCAGGACGCGGCACGTGAGCTCGGGAGACGGGCGACACGTGGAGAGATGGGAGGTTTCCACAGGTGCGAGTGCGCAGGCGATTGTAGGGAGTCGTGTACTGGACATCTTTTCCCACCGACCGCAGGCAATCGGTGTTTATTTTACATCGGATAGAACTCGAACACCTTTGTTTCTACTGCCGAAGAAGAGAGCCAGGGACCCTGGACGCCGCGACGTCGAGAGGGCTTAGTCAGTGCAACAGCGACAGGGCAACAACAACACAACAGGGACAACTAGGGGTAGAGAGACTGGTTTTGGTGAGGAGGGGGATCCTCTCCCCGACTGGATTACATGACCTGTATGCCATGAAAGGTATTTATATGGGGGTGTGAGAGCCCCATTACAAGTGCTTGTAAGCCGCGGGACAATTCCGTCATTTGTGACGGTTCCCGGGTCATTGCGTTTGAAGTCCCGTGTCAATGGCACCCAAGAGGGGGGTGAATTGGGTGTTTTTAATTTTTTATAAAATTTTAACTTTTACAAATTATGTGATAAGATATTAATGCTTAGAAGTAATCTATTCAATCAAGAATGTTTGAACAAGTTTTTATTGATAACTAACGGCTCGACGAAAGCACACTCCGAATGAGACTACGCTATCAATCGCACAGAAGGGAGATAGGAGAAATGGAAACAAACCACAAGGACACTCTAGATCTTAGTGTCCATCTAACATTCCGTTTGTGGTGTCTTAGCATACCACCGGGTCTTTCACGTAGCAGGTGAAAAGGTGCCTGTCACTGTTACAGTACATTCGTCAGGCTCAGGCACCCATTCGATGCTCATGCCCAGAGACGATGAGTCTGCATCATGATTACAAGAGTGGCGCTCCCTATAGCGAGAGGCGCATTGCGCGCCAAGCAATCGACTGGGACCACCGGTCCCGATGGCATTAGGAAGCTATCCAGACAAGTGACCCTCTCATACTCGACTCTCAGTTCCCTGCAATGTGCTCGGAAACTAAGAGTAGGGGGCTAGTGAGGAGGGTAAATCAGGCTCGGCCCATAACGGGCCTGCTAGCCGTGAGCCCACAAAGGCCCAGGCCCTGCTGACGGGCATAAAGGCCCACGACTGCCACGACCTGGGCGGCGTGGCCCAATACGACTCAACCTCGAATTCGACAGCCAGAAGAAGGTGGCGACCCAGGCGTGATGACTGCTTGAAGACTCTCTGACGACCAACCGTTACCCCCACGACCCACGAGGGTTGCAAGACTCGCCCAGGGATCGACCAACTCTGGGGTACTTGACATTTAATGGGAAACTCTGGCCGCAATCATAGTAGACGTTCCCCCACTACTCACGTCCTTCCTTGTTAAGGGAAAGGCCTCCACCTCTAGGAGAACCGAAGAAAGGACACGGTGGAACTTCTGCCAAGAACCCTACACTTTTTTTATATAAACGAGACTGATACTTACCCTTGAGGGAGTGCACAATTTGTGCTAACTCCACCAACGGTATCCGGCCCTACTTTTTATTAATAATGAATAGATCATGTACATAAGCCTCGGGGTATACCCCTGAAAAAAGAGCAAAAGAAATAAGAACACCCCAATTGGAAGCCACCTGCGTTGACGCACCCGCCAATAGGCAGCCTGCGTCAACGCATCCGCCCCCCTGGTGGAAGCCTGCGTCGACGCCGCCTGCATGGAAGACAGCAGCGTGGACCCTGCGTCGACGCCGTGGCACCTGCGTCGCTGCCTGCGTCAACGCATCCGCCCTCCTGCTGAAAGCTGCGTGGACGCATATGCTGCCTGCGCCGACGTCGTGCCGCCTGCGTCGACGCCGACCCTGTGTTGCCTTGGCTGCTCGTCTTCTTGCCTCTCCCGGCCCGTCTGCTGCGTCAACGCCGCCGTGCCTGCGTCGACGCCTCCACCCAATCCTCATCATCTTCTTCTCTTTTTATTTTGCTATAAACAAGACCAGTATAAACCGGCCCTACATTCTCAATTCCTCCAACTAGGAAGACCAGCTGCATCCACGGTGGCACAGCCACGAGCTCTGCTTGGAAGGTCTCTCCAGTTGCTGTAATCCTTATTAGATTTGTGGAAACATGCTGACGAAGCAAGCACATCCGCTACCGAATTACCTTCTCTGTGTATGTGCTGTCGGCGTGGATTAGTCGTTTCGGCGCGCGAGATCTTCGGTGGAGGTAGGGGGACGGATCCTCGACCTTCGTGCTTCCATTCCCGCGAGTTTGGTAGGCCGTGGCGAGCCGAGCGGGCTAAACGGGGTGTTTTGGGGTTAAAACCATGTTTTTGGGAATCGAGACGAATCTTGTGTTCCGTCGCGTTTTTGGGCGATCTAAGGGCGTAGATGCATGCTTAGGTGCTTGGGGGAGGTTTCCCCGCTTGTTTCCCCTTCACCGGGCGGTGATCGGGGCGTGGGTTGGCGTTTTTCTGGGTTTCCCGCCGGTTTCGGGTGCGGACTGAGAACGCGCCCGGTCGACCGAGCGCGTTCTTGGTCGGCCCGGGGGAGGAGGGTTGTACCCCCCTGAACGCGCCACTCTCGGTGAGCGCGTTCAGGGAGGTCGCGCTGTGCTGACCCAGCGCGTTCTCCGTGAACGCGCTGGTCAGACCCAGCGCGTTCGTCGTTGAACGCGCTGGTCTGACCGGGCGCGTTCACCGGTGAATGCGCTCCACCCGGGGAGCGCGTTCTGAACGCGCTACCTGGGGGGAGCGCGTTCAGAACGGGCCTCTCCGAGTGACCCCCGGTGTCTGGTCTTCAGCCAGTTGGGCCTCCCATGGCCTGTGTGTGTCTCGGACTCCCCGTGCTTGCCGTGACTGTGTTTTTGGGGGTCCGGATGAGTCGTTTTACCTCGATTAGCGTCCCCGTAGGCTGGAGGGTCCGGGTAACCCTCTTGTGCGCGGGTTCGTGTCGTGTAGGCCTCCGGTCGACCCGGTGGTGACCTGGTGGTCGACCTTAGGTCTCCTAAGTGGTCTGGACATCTCTTGTGTACCGTGGTTCCGTATCGGAGATGTCCGGAGGTGTCGCGTGCCTCACCTTGCGTGCCCGTGGCTGTGGTGGGTCCGGGGTGACCCCATGTGTTCCGGGCTTGTGTATTTCTCGCGGTCGAGTTGTCGTGCTTCAGCGTGAGTGCAGTGGGGGCTCCCCCGCACGTCGCGTGCTTCTCTAGGAATGTGAATTCCGTGTGAGGCCTTGTGTAAGGCCTTGGACTGCGAGTCCAGTCGTCCAGCTTGAGGTTGGAGGTTCCCTGCGATTCCCGGAGGCTGGGAATTGGTCTTGCGGCTTGAGAGCTGTCTCGGGGACCGTGTTTTCGTGATTCCGATGGTCTTCTTGTTTCCCCGTGACCGTTTAAGTGTTGTGTTGGACCTCGGTCGACCCGGTCGTGACCCAGTGGTCGACTGTCGGTCTTGTGAGTGTCCCGGACACACTGGGGTGTTCCGTGGCCGTGTTTTGAGGTGACCGTGATTTCCTCACTATCGTGGTTTGGACCTAGGGATTAGGCCCGATTGGCGGCTTAGTACTGTCATGTGCAACGGTCTTGACCTCGAGTTCTGTGACTCAAGGACCGTCGAGTTGGTAGGTCTAGTGGACTGTCCCGCCAGCCCAGATGACAGGTCCTTGGGTGGTGAGGATCGACCACGCCGAGGGGTCCCTGGCAGAGAAAGAACATCGCCGTCGTCAGCAACAGGAGCTTTGCCCTTGTCCCTCCCCCGCGCTGTGGGGACCGATGTAGGGGGAGCAACCACTGACTCCCCAGCCGATGGCGACGGTGGAGCCTCAGAAGGCGGCAGCTCGGACGGCGGAGGGGGCAAAACACGACTCCGAATAGGGGTGGAAGTTCTCCCTCTCTTCCCCGCCCAATGTTGGCTATCCAGCGCCACCATGTCATCATCAATCAGGGGGGCACGGCTATCGCCAGCCATGGCGGATTCTTCACCAGCCGCCCTTGTGATTCCCTCAGGGGAGCCCCTATGAGAGCTAGGCCCTCCACTCGCTAGCGATGTCACTGGCGAATGCACCAGAGGGACGTTGACCGGGACCGGGTACTGCAGCCTCCCCGGGGCGAACGCGACCTCGACCTGGGGGGCAACAGTCGACACTTGACCATCCCCCGGCGCGACGCGATCCACAGGGTGGGGAGCAAACTGCGACAACCTGACAATCTTGTAGGTCCATGATGAAACTCCAAGCGCCCCTAAAAGTAGAGCAAAGTCAACTAAGTAGTACTCACAACCGACGCAACTCAATGGGAGAAAAAGACCAGTACCTTGCGGTAACGGAGGACTCAACCCCAGCTCCTGGACTAACACCAGAGTCAGAATGAAGTCCGCGTCAACAAGAGGATACATAAGAATGGCCTTCAACTTCTAGCGATCCTCAGCCCTGATGGAGGGCTTCCTATCACGCCAAGTGGGACGAGTGCCTCTGCGCATCCAATTATCGGAGGCATCGTGGTCTTTCAACTGGATAATATATACATACTGCTGCGACCAACCCTTGCGGTTAGCCGCAGTATTGGAGACTTGGATGAAGTTCTAGTGAGAGCGAGCCTTGAAATAGGCAAAATATGTATTGGCCAGACAACTCTGGAGAAGAAAAAAGTGTTGGAACAGAAGGACGCTAGGCTCCACCGACGCTCTATGGCATGCATAGACGAATCCGCAGAGGGTGGAATAAGAATTGGGGGTCAGTTCCCCAGGATGCTGCCCATAGTGATAAAGGACTGACACAATGAAGGGATGGACCGGAAGGCGGAAACCCTCCTGGAAGGAGGCCATTGGGACCATAATCCTGCCCGAAGGATGTTAGTGTTGGTGTACTACA
Source organism: Amorphophallus titanum (assembly GCA_024336825.1). Classification (NCBI taxonomy): domain Eukaryota; kingdom Viridiplantae; phylum Streptophyta; class Magnoliopsida; order Alismatales; family Araceae; genus Amorphophallus; species Amorphophallus titanum. The sequence continues at coordinate 2,038,734 of JANBPO010004058.1, forward strand.
GGCCAATTTTGGGTCGGGTAAGCCCACTAGTTGTACGATCTTGTTCTTTATTAATAAAGTTGTATTTGAGCGTAAATATGTGATTGTATATTACTTTATGTTGTCCCTAGGATATGTGGTTGTAAAGTCAAATCGAGATGGGATCCCGATCGTGAGACTGACTTTACATGGACACATACCTTAAACTGTTCCTGGTTGGAGGGTAATCACTCGGGGACTTTGATTACCTCTAAACCGTGACGCTACATTCTCCTTCGTGTCGTCTCTCTCCGAGCTCTCCCCAAGCTTTCCTCGCACTCCAGTGTCGTCCCCTGCTTCACCGTCTCTTCCTGCTCCTTTCTTCCCTCCAGAACTCCCTCAAACATGTCTGGTCATAAGGAGCAGCAGGTACCTCCTCAGGCTAGTGATGAGCAGCCCGTACCTTCCACCGCTGTCTCAGCTGAGAGGAAAAGAAAAGGCAAAGAAAAGGTCAGAGAGTCGTCATCCAAGCGTCATCGGTCCCATGTTTCTGTATCGGCAGAAGAACGACCTTCTCCACAAGGTACTGAGACTCTTAAGACTCAGCAGGCAGTTGTTTTTATGGAAGGAGGAAAAATTATCCCTCCGAGAGTGGTAGAATTTGGTGATGATGATATGGTTCTGAGTTTTCCCGAGTTGAAAGAATTGTTTAAGTTCTAGAAATGGAAGAAATTTCTTGGAAAACATCAGACTTACTGTCCTCATCTTATGATGGAATTTTATAATAACCTATCTTTTTGCTGGGAAGAGTCTGTTCTGGTCTCCAGTGTAAAAGGAGTAAATATTGAGATTTCCAGGCATTTTCTACACAAGGCACTCAGAATTTCAGAAGATGGGGCAGTGGAGAGGGGCTTTAGTTTCAATCTGTTCGATGCATACTCAGTGATTATGGGGAAGCCCAGCAACCTGTATAATAAAGAGCAAACCAAGTTGAAGGCATTCAATACAATGCTCTTCTCTCCCTTGAACAAGCTCCTCATACACATCATAGCTTCAATTGTCACACCACAAACTGGAACGAGAGGGAGGATTACTGATTCACAAAGGTTCATTCTGTTTTTTTTGCTCAAGCATATAAAGATTTGTCTTCTAGAAATAATTATTCAAGTCATGAAGGGGTGCATTAATTCAAAAAGACATCTCCCTTATGCTGCCCAGCTGATAGCAATTTTTAAAAGGTCAGGCGTCGCACTAGAGGGAGAGAGTTTCTCTGAAGTCAAAAGAGTACATATTTTTAATACGGAGTTCATAACAAATGTCTTCGGTCTAAAGTCGACTCCGTCAGAAAAGTTAAGAGAGAAGAAGAAGAAAAAGTCTCACAGTAAAGGGGAAGGTCGGACCTCTCCAACATAACTGATTGAGCCATGGGGAGCAACCCCACAAGAAGAATTTCCAGAGGAAGAAGAAGAACAAGAAAGGGGAGTTGTCCCTCAAGCTGAGACAACTGCACAACAACTCCCAGCACAAGAATCAGAGGAAGAAGAGGTGGCTGTTCATCAAGAGACAGTCCAACAAGAGGAGTCTCCAAGAGAAATTGCCCCAGAAGAGCAGGAAGGCTATGAGGAGGCTGCAACAGAAAGTATAGCAGAAGATCGAAGGGCTTCAGCTGAGCCAAAAAGTCCAGAACTGGATCCATCCATAGACAATCTCTTTGACAGTTTTGGAACTCCGTGTGCGTAGAACTGGCCCACGGGGAGGTTGGCCGCACCTTCTTGCCGGCTCCTCGGCGCTTCTGCCCCCGTAGGGGTTGAGATGTAAACCTCGCAGACGTCGAGGCTTCAGTGCTTGTCGGGCTTCGCATCCGCTGAAGCTCCGACATGCGGAAGGGCTCCTCCGCTCTGGCGCGCCTTATAGTCCGGGCCTCCTCCTTGGTGACCCAGATCTTCTTCAAATGGAGCTGACGCTCCTCCACTCGGTTGCCCCCTGTCCTTGGACGGGGAGCTCGTGGTTTGGGCCGCTGCAGGGGGCCCTGAGTTGCCGCCGATGCGACGGGCTTCTTCTTCCTCGCTCCGTCTTCCCGAACCTGTTGGAGGAGCTCGAAGCGGTTGGAGGTAGAGATGGTTGGGACATGACGGTCCCGAGGCAAAATCGGCTCGCCTCCATCGAGCCGGATGCGAATGTCTTCGACAACCACAGTTTTGCCGGAGCGGGATGCTACTGCTGCAGGCTTTGCGCCCTTGCGGCTACGGTGTTGCCCCCATTGGATAGGGGCAGCGGTGGTGGCGCCCGCCATTGGCATGGTGTCATCCTGACAGCAGCGGCGTTGCCTTTGTTGAGCAGGGGCAGTACCTCTGAGGGTGGCTGCAGTGGAGTTGGGGCCGTTACGGCGACGGCGTTGCCCCCGTTGAGCAGGGGTAGCGTCGACGGTAACCTGGTTGACCGTGAAAACTCGGCCAATTGTTGAGACAAAGGGCCTGACACCCCTGGCCGGTGAAGAAGTGGCCGGGCGAAGCCGGCCGGCTGCTGCAATAGAGGGCCTGACACCCTCAATGGACTTGTTGGTCGAGCGGACCCGACCGACTGTTGAAACCGAGGGCCTGACACCCCCGACAGTTGTCTTCTTGGCTAGGCGAACCCAGCCGTTCACTGAAACCGAGGGCCTGACACCCTCAGTGGTTGTCTTCTTGGCCGAGCGAACCCGGCTAGTTGATGGGGCCGAGGGTCTAACACCCTCGACGGTTGGTGCTGCAGGGGCGGCTGAACTGACTTCAGCCACCGGAACAATGCCCAAGAAGAAGGGCGAACCGACGACCGCAGGAAAGTCGTCGAAAATGAGCGGGGTCGCTAGGTATCCGAACCTGGCGTGGTTGGCGACGACTTAAGGGCCGTAGGTGACGGCGGCCATCGCTACTGGTTGTTGGTGGTGATGGTGCGTAGCACAAATGTAGAAGTGCGCCGAGGCACAACCAGCTCTCAAACGAACAGAGAGATGCGTACCCTCCTTTTCCCGTCCTGTAAAAGGAAGAGGAGGGAGAGCAGAACCTTAAAGAAGGTTTGGAGGCTTTCTTTGACAAAAAGAAGAAAGGCGGGAAAGGTCTCACCGGGCGTGCCAGCCTGTTGGTCATGGAATTTTTAAAATATTTTTTTAGACGACATTTTATGAAAAATGCGTTGTATGCTCTTTGGTACGACGGGTTTCGGTCCCGACCCGAATCACACAATCGTCTGACGAAGTCAGATCGAGCGCACCATGGGCTTCTATGAAGCCCGAATAAAATCGTCACTTCGGCGACTGGCACGCCCACGCACTTAATTCCACCAAATAAACGAAACACGCCAAATTTAATCTGATAAAAAAAGTGCGTCCACACTGGGCTTAGGAGGTTTACCTGTACCAGGTTGTGCCACTCCATAGTTTCAAGTGTGCATGAGTTGGACCTTCTTCGGAGCAGTACTCTACTAGCACAGCTTACTGAGTGTCGTGCATGTACCGACTAGGCCGAGAGTGTCACTCACTGAGTGCTGACACGTACCAACCACGTGGTTGAGAACTGTTCCCGATGAGATAGTTTTTAAGTTAGTTATCGTAGGCCCTGTGGACGTGCAAAATCGCATGCCCATATGTCCCTGCCAGTCCAACAGCAACAACAGTTTCAATCGAAGAGACCCTAGAGAACACGTCCCGTCCGGACTCTCCGAACAAATAGCATGCTGCCGTGGAACCGTCTCCAGAATCATGACAGCGAAGAGAAGCCAACCCATGGAGAAGTTCACTACTCGTGGGCCCCCGAAGAGAACCAAATGGATTGTCAACTGGGTCCAGAATAAGCCAGAAAATCCACTCCAACGACACACTTGTGCCCCTTCAACGGCACACGCTGAAGTGCCCTCAGCGGCACGCCCTCAGGTGCCTTCAACGGCACACCTGGTGCCTCCCTCAACGGCACACCTGGTGCCTTCTTCAACGGCACACGTCAACTGCCTTCAACGGCACAGCTGCCCGAGCCTCTTCAATGGCACAACGCTACGGGGCTCCTCCAGTGGCACAGCCCACCCCCTCGACGGCACACTCCCCACTCATGACGCATCCGATAGGGGGATTTCACGCCATCCCCCTACGGATTCTCGGCGCGCAGTGGAGTGGCCGACGTGGCGGCACGAGGGGGGAGGCCCGTAAGCTACTCCCCTATCAACGGAGTGATGGGAAGTCAAATCCCCATCAATACACCCCATTCCCACCTCCGACGGCCGGCCCACTGCACCGTGCCGCTGGAGCATATAAGCCCTTTCTTCCACGGCAAACAACACAGACAGAGACGTGAACAGAGACACAGGTAGGTACGCCAGGAAGAGAAGAAGAAGAAGAAGGAAGGAGAGCTCCGCCAGCTCCCCCTCTCCGACGACCACCCCAGAGAAAGAGGAAGAGAAAGAGTAAGGGAGAGAGAGATAGAGAGAGAGATGTAGTAGAGAGGGGGGGAAGAGCAAGGCTCTGTTGCCTCTGTTCAACCCCAGCCCCTTCATTCCCCTCTCCTTCGTTCTTTTGTCCTCCTTTCCTCCTCTGCTGTAACCCCTATTCCACATTCTTCATGAATGAAGGCCTTGGCCTTTTGTTGCTTCTGCCGTCTCCGTTCGTTGTGTTGGGTCTCGACGCGGGCGATAGACTTCTCGGCATGGCAACCCCCGCGCCGAGGGCTGAGGGGCGCACCGAGAGGCTTCGGTGCCGAGAGGGTTTTGAAGCAGGGTCTTTCGGCACTCTGTTCTAAAGTTTGAGGGTTTTGGATTCAACAGGGGGAAATCGAGAGGCTAAGGAGGTTGTTTTAGGGGGGTTTTTAGTAGGTTGACCTCGAGTGGGAATGGTTTTGTAGACATGGGATGGGAACCTGGCTCCTCATGCGTTTAAGTCCCCTGTGATGGTCTGCTGGTTTGTTTGAGGCCGGCTGTGATGAGGGGTCACGAGATAGGCTATCTCGGACCCTCAGAGCAAACTAGGAGGCCTTAGAAGGAGGCTTGAAATCCACGCAGGCGAACGTAGGGTGTATATACAGCAAAGGAGTTGCAGAACCCAATAACCCATGGAAGAGGGTTAGGGTTCTACGACTCTGTCCTCAATAACAGTCAGAAGCAAGAGGGGGAGCACGTTCAGTAACCATCTAATCGAGCAGTAGAAGCTCTCAATCGCCCATTCATTGATCGTGTAAAACGAGAGAGAAATCAATCCACAATAGTTACCCAGAGAGGCGAGAGAGAAGGATCTCGAACTTTTATTCATGAAATCAGTCTCATCGCTTATACATATCTGACTTGAATAATAAGAGAAAAGAGCTACAGATCTTCATTCAACTCGAAGAAAACCCACAAAAAGAGGGAGGGAGAAGCGAAAAGAAAAAGCATGTTTAGAGAAAAAGAAGATGGGGGAGGGCGGAGTATTGACTCCTCTCCCTCCCCTTCATACCCCACCTTCTGCTCCCTTTCTCCCTCCTTTGAATCTCAGTAGCACTCCAGGGCTCTCTCTCTGGCTCCCCCTGCTCTTCTCTCTTCACCTTTTCTCTCAGCCTTCTCTTTTCTCTTTTTTTCTCTTCCCTCTTCTACTGTGTTGTTGCCCCAGCTCCAAGGGAGCTGTAGTATTTATATTGGGGTAACCTTCACCTTCTCGGCCTGCATGTCTTCGGCGTGCCTTTCGTGAAGGAAAGCTCCCGGTGCGCTTCAGCAAACTAGATGGGCCTCTTAGCAGGGTATTCGGCGCCAAGTCTATCGGGCCCATTTAGGGCTTTTTTCAATCATTTAAGCTTCTTTGTACTGATCAGGTTGTATTGTCATCTTTGCTGATTGCCACATCTGCCTTTTTTTTTTTAATAGAAAAACCTAACCTAGAGGCCAATGGGAGAGTGCACCCCTTTCCAGAGGAGAGGAGAAAGCCACTCCACCATTCTACCACTAGGAGGTGAATTTATTCCAATAAAGATAGAGAAATAATTACATCAGTCTGATACTAGGCAATCCTAGTAAATCCAATCGAGCAGCACCTTTTATAATGCAAGGGAGCTCACTAAAAGAATAAAAAGAATTACATTTGGCAGAGCAAGCTAATGAAGCAAGACTAAGAATAAGAAAATCTAGGGCTTTAAAAAATGAACAACTTTTGTGAAGGGCACCTAATGAATAGAAGAACAGAAGGGGTTGAAAAAGGGCTGTGTTCAGGACTACACGAAAGGGGCCGAATGCTTGATGGAAGTAGACCTAAATGGGCCGTAAGTCAACTTGGAAGGCCGAAAGCTGATAAAATAAGCTCCAGGGCTCTAACAAATCATGATCTCCAAAGTCCAAAGGCTAGAGAATAATGAAATGGGCTCGAAATCTATCCAAAGAAGGCTCCAAAACAACGGGTAATTTGGGACATCAAAAATGATGAATAAGAGAAATGACGCAACTTGTGGGCTAAAAATGGGTGTCAACAGAGGCCTTCCAGACTCCCGCTGATTTTGACATCGTTTTCCCAACTTCTGATGATAGTCTGTGGAGTTGAGTTCCAGGTAACATAGGGTTCCCATAGAGTCTTTCCTGGCTGGCTTTCGTCTCCCCGTGCATCCTTTCTTTGAGTCGGTCTTCCATTTCTACGGTAGGTACCCAGGGGACCTTTCCCCCAACTCCTGGCACATTTTATGTGGTTTTGTCTATGTCTGCAACCGGGCCTCGGTTGCACCGAATGTCTTCCTCTTCAGGCAATTTTACCACCTTCAATGCTGTCCTACCGATACATCATCTTTTTACTTTCGGGCCAGGAAGGACATGAGCATTTTTCACGTTACTTCCCTGGTTTCTAACATTAAGTGTTGGTCCGAGCCCTATGTCCTTATCACCAAGGTAGGAGGCAGCAACCACCCGAGTGATTGGACCACCCTCCTAGGGCCGACAAGCTGCCGACGCCCAACGCTAAGGAGGTCAGGGCGATAAAGGCCCTTCTTCGCCACCCCCTTAGTGATGCTGACACCAGGTTGAGACGATGCTTCGGGAGCTAGGGTTGAGCCCCCCATTGCCTCATGGTACTAACTTCATTGTCTCTTTCGCATCTTTATCGTTCAGTGGACAGATCTTCTTAATGTTGCTCTGTAGGGGTGGTGGAGTCGTCAGTGCTGCGATACGAGACGGTCGAGCTGCCGGTGTTCGCTCCTCACCCTGTCGACCACATAGAGCCTGGTACCGACTATGTGACCATTGCTGCTCCCTAGGAGGTAGTTGCCTTTGAGCTGGGATGTTTGTCGTACCCCCTCCTGGCGGCACTTTCGGTGGACTGCTCGCGCTTGCCTCCTGCGTCACCGTTGTTGGGTTGATAGACCAGGATTCAGAGGGGGGTGAATGAATCCCCTTCAAAAATTATAGCGGAATAAAGCTTTTTACCACACTCAAAGGCGACTGATGAATTCTAAAGACTTAGCACAAATGTATCCCTCAGGCACACAGTCAAACACTTAGCAACAATTTCAAATACGAACATACATCATACAGACTTGCTTCTAAAATCGACGCACAAACAACCTGTGAATGGGGTAGAAGAAAGTACCAGAACAAGAACTAGTCAGAGTAACACTCGTCAGTGTCAGTCCAAGTCTCTGACCATGTGTGCACACACCGACCCCTGCCTAGGGTCAGGTCTCTAGCTAGTTTTCCCCCCCGTAGGACGCTACGGTAACCGCGGGGGCCCACGGTAACTAGCCTAAAAACTGTTAGACGGGAACACCCCTCCAACTCTCCCGGGTGGGCCGACACTATGGTCGTTGGGCTATGACTAGTGGCTCCATCACGAGGAAAGAGAAAGCAACTCTACTGAGACATAAAGATATATTTTTAATTCATAAAATAACTTAAACATGGCGGAGAATGCATTAGAACATGATTTACTACTTTTAGCATAGCAGAGAGCATAACGGATCAGTTCTGCCCCGTTAAATAACATAACGGATCAGCTCTACCCTGTTATATAACATAACGGATCAGGTTAGGGGCGTTAAGGTTATATGACACGCCTCCACTGGTCCGTTATGTCCATCCGATCTACTTCCAGTTAAACCGGTCATAACGGATCAGGCATGGTGTGTTATGTAACATAACGCACCACTCCTGGTCCGCTATGGCCACCCGAGTTATTTTTACAAAACTTAAAGACCCAGAGAACATAACGGATCAAGGGCGGTCCATTAAGGTCACCAAAACGTGAAAAATCCACAGTTTTCCACAACTATAACGGTCATACGAAGGGGCGTTATACTAACGACCTTAACTAATGTATGCATGAGCATAACAGACTGGGTGTGGTCCGTTAAAGGGGTATAACGCATTATGTGGTGTGCGTTATACACATAACGGTCACTGGCATGACTGCTATGTGAGCTGGGTAGCGAGTGGGTTTGGTTTGAAACCGAGCCACCCCCCGGTTGACCAAAATCGATGGGGTTCGCTACAAAAACCTGTAACCTGCCTTTCCTAGCATCCATACCAATCGTTAAGAGCTCGAAAACATAAATACAATACCCATGGATGATTAAAAATGCTAATAACCACATTTTTAGGAAAAATCAAAAATGGACATTAACTAGGCTAAACGGGCATGGATCGGCATGCATGCAGTGTCAAAATGTTCCTAACGCGGAGACGGTTCCATCCCCCTACCTTGTTCGCATCGAATCAGCCGTTCCGGCTGCATGCACGCGAAGTGGAGGTCGCGCCCCTCTCTCCTTGTCCCATCCAACTGTCTCACGAACCGCGGAGTGGAGGGCGTCAATTCGATCCCCTCGACGCGCTGGTTCTAACGGTGTCCCCCGCGTCCCGGTCGGGTCCTGAAAATGGCAAACCAAGAAGGAGAAAGAAAGAGAGAGACGTTGGGAGAGAGAGGGTGAGAGAGAGTGAGAAATCGAGAGAGAGAGAGAGATAACAAGAGAGTGAGAGAGATTAGAGGGGTGGGGGGGTTAAGTGTTAAAAAATTTTATTAAATATATTTTTTGTTAAAAACCCCCGGGATTGTAGGAGCGAGCCAATAACCATCAAATAGGACATTTATAATATAGACGGAACGATAAACATGCAACTCTACATTTCCCAAGTAGTAGAGTATAACGGACTGGGCTGGGGGCGTTAAACGAGTATAACGCACCTCCCTAGGGCCGTTATGCTCACCCAAACTCAGGAAAAACCTGAACTAGCAGACTATAACGCACTGCCTCAGGGGCGTCATGCAATGCATGGTGCGCCTTGGCCCTACGTTATATTCTCCAGCAAACCTTCGTAAAGCACACAGGACATAGCGCACTATCGCGGGTGCGCCATGTGACTATAACGCACCAGGAGCGGTCCGTTAAAGACACCCGAACGTTAAAAACTCAGAAAACTCCACAGAAAACCACTTCATATAACGCACCCTGACTGGGGCGTCATACATTGCATGGCGGTCTGAGGCCAGTCCGTCATGCTCCACATCCTACCGACCTATTTGAAACCTCGGTCACATAGCGGTCCTTGCGCGGTCCGCCGTGCAATGCATAGCGCACCCCCTTGGGTCCGTTATGCCACCTGGAAAACGCGAGGGACAAGTTCATACCGAACTCCCCTCTGGTCAAGCTGGATCGGCACGAAACGAAAAGGAAAGGGGTAGAGGAAGTTGAATAGTTAAATTTCTATAACTACAGCATACTTCAAAACTCAAATCTACCACCCCTAAACAATTATTAAAACATTTGAGCCCTAAAACTCCCTAAAATAAGACTTGCTCAGAAAACGATGAAAACGCCTACTAATGGACATGCATGTGCTACCAAAATGTTCCTAGTGAAGTAAGGAGTCCATCCTTCTACCTCAATCGTAGTGAAATCCTCGAAAAGCGTGCGAACAGACAATGAGACGCTGGGATGCCTCACGAACCGCCCTGAACCTACGGTCCACAATCCGTGAAAAGAATGGCACTGGCGCGATCCTCGCGATGAGCCGGTTCCAACGGTACCTCCTGTGCCTCAATCTGGGGTCGGCACGGCCCAGAACGGACAGAGAAGCGAACGTAGGAGAGAGAGAGTGAGAGGGTGTGAGAATCGAGAGGGAGAGAGAGAGCGTTCGAGTGGAGAGAGAGAGAAAATACATGCGTGGGTTTTAAAATCTAATTTTTCTATTTTTTATTTTTAAAAATAAAATTATAGTTTAGCCCCTCTAACTATCAAAATTGTATAAATGCCCAAAATCATTATATATATACTTTAACAAATTCAAATAATCACCTAAAAATACCCGAAAAATTTCTAAAAATAGTCAAAATTCGTCGGACGAATGCTAGAGCCGCACCATTAAGGATCCACTAAATTACGGGTGTTACAGTCCCTCCCCCCTAAAAGGAATTTCATCCTCGTAATTAGGCGAAAGATAAGGAGGCAACTGACACACCCCACACCCTACTGACCGAAAAAGAGAACTGAACCAAACAGAAATGATAGCCCACTCGAACAATGCTCGAGTCTTGTCCCTTGGGAAGGCATAGAGCTTCTTTTCTTTATTTTGATGAGGAAGCCTTTCTTGACATTCAATAGGTCCATTGAGAGAAGGATTGTGCACCCATTTCTGCCTTTTTGCCTCGAGGCTAATGGCATGGACGGCTTTTACCATCGGCCGCTTATTAACCTGCCTGGCCTGATGATTTGAGTTGACAGAAACTGATGGATATCTTGCAAAGAAATCTTCAATCTCCGTTGCAACATTAATCAATCGGTCAAAGGACCAGATTTCTACTCCAATTATCTTTTCCAGGACTTCTTTCTTCAGATTTTATTTACATATCTGCATTGCGTCCTCTAAATGCGGAGGGCGTCGGCATCTCATACTAAGATCCCTCCATCTCTTGATATATTCTGCAGCAGCTTCATCATCATTTTGCTTGGTTGCTAATAGCTCAGCCATGGTCACCTCAGCCTCGGTGACATGGAATCTTTCTATGAATTTCTGTTGCATATTTGGCCAGTCGTCAATAGATCTAGCCAGCAAGCCAGACTACCATTCAAAGGCGGGTCTTGTTAGAGAAGACCCGAAGAACTTCAATAGGTACGACTCGTCTGCTGCCAAGTCACCCATGACCTCCACATAGTGTGCAATGTGTTCTTTCGGGGAGCCTTGCCCACTAAATTTGTCAAATTTAGGTAGTTTGTTGATGCTAGGTGGCAATCTTTTGGTAGCATGATAGGCTTGATGTAGCACTTCATATATGTCAAAGGGGGCGTAGTCAGCACCACCACTCTTTGCTTGCCTTTCTTCGATCATCTTCTCCACCATTGATTTATTCACCGTAACTGGCACTGTTGGTTGAGGGCAGAGGTGGGTGGGCTGTATTACTTGTGCGGCTGGGGTTGCAATATGAGATGGCAAAGGCTCCAACACTTGAAGACGCTTTAGCTATGCTGGCTGGAGCCACTGGGAATAATTCAGGGAAGCAACCCAACTCTGATCATTAGTTTGCAGAATGGCCTGTGAAAGAGCACCCGTGCGGTCGGAACCTTCCCGTGACGGCTCGGCTCGTGCCCCCGGTTGCTCAAGTGCCATAGCATGCTCAGTCTTTTCTTTTAATTGTTTCTTCAGCAGCTCTACCTCATGTCGATACCTTTGCAAGGAGATTAGGACGGCGGGGTCCATAGCTATTTTGTTACTGATGCCCTCAAGTGTTTCACTAAAGGCGCATCCAGATAGGGGTACCCTTTCTTCTTCAAATGCCATTATTTTGGTGTTGGGAGGAGTGCTCTCTTCCTCAGTAGCCTGCTTGCCCTTAGCGGCTTGTAGTAACTCAGCCTCAGTTTGGCCCCATCTTGTACTGGGTCTTCCCTTTTGGTAACCTTGGCCAGTTCTTCTTGTTCATTTAGCAGGGCGCCATGCCCTCTCATCACTCCTACAATATTACAGGGTCCATTGGGTCTTGGGGCTCCTCCCTATGATCATCTTGATTGGGTTGAGGATTGGGATCCATGGGGGGAACCGAAGAAGATGGGTCGGGCCGGTATACGACTCCACTACGGGTGGACATGCAAGGGAGAGACGGGATGGTGGGTGGGCACACAATGCAAGGTCCTAGGAGTTAAGCTTGATAGAGACAAGTCTAACCTTACTCTGATACCAATTGATGTAACACAACCTCGGACCTAAGCAAGCAAGCACATTCGCAAACCGAACGGGCCGATATCGGTGGCCAACTTACCTGGCACTCACCACAAACCCGTGGGTAACTCGGTGATGCCGAGTGGAGGATGTGAGGGCTGGTCCCTTACTGGTAGAGGGCCAGTAAGGCCTGAGCGTCTCCCAAGGGGTATGATTAGTCCAATCCTAGTGGCCGACCCGGTGCCGAGGGCACAGGTAACACTCACTCCTACGGTGGTCACTCGAAGTCTGGGACTTGCGAGATCGGGCACTCTCTCTCACCGGTCAGCATAGCTAAGAGCTAATATTGAATGAAAAGCACTGTAAATAGAGCATGGGAAGAGTGCTTACTTGACCGGTTTGAAGAAATCAGTCCCGGTCGGAGACGTGATCGCGCGGGGAAGCGTGGGGCTTACCCACGCCGTAGCGAGGAAGCTTCAACCTGCTCAAAGGATTACACCACTACGCCTCACACAGGAGGGGGATATTGGGGTGGGGGTTAAATGATGACAACCAAAACTACCTCCGCATAGGGAGGGGCCTTCAGCCAGCCAAGCGGGGAGGGGGAAGATGAACACACGAACTTCACGCAACATCGGAGTCAAATCTGTCCCCTCTCAGAAATAGAGGACAGACGGTCGATGCAAGAATTCTTGTGGGCGATCCCGGACTCCTTTGGCAGCAGGACTAGTGCCAAAACTTCATGGATTGGCCCAGGAGGATGCTGGAATTTTGGTAGGAGCTGGGGACGTCGTCATTGGTCGTGGTGGAGCTGGAAGCAGGGACTCTGTTCTCTAGCTCAGACTGTCTTAGCACCACAGCTTCTGGAAGATGAAGCCACCACGAAAAGTCCCGAACTCCAAATTGTGCAGAGTCAGTGGCGTTGGAACCGTTGATGAGCTACCTTCGAAACAAGACTCACGGGGGTGCCAGCTGATGTCAGAGCAGATCCCAGCAGTCTGAACACTGATAGGGTGTCAGTTCTGTCCCAGGGAGGATAGAACTGTGCACTCTGGGGAGAAAAGGGAGAAGAAATCACTCCTGTGGCCGAATGGAGCTCCGCTTCTTGGAGGAGGAGGGAGACTTACAGATGAAGGTCTCAGTCGAACGCCGCCTCCAGATCTTCAGATGAGCCGATGTGGCAGCTGCTGCAATCCATCTCTAGAAGCTGAACAGGATCCTACTGTGCAGTCGGAGTAGATCGCCACTCCCGGATAGCCACGAGGCTTGACAGGGAAAGGAACAAGGATAACAAGGATCAAGATTCTTCAGCATGGAGGAGCGACAGACACCAAACTGGATAAAGAAGAATAAAAAGGAAGAGAGACGAGGGCTAGAACTCCATCATTAGGATGTAGAGACCCTGATAACAAGGAGCCAAATACATAAGAAACAGATATTAACTAAGATCAAGGTGGACTAAAGCCTCGAAAATAGCATGAAAAAGGATAATGGCCCCGAAAGGGTGAAGAGGAGAGAATGAAAAGATGAGGAGGAGATTACTGTGAAGATGAGGATGAAGGAGAATGATCATCCGACGTGGTCGGAGAAGAATCATAAATAATATCTGGCAGGGCCAGAGAAGGAAAAGTGTAGACATCCGATAGGGTTGGAAAGGAATCAGAAACAACACTTGGAAGTCCCAGGGAATTAGAAGATGTCTCGAAATCAGGATGGTAGGCAGGATCTGGAGGTTCTAGATGAGAAGAGGAAGAATCAAGAGAGGTCCCAAAGCTGGGGTGAAAGACAGGCATCGGTCGAGGCCTAGAATTGTGACAGGAGGGAGAATCCAGAGAATCCGGATGATAAAAAGAAGAGGAATGGGAGTTCACAGACCCCAGAAGAGAGGAGAAGATCATAGAAGTAGGATTTGGAGTGGGAAGATACACCACCCAAGGGTGGGAGTTGAGTAGAAGAAATAATGAACAGAAAGAAGGAGAAAGAGAAGTGGACCCTTGAGTGGACATCACACGGCTCTTATATCCATGCCATCATCTCTTCTTGGCAAAAATATCTTGAACACGGGCCCGCCTGGCATAGACCCGAGCCTTTGGGCTTCTCAATTTGTAATATCTTCTCAAATAATGAGCCCATTTGGTAGATGGCCAAGCCCGATTGTGAACATGTAGCTTCATCGGGGCGATTGCCCCTAGACACCCGATGTTAACAACATGTGGACATTCTTGGATAGATAACTCCTCAGAGTGTTGAACATCAGGAAACCATAGAGTCTTGGCACTTGGCACTAGTAGCATGAGATTCAGCATTTCCTCTCGACAATCGGGCATGAAGCATAACTCCCTTGCCAGAAGTGCAGGATGAAGCTGAGGGAGTGTAATGCACGGCGTTGACGTGGCCAACTCACCAATAAACTAAGGAAGATTGTATAACAAGTGTTGTGTCCCTGTGGTTTTGATGATAGTAACACTATAAGCCACGACATGAGTCTGTATGCTTGAATGACTGCATCTGGACAAGCATGTTTGAATGACTGCATCTGGACATGGACATGAGTCTGCATGTTTGAATGACTGTAGCTTTGATGATAGCAACACCATAAGTCACCATATGAATCTGTATGATTGAACTTCTGCATCTGTGACTTTGATGATTGAATGATAGCATCTGTGTTTCTGAATCTGTGCATACATTGTTTCACGCATTAACCTTGTTACACTGCGGTCGTACCAGACGAGCACGACTGCCAAACTAACCTCGGCCCCTGAAACTACTCCAAGCAGACACTATACCAAGTAAAGACAAAAGGGTAAACTCTGAACTGGGAAAAGTCAGAAGCTTACCGAACTGTCGACACGACACCAGGCTCCAAACGAAGACCTATAAAAACAACAAGAAAGCCTAGGGAAAATCTAGACAGACGCTAGACAACAGGCAACACGACTGGAACGTCATGCACACTGCCCCATACACAACCGGAATGTCGTGCAGGTGACAGACACTGGCCTCGAGTACAGCCACGAGAGGGCTAACTCGGGAGGTCATGACGCACGAGAAACGTCGAGAGTCACACAACACGTGACTCGAAAGAGGAGCAGTCAGCTACATCCACTGATGTCTTACACTGCACCACAACTCGCTCCACAAGTGCCTCGACTACCAGCCGAATGTGGTCTGCCACAGCTAAGGCCGAGTCGCAGGCCCACGTGAAAACCACCACTGCAAGGACCAGTCAGGGTCACGCCCGTCGATGTGAGTCCTAAGCCCCTGACCCCGTGTACACACACTGGTTGTAGACCATTAAGCCAGGCCTCTAGCTAGTATTCTCCCTCGCGGACGCTACGATAAGGTTGGGAGCCCACGGAACTAGCTTAAAAACCATGTCTCAAGAAGAGTGCCCCGCTACAAGAGCCATCACACCAAAGCGTGTCGTAAGGCACCAACCAAAGAGGAGCCACAAAACCCAAAGACTCTGAAACACAAGTGCTAGAGTACAGATAGGTCGTACTACTCGCACTACAGTAGTACAGGAAACTGTCGACCACTCAGGGCAAGGCAACTAAGCCTACAACTACAATGGTCCCTCAGTCCTACGACTCTGAGTCAGGATCGTCGTACACAGCAGAACAAAGCTACCAATCGGTCTAATCTTAAGCCAGGGAAAATAACGCTCCATGAGAACCAAAACAGGAGACCTGAGAGAACACTGAGAACCCTCAGCACACCTGGACACATAAATCGAGGTAGAACGATACCTCGAGGCATCCAGAACCAATGTCTCGAATTGGACAAAGCCACTGAGACACAACAAGACTGCTTGTCAACTTCTGGGTGACCCCGAGTTAACTGGAACCAAACACAACACCGACACACACAGACACACACACACACTGCATGCATAAGCACTCCTGGCCATCCCATCATGGTTACTGCCCTCATAGGATGTCAATAGACACCCACGGGCCATGGGCAAACCACGAGATCAAGCCAAGACAAACAGAAACCTGAGCGGTGGACAACGATAACACTCTAGGCAAAGTGAACCATCACTCGACCGCTAGACGAAACCAGCAGTCATGTCACGCCCCAACGCGGAATATCAGGACGTACAGTTAGAAACTAGCTAGAAATAACATTAATATGCTAAACTAAATAATTACATAGGTGCTATGGAAAGAACCATCCCCAACACCTTTACAAACCCAAGCCTCTGCTCAGGCTAGTGCTATCTCTCCTTCCTCCTCCATTTCCACCACCGCTTCTACTCCCAACACCGCTCGATGCATCGTGTCGATACTTCGAAGGTGGGCGTCACGACCCTCCACTTCCTCCACCCTATCGTCACTTTCACCATCTTTGTCTCCACTACCTCCATTGACCACATCACCCTCTCCACCATCTCTACTACCCCCACTACCATCTCCACCGCTATCTCCTTATCCACCATTACCTTCCTCGCCTCAGCCTGAGCAAGCTCCACCTTTGCCTTTGCCTTCACCCACAACCCCTCTACCTCCACCTAAACACACCATTTCCTTTAAAGCCTCCATAACTTTTACCTCTACTTATCCATCCATTTCCACCCCTCGGAGCGGGTGTGCGCTACCTTCGGAGCCTCTCGGGTCCATTCCCCAGGGAGACAATGAGCCGAGTCAGGGTGATTCATTGCCGGTTGTTCCATTCAAGGTTCAAGATTCTATCTACTGCATGCCAATTCGTGTTCTGGTCTCTGGCTACTTTGGGGCCAAAGAGCCTATGTTTCAAGGAGCAGTTGCTAAGAAGAGTCACCTTACCTTAATGCCAGTTTCTTCTCAAGCGAGACCGATGGCAATCTCTTTGCTCGCTGGGAGTTTCGCAATTGATGCTATAGTTACCTCTCGCTTGATTGCTGTTCACTTCACTGGCCAAGGAGGGTTATCTACCCGGATCGTGCTAACTTGTACGGCCGCCAAGCAGATTATGAATTCCATGTTCAAGGGGCAATTGGCTGTATCTTCTACATTCTCTAAGGACATTCTGCACATTTTATGCAACCTTCCTCAGTTTATTAGCAAGCCGGCCATGTTAACGCCGCGCATTGATCTCTCTCAACTTCATCTGTCTCTTCTATCAAGAGAGTTATGCGTCATGCCCAATTGCCAAGTGAAGATGCCGAACCTTATGCTGTTAGTACTGAGTGATAAAACTCCATGATTTTCTGATGTTCATCCTTCTAAGGAGTTACTTGTTTAAAAATATCTGCCTATTGTTAGCACCGGGTGTCTAAGGGCAACTGCCCCAATGAGGCTACATGTTCATAATTGGGCTAGGTCGTTTGTCAGGTGGGCCCGTTATCTGAGAAGATGTTGCAGATCAGGAAAGCCGAAGGTCCATGTCTGCGCCATGCAATTCCATGTTCAAGAGGTGTCAGCCAAGAAGAGGAGGCGTCACAAGCTTAAGGGTCGTCAGTTGTGCACTAAGGGGTCCACTTCTCCTTCTCCTCCTTTGCACTCATCATTTCTTCTGCTCAGTTCCTACCCTTGGGTGGTGTATCTCCCCTCTTCTAACTCTATCTCCACGATCCTCTCCTCCCCTCTCAGGTCCGCAAACCCCCACTCCTCATCCTTTCCTTTTTGGCCTCCGGGTTTTCAACATTAAACTAGCACTGAAATTAAACTTAAATTAAACCAAATCACAAGTGCATACAAATTGTAACAAGAACAAAGTAAATTACAACAAAGTCGAACAATAACAAAGAGAAATAAAATGGGAAAGCCTAATCCTACACTAAGGAAATGGGAGTGAAGGGAAAATAATATGGGAGCTTGCTATCTTCGTAACCCAGAGTGGAGAGAGCCTTCCCATGCCCTCTATTTATAGACCCCAAAAGAAACACTATTCCTCTCATCTCGAGATGCCTTATTTGACATGGAAAGGGTGGCCACCATGTGTTACACACTTTTATATTTTGTTACGAATTTTTCTCTCTCTTTTTCCTCTTTCTCCTCTCTTTCTCTCTCTTTCTCTCTATTTTTCTCTCTTTCTCTCTCTTCCTACGTCGGCTGACTGCGCTCTCTCCCGCCTTCTCTTTCTTCCCGCGTCGTGGAGCACGCCTAGCGCGCCCACGTTCGTTGACCCACCTGCCTTGGTCGCCCAAGGCCGCTGAAGCCTCCAGTGTACACCGAAGGCCACTGACCCGTGCGCCCGCCTCCTTGGCCGACGAAGAAGCTGCCTGCGTGCGCATTGAAGCCGCCCATGCCGACCTCCGCTTCACTTGCTAGTTGTCGTGCCCGAAGCTAGCCGCGTCCGCGTGGAGCGCACAAGGCCTGCTGACCTCGTCGCCCGTGCCGCTTCACCCCGTCGACGCTGGCTCTGCCATGCCAGCGCGTTGACCACACGTTGGTCGCGTTTACACGCCATCGTGAATGGATGGGCCATTGGCCATGTTGAAGAGGGCTTGGCGCATGTGAAGAATCCGTGCATGGCCATGGGGCTTGGCCCATTTGAACATTCTCTCTCTTTTTTCTTTTCTTTTTATCTTAATGGACTTTGGCTCATTATTGTGGACTTGCGTAGCTTTTGTTTTTGTCGTCTTCCTCTTCGATTGAGTACCTGCCAAAAACATAGTTTATTGCTCAAAATTTAATTAATTCTAGCAAACTTGACATTTTAATATGAAATTAAAATTAATTATTATAAGTGTATATTTATTAACATTAAAGCTCATAAAAAGTGTGTATAACATAAATTATCATGTAAAAATGTACACTTATCACCTACACAGGGTTCCACAGATCTGCCAAAGGAAAAACACATGTGAATCACGAAACGCGCGAGACCCCCGAAAGTGATCCGAAACTCACGAATCTGGATCCGAAAAATCCAGGACATTACAATAAATCTCCACAGTTCATTACTGTTGATATAATGAATTGCTTTTACCTTTTAAAGCATTTATCTATTCTTAGGCATACAACCCCAGTTCCCTAGGAATTGTGGTGAACATGTTGGCCAATTTAAGCATGATATCCTTAGTGTTGAACCCCCTCCTCATGTTTAATTTCTGATTTATTTTGATGTTGACTAAATAGATTTTTGTAAGCTGAAAATGAGATCGAAGAAAGGCTAGCCAAAAGGGGTAGTGCTGATCACGCCCCCTTTGACATATATGAAGTGCCATACCCAGCCTGCCATGCCATTAAAAGATTGCCACCTGGCATCAATAAACTGCCTAAATTTGACAAATTCAGTGGACAAGGCTCCCCGAAAGAACACATTGCACACTATGTGGCAGTTATGGGTGACTTGGCGGCAGACGAGTCATACTTGTTGAAGTTCTTCGGGTCTTCTCTAACAGGACCCGCCTTTGAGTGGTATTCTAGCTTACCATCTGCATCTGTTGATGACTGGCCAGATATGCAACAAAAATTCATAGAAAGATTCCATGTCGCCGAGGCTGAAATGACCATGGCTGAGCTATTAGCAATCAAGCAAAGAGATGATGAAGCTTCCGCAGAATATATCAAGAGATGGAGGGATCTTAGTATGAGATGCCGACGCCCTCTGCATTTAGAGGACGCAATGCAGATATGTAAACAAAATCTGAAGAAAGAAGTCTTGGAAAAGATAATTGGAGTAGAAATCTGATCTTTTGACCGATTGATTAATGTCGCAACAGAAATTGAGGACTTCTTTGCAAGATATCCATCGGTGTCTGTCAACTCAAATCATCAGGCTAGGCAGGATAACAAGCGGCCGATGCTAGAAGCCGTCCATGCCATTAGCCTCGAGGCAAAAAGGCAGAAATGGGTGCACAGTCCTTCTCCCAGTGGACCTATTGAATGTCAAGAAAGACTTCCTCATCAAAATAAGGAAAAGAAGCTCTATGCCTTCCCAAGGGACAAGACTCGAGCATTGTTCGAGTGGGCTGTCAAATATGACAAGGTCATTCTGCCAAAGCCAAAGAGACCTGATGATGCCAGGAGAAGAGATGATCCGTATTTCTGCCCCTACCATCAAATTCTCGGGCATCCTATTGAAGATTGCCAAATATTTAAGGACATCCTCCAAGGCTTAATAAAAAGAGGGGAACTGCAAATAGGGGAGTACAAAGTTAATCCCCCACATGAAATGCCTATGCCAAGAGCCTCAGTCAATATGATATATGTCTGTCAACAGTCGCTTGAGGAAGTGTCAGAGGCATGTAACCGGCACACCTATGAAGATAATATTCTGAAACATGAAAAAGAGCAAAGAAACTGGCGAGCAGTGCCAACGAGGAAGAAAATAAGATTGGTCCCTCGCCTACCTTCAGAGGTCCAGATGTATGGAGTTATGGCCCATCCCACTCCACTGCCAATCATCAAGAAACCAACAGACAATAAGAAGAAGCAGACCCCATCATGGGCACATGGAGAAACTAACTCAGCTGAGGAACAACTACAAGCTAATGCAAATGAGCCTGATAGCTATGAGCAGCCGAAGAGCCAACCTATACAGCTCAGGAAGTATACCCCTAAAAGATGTACTGAGTCTCACTGGTTAGAAAGGAGAACTGAGGAAAAGATAGAAAAGTCGAATGCATCAGATAGCCCACTGTGGGGGCATCCGTCGATCATGAAGAGAAAGAAAAAAGAGAATGCAAAGACTAAAAGGAGGAATCTTGTTTTCTCCTGCAACACATTGTCAGCATCTTTCAGTGGGGCACAAACTACTGATGAAGAAGATGAAGAAATTTACTTTGTGCCAAAGGAAGCAGCTCCAGCTAAAGCTTCTGCCTCTCACCCATCTTCCAGGTCTGGGAGGATTCCAAAGCAACACTCACCAGCTAATAAGAAGGCTCAATGCCACATTCTTCCTCCACCCAGAGGCATAGAACAAAGGGAGTCTATCCAGAAGAAGCTAGCTACAGCTGCCAATGATGGCAGAAGAAAATTCATCCTGCACAAATCAGAGGTGGGAGGCAGTAGCACCCTCAGCCCCTTCTTACAAGACCCTGCAATGATGGCACTTCTACACCAGAAGCAGCGAGAGATTGAAATGCTACAAAGATAGCTAAATGAAATGAACAAAGTCATCTATGCCACAACTGACAATGCATCTATATGAGACAGCCCAAGACAGTGCTAGCTCATCTGAGGTTTCGACACGGTTAGCAATGTCCCAAGTAATACATGATCATTTAGGGGGCATCCCCCCTCAACCAATCCAACACACACTCCCCTGGGCAAGTCAGGGAGTAGCGAAGGCATACTCGACAAAGGCGTCGATGAGGCCGCATATGCAGCCAATTGCCCGACATCCGAGATTAGCGAGTCCAGCCACAATGGACAAGCCACGAGCAGAACAGACATTAAAAGTAAAGATGGCCGAAGAAGATGTCACTGAGGCCGAATTGCAAGCAGCCAAACAAAGAGATAATGAGTCCGTCAGGGACTACATAAGTAGATGGAGAAGCTTGCATGAAAGGTGTAGGCACCCGCCAAGTTACAATGAATCTGTCCAAATCTACAAAGAGAATCTGAAATTAGAAATTCTACGATGGGTCATTGACTTCGAAGTCACGACCTTTGAAAGTCTAAATGATTCGCGACTGAAGCTAAAGCAGTCATTGCAAGGATTTGCCCACCCTCCACGAGCTTAGGCCAAAACAACAAACCAGCCGACAAGCAGTCGGCACAAGAAGTTTGCATTCCAAGTTTTGAAGCCTTTGAGCGACGGAAGAAGGAAAAAGAAGAGATTGCTTGTATTACTTCTGCCAAGCTGGAAACACAAGGGTCCTCATTAAGGGGTAAAATGATGAAGCCCTATTCATTCCCAAAAGATATGACCTCAACTCTCTTTGAGTGGGCCCTAGAATGCGGCAAAGTGGTGCTCCCGGAGCCGAAGAGACCAGGCAACTCCACGAGGAAAGATAATCCACGCTTCTATCCTTACCACCAGGTAGCGGGACATCCTATCGAGGATTGCTATGTGTTCAAGGATATCATCGAAGGCCTAATCAAGAAAGGTGAATTGCAAATGGGCGAACACATGGTGGATCCGCCACGTCCACACCAAATGCCCGTCTTTAGGCAAGCAGCCTCACCCAGCATCACTACCTCTACTGTCCCTCACAAACTTGGCTAAAGCCAACATCTAAGCATCATCCCGCAGCTTGAGTATAGTTATCTGCAAAAGAAGAAGAAGAAGAAGAAAAAGAGCATGTTCTGGGGGCTGGCACTAATAAAAAAGAAAAGAAAAGATGAAAAGATCCTGATGACCATATCCATTGAGGGAATAGACACTCCCCTTATATCCTGCTTGTACCAGATAAAACTACCATTGTGGGATTTGTGCGGTGGAGAGAACTACTCATCCCCTCTCTGAGGAGGTGAGCACTCTCCTACATCCCCGCTTTGGTCAGTTCAAAAAAAAAAAGAAGAGAGAAAAAAATAGCTAGACAAATCCTGAGGCAATGAGGGAGAATAAAATGTCTGTCCCGTTTATGGAGACTGGGAGGATTTTATTGTTACAAATATCAACATAAAATGGCCCACTAGGATGCATGGCGCCTCGCCATCTTTTCATCCTACAGGGATATTTCCCATTTGTCCCACCGGGATTGACCCTCTACCCTTGGTATGGGTCCTGGGCCCCGGCTAATGTATTTTCATTAACTTTTGGCATTCAGCCAACAATCACACCAAATATGTCAATACCTGCTACGTTGTCCCAACGTGGGCTCGTAAAACCCTTTCCTTGGCACGAGGCACTCCGTCCCTGTCGAGCTCTAAAAATAATTCCTCCTGCCCCGCTAGGCTGCATCCATAAAATCTTTTCTCATTGGCCTGAGGCACTCCGCCCTAGCCAATCTAAAATAAAAATAAAAAAAAATCATCCTTTGTCCCACCAGTCTCACCGGGCTATGTCTATAAAGCCCTTTTCATTGACATTGTTGTGATAAACTGGTGACAAGTTCCCAGTGTGCTAGAATTATGCTCGAAAGAATATGAGGCCAATCCAGTCGAAGAGGTGCAGGAATCTGACTGGAAACAACTTCTGCTACAGTGGTTATTCCACCAACAGCTACCCAAGAATAGAGAGGAAAGGATGAAACTCCTAAGGACCAAAGACTCCTTTGAGTGCAGGAATGGGACTCTGTTCCGAATTATGGTGGATGCTCACGAAAAGATTCTGCTCCGCTGCCTATCTACCGAAGAAGCTTGGCGAGTGATGAAAGAGATACATGTCGGAACAGTAGGGGCACACCAGGCTGGGCCCAAGATGAAAATTGAAATCAAGAACTTGGGCTATTATTGGCCCACTATGTTTGAAGATTGTTGCCAGTTTGTAAAGTCATGCCAGAAATGTCAAGAACATGCTGCTATACCTAGGAGGCCCCCTGCGCCTTTGCACCCGACAATTCCTAGCTGGCCTTTCGCTTAGTGGGGGACTGATGTGGTCGGACCTCTGCCGACTTCGTCCGCCGGATACAGGTACATCCTGGCCATAACAGACTATTTCTCCCGATGGGCGGAGGCAGTGGCACTCAGAGAAGTGACTGGCGAGCTGGTTGCCAGGTTCATCTGACACAACATAATTTTTCGGTTTGGGGTTCCCAGTCGAATAATATCCGATAATGGAAGTCACTTCCAAAATTAGAAGATATATTGGCTCACCGAGAAGTACAAGATTGAATGGAGAACTGCCACCCCTTACAATCCATAGGCAAATGGATTGGCTGAAGTGTTTAATAAGACCCTATGCACCCTTTTAGCCAAGATAGTCAACTCCACTAAGAGGGACTGGGATGAAAAGATGTATGAAGCGCTCTGGGCATATCGTACCATCTATAAGACGCCCACGGGTTGCTCGCCATTCTCACTAGTGTACGGCTCCGAGGCAGTAGTCCCTATAGAGCTGGAAGTCCCATCACTCAGAGTTGCAGTCCAACATGGCCTAGCTCGTGACGAACAGACAAATGCTGAGAGAAGACTCGAAGAGTTGGCTGAGCTGGAGGGGAAACGCCTTCAAGCGCAGAAGAATATCCAGATATATCAGGCTCGCATGGCGAGCGCCTTCAAAAAGCTCGTAAGAGGGCGAGGATTTAAGAAAGGTGATGATGTGACTCAAATATCCAGGTCTGAATTTTCCTTTTCCTTTCTTTTGATGTGAGACGAACATCCAAGCCCGAGAATTTTCTTTTCCTTTATTTTTTTCCCATTTTTTGTCCATATTTTTTTTCTTTTAGAAAATAACTTCCCTCCTTTTTTTTAAAGTTTTCTCCTTCTCTTTTTTTTATCACTGCCTTTTCTTTGAAAATATTTCCTCACATTATTTTTTTTATCTACTGCAGTAAAGGAAATGGAATACATAAAACGTGAGATCGTGAGATCTAATCAAGTGAAAGGCAAGCTGATAAGCCAGCTGCTCCCTCCTTCTCAGAGCGTATGAAGATGCCCTTCTCCTTCAAGAAGGAACATATGAAGATGCTTTTCGACATCTGCATGGTTCAGAGGATCGTCGAACTGCCTGAAGTCTGCAAGCCAGATGAAACGCAGAAAACTGACGATCCCAACTACTGCCTATACCACCGTATGCTGGGTCATTCTCTTGAAGATTGCTATGTCTTCAAGACCCAGGCACAGAAGTTGATCCGGGACGGCCTGATTCAAATGAAAAGTGATCTTGTCGAGCCTCCACAGCCACATACGTGGTCCAAACCAGCCAAAGCAGCATGTGTGGTTCACCACCCAGCTAATGTGATCCACATGATGGTGGCGTTCTCTCTTTCTGACGATGAATCGGAGGAGCCCAACACCAACCGAGGAGAGCGTTCGATCTGGTACCCAAGGTGGAGGCCCTGGCATGATTACAGGCCCCTCTCGTTCCCTAGGGAAAGAACCCGACGACTTTTCGATGTCCTTGTCGAGTGGGCGCAAATCTTGCCCTGCGATATGCCGACAGGGTACCCTCAATGGGACTTTAACCACCCTCAGTACTGTGCCTTTCATGCACGAATCTACCACGCGATCGAGTCCTGTGAGGAAGTTCAATACCCCAACGAGGAATGGATCCGGTGGGAGCAGATCGACGCCAAAGGGAATTCCATGGCACATGTTCGACTGCGACAAGCTATCGAAGAAACCCTGAGCGCTACCAGAAATGCACCAGAGCAGCCCGATACTCCCCAGGAAAATAGGCACTGGTCACCTTACCAGCATACTCCAGAATGGCTCGAGTTCCGAACCAATAATCAGGAGGCTCTCGAACGACTACGGAGACGCAGGGAGCAGGATGCTAGCCGAGAGGTGGGACCAAGTACCTTCTCAGCCAATGTCATCCACTCTCCTACTCCCTCGGCCTCTCCCGAGGCTCCAACACCGCAAGCTGGTCAACCAGCCCCCGCCACTCCAGCTGCACAATGGCAACCCTGGCAGGAGCTAGAGTCTCTGCCCTTTTCCAAGCAAGACACTGCAAGACTCCTTCGAGTCCTTCTCGATCGAGAGGACATCCTGGTGGGCAAGGCTACTAGGAGCTCCCCGAGCTCTCCTTGCCTTCCCCCTATTCCACTTCCAGCTCCTACGATCGAGGATAGGAAAGGAAAGCAAAAGTTGGGCGAGACCGTGGCTCAACTGAACCAGATCCTCCCTACAACTCGCAGGTTGGGTCTGCCATCACAAAGGCCATCTGGCGTGCGAGATCAAGATAGCTACTAGGGGCAACAAGGCCCCCAGACGTCATCAGGTGTCGTCCGACCCTGTTCTCAGCCAGACCATAGGGGTCCAGTCGTGAAGCAAGATGTTAGTCAAGCTCCTCAGGCCCCTCCTCAGTAGAAATCTCAGCCACCGCGGCTAAGGCATTTGTTTTGATGACAGCAACACAGTGACTCTGTGTGAATCTTAATTTAGTCACCATGAGCTTGTCAATACCTTGTGCTATGCATGCCTTATATATATCGAGTCTAATAGTGTTACCTTGTACAAGGTTTTCCATTGAAGGTCAAGAGAAAATGAAAGAAGTCAAGAGGAAATGCAAGAGGTTGACGCTGCCAGAAGACAGCGTCTACGCATCAGAGGAAATGTAAGAAGTCAAGAGGAATTGCAAGAGGTTGACGCTGCCAGAAGATAGAGTCTACGCATCAAAGCACTTGCATCTAGCCAAGGGGTCGATGTCGTTAAGTGTAGTCCAAAGCTTCAAGTCAAATCAAAGCGTAAACGCTACATACTCCAAGGGCCAATGCAGCAGTATAGCAGCTTTCAACATGCTCAAGTCCCAAAGCATCACAGCGTCAACGCTGCAGGCTCAAGTGTGGACGTAGCTGAACAAAATCCTCAAACAAGTTAAAGAATGAGAAGATTCAATGAAGACTTGATGACTTCCTCACACAGCGTCTACGCATCAGTTGACAGCGTAGACGCAATAGAGAAGTAACACCGATGCTATTAAAATATTTCAAGATAAAGGTCGATGCTTCAAGCCTTCAAGTCTAAGAACCTTCAAGCCAGCGTCAACGTATCCAGGTGTTAGCGTCGACGCTGCCTTCATGACTTCAAGACTTAAAGCCTTCAAGTCTACGCACCACTCTTCAAGCCAGCGTCGATGCCAAGACTCAAGGCGTAGACGTAGCCTTCATCGACTTCAAGATAAAGGTCGACGCTGCAACTTCAAAGGTCGATGTAGCAGCAAAGCCTCAAAGACATTTATTGAAGAGATCACCAAAGCATCGACACTGTAGCACTGTAGCGTAGATGCAGCGGTATAAAGTCCCCTTAGCAATGTACCTGCATATACCAGTGCGTCAACGCACCAGCTTTGCTGCGTGGACGTAGTTGTGGAAGAAACATAACTGAAGTCACATGGACTCAAGTGCACAAGAGCTTCTAGTGCATCAATGCCTCTGGCTAGCTGAGTGGACGTAGCAGAGTAAAGATTAGAAGGTTTAGACAATAAACCCTTCTAGTGTGTCAATGCAGTAAAGGCACGACGTTGACGCTGCCTTCAAGACTTCACGACAAAGGTCGACCTTGCAAGTTAAAGGTCAAAGCTACATGTTCAAAGGTTGACGCTGCTAAGTTTAAAGGTCGATGTTGCTGTGGCTCTTGCATACACCAAAGCGTCAACGCATTCAGTTGATGGCGTTGACGCAGTAGTACAAGCTGCAAGGAAGCTGCTATTGTGAAGTCTGCAGTGCGTCAACGCACCAGCTTGGGTGCGTGGATGCTGTAGTTGAAGGAACTATGTTTGAAGCCAACCAAATCGTCTAGTGCGTCAACGCAGTGTAGAGATGGCGTCCACGCATCAGTCTTCATGTGCAAGCCCTATCAAAGGGGTGCCCTTCACCTTTCCTTGTTTTAACGGTAATATGTTTAGCACCCAAGGAACTAGCGCCCACGTAGAAAGTCTCTATTTGAGGAATTGACGCCCTGTATAGGGGCGCCCTTTCCTTGACCCATTTGAGTTTAAGGGTAGGGTCCATTTAATCTAAGTGTAAGGTCCATTAGTGTATAGGTGGTGTTGTGCACAAGGTCTAGGCCTTGATTAATGGTTCTTTTTAATTTATTTAGGATTTCTATTCCCTTCAATTTACCAAGGTTGCTACATCAGCACCACGATGGCTGAGCAGATATCTGCCCCGGTAGTTCGCCTAGTAGCGCAGACATACGTAAGAAGGTGCCCGATGTCTGGGAGGTCGCCGCTATATAGCCCGCTTGAGGCGACCGCAGCCGGGGAGCTCGAGGAAGAAACTTCTGCTCTGGCCAAAGAAGTGCCCACCCTGACTCAGTCCTCGTCGAGCGAACGAGTGGACTATGACTACTCTTCTGATGAGGCGATCTCAAATGAGGCCGTGTCTGAGGATCCCAAAGTGCCTGCATTCGTCTTGCAGCCCCCTAAGTTACCAGCCTATCTAAGCCTGGTGGATGAGACAGTCGTAAGTATAAGTCTATTTTCTTGAATTCCCCTTGGGGATATTAATTCACTCTGAATTGGACTGGACCAACCCCCCCAAGAGGTCGTCGAGACTCATGTGCTAGAAGCTGAAATCCGGGAGTAGGACGAGGTAATGCTAGAGAACATCATAGTGTTGGTAGCTAAGGTAAGCATGGGTACCTCCGAACCCTTTGTAAATTCAGCAGCTCATATCACGTCGTGAGTAGCTAACCCTGCCTTGCATGGCCAGACAATAACAATGCCGGGGAGAGCACCTGCTATCTACGCTTGCAGTGCGATTCCCAAATGGAGGTCGTCTTTCAGCCCGAAGTTGGTGATGATGTTGGCATCACTCCTGGGACCGAGCGTAGCATCCTTTGTGCCCTTGATGAAAACGGTGGCTAGTGAGCAGCCTTCGATCCCACCTCCATTGCCCCAGTGGTTACTCACGCCAGAGGGGGCTCAAATTCTGGGGAAGCTCTTTGCAGGCCTACCCTACCCCCCAGGGGGGTCCAGGCGGAGATGGCAACAGGAACCTCTGATGCAATGTCGAGCTCAGCTTTGATCGTCGCTTCCCCTCTAACTGAAGTCATGACTCTCACCCTATCGACATGTGAAGCAGCGGCAGGCCTGGACCCCATTGAGAAGGTGGAGATGGAAGTAGGTCCGCCCGCCATGGTGCCTGATTTGGCCCTCGCGTGTCACGCCCCGAACCGATAGCAGCGGAACGTGTTCGTTGCTCGGAACGTGACAGTTAAACAGTCATCTCGATCAGAGCAGAATAAGACTCAGATAATTGAACAAATAGAAATTCCATTTCAATTATAAGTTTATTACAATTTGGGCATTGATTTTCATGTATGATTTTCATTTGACAGCCCTTATTGGCCAAATAAAGCATGAAAGCTCATTTTTGAGGGTTAAGACTACCCCTATGTGAGACCCCTCCCGTATTGGGGAGTAATGAGGTTGGTCATCTTATCTGTCAATCTCTTGCCCCTGCACTTGGCTGAGCGGAGGAGAGAAAAGACCATTGTGCACACTCATGGTATGGCCAAAGTAGCAACGATGTTGCTCAAGAGGAGATCGGCTATGGCTTGCCGTGTAGTGTGTGTAGAACCCAAGCTAAAAGGTCATCCTCAATGATCGGGGAAAGAACTAGACTCCCAGCACAGAGTTATCACCAGCCCAAGGATGTTGCAGGAGCAAACTCATTTTATCTAAACCTAGACTACCTAAGCCGCTCAACCATGTTTTAAGGAATCAACATTATAATTATGTGCATGAATAATAAAGATGATGATAATAATAGCATATTCTCGCAACAAGATATCTACTCATATCCATTACATAAAAATGAGCATCCTGAAAGCTTAGCCATTTGAATCTTTTATTTTCTTACTTGACAGGATAAAAATGACAAGAGAGCAAAGGATTGGGTTCCTCAACATAGAGGAGTGGCAATTATTGAACTGGACGAAGAAGGGATAAAAAGGAAGAGAGACGAGGGCTAGAACTCCCTTGTTAAGGTGCTGAGGCCCTGATAACAAGGAACCAGATACAGAATAGACCAAGATCAGCTGTAATCAAGGCAGTCTAAAACCTCGAGAACAGTAAGAAAAAGGGCGAGAACTTCGAACAGGTGAGGAAGAAAAAATGGTAAGAGGAGGAGGAGAGTGATTCGACACGGTCGGGGAAGGAGTATGAGGGTCATCCGCCAAATGCGGGGAAGAAGTAACATGATTGCCTGACAAAGTCGAGGAAAAGACATGGAAATCACCCGACAGAGTCAGGGGAGGAGAGTGACAGTCGCCCAACAATGTCAGGGAAGGAGAGTGACAGTCGCCTGATAATGTCGGGGAAGGATCAGAAAGATCACCTAAGAAGGTCGAGGCACAAGCATGAGGGACCCCCGACATGGTTGGGGGAGAGAGATGAGAAGTGGATCTTGGACGTACCTGGGGGAGGACAACTAGAAGAAGCCCCTGGATTAGGGAAAGAGGAAGACATAAGTCAGAACTTAGAATGGTGAGGATAGGAGAAAATGGTAGAAACATGGTCGGTGGTGGAAGGCACACCATCCAAGGATAGGAACTGAGCAAGAGAAATGATGAGTGGACAGAAGAAGGAGGTGGAGTGGACCCCCAAATGCACAACTGGCAGCCCCTGAACTTACGCCACCGCTTCTTCTTAGCCGAGATCTTCTTGGAATGAATCAGCCTGGCGCGGACTTGGGCCTTCGAGCTCCTTGATTTGCTATGTCTTCTTAGGTAACGGGCCCACCTAGTAGATGGCCTGGCCAGAACACCAGCAAATCAACATACACAGCACAGCAAAAATAAAGGCATATGAAGTGTCAAAATACAACTACAATAGCTCGGAACAGGAGTCTCACATGCCGTACGCCCTCGTCTCCGCCTCCGACGCACGACCCGTGGGGGGCATTTGTTGTACCCGGACTATTTCCCAGCAAAATCATAAGAAATGAGGGTTCGAGCATTCCACCGAACACCCTCTAGGCACGGGCTATCCAGCCCTTTCTACAATCCCGTGGGTCCCTACAAGGGCCCAGACTGACCTGCCGTGATGCACGGTGACACAAGCAACTCCCTGGAGTCAACTCTGGCCACTCACATGCGGGCCTTGCCCATATCCTGCATCGCCGCCCCGGCCAACCCGGGGGCACCCCGACGTCGAGCCGTGCCATGTGGCACCCAGCAAAAAGAGCCAAGGGGCCCACCCAAAAGCACGCCTTTCAACCCTCCAAGGTCAAAGGGAGATCTAACTAAGTCAACCATGGGCTTTGGAGGCCCGCCGCACGCATATACGGCTCACGTGGGTATGTTCGGCATTCTGTCGAACACCTTGTGGGTGCATATGTTCCAGCCCATCTACACCAAACCATAGGCCACCCCGTGGTTCCAGCCCCTCAATTGGGTCCCACAATGACCCCCCAGTGAGTCAGGCCTAACCCCGACACTCAGACACGTGGCAATGAGCCATCTGATCCTAGCAATCGGGCCAACCCAAGGCTACCCTTGACAACCCGCCATACAACACGGCACACAGCCCGAGGCATGGCTCACAGCCACAAAGTGCCTCCCCTTAGCGCCCACGAGCTACCGTCATCAACCCAAGGCCCGCCGTGCGGCCCCTTAGCCACCTACTCAAGCCGTTCGGCAATCCAGGGCGTGTCGGGCATTTACCCGAACACCTTGCGGGCGCCTATGACAACCCAAAAAATGGCACCCCCACGGGCCCGTACCAGCCTCCCGAAGATCAAAGTCTATCAAAGGATAGCCCCGAATGACGCAAGAAGACCCTTAGGGGCCATCCCCTGGGGTTACGACCTCCCCCGGGGCCAGTTCGCCCCAGGGGTGACCGCGTGCCCCAGGGAGGGTGAACCTCCTTGGGGGCCGCACCCTCCCTCCAGCCCGATGGTCCCACGACCCCACTCAGTTTTGGTTCGTCCCATTTGCGGACCTACGACGTGGCTCGTGTGCCATACCAGTTCGAGGAATCAACATGCGGAAGCACGGAGCGACAGCACGATGGGTTCACTCTCCGGTCAACACGCACAAGTCTCGGCTTCCACGTATCCTCCCAATCAAAATGTCCTTTTCTTCTTAGTTAATTTAGGGAGAAACAAGGGCAAAAATATAATTTTATAGGGTGGGACCGCTCCCCCCTCTCTCTCTTGGCGCCACTCCGCCTAAACCCCCTGGGGGGGTTTACGCGGACTAGCCCAGCCCCCCAGGACTTTTAACAAGGTAATTTCTCATCCATGTTCATGACAACTTATTGATTTGGGGTTTTTAATGCTCTATTCCTCCCTGGAGAAATAGTTTTGGTTGGGCCTATCTGGATATTGCTTTGACGTAAATTGATGTCTTAGATTTTGTTTACACCTTGACTGGTTTTAATGCTTTAATTTTCGCCCTGGTTTTAAACTCCATGTGTTTCTTCTGCAATGCGTCAACGCAGTATGGTAGCTGCGTCAACGCATCAGAAGGCCAGACTCATCTTTAATGCTAGTTAGAGTTCAAGGGTCGACCCCATGGGTCAACCCCTTGGGCCACCCGAGGTCAATTCAGACACAGGGTTCGAGGGTCGACCCCATGGGTCGACCCCTGGGTGTTTTTCTCTCAATCGCTGTGTATTTTAGCCTCTGGAATAACCTCTGCGTCAACGCACTACGTTGAGTGCGTTAACGCATAGGCAATGTGCTTGGTTTATGCTGTTGACTGACCAATGCGTCAACACACTTCACAAGTGCGTTAACGCATCAGTCTTTATGATGGGTGTTTTGTCTTCTGTTTTGCCCCTGGTTGCACATCTGCGTCAACGCAGTGTGCTTGCTGCGTCTACGCAGCAGCACTTGCTACACTGGTTTTATGCTGCTGGCTGGGGTGCGTCAACGCCTCAAGCAAGCTGCGTCTACACAGCTCTTCACCAGCAGGCTTATCTTGTGTTTTATTGCTGTTGAAATACCTTGTGCGTCAACGCACTCCCTCAATGCGTTAACGCATCAGGGTATCTCATTTAGTCTCTTCTACTTCCTTCATCTGGTGGCTACTGCGCCAACGCAGTATGGTCACTGCGTTAACGCAGCAGCACATTCCGTAACACATTCCACGTGTAGCTGTTGTGCCACTGCGTTAACGTAGTGAGCTTACTGCGTCCACGCAGCAGGGCTTTAGCTCCTGGGTGATCAGGCTGCATCAACCCTTAGCTGCCTGCGTCAACCCTTCTCTGCTTCATGTTTTGGCATCGCCTGGTTCGACCTCCGTACAGGACGACTCGCGAATCCCGTACTAGGGCGAATGGGGCTCGTTTGGGCTATTTTTGTACCCTATTGCCCTCCAGTCTTATTCTATCCTATTAGGGCATTTCTGCTAGGGTTTTTTAAAGGGTTGTTTGGTCTCTTACCATGTTTCCTTCACCGTATATATATGCTGCGATCGTGGAAAGAAAGGAAATAGGGGGCTTAACTTCTACATCCATTTTCTTGCAGGAAAAGAAAGGAAGAGGCGGCCAGTGTCTGGGAGAGGTTGAAGGTTGGAGTTTCAAGATCTACATCCATTTCAAGCGTCTACTGCTAGATCTGCAACCGGTCCTTTAAAGAGAAAGGACTAGCGGCTCTTCGTCTGGAGTTCTTCTTCCTCTCGTGTGGAACAAACGAACCATCATCCATCGGCCTCCAACCTAAGAGGTTTAAAACAGATAAACTCGCAAGTTGCAACGAGAATCATAAGAATTCAGGCTGCACGAAGGTGAGTTACCGGCTGCCAGTGGGACGCTGGAGAACTGCCATAGATCCTCCACCATGCAATGTGTGCCTAGCTAGGCCAGAAAGTTTTGCAACAATTCCTAGAAGAAAAGCTCAGATGCAGTGACCGATCAATCAGATGCCCAAACATGGACCTTCCCTTCATTAAACTCATACATGTAGAAAGAACAGGGATCACATGAATCAGAGCAAATGCTCTCCATCCCGCTTCGGTTGTGAACAGGGGGCAGCCACTCCAGTTATATGCAAAGGGGGAGCGCCTTGGAGAGGGAAGGTGGCTCCCGGCCGCCGCCGGCAACTGCCATCAACCGTTAAACAAACCGTAACTAACTAGCTAACTGCCGAGCTTGTTCGTTTCACCTCTGCATAACCGTGCTGACCACCGGCGTTGCTTGCTTCACCTCTCCCACATATAAATGGACCTCCCCTCCCCAACCCTGCTCGAGAAGAGCAAGAAAGAAGTAGCAGCAAGAAGCAGCCAGCTCCACGGCTTCCCTCCTCGCTCCTCCACTCCTTCCACTTCCCGAGCTCTCTCTCCATCCCCCAGTTCTCCTCTCTGCTGCAACCATCGGTGGCGGGCGAGGGAGCAACCGGTGTGGCGCCCGGGACGACGACGACGGCAGGCTACAGTTCACCGCTGACCCAGGAGATGAGCGCCGGGGGGTTCTCCACACAGAGTGGGCGACTGCAGAGGGAGCTGCCGGTGGTGGCGCCCAGCAACACGACGGCGGCGGCGGCGGCCTACAGTTCACAGCCGACCCAGGACATGAGCGCCGGCGGGGTCCCCACGCTGAGGGGGCGGCGGCCGAGAAAGGGGCCGGTGGTGGCTTCCAACAAGACGACGGCGACAGCAGGCTACAGTTCACCGCCGACCCAGGAGACGATCACCGGCGGGTTCCCCACGCAGAGGGGGCGGCGGCCAAGGGCGTACGGCCTTCGCACGTTCCTCGACCCGGGCTGCCCCACCGACTTCGCCGGCGCCTTCCGGGACAACATCCGCGCCTACCTCCAGGTGTGCGCAAAAGTGGAAGAAGGCTACACCGTGGGTGGGATGCCCGTGTGGTGCACCCTGCTGGAGGACGAGAAGACCGGCGCCGTCGCCCCTCTCTACGCCGTCGAGGAGTGCACCGGCCGCTCCCCTCACCCCCTCTGCGACCACTGCCGCTCCGCAGGTCTGCCTCCCTGCCCAACCCCCTCTCCCGTGTTTCGCCTCTTTTCTGCTTCATGGCGCTTGTTGCTGGTTGGGCTTGCTCCATTGAGCCGCCGATTGACGTCTTCCTTCTTGGGGCCCCAACCCCTGGATACCCCGGCTGGATGGAACACGGCCACGCAATGGCGTGTTCAAGGCTTCCCTCCCCCATCCCCATCTACCATCCCCTAGAGATTTCTTTCTCTGTATGTGGCGTTTAGTATTTCATTCCTCTCACTCGTTGTTCCTTTTTTTTTTGCTTTCCTTCTTATAGGTTCCTCCACGGCAGCAGGGGCATCCATCTTAGCCGGCCTCCTCCTCTATCTCTGGTGCAGAAATAACAAGTCGAAGGCGCCCTCCTCGCCAACCTTGCTATTCCACACTCCCTGCTCAGAACCCTCCTCCCAAATAGATCCCGAGGAGGCCAGCATAAACTATCCCACCCACGTCTTCAGACATGGCGAGCTTCACGAAGCCACAAATGGATTCAGTCCCTCCAACGAGCTCGACCACGGTGGCCAAGGCGCCGTGTACAGAGGCACTCTCCCAGACGGCCGCAGCGTTGCCATCAAGCGCCTCTACGAGAACAGTCGTTGCAATCGCGCCGAGCTGTTCCTGAACGAGGTCGCCATCCTAAGCCGCCTCCGCCACCCCAACCTCGTGGCCTTATACGGGTGCACCTCCCGGAACAGCCGCGAGCTCCTCCTCGTCTACGAGTTCATCCCCAACGGCACCATCGCCGACCACCTCCACGGGCAACGAGCTGCCGAGGGAGCCCTGGCCTGGCCTCTGCGGCTGCGCATCGCAGTTGAGACTGCTAGTGCGCTCGCCTACCTTCACAGCATGAAGCCCCAGATCATCCATCGGGACATCAAGACCAGTAACATCCTGCTTGATGGGGACTTCCATGTGAAAGTTGGGGATTTTGGGCTGTCCCGGCTGTTCCCAGAAGCAGCGAGTCACGTCTCCACGGTGCCCCAGGGCACGCCAGGATATGTGGATCCCCAGTACCACAGGTGCTACCAGCTTACGGACAAGAGTGATGTCTACAGCTTCGGGGTGGTGCTGGCGGAGCTGATATCGTCGAAACCGGCCGTCGACGTTACTCGCCACCAGCATGAGATCAACCTGTCAGACGTGGCCCTCTGCAAGATCCAGAATGATGTCCTGCAAGAGCTGGTGGACCCACAACTGGGGTTTGAGACGGATTGGGAGGTGAGGAAGTCAATTCATCTGGTGGCCGAGCTGGCGATGAGGTGCTTGCAGTGGGAGAGGGACATGAGACCCGCCATGGAAGGTGTTCTGGAGGTGCTGCAGGGGATAGCGGATGGCCTCCACAAAGCAGAGAAGGGAGGGGAGGCCGAACATATGGTCGGAGACGGCATCGGGTTGCTGCAGAATTGTGAAACTCCGTCGCCCGATACTGTCATGGGCAAATGGTCGAGCAGAAAATCGACACCCTACACCAGCGGGTAATGCGACGCTGCAACTTTCTTCTATGCTGTTAGGGGTGTCTTGATCCGCAAATAGACCAAGTCGGAGTTAGACACTCGTAATCGAGTTTTTCTCGGGCTCCAGTAGTCATTAGAACATAGTACTAAAGAGATTAGGAAATTGTTGAGTATTCTATAAATTTAGTTGTAATTTGAAATTCTTTCTTTGATATTTTAAGACTTTGTTGTACCCAGATAATTTTCCAGTGAAATATTAAGAAATAAGGGTTTGGAAATTTCTCCAAACACCTTTGAGGTGTGGGATACCCGACCCCTCCTATGGCTTACCGATCCCAGCCAAGGGTCCCAACCAGTTAGCCGCAACCCACGGTGACATCAGCAATTGATTGGGGTTAGCCCCAATCACTCAGTTTGCGAGTTTTCCTGCGTTCAACACAGCCACCCGGGCCAACCCGGGGGTGCCCCGACGACAGGCCACGACACATGGCACCCAGCAACGAGGCCGGGATCTACCCTCAAGGCACCTCCATCCAGCCCTCTAAGGTCAAAGGGAGACCTATCTTGCTCAACGATGGGCTTTAGAATCCCATAGCACCGGTATGCGGCCCATACACGCATGTCAAAAATTTTACCGAACACCTTGTAGGCATTCGTATCCCAGCCGTTTTACAACAAGCCAAGGGCCAACCCATGGCTCCAGCATTGGAGCCACGTCCTATGACGACCCTCCAGCAAGTTGGGGCCACCCCTGACCCTTAGACATGCGACGATGAGCGGCATATTTTCAGTTCCCAAGCTGACCCCGGGCTGCCTGCCAACTCACCGTACTACGCGACACATGCTATGAAAGTCAGGCCCACATGCCCGGAAGACTCTCTCTCAACTCCTATGAGCCCCTGCCCTAAGCCTAAGGCCAAATCTAAGGCCCGCCGGTCACTCACCTAAGCCAATCGACAACCTGAGATGTGTTGGGAATTTCCCCAAGCACCTTGTTAGCGACAACAACAACGCGACATTGACAAGCCCCCACGGGCCAATCCCAGTCTTTCCAAGTGCCCAGTCCTTCAAACAACATCCCTAGATGATGAAGGAAGGCCCCCGGGGCCACCCCTCAGGGTCGCGGCTCGGCCAGGGGGGGAGGAGTTCGCCCTGAGGCACAGTCGCCCCCAGGGAGGATGAACCCCATTGGGGGGGCGCCCTCCTCCTAGCCTGATGGCCCACGGCCATTCTCCTGCCCAGTACTCCCAGTTTTGTGCAAGATCGACCAACGTACCCATGCGCAGAAGGATTCGACGATGAAGAACATAATGACGGAGCCTCAAAAGCACAAAGTCACACACGTCAACCGTCGGGGTCCACACGCGAAAGCAACCGGTCAACCAGTCTAACTCCCATATCCTTTTTGTCTTCTTGTGATCATACTTAGTCAAAGTAGGGCCAAAATAAGAAAAAATGGGATTTTATAGAGGTGGGGACCGCCCCCCCTCTCTCCCTCCATGCTTGCTCTGCCTAAACCCCTGGGGGGTTAGGCAGACCAACCTGGCCCCCCACATTGGTCTGCCTAAACCCCTACTGTAATAAAAAAAAGTTTTTTTTACAAAAAAACCCAGCCCCCAGCCATTCCGTGCGCCTAAACCCCATCAGAAGGTGTCCATTACCTCAACCGATAGGGCCATCAGGATCTTCTCAAATTTTTTCTTTTTT
The DNA here is from genome assembly GCA_024336825.1 of Amorphophallus titanum. Classification (NCBI taxonomy): domain Eukaryota; kingdom Viridiplantae; phylum Streptophyta; class Magnoliopsida; order Alismatales; family Araceae; genus Amorphophallus; species Amorphophallus titanum. The sequence goes on from JANBPO010004058.1 coordinate 2,076,328, forward strand.
TTTGTGCCTGCCCCCAGAACATGCTCTTCTTTTTTCTTTTTTTTTTCTTCTTTTTTTTGTAAACATCTATACTTAAGCTTCGAGATGATGCTTAGATGTTGGCTTCAGCCAAATTTATGGGGGATAGCAGGGGCAGTGATGCCGCGTGAGGCTGCTTGCCTAAAGGCGGGCATTTGGTGTGGGCGTGGCGGATCCACCTTGTATTCACCCATTTGTAATTCACCTTTCTTGATCAGGCCCTCGATGATGTCCTTGAACACGTAGCAATCCTCGATAGGATGTCCCGCTACTTGGTGGTAGGGACAGAAGCGTGGATTCTCTTTTCTTGGGGAGTTGCATGGTTTCTTTGGCTCTGGGAGCACCACTTTACCGCATTCTAGGGCCCACTCAAAGAGAGCTGAGGTCATATCTTTTCGAAATGAATAGGGCTTCATCATTTTACCCCTTAATGAAGTCCCTTGCGCTTCCGGTTTGGCGGAGGCGATACAAGCAGTCTCTTCTTTTTCCCTCCTTTGTCGTTCGAAGGCTTCAAAGCTTGGGATGCCAACCTCCTGCGTCGGCTGCTTGTCGGCCATGTTGCATACTATGTGACCGTCATGGGCGACCTAGCAGCAGACGAGTCATACTTGTTGATGTTTTTCGAGTCCTCACTGACAGGACTCATTTTTGAATGGTACTCTAACCTTCCGGTCGGGTCGATCAGCGACTGGCCGAATATGCAGAAGAAATTTAGAGAAAGGTTCCATGTCACCAAGAGGGAGGTCACGGTGGCTGTGCTTTACTCAACAAGACAAAGGATAGATGAAATGACCCTTGAATATATTAAGAGGTGGAGAAAGCTCAATATGAGATGTAAGCGGCCCCCGCACCAGGAGGACGCTGTACAGATCTATAAACAGAACCTCTGGAGAGAGGTACTGGAAAAGATGATAGGTATGGAAATATGGTCGTTCGACTACTTAAACAATATTGTGGCCAAGGTGGAAGCTTTCCTAGCCAGGCCAGCCCCTACGTCGGCCGTTGCCCCTGTACAGAAGGCAAAGGTAGTAGAGCGGCGCTCAATGCTAAAGAAGCAAACACTCTTGACATCAAGACATTTGAACAACAATAAGATAAAGGCAAAAAGATAGTTGCCCCTCAGCCTGCTAAGGTCAGAGATAATAAAGAAGGCCCCTCACATCGGGACAAAATGAAGAAGGCCTATTCTTTTCCAAAGGAGAAGATCGTGGTCCTGTGTGACTGGGTTACCTAGTACAATAAGGTCACTCTACCTGAGCCAAAAAGGCCGAAAGACCTGAAAAGAAGAGATAGCCCAAGGTTCTGCCCTTATCACCAAATGCTGAGGCACCTGATTGAAGACTGCTATGTCTTCAAGGATATCATTGACGGCATGGTGAAGAAAGAGGAAATAGAATTGGGAGAGTACAAGGTTGACCCTCCACAACCTCATGAAGCGCCTCTAAGAAGAGCCACGGCCAATATGGTCTCCTTGTATCAGGCACTGCCCGAAGAAATAGCAGAAGCCAGCACTCGGAGCACTTATGAAGCCTACTTTCTGGCACCAATGAGAGAACAACAGGGATGGCAACAGGCCCCTACAAAAACAAAGAAGAAAGCCGCACCTCGCCTGAAGGTGGGGGCACATGTTCGTGGCGTTATGCCACGACCCATCCCTCCGATGGCAGCACCAGCATGGAATAGCCCTCCTGCAGTCATTAGAATACCTACACACAATCAGAGAAGATAGACTCCACTGTCGGTGGTTAAAGAAATTAGTCCAAAGGCCCGACGGCTATAGGACTACATAAACGGGCTACATGAATATGAACAGCCCAAATTGAAGCCCTTGCTGATGCGAGACCGTGTCCCATAGCAAGAACTAGAGCAGCTCTCACTGAAACAAGAAGGAGAGGCTAATGGAATGCCCGAGAAGGATGACAGCCTGTTCTGGGGGCAAGCGCCAGTCGGGGTCAAGACGGAGATGGTGCTCTCCTGCAACACCCTTTCTACTCTCTTCAGTCTGCCCGATGAGGAAGATGAGGAGGAAATATGCTTTACACCCACTGCCGGGGCAAACTAGGTCGAAGCCGCAATTGCTACTCATGCAACACGGTCAGGCCAAAGATGGGGGCGTCAGCCGCCCGCCAACCATAATATTATCTTTAGGGGAGAATAGCCCTATAAGATACCTCCTCCCGAGGTCAAGAGAGTTCAAATTCCTCCTCCCTCAGGTTTGTACAATTAGAGTGGAGGAAACTCTGTCGCCCCTTCCTTATTGGAATTCCTAAAGATGTCAGAGGGCAAGCAGATATGCCAAGATGCCAGCCCTGTAGCCGGGGGTACTCACCCGCAACCTAAGTAGCCTTCTAGTCCCCCAGATGAAGACGAGACCCACCCGACAATAGGGGGCGAGGGACGGCAAGAGGATGACACCAAGCGAAAAGGTGCAGACTTGGAGCCGATGAAGCAGGCCCGTCAGAGGCCGCAGTTCAAGGCTCTTCCAAGCCCAAGTGGGCTGAAGAAATGAAGTTGTCTAATGTCCAAACTGGAAGCAGAATAATGAAGCTACTCAAAAAGTTCCCAGCGAGGTTCACCATCTGGGAGATCCTCTCCCTGAGTGAAGAGACCCGACAGGCGATCATTAATACCTTACAGATGCCTGCTCAATATGAAACATGTCTGGCTGAAGCACTGTCGGAGGCCAATGTGACCTTCACTCAGGAGGATATGTTAGTCCCCACTATCAGCCACAATAGGCCGCTGTACATAAAGGGGCAGCTAAATGGTCAGGAGCTAAACAGGATTCTAGTGGATCCCGGAGCAACTGTCAATATTCTGCCATACAGAATATATCAGAGGTACTACTTCAATGTGCGCCTCGACAAGGTCAGAGATATGCGTATCGTCGGCTTCAATCAAAAATTTGAAGTGCCACTGGGAGTGGCAGAATTCACCCTTACCATGGCAGATTTTACTACCAGGGTGTAATTTCATGTCATCAACTCCAGTACCTCGTACAAGCCACTACTTGACCGCCCCTGGCTACATGAAAATATGGTGGTACCCTCTACGCTACACCAATGCATCAAATACAACTAAGAGGGGAAGGAGGAGAGGATATTTGCCGACCACCACCCATTTGAAGTGTTCGAGTGCCATCTACTCGACGCTTCTCTATATGCGGAGCCGTCACCGAAGACCTCCAAGGTCAGGACCCCTATCAGGGCATCAAAAAGTACCTCCGGCGATGATTGGTTCCCACCGCCGCCACCAGGATATGTCAATCCCAAGATAGTCTCGCATATTGCAAGTACAGGAGACGTGAGCAGAGCAGCGCCTCTCGCCACCTATCCCGAAGCTAATGAAGCCAAGATCGACCAGCACTACAGCCTTATTGAAATCTTAGAGGGTCTCACTAGGCCAATATTCAGCCTCGATACTGTCACTATCGAGCCTTTCAAAGCATGGGAGGTGGCACAGTCTGAAGGCCCTAGCAGCTTATTTTATACGACTGAGGAGCACCCTGCACAGGAAGATGTCGATTGTCATCTCCCTGAAGATATAGAGAATCCGTCAGTCCTCGTTTAAGGGCTGACGTTCACAACAAGCCGAATGGCGAAGATGTTTCAGAAGTAGCACATTCCCTCCGGCCAGTCCCGCAAGGAGAAAGAAGCATTCTAGAGGCTTTGACATCTTGCCAGCATGGATAAAGAGCTGAGACGTGTTTCTCAACATCCAGGGTTGGGTTTCACCCTCGAAGAGTACCGAACCTTTCGAGTAACGCCTTTTAATATACCAGATAGTTGGGATGCGATGCAAATCAAGACACACTTTTTTTTATTTTTAAAACAAGGATGAACCTAGACTTGACTTAGACCGTGCAAGACTCATACTACGACTACCCTAGACTCGACTCGCTCTGATACCAAACTGATGCGGGACGGACATGAGAACCGACTCTAAGTGAAGTGGACCTCAGACTCTAAATGCGGACACGACCAGCAACTTACGAGTATGAGAAACACTAGGCCCGACACGTAGAGCTCCTATGGGCAATACGTCGCTAACAGAAGTGCAAGCTCACTCATCGTCCCAAGTGAGGGAAGCGCAGATCGTGCACGGTTGAGGAACCGGTGGAGTAAAGGGTAGTCTGACTCACTTCCATGCTCAGATCGAGCCATGGGACGGGTCACTCTCTCACTCACAGCGGTTACATGGACTCACGGGCTAGAATTCTACACTCTCGCAGTGGCCTATGATCATATACTAGCTAAGCAAATGAAATGCCAAGGAGTTTAGACCGTTACCTCCACGCTCCCAGCGTGGGGAAGACAACCCCGACCAATCTCAGACTCCCGGTTAACAATTATTACAGCAGTACAAAGATTTTGACCCACTCTACACAGGGAGGTAAAAGGTCACATGTGGGGCCCAGGAGTCATGACAATTGGGTTGACGGGCAGCATCTTGATGTCTCCTCCGTCGGTGCCGAACCCGCGTTTCGGAGTTGTCCGGACAGCGCGATCAATGGGGCCATGGGGCCCACGAGCCACTCTGTCCTCCAGGTCTACTGTGGTGGATCCCACGGTGATGGGACCCCTGGTGGCGTGCCTCCATGGACGGCGGTCGGGCGGGAGTCACCGGTCGGAGGCCGATCGGCTCCGAACTCCAAGGCTTGGAGTTGCTTCCCACGGACTTGAGCTTCTGTTTTCAGGCGCGTGCCTCGGCAAGAATCATCGTTGTGGCCACTCCCGACGTCGGATCGACGCCCACGAGGTACCGTTGGAAAGCACTCTTGAAGGGCTTCAACACAGGGCCAGAGATCAGAGATGGATCTGGGCGGATCTATCCTTTACCAATTTTGGAAACTACTGTTGAACTGTGTTTGAAACCTTAGATCTGCAGAGAGGTTTCCTGAGAACTGCCATTGACCGCAGGGTAGACCTCCGATTCAGGCCTGGGGCTCTTCATAGAAAGTGTGGGGATTTAAGCAAGGAAGATGGGGATATTTTTTGTGGATGGATTTGTTGAGAATTGGATTTTCTAGAGATTTTATACTGATGGGTGGTCTGATCTAGTCCGTGGTTGACAAGGTGGGCTGAGATCTGGAAGGAGATTTTTAGAAAATATGAAATGGGCGTTTTAAATTCTAAGAAAATTCGTGGAATGAGGGTTTGGGGGGTGGAACTCCCAGTAAATTTGGGGGTCTAGAAAAAATCGTCTGATCATTCTAGCTACTTGACCGGGCAGTGTGATCATCCCTTTAGTTACCCACCTTCCCTTACACGGCAACTCCCCCGTCACCTTGCATCAACATCATCCACTCGTGCTCATGTTCCCGCACAGGCACCTTCCCTTACACAGCAACTCCCCACCATGTATCAGTCTAAAAGGAGCAGTGTGATCATCGACAGTGACAGTTTTCTCTGCATCTCCCTTCTCTTGTGTCCATCCCCTGTTTCTATGTCGCACACTGACGTCATCTCCTCTTTCATGGGAATTAGCTAGATAAGAGGTGCTTCCCGGTCGCTACTGCAGAGAGGGCCCAGCTAGTACGCCCTCTTCCGCCTTGTCACGGTATCCTCCCAGCAGTGGGTGCAGCTACATGAAGAAGAGGCACGATCTCTCTCTCTCTCTCTCTCTCTCTCTCTCTTCTTGTGTGCTTAAGTCTCTTGGTCCCAAGTGTGCATGACACTATAAAAGGAGCAGTGTGATCATTGACGGTGACATAGTTTTCTCTGCATCTCCCTTCTCTTGCGTACATCCTCTGTTTCTGCGTCTCACACTGAGCTCATCTCCTCTTTCATGGGAATTAGCTATCTAAGAGGTGCTTCGAAATCGCTACTGCAGAGAGAGCGAGGTCTAACTGCGACTACTACTGGTTCCATAGTTTTAGCATGCTGAGATCATCACCAAGCGCCAGGTCACCTTCTGCAAGCGAGCCACGGTCGACCTTACTCTCCCCCCATCTACTTCTTCTGACATGGTTCCGAGGAATCTCTTGCAATCCCCTGCCAATGTGGCCACTCCCTCGGTGGCACCCGTAGGAATGGATAACGGTTCCTTCACCTGCCTCAACGCCCTCCTCTTCCTTGCCCTCGCATGCGTCGCCGTCCCCTGTGTGGTGGGTCTGGCATGTAGGGCCTGGCAGCGTTGCCACTCCACGGGCCTGCCACCACCACCGGTGTTGGTGATGGAGGGTGGCCTGAACGTGCACTCCCTCCCTAGGCACCCTTTTAGGTCTGGCGCGGCAAATGAGGATGGTTTTATTGATTGTTCCATCTGTCTTTTGAGTTTGCTGAGGGCGAGGAGGTTCGTGTCCTCCCGCAGTGCAATCATCGGTTCCACGTCGACCAATGGTTCGTGTCCCACTCCTCGTGCTCGAACTGTCAAAAGGTTGTCGCGGCCGATGGTGGGGCCCCTGCATAGGACTTTTGCATGTTGTAAAAGATAATATTAGAATCTTTATGTGTATTGTACACCTCTCTATTGATGGATTTTAATTTCGATGACATATTTGCACAAATTTATACACTGATATGTCTGGCATTATGTTTTTGGGAATACTTTTTTTGTAAATTATATTTTAACAATAAACTCTAATAGGGTGTTTGGGAACACTTTTTTTCAAAGTTATTTCTCTCTAAAAAATTAATACATGTCAATTTTTTACTCGGTATTATATTCTTTTGTCAATTGCTCAGGGTGTTGTTGACCATTCGAGTTGTGACGATGGCCATACATATTGTTACGATATTTTGGTCATCCCAGCTTAAATCTGATCAGCTCCATATGTGTTTCGCTTCTGTTGAAGTTGAAGTGCTCGATTGGACCAGTTTGGCTAAGAAGCTGTTCGAGCGAACTAGGCTCTTCCCTTCTTGGTGAGCTTCTGTTCCTAAGCTCGATGCTTCCTACGTCGTTTGGTGGATCTCCTTGTGAGGTTGGCCTTGGAATTGTCGTTTCAGTACCTCCTTGTCCTGTGTCTACTCAAATGTGGACAACTTAATTTGTGCTTGATCATCTCCTTGTTTTACGGTTGCACGGCTTTGGACCTACTCTCTGTGTCGAGAGCTGTTATGTACCGTGTTTTTGTCGTGCCGTGTCCAATGGCCGATGTGATGTGAGGCTCATTTGTCATTTACAGGATGCAAAGGTAGGCCGAGATTAGTGTTTTTCCTTGTGCTTTGTGCTGAAGCTGGTGCTCTTCTCTATTGCACTTAGGCTTTTTCTGTTCGGTTGCTCACTGGATTAGTGCCTGAGGCATGTTACATTGTGATTTTCTGGGATTGCGATGATGCCTAGTGTGTACTGAGATGCGAAGGCCGAGGTTCTTTTTGATGCCTTCGTGCATTGTTGAGTGTGCAGCGGAAGCGTGTGGGCTGATGACCCACAAGTCGAGGATCTTTTCATACGATTCTGGCTGGTCGAGAGGATTGCTTCTTCTCGATGTGACTCCGTCTTAGCTGCATGTGCCTAGACATTATCGTGACCGTGTCGTTGTCGGTCATTTCTCTTATTTTAACATGGCATTTTTGAGTGTTGGGGAAGTCGTCAACTTCCCTGCTGATAAAGTGCCATATACTCTGCATTCCTCCTTGTGGGTGTTGTGCTCTCGAGGCGTGTTTGTAATCCTTGAGATGCGTTCCCCAATATTATGGTTTCTCTTGTCATTTTGTGATCGATTTCAATTGTTGTGGGTCCTTCCCTGGTGGACGGCCTGATGTATGACACGCTCCCTATAGTCGTGTGCTCAGCTGCCGCGTGCCTTGATACGGCCCTACTTGCATTGTGTTCCGTGGTTCTGGGTCCTGTACAGAGCCGAAATCCTGCAGGTGCTATTATCGTTGGCCGTTGTTTTTGCAAGTGCTATTTTCGTATGATTCTACATTTATGTGCTGGACCATTGTCTCGTCAGTAGCGTGCTGTGCTCCTTTTCCCGGTGGAGTATCTCGCGACTCGATCAGATGCGATATCTGAGTGAGGACTGACTTAATGCTGTGTGTGGTCCAGTGTTGTCGATTTTGCTATTGTTCCTCTGTGTAATCATCATTGGTGTCCTGTGTGCCTAGTGTTCCCTGTCTCCTTTGGCACTGGAGCCGATGATGTCGTCAGGCTGTCAGCTGAGAGGACTGAGGATGGACGGTCGAACTAGGTGCCGTCCATCCCCATGGGCGGCCAGCCATGGGCCGTTCATCCTTGTGAGTCTTGGGGCTTGTGCGGTCACACGATAGACCACACATGGGTGTTGTGGCCCAATAGGGACCGCACATCCCCCCTTGGGTGGCCGGTCTCTAGCCGCCTGTCTTTCCATTGGGATGTGCAGCCAGGTCCTGACCGCATATCCCAGTTGACCCTTGGTCAACAGTGGGGTGTCGGTCATGTTGAGCGGTCCGGTCAAGACCGTTTTGACCAAGAACTGTTTTGGGTTCGTGGGCTTGTGCGGCCCAGGGCTTGACCGCACATCCCCTTGGGCGGTCCTGCCCTGACCACCTATCCCCCTCTGGTTTTGACCCTTGAGCGGTCAATTCTGGACCGTTCATGCTTGGGCGGTCTCCCCTTGACCGTCCATCCCCTGTAGTATTTTCGGGTCAATGCCTTGAGTGGAGTGTCTTGAACCGTTCAACCCTTTGAACGGCGAATGGCTATCCGTTCATTCCCCTTTGAGCAGGCTACCTTGAGCCGTTCATCCCCCTGAACGGCTAGGGGCATTCTGTTCATCTGCCATTGTGTCGTGTTTCCCAGACCGTTCATCCCCGTGAGCGGTTGTGTGGTGACTGCCCATGTGGTTTTGGCCGTTGAGCTTTCCGTGCTCGCGTGAGCGTTGTGTTGACCTCCGGTCGACCCGGTTGTGACCCCGTGGTCAGCCTTTGGTCTTGTAAGTGTTCCAGACACCCCGGAGGTTTCGTGTCTACATTTTGAGGTGTCCGTGGATCCCATGTTAGCATAGTTTCAGGCCTAGGGACTAGACTAGATTGACGGCGTTGTGCAGTCACGTGCAACGGTCTTGACCTCGAGTCTTGTGACTCAAGGACCGTGCATTTAGTAGGTCTAGTGGACCATCCAGAGTTCGATGGCCTCGAGTCACCTGTTACTCCGTGTACTCGCGATGGGTGCCTATATGGCATTCTATGTTCACGTCAGTGACCCTCCACTAGTCGTAGTCTTCTTACGACATGTGCGTGCTGACCTACCCGGGAGTGGTGGAGCGGCATACTCGAGTTAGACGGTGAGTAGGTTGGTTACCGTAGGGTCACCAAGTACAGCCGAGTCTGGGCTTAAGGGGAAATACCAGTTAGAGGACAGGCCTAGGGTGTATGGTCTGAGTGTGCACACGAGGCTGAGGGTTCGGACCCGCGCTGACGAGCATGACCTCAGCTAGTCCTTGTTTGTGGTACTTTGGTTACTGTGCGTGTCTGAGTCTCGTGCCCGGGACGTTATAGTTAGACACTTGTGACGCAGTGTAAGACGTCAGGGGACGCATCCGGTCGTTCTTCTAGTGGGAGGTGCTCTTGTCTGCCGGTAGGTGTGGACTTGAGTTTTGACGGACCGAGGTTCAGTAGTACGGTACTGTTAGAATAGATGATTTTCACGGGGCATGACACAAGAAAAATGACACGGGGTATGAAACAAGAAAAATGACACGGGTATGAAACAAGAAAGGCGACATGAGGTATGGAATGAGAAGAACGACACGAGGTATAAAATGAGAAAAATGACACGAGGTATGAAATGAGAAAAATGACACGAAGTATGACCTCTTCAACAAAAGAACTGTACGAGTTATGAGCACGGTTGATACTCGAGGTTCACATGTACTTTATGAACTGAAACTTGCATGAGGTTAAAAAGGACACGAAGTAGCCTTTCTAACAAAAAGTGCACAAAGCAACATGAGGTATGGCTTAGAAGGCTGCTCGAGGTGTGAATCTTGTAAAACTGCTCGAGGTATGCAATGCCCGGACTAAGTGCGAAACATGTTCAGACTTCAGCTATATGCACAAAGCATGAAGAAGCTTCAACTTGTGTGCACGAGGTATGAAACCTCCCTTGTATAAAATGTCAAGTCTAAGTGCTAACCAGGAAAAATGTGTGGACTTGTCTTGCCTACGTGCAAGGGTGCACGAACTACACATGTGCCCAGAAGCATAGAATGCTCAAATCAGTGTAACAATGCAACACAGACACAGACTATAATAGGCTATGCAAATGCAGCACACATCCACTGACTATAAGCATGAAGACATGGTATGCATCAATGAACTGCATGGACCACACATGTGACAAACTATTTGTTGAGATGCCATAAAATAGAAGCATTGGCTTAATCAATATGCAGCAAATACATTAGCCAACATAAATACCAAGACATCAGCAGCAACTCTCAGCAGTCATTATCAAAATTCATTAACAGATATATCAAAGAGTGACTTATGAATATTAACATCATTAAAACCATATATCAAAGAATGGCTTATGAATATTGACATCATCAAAACCATAGAGACACAACATTGATGTCCCCTTGGGAACTACCGGGGCATATATAGTGGCAAAACCCCATAATTCCACAGGGTTCAAAATGAATCTGACCCAGACCGACATAATGTAGGGGCATTCCCCGTTAGTTTACCTCCTGAGGCTTGCATGACCCCCCCAGGTTCTCCCTTCAACGGATACAGTAGTGGTAGGTAATGGCTTGATAAGAAACATGGTGTAAGGAGTTCCCGACACAAGGTTCTCGGCATGACATGAGTCGACGCGAGGAGACCAGCGTAGACTTTGGGTTCAAGCAGCCTCGGCGCGACGTGAAGGGGGGCTCTCAGCGCGCTGGTTTTGGCGGGAGAACGCTCGGCGTGGCTATTTTCCCTGGGAGGACCTTCGGCAGAGGGGCGCGCTGAGAGCAACCAGCACCGAGGGGCTATAGAATGGGGGCTTTTAGACGGGGCTCTATTTCCAGAAGTGCAAGGATTAGGGGCTTAATTTAGAGGAGGTTTGAGAAGTAGAAAGGCTCGATCTGCAGGATTCTATGAGGTTTGGATGTCGGAAGACGTCTTTTCAGTCTCGCCCCCTTGAGCAGATCTTGTGGAGCGACTTTGTCAGTGCTTTCGAGCGTGCTTACTACCCAGAGTACGTTGCTATGCAGAGGATGCATCAGTTTCTGGAGCTGGTATAGGGTGACATGTCCGTGTTGCAGTACAGGGCTCGATTTGTTGCGCTAGGTTGTTATGCGCCTCACATCATGGAGCATGAGAGGGTGAAGACCGAGTAGTTCGTCTAGGGCTTGAGGCATGAGCTGAGGCACCATTTAATCGTGAACACTACCTCTGATTTAGAGATGACTTCTCGTTTCGCGACGTCTTTAGAGCTGGATATGCAGAGGACACGAGGACCGATTAGACAGGGGCAGTCCTTGTCAGGCCACAGCCACTAGACGACTACCCAGTAGTAGAGCATGTTCCAGCTTCCCTCTGGTAGTTCAGGAGCTTCGACTCCAGTGGCTTCAACGGCGGGTTCTGCATCCTTCGGCACCAAGATCAAGAGGTTCTTCGAGAAGGGTTTTCGGAAGAAGAAGAAGGAGGGCCGAGAGCAACGGCAGGCTTCTTCGGGCAGTGTTCAGCAGCCGACACCTTTGCAGCGGCAGGGGTCGGTCAGTGGTTCTTGTGCTGGGTGTCCCCGTTGTGGCGAGTCGCATCCAGGTAGGCAGTGTTCGGTGCTGGTGATCTGTTTCAGGTGTGACCAGTCGGCTCACATGGTGCGTGACTGCCCGCAGCGATCGTGTCAGCCACCCTAGTTTTCGCAGCAACAGCAGCAGTACCCACAGTAATAGTTTTAGTAGCAAGGGCAGTATCCGACACTACTACGGTCAGCGAGTGTGGGCAGGCAGAGAGCTCGAGGCCAGGTTTTCCACATGACCAGGGCAGAGGCAGAGTCGTCACAGCTTGTGGAAGGTACTATTATGATTTTGGGTTGCACAGCGCGAGTTTTGTTTGACTCCGGTGCGTCGCACTCGTTTATTTCGGAGGATTTCGCGTGGAGTGTTGAGGATCCGATTTCCCAGATGTCTTGCGATTTGATGGTGGAGTTACCGTCTGGTGACTTCATGGTCACTCCATTTTACTTCGAGAAGGTTCCGGTTTGGATCGAAGGGTGAAGTTTGCCAGGCAGGCTGTACGCGTTGTAGCTTCAGGACTATGATGTGATTTTGGGCATGGATTGGCTCGAGGCCCAGGGAGCAATGGTGGATTGTGAAACGAAGAGGGTCTACTTTCAGCATCCTCATAGGCCGACCTTCTACTTCCAAGGTATCAGTTCTACCTCTCCTCGTTTCCTCATTTCTGCTATTTGAGACCGTCGTTTGATTGATTCTGGTTGTCAAGATTTTCTCACTTTTGTGGTTTTGGTAGACCAACCGTGTCCGGATGTGGAGGACATTCTGGTGGTGTGCGAGTTTCCTGATGTGTTTCCCGAGGATTTGCCTGGGTTGCCTCCCCAGCGGGAGAAGAACTCGACTCCGTCGAGCATGGGTCTACCGGGGAAGAGGTCCTCCAATGCAGCTCTGGGCGATCCACAACCTCCAAACTCAACCTCTCGTCCTCAGCCGGGGGGTGGCTCTTCGGCCCCTCAAGATGGCTCGGGCACACCCTCTTGCTGGCGATGGTACCTTGCTTGCCTAGTATTGCCTCCGTGTGCACACGTCAGGCCCTCAAGCTGGTTTTTGGTGGCACTCCGAGGATATCTCTCTCAAAGGAACGTAGAGGCTCGAGGCACTCACTAGGTTCCACCGCGGTGCCCGTATAGGGTGCTAGATCTGCCACGTGGAGAGTGGGGTGTATCCCAAATCCCATCCAGAAGTCCAACCCGTAAGTCAGGTTGCCAAAGTCACTCAGAACTTGGCAAGGTCCAAGTCCTCGTGCCCTCGGTTTGGAGATGACCCAAGGATAGAGCCATTCCAAAGTCACCATTACAAGGTCACCTACTTGGAATCCCAAGTGACACTCGTGAGCTTTTGCCCACTCATTATGAACCTCACCATCTGTTGCTAGATGCTTGCTTGAATGCTTATGCCATGAGTAACAGTGTGGTATGGGTGGGAAGTGTGTGGTGCATAAAGGTGGACCGGGGCAACCATATATGGTCCGATCATGTAATGCTGCCATGTAGACTTTGGTGGGCCTAGGTGGGCCAGGGCATCCGTAGGTTAACCTATCATACAAAGTGGTGATAAAGGCCGGGGAACTCAGACATCCATAAATGCTTCTAACATGCATATGACCAATGTTGAATGGGGAGGGCCGTTACACCCGAATATGAACCAATCATGCATCCTACTTGACATGTGGGTGACATGAATGGGTGGACCCGACTTATGAATCATGCCAAGTAGTGTTGTATGCCAAGACTCATGCTCTCTTGTGCCAAAGATGTCTCCTATGTGTGGGCTTTTAAACTTCCATTGGAATGGGTCAAAGGGGTCTAGGAAGGTTGATATCATGAAGTAGTGCACTTCCTCGATCCCTAGGTGTATATCGTCCAAAGTCATGGCTCCCATGGTGTAACCCGGGTCTAGGAGGGGGTGGATTGGGTCAATCATGGTGGGTTGGGGTAGGGAAAGGTGGGTGGTGGATAAGGTGGTTGGGTAACACATGGTGGATTGAGGTAGGAAAAGGTGGGTGGTGAGTAAGGTGGGTGGATCACACAGGGATCTAGGCTCCCATAGGAAGGGGTCAAAGGGGTCATGGAAAAGGTTACCAAGGAAGAGGAGCTCTATGTCCTCAAGGTCCTCAAATGGTGGTGGATCATCCACCTCTAATGAAATAAGTGGGCCGAAGTCTTTGGTGAGTGGGTCGGCCATAAGATGATGGTTTGACTTTCTACCCAATATAAGGAACTCCAATTTGAGAATGGAGTCGGGCTCATCGGGTGTGGGGAGGAGTAAAAGGAGGTCACTAGTGTAGGCCAAGTCTTCGGTAACCCTGCTCACCCTCAAGCAGGGTAAGGAGGAGACGCTGTAGGATTTCATCTCTCGCTTCCGCTCGGAGGCCCTACGGATCCCACGCCTCGACGTCGGCATCGCCACCACAGCCCTCACTCAGGGGACGCGGGACCACATCCTTTGACGCGCCCTCGGAGTTGAACCCCTAGAGACTCTGCCAGACCTCCTCGCCCTGGCACAGAAGCATGCCCGCTGTGAGGAGAATACGGCGGCCCTGGGTCGTGCGACTGGAGTTGACCAGTCTGACCGCAATAGGTCTACCGACTCCCCGCGAGAGGGTCGGAGTAAGCTGGAGCGGCACGGCGGAGAATGTCGCGACCCCCTCGAGAAGGAGAGGGGCGGCTATCGCCACTACACGCCCCTGACGGCTCCACCAGACCAGATACTAATGGATATCCATGAAGAACCATTCCTCAAGTGGCCTCCTCGGATGAAGTCCGATCCGGGCAAGAGGAGCAAGAAGAAGTACTGCCTCTACCATCGCGACCACGGTCACGACACCGCCGACTGCATCAACCTAAGAGACGCCATCGAGGACCTCATTCAGAGGGGACTCCTCGACAAGTTCCTCGCCAAGGTGGCAGAATGGCGATAGAAGACGCCCCCACCAATCGACAACCGGCCCAACGGCAAGGAGATCATGATGATCTCCGGAGGACTGACTGCCGGGGGAGATAGCGCAAGCAGGAGGCGACAGTATACGACGGCGCTCAGCGCCACGGGCTAAGGCGATGTCACTTCACGAGGGGATCCCACCCCAGGCCATCTAGGAGACCCCATTGTCTTCTTCGATGACGACCTAGAGGGGGTAACCACGCCCCACGCCAACGCTTTGGTGGTCTCAGCCACCATTAATCAATGTACTGTGCGTCGTATCTTAGTAGACAATGGAAGCGGACCCGATGCTATTGCCTACGACTGCCTTGTTCTCATGGGTGTGGATATGTCCCGACTAACGTCATTAAGCATGCCACTGTACGGATTCTCGGGGGTGACCATCCACCCAGAAGGACGCATCTCACTCCCAATCACGTTTGGGGCCGCCCCGAAAGAGGTAACCTTCCTCGCCGACTTTACTGTAGTTCGTGCGATGACAGGATACAATGCCATCGTAGGCCGTGGCATCCTTGGCACGCTCCGGGGCGTCCCTTCCTCCAACCATCAAAAGCTTAAGTTCCCCACCCCCCGGAGGGTGGGAGAAGTCCGGGGAGATCAATGGGAATCCAAGAGGTGCTACCTCATCTCCACGCGTGAATGACACCTCGAAGATGCACCGCCTAAAAAGAAGGCCAAGACCCAGGATCTAGGCCCAAGCACGGGCACCACGGCAGAAGACTTATACCTCATTCAGGTGGGAGAAGACCCGGGCAGAACACTAAGGATCAGCGCAAACCTCTCCGAGCATGACAAACAAGCCTACGTTTCGGCTGAAACGTATCAATTTTGGCCGATGCTGCCAACATTGGATATCCCTACACTAAAGGATCCCTTTCTAGATGGGTGAGATGTTGTGTAGAGATGCTGGTGTTATATCCTAATCTCTAGCTCTACCATAATATCCTTGCTTGATGAGATGCAGCCATCAAGATGTGTAGAATCGGATCGGATTGGCTGATCCGATCCGATTTCGGTTGGTCCGATCCGATCCCAAACCCCCCGATACCGATTCTCATTGGGGATGAGTGGGATTGTTGGGGTCTGCCTAGGATCGACCTAGATTGGTCGATCTGACATCAGAATCGGCCGATCTAGCTCAATCTTAGACTAGTGCCATCGTAAACAAAGTAAAAAGAAAGAAGAAGAAGAAGAAAAAGAAGAAGAAAAAGAAGACGTTGAAAAAAAATACTTACCTATTGGCCGTCGTATGCTCCTCTTCCTCTCCGCCACCTGCAACTGCCACGTACCCCCACGTACGAGCGTCTTCGTCCTCCGACCTGGGCATTGGATGCCTTAGACCTCCTTGGTTTTGCGCTACAATAGCAGCTCGCCCGACAAGAGGTGGAGACGGATGGCTAAGGCCTCCGCCCTGATCACAAGGGTGATCACTTGCGGCATTGATGTTGGACTACATGTTCATAGGAGCGCTTCCACCGCCATGAGGGCTCTTGTTGGGGTAATCCTGAACTTCCCTTCTCCTAGGTTCTAGAACGTGGGAGATCCCTGGCTCATTGCAGAGGGCGAGAGGAAGGCCTATGAGTCTGATACGAACCCCTACGTCCCTTGAAATAGGGTACACCCCTCTGGCCAGGGACCAGGGTTGGACGCGGAAGGCAGCTCCCCCTACCGCCACTAGGCCCTCCTCCGCCACTGTGTTTGCTGCCTCCACCGACGGTGCGACAGCTAGGAGCCCCTTTGTCGTGGCCTGCTTGACGTCCCAAGGGCCGTGTCCTTCCCATTGAGCGTTGAAGGTTCTATCGACCACCTCTGGACGAACTGCCCCTTCTAACGGTGACAGAAACAAGCATCTACACACCCATTCTAGCCACCCCTGGGGAGGAGGTCTAGGGGGATGCCCCCTACCTCTAAACATTCCTTCTTCCCCAAGTGTGACGATAGTGAGGGTTCCTTACTCTTGACCACCTTTGGGAAGGATCTGTTGAGGCGGACTCCTTTCCCCCCACCTCTGACTTCTGTCGAGCTGCAGAGCCTCTGCAGATGACCCACCCTCCCATAACGGAGGCACATCGGTGCTCTCCCTTGAAAGCTCCCTGTCGATCTCCCCCCGCCTACCCCTCCTGTGCCCCTGAAGGAGGAATAGCGCTGGCTGCGCTTGGCCCTGGATGCCACCTCCGGTGGCCGGAGCATGGGAGTTCCCCAGAGCCTCTCTCTCTAGAAACGGTTAGAGAGAGAATGGTCCCTTTCTTGTTGACAATCGCCCAAGGAGAGTATGACCCCAAGGAGGGTGACGTTGATGGTGAACTGCCCGGCCTTGATGCCCCTGAGAGCCTTCCTGGCGACCTCCTCGGCCTCCAGCATGCCTGAAGTGCTTGCTATCAGGTGGGATATCTCCGGCCGAGTCTTCACCTCTGCAGTTGGACAGGACACCTTATTTGATGAGGGATGGTTAAATTGCTATAGAAGTTGTTTCACTAGCCATACAGCTTGCAGGGGTTGGAACAAACATAAGCTTCTTGGGTTTCTGGCAGATGAAGCCCCCATATATAGAGATATGTTTTCTCAAGCCGGTTGTAAAGATGTAAAAGGCAGAAACATTAATACATGATTGAATGAATGCTAAGCTAATAAAATTAGAAGCAGTATTCCAGATAACGTGGTATAATCCCTCGAAGGGGGAGGAAGCATGATCTGTAATTCCTAATGGATGAAGTACTATAGGCAGCTATTTCCAACTTAGAGAGCACAATTATAGCATTGTTATTAGATAATCCCCGTTTGAGTAACCCAACCACAAAATTAAGTACCGTTATTTAGATCCCAAGTAGTACACCCAGAGCTCTGAATTTAGGAAAGTACATGCAGTTCTAATTAGATAATCCCCATCATGCTTAACTAATTCTGTTTTCTTCTCCAATCGGATGAAATCTGAAACATTCCAGCGTATAATCCAGAAGTTCCACTAGCACATCTCCAATGGATGAAATTTCCTTCTCGAAATATGAGATGACAGCGAAGCTTCATAACGAACTTCCCTCTTTGAATTTGATATTAAGAGTTTTCAAATTTACTTTGGTTTGAGGTATTGTGTCGATGTCTTGTCTTGTATGCTTCGTTTGTCTTATATTGCAAGTCTGAGTGAGTATTTCAAATGGGTATTTCAAATTTACTCTGGGTTTCATATGGGCCTGGCGGAAAGGAGTTGGAAGGGAGTCGAGTGAAAATTAATGCGATTAAACAGGCATGATGCACTTTGATCATCGTGTCTCGAAAGTCTATATAAGTTGGACTCTTTTCTTCTTTTCACAATATAGTAACTCTCTCTCTCTCTCTCTCTCTCTCTCTGTGTGAGACACTTGGGAGTCCGTGCGTGCCTTCTTCCTCTTCCAATAATCTCTTGCGTTAACAACAAGGAGATTCCAATCTGATGACGCCAATTTTAATTTTGTTCGATCGATGCCCTTCAAGCACAAATCCAAATTCATGCAGGAAGATATTTGATAAGCCTATGCTACCAGCAGGGGCAAGGCGGAGTTCTCTATACCTGCAGCTCGACCTGGGGTGTCCGTGTCCGAAGGGAGTATCAAGGAAATATGGATGTTGTCACTGAGAAGCTCCATCTGCAGTGCCTCCGCCAGCCCGCGGATGCCGAAGTTACTCGCGCAGTACGCTCCATATCCATAAACTCCCACCTGCACATGCACCACCACCAGCAATCTCAATCACATCTGATTCCCCAGGCAGTGCCAGATTTCAAAAAACCCTGTTCTCAGATCATCTCAAGCTTCCAAAACAGATAGAAAAGGTTGCGTCATGGTGTGATCCATGTGGAGATTGTGGTACGTAAATGCTACCTGCGCGGCCTCTGAAGCGGTGAAGGCGATGGAGCGGGACGTGCCGTCCTCGGCGGCCGCCTTCTTCATGCTGGGGAGCGCCGCCTTAACCAGGTGCAGCGTGCCCATCAGGTTGATCTCGATCTGGGCGCGGGCGTCCGCCATGTCCTGCTCGATCAGCGGCCGCGACGTGAACACCCCGTGGTTGCACACCAGCACGTCGACGGTGCCCGCCGCCTCAACAGCTTCCTGCACGGCCGCTTCGTCCCGCACGTCGGCGCTGTAGACGGCGACGTCCGCGCCGGTGGCGCCGCGGATCTCTTCCCGGGCGGCCTCGAGCTTGGAGCGGTCGCGGGCGAGGATGGAGACGCGGGCGCCCTCGGCGGCGGCCTGGCGGGCGATGGCGAGGCCGATGCCGCTGGAAGCGCCGGTGACGAATACGTGGCGACCCTTGATGGGGACCTTGGCGGGGCGCGGGTAGATGATGACGGAGAGGGCTAGGACGAGGAGGACGCCGAAGGTGGCCGGCACGACGAGCAGCAGCAGGGGAGACGCCATGGATGGTGTTAGAGGGGTACTGACAGTAGGGAATGGTGAGAAAGGAGGAAGCTTTGCGTGTGGGTTCTACTGGTTGCTGGGTTAGGATGCTTTATATAGAAATATTTGGATGGGTATTACTGCCGCCATGGTAGACCAGTGTTCTTTTTTTTTTCTTTTCTTTAAACCATGGTGAGGACTAATTTCCTGTCACCATAATCTTCTTCCCCACTGTTTTCTTCTTCTTCTTCTTAATCCCGTGCGCCTGCCGGCACTTAGCTCGGGGCCACGTCAAGCTCATAGGATCCACATTTTCTCCTCCTCCTCCTCCACCTATTCTTCTTCTTCTTTCCATTACTGAGCTCTGCCTGTCACGTATAGCTCACTGTGTACAGACAATAAAAAAGTCCAGTCTTGTGCGACACGGTGCAGAGATTCCAGTCTGCTGGCGGCTCATGCGGTCTTCAGGTGACGTGACGGCGACGGTGTTGGCCATCCTCCAGTGGTCTTGGTGTGCGGCGGGGGTGGGTGGAAGGGTGGGTGGGTGACCTGAAGCCGTGACCTCACAGCGGGGAGTAATGTTTTGTGAAACAACTATGTTAATTACAATCATGGATGTAACACGTACGATATTTATTTTTTAAATTTTTAATATTTTTTATGTAAATTTAATTTGATGCGTGGATCGTTTCATCAATTAACGTGATATGTATATCACATAAAAAATTTACCCTCTCATGAATAGTGAAAATAAAGTATTTTACTATTTATAAAGTTATAATTTTATTTTTGATTCATACCACAGGGGTATTAATTTATTCTAGTTTGAATGGAGAAAAATTATTCATTTATTCTAATTTGATTCATACCACGAAGGTATTTGAATCAAAATTTTCGCCTCCAACTCACAAATGGATCGTCATGTCAACTAAATTTGATCTACTCCAAACTAATCTGGAGTCTCATTCATAGTATCCACTTGTTTGTCAAATATGCAGTTTACGGTTCGTACGCTAGTTCCATGGGGCCCCGGTCTAATCGTAGTGTCCTTCGGAGGGGGAATACTAGCTAGAGGCCTGGCTTAGGTAGTGGGCCAGTGTGTGCATACGTGGTCAAGGACTTTGGACTTGCATCGTTAGACGTGACCCTGACTAGTCACTCGCGTTATGGTACTGTTCTGGTTCTAGCAATGTCTTTGTCTCGGCCTAGTCCTTGTGGTAGGTGACATGGACAAGATGCTAGTAGGTGCAGCATAAGACATCAATGGACACAGCTAGCTGTTCTTCTGGTGGTGAGGCACTCTAGTCACGTGGCACATGACTCTTTGCGGTTCTCTTCACGTTCCTCGCATGTCGTGGCCTTTCCAGGTTAGCCTTCTATTGACTTTTCCCGAGGTCGGTGTCCTGTCGCATGCACGATGTTCTAGTCATGCGTGGGGCAGTGTGCACGACGTTCTAGTCATGGCGTGTCTGAGTTTGTCTAGGTTTTCCTAGGTTTCCTTGTTGTTCTTGCAGGTCTTCGCTTTAGTCCAAGCATCTTGCCGACGGATCGGCAACTCCTGACTTCGTCAGGTCAGAATCTGCCCTTCTGTCATTGCTTGGAGTCATTCAGGGAGCCGAGGTTAGTTCGACAGTCTGGCCTATTCGGTACAGCTCTTTCCCTTTCCTTTTTAGCTCCCCCAGCTCTTAGCTTGCTCCCTACTCCTGCATGAGGCGTTCATATTGTCTGGGGGTGGGATGGCCACCATGTTACGGGTGTAGCCACGAAGCATCTATTACAGTTGTTCCACGGTGATCTCCTTGTCCTTATAGAACAAGGTGAGCCCTTCCGGGACGCGGAGAGTTTTGCCTTCCTTGACCTTCTAGATCATTTCTTGGACCCAGTCTCGGAGGCGAGCTCATTTTTGTATGTCTTCCCACGGGATGTAGCTATCGAGTGGGATAGGCCGGGCAGGGCGAAGAGGAATGTATTCCTCCAAGTTGTCGATGAGCCGTTGTAACCTTTGGAGAGGCGTCAGCTCTGCTGGGCACTGCAAGGTAGTCGCTTGTTCGGCTTGCTTCTTGAGCCACCTTTTGAGATTCTTCCTTCTATTCCTTTCATGTTTCTTGGTGATGGCCGTCTCCAGGGGAGTAGGAGGAGGAGGCACTGGAACCGAAGCTGACAGGTCCGCACAGGGATACTATCAAGCCGATGAGCTGGTAGGGCAAGGTCGGTGACTCCTCTTTGCCCGGATCTCAATCCAGACACCTTCCGATTTTTGTAGTTGGAAGGTAGCGTTCATCGCCTGCTCGATGAATTCGAGTGGTAGTTCCTGGTAAGCAGGGATGCTGGGACTGGCATCCGAAGACGTGGATGCGGCTTGTTGCCTTTGCCACAGTTGGTGTGGGAGTTTACCAGGAATCGGTTGACTCGTACTGGCATCCGAGGACGTATGCACGGTTTGATGCCTTAGTCGCGGTGGTGGGGAAGGCTTCCCCTGTTGAGTTGGTGTACTGGTGCTGGTGTCTGAAGACATGTGCACGGTTTGATGCCTTAGCCCAGTGGCTGGGATTTCTACTGAGGAGGGGCTTAAGGAGGATGGCCAACATCTTGCTTCACGATCGGACCCCTATGGTCTGGATGAGAACAGGGTCAGACGACACCTGATGACGTCTGGGGGCCTTGTTGCCCCCGGTAGCTGTCTTGATCTCGCACGTCGGATGGCCTTTGTGATGGCAGACCCGACCTACGAGCTATAGGGAGAACCTGGTTCGGCGGAGCCGAGGTCTCGCTCAACTTTTGCTTCCCCTTTCTTTCCTCGAGTGTCAAAGACAGAGGTAGAATAGGGGGAGGATGAGAAGGGCTGGAAGAGTCCATCCTAGTCTCGCCTACTAGGACATCTTCTCGATCGAGAAGGACTCGAAGTAGTCTTGAAGTGTCTTCCTTGGAAAAGGGTAGAGACTCTATGTAACGTCCCAGAGCTCAGGGTACCGATAACCCGATATAAGTATCGAATTACCGCCACTAAGAACTGGGGGCGCCACCCAAGAGGCTGTTGAGGCCCCTGAAGGGTTAGTGAGGGTTGTTGAGGGAGCGTATAAATAATTGAAATTACAACACGCATTCAATAATTTATTAATGCAGGAAAATAAATTAAGGTGCAGAAGCAATTAAGAGGAAAATATCATTTCTGCTACTTTAGCAACCGGTCTAATGAAATTTAATTGCTTACTGCTATCTCTGTGACTTCAATGTACTACACGATAATCCTTTTTCCCTCGAGGAGCTTTACCACTCTTGGGAGGCCTCGCGGGTTCCAAGTGGTATCAGGTGTATTCGATAGTCTTATCGGGTATATCTGGTATCCGGGATCCGGGTCGTCACATATACCTTTGTCACACATCATTCTCAAACACAATCTATCAGATCAGATTTCTATGTTTGTCCAAGATACTGCTGCAATGTTTTCATTTGTGTTTTTATTAATTTTGTAGCACTTGTATTTACAGTCATAAATTTATAGACGTTGTTTTATCACGATCAACTTTTAAATTATCCATTCACTCCTCTCTAGGTCGGTGATTTACTAGGCAACATCATCTACCATGACCTCTAGCCCAAGAACGTGCTCTGATGCACAGATGGCCACGTCGTGCTCTCCTATTTCGATCACTACCTCCTTTCTGATGTCGTTCCGGCCATCCATCATCGGTCGAAGACCACCAACAAGAATAGCAGTAGAAGACCATAGAGGCCCCACCATGGCAGCTGCTGCTTCGGCGCGTGGGGTAGCATCTATGACGAGGCTGACTGGGAGATGGTGCTGGAGTTCGTGGCAGAGCCGGAGGTAGCATGCTCAACGAATTGCATAGGAACCCATGAGTACCTGGCGCCGGAGGTCGCATCCGGTGAGTGCCATGGCACTGCTGTCGACTGGTGGCGGGGTCTTCTTCTATGAGCTCCTTATGGGTGGACGCCGTTTAGGGGTGGCAACAAGGTGCCCTTGTCATAGTACAACTGCTTGTGCTCACCCAGGGCCTGCTCGGATGTGAAGCACCAGAGGCATATGGAGAACCATTAGACCCAACCAGTTCCTACCATCCTCCTCCACCGTGGATGTCGATGAGGCTAAGGCGGTGGTGCCTAAGGATGAGGGGGAGGCGGTGGCATCGGGGCCGGCAATTAGCTTGTGGTGGCTGGCCTTGTGGCCGCCGAGGGCCTGTTAGGAAGGGAAGGCCTTGCCATAGATGGAACACTTGTAGGAAAGCTTGGGCATGGGCCAAGACAGGGAGGAAGACTAGTGGGGGTGGTGGTTTCCCCGCCGTGGGCCAGTATGACGAGATAGAGAGCGAGATACTCCTCCTCGGTGGGCGGGTAGTCCAACAGAGGGTGGTGCCTCCTAGAGCGCTTCCTCTTCACCCACATCTCTGGGTAGCCGTAGGCCTCTGCCTCCCCCTCGTTGATCTCCGCCATTGCTAAGGTGTTCAAGACTTCAAAGGCTATCAACTTGCGAGACTTCCACGTTGTTCTAACAAATAGATCCACACAAAATTTAAAAATTATGATATTTTTGTCAAATATATAATTATTTATTTCTATCAATTTTAAAAATTAAATTAAAAATTGACATAATATATTTTTTCTACGCGAGTGAGTCCACTCGATTGAAATCACCGGTCCGTGCAATGCTTGCTTGCTAGGTCCAAGGGTTAATCGGTCTTGTGACCATCACCCCAAGGAGTGGTGTCACATCAAAACCCTTACCTTGAGTGGCCTCAAATGGCTCTTTTGGAGAGTAACCCAAACCTACACGGCCTTTAGCAATCTTTAGTCTCCTCCTATCGATGGGACCTTGTTCAAGCTGACCTAAACCCTTACCCATACTAAAGCCCATCGTAGCCATGATTTCCCATCCTTTACCAAGGGGGATGTTGGAGTGCACAATCGGTCGGGGAAGGAATGGGGAAACAGGTGGACTTAAGGCGGAAAGCCCTACGGCACCCTCTATGGAGAGAACGGGTCTCTTGCCCTTATCCAAAATGGTCATAAAGGGGATCTGATCAGAAATGATAGCATTGAGAGTTTTCACCAATGAGATACTCTTAATTTTGATCACCCTACCATTATAAGGGAATTTGAAGTATTGATGGGCCGTTGATAGAATCCCGAGGGTTTGTTCGATCCATGGCCGTCCTAAGATGGCCTTATATGCAGGGTCGATATCAAGGACAAAGAAGTCAAATGTCGAGACCATTGGACCTAAGTTGAGCTGTAGAGTCACCTTCCCTTTTGCGCACCTTTTGGAATTGTCATATGCTAAAATCGTGGTGCACACTTCTTCTAGGTTCTCTTCCTGGAGGTCAATCTTCTAGATAGCCTTCATGGGACACACATTAATTGATGCTCCCGTGTTAGTGAGGGCAGAGTTGACCTTAACTCCGTTGAGAGAGATTGTGAGGCACAACGGGAGTGACCTACTTTCTGGCAAAGTGAGGTCCTTATCAGAAACTGAGATGGATGGTCCACACATGAGGGCCATGATGGCCTCGGTCACACCACTTGCTGAAAGTTCTTCATTGACCATGATCTTTTGGAGGAATTGAAGCAAAGTGGCCTGATGTGTCGGAGACTTCCTAAGAAGTTCCAAGATGGAAACCTTAGCAGGGGTCCTATCTAGATGTTAGAGGATGTCATACTCCGCAGGGGGACCTTGGGAATTAACCCCTTCTTCAGGCTGGGGCTGCCTTTGGGATGGGGGAATGATGCGATTACGAAAAGTGACATTCATCAAGGCTTCTTTCAGATCACCCGGCTCCAAAGGTTTTGGGTGGATTAGCTGCAAGGGAGTTGGAGCTCCAAAAATGCATGAAAGAGAACCTGAATCGTCTCAAAAATTGACAGGAGAAGGAGAAGGGACTAATTTTGGCTGAGGAGGCTTAAGGAGAACCAAACGGCACTCTTGCCCTGACTGAGCTTTTGAAGAGACATGGGATTCTTGACACGGTGCTTGAGGAAGGTTGATGATGTGACACGACTCTCTTGGACCTAATACGGCAAGCAACCCAATGAGTCGGCAACGTCACACTAACGAACTCACTCCCTCGGCCTCATCCCCGTCGTCGACGTTGAAGTTCCCCTTGTTCTGTTGCGCCCAGACTGGTAGCAGAACCATTGATAGAGCTTGCAGCATCCACACCTCTACCTACTGCACAAATCAACCTGAGCCCCCTTCTGTGAGATCGTTCTACTCCGAGTACTCTTCGCAGAAGAGGTAGTTTCGTTACGTTTTGTCAACGGCATTCACTGCTACAGGCGTTTCCGTGCAACTGCACCCGGACTGCACCTGTTTCTGAGCTCCCCTTGGCAATGGCAACACTGACTTCTCCTGTGTGGATCGGCCAGAGCCCCCTTCACAAGAGTTCTTCCCCCTCGAGTCTCCTTCGACCCTGAGGTGGTCCCCTCCATTTTTGTCGACAGCACAGCCCAGGGCATCCATTCTCCCATGGCTGCGCCAGACTGGTGCAACCCAGTCTGCCCAGAACCTACAGTAGCCTCGACAGCATCAGCATGCATCCCTCTACTAGTTTTCGGCCCATGGTGTCTTCACCAAAGTTTCAGCACTCGGCGACGCGAAACCATCCCTGGTGGTCTCGCCCCATTCTGATGTGGGCACCAAAAATTCCACTGGGGCCATTGTTGTCCTGTCCTGCTATTCACCCAGAAACCTGACACCGACCGTCTGGGCGACCCCGACCTATGAGATGATCTGATGGCCGCCAGCTTTTGAGGGTTTGTAGTATCCCTGTTTGCTACACCCACGAGCTAGTCCCGTCACTTTTGGAGTTCTACAGTGAGCGTACCTACCGATGGACCACGACCGCGCCATCCAGTCCTGTAAGGTAGAACTGCACAGGCCAACGGCCGCGACCTCCTCCACCTTCCAGCGACATCGGCTCGACGTCGGACCTGCAGACATCCTCCGGCATCCTCCAAGCTTCATCCCGGCGTTGGCTGCACCCCGGTTGGACGTCGGAGCGAAGCGTATGGTCGTTGTTTGGTTTCCCCTTCCCCTCGTTCCCCCCTCCTACGTGAGTGTAGTGCATGTATTAGATTGCTCCCACCCCCGTGATCCCCCTCCCTGTGTGGAGT
The DNA here is from genome assembly GCA_024336825.1 of Amorphophallus titanum. Lineage (NCBI taxonomy): Eukaryota > Viridiplantae > Streptophyta > Magnoliopsida > Alismatales > Araceae > Amorphophallus > Amorphophallus titanum. The sequence continues at coordinate 2,102,434 of JANBPO010004058.1, forward strand.
GTAGTAATTATAATAGTAGGGACATCGCCAAGCCTCCTCGACGCAACGTGTCCGCCAGGTGCGCACGCTCCCTGGCTCGCCCTCGTCTCCGATCGACGCCGGCCTCTTCAGGCTTGGCAAGGTACGTGGCTGACCACTTGCTCCACTGTGATTTGTCCCTTCGTATTTTCTTCGTGCTCGCGTCGACGGTGAGAGAGAGCCCGGTCCCATCCCCTGTTACATGTGAATTTGCTGCCATGTGAGAGAGTGAACCCCATAGTGCCCTCGGGCGCGAGGTCTGCCCCGACTGAATCTGGGTGATACCACCCCTTCAGGTCGGCCTCCCACTGACCCAACTCACGAGTTTTGACCACGTGGATGGCTTGTGGGCCAAAGCCCATCTTCCCCATCGCCGGGTTACACCCGAATTTGAATTCACTAAGGTTCTTAAAGGGGAAACATATAAAAATTTCACGCATCATTGCAACTTGGCTGATTATTGGGTGCCTCTTATCTCCTCTTATGTTGTGCATTTTTGTTAGTCATCTACGTCTAGGTGCTTACTAGGTGTTGTCATTTCTTGTTATAGGTACTCGTTGCATGTGGAGTTACTTCACGCCTATAGGATCTTCTCCTAGGGGCAATTCCCCATTCATCTCCTATCTCAACCCCTTGTTTGATTCCCCCTCCACCATGTCGTCCTATGACTTTTCTCACTCCCACGAGGACGCCCTTCCTCATGGACTTCTAGAGGATCCGCCTAGGGTCATGACTGTACAGGGTAGAGAGGGGTCCACCCTTCCTCTTTCATCTATTGTTGTTGAGGGTAGGCAACCTTCCCCCTCTAATTCCTCCACTCACAATTTCGCCAACCACATCCTCCACATGATGGCCCAACTGGATTCGGCCTAGCTTTAGATTCTTCGCCAAGCTTTACAGGGGCCGGAATACCCATCTTCTACTCCCCCCCAGGGTGTGTCTGCTACGGCCACCTCTCTATCTTTCGTTAGCGGGCTAGGGGCCTCGTCTACTGCTCCAATCGATCTCACCCCTGTCCAGCCCAAGATCCTCTGTTTCCCCAATTTGGAGGCAGGCCAAGCTTCTAGCTCGGCCCATCAGATTCTTGATAAGGGGAAGACCCCGCTCCTCTCATCTTCTTACATGGATCCTTATGTGACCACCTCTCCAGCGCCGTAGGCTCTCGTGGGCCCGACTAACTCCTTGCGCCCTTAGGCTGGGACTATCCACTTGGCTTACGCAGACATGGGTCCGTCTTTGGCCCAATGTCCCTCTTATGGGCTTCCCCCTCCGTCTACCTATCCTTCGGCCCCTTACATCTGGTCCACCCTTCCAGTTTTGCCTCCCCCATCCCGGGAACAAGAGCTTCTTGATAAGTGGGCTGCCATGTAGCAGCAGCTTGACCTCCTTCACAAATGAATTGTCCCATAGTCCCTAGCGGATATCCCAGTTCCTAATTTTCGTGACATTCGTTTCCCTCCCTAGTCAGAGCTCCCCATGTACCAAAAGTACGATGGGAATGGTAACCCCTACATTCATGTGAGGGAATTTCTACATGAGTCGGCGCAGTTTCAGTACGACGATCGCCTCATGGCCTATCTATTTCACCGTTCACTAGATGGGGTCACCCTGGAATGGTTTTACGCCTTGCCACTGGAGGAGGTGAAGAGCTTTACAGTTATCAAGGAGAAGTGTCATACCCCGAGCCTTTACGTTCAGCGGAAGACTTGCTCGGGAAAAATGCAAACAGCCGGCATGGTAAGCCTCTCGTAAGCAAGCATGATCAGAGCGCGATACAATCACACATAAGATGTAATTACACAAGTATTTACTCAAATTCAACTTCCGTTCATTGATAATCAAATAAAATTAATGAAAATAAGTCACTCCATATTCGGCAAAAAATATCATCATTTTTTTAATTTCAAGAAACTTGCTTGTTCTACAGGACTGACGTGGACGCGTTCGCCCTTCACCCGCGAGCAGAGCGCCGCAGGAGGCCAACACTGCATAGGCCACCACTGTGGATGCTGCGAGCAGAGCGCCGTAGAGGCGACTGTCGCGGCTGCCACTCGTCGCACACCCGCACGTAGAGGCCACCACCGCAAAGGCCACCATCATGGCTGTCGCGTGCTGAGCAACACAGATGCCACCACCACAATTGCCGCTTGTCGCACACCCGTGCATAGAGCTGCACCGCTCGTTGCACACCCGTGCGCAGAGGCCATTGCCACGGCTGTCGCTCGTCCCACAACCACATGTATAGCCACCCCTATAGCTGCTGCTCGTCGCACACCCACATGTAGAGGCGCATTGCTCGTCACGCGCCCACGCGCAGAGGCCACCACCTCAGATGCCGTTCGTCCCACACCCACGCACAGAGGCCACCGCCACAACTGTTGTTCGTCACACACTTGCGCATAGAGCCACACCGCTCATCGCACTGTCGCTCGTCGCACACCCGCATGCATAGGCCACAGCTACGGCTGCCGCTCGTCACACACTCGCGCGTAGAGTCGCACAGCTCGTCGCATGCACACCCACACGCAGAGGAGGGATGAAGGAGAGAATGGCAGAGAGGGAAAGTGTAACGACCCAAGATCCGAATATCAGGAGAGACCCGATAATCCGAATCTCGAATCACCACCCAGGAGGTTGAAGACTCGGAATGGTTAAAAGCATGGTGTGGGGATACACAAGAATCTAAACTAATTGTAGAACTACACAATTTGATATGAATAAATAGGAATTAATAATTAACATTAAATAAATTACATGGTCTACCTTCAACAGCGGCACACAACAGGAGGCACGCTGCTGATGCTAAGAGTGCCAGCAGTAGCACACGAGCAAAAGGAAGGAAGGGGGCCATGGCTAATGTTTAGCTTCGAAGCCGGGTTGGGGGGTGTATGGTACGCATTTGGCCAAGGTTGATGAGCAAGGGAGACCAAGTTGGCAAGGGAGATATCCCAGTAGACCTCAACGGCAAAGTCTCTAGAGACGTATGATCGGCTCCCCTTCTTCGTTCTCACAAGCAATGAGTTGTTAGCAGCGCTACTGCTGTCGATGACCTTGTGTGGTGGTGGTGGATGTTGATCCGACCACCGGCACGTACTGGTCCTCCTCCTCGATGTCTTGGGATCAGAAGCTCTGGCCGATGAGGCTCCCCGACCATGTCACCCTGATCAAGAACTCCTTCTAGGTAGACAGCTTGGCCCTGTAGAAGTAGGTGACCGATCTCTGGACAGATGGGTCGACCTTGGCGGAGGTGGCATTGATGCTGCCCGATCAAGTAGCTAGAATGATCAGACACCTTGACGGATCAATCCAAACCTTGAAAATTACTACCATTGTATATAGAGAGGAAAAATTGTACATGGCAACATTCAAAAAGAAAGAGAACTAGCATATCAAGCTTGAGCTCCTCCTAGTCTTCGGAGATGGGGGACTCCGAGAGGCCCGTGGCCTTTCCTGAGTCTCGACGAATGAATGACCTTCAGCACCAAGAGATCTACCTTCGGCATCCTCAGTGGTGGCCGGTCTGGGCACTGACCCCACTCATGTGGGACCTACCTCAATCGTGTGCCCTCCGGAGGTAACCGGAGTCTGTGATCCCTCTACTGAAGCGGAAGCATCCTTGCTCCCCCCTTCACTCAACGTCGGAGAGGGAGACTCTATGGCATCCTCGTCCGAGTCATAGCACTACCCGAAAGATAAAACCAGCTTGTCTAGCACCTACTGCTGGACCTCGATGACTGCTCGACGGAAGCCTTGGGCGAATCCTTTCCGCAGCCCCCGACTGTAGCCCAACTCGTAGTACGAGAAGGTGGCCTCCTAGAGAGCTACGTAATAACCCTCCGAGCTTCTATATTGGTCGATCACCTCCGCCCCAACTTGCTTCACTTCCTTCTCAAGCTTGGCCACCCTCTGCTCGGCCTCGAGTAACTTCACCTCGGCCTCAGACAGCTTCGCCTCGGCCTCAATCCGTGCCACCTCAGCTTCCCCCTGCGCTCGCTCGGCTCCTTGGACCTGGGTGTTGTGCCCCTCCCGCTCGGCCTTCCACTGCTCATAATGCTTGACCCGAGCTTGATGCTCCTCTTCCAAGAGCTTGCTCTTCAAGTCAGCCATGTAGCAATCTTGGGCCAACTGCTCGGCCAGTGTCCGAGCCTCCGCCTGGCTCGACTGAGTCTACGCCTGAAGCGAGGCCACCTCCTGCCAAGAGACTTCAAGCTCGGAAGTCAGTTGCCCGATCCTCTGATCAGACTCGGCACAGACCTGAGAGAGGGACCTCGCCTCACTCTCTAGCCGTGCGAAGAGATCGATTATCTTGGCCCCTAGCTAGGCCACGATCAAGCCACCCTCCATCACCTTCTCGAAGAGTAGGGAGGGGGAACTACGCCTAAACTCCTCCTGAACCAATGAAGGTGCCAAGGATCGGCACCTTTGGTACAAAGAGGCTCGAATGGCGAAGGCATCGGCCGAAGGGGGAAGAGTTCTTTCTGTAAGAGCCGAGACTGGGGCATCCCCCCCAGCGTCCCCATTTTCGAGATGGCAACACTCGACTCGGGCTGGGTCATTGCCTCGCCCCGTGCCCCCTTAGCCTCGGTTGGGACTTCGGGACCGACTGCCTCTGCCTGCTGCCTGTCAGGCTCGACAATAGTTCTTATTGTAAACCTTGTTTTGATGCTTTGATGATGGACAACAATCTTGGTTTGATGATGGCCAACACTTATGTCTTGTTTAGAGCTCTTTTGCCTTAGCTTTGTAGAGTCAGAGAGGTCAATATAGGGTTGCTCAATATCAAGAACCCTACACCAGAAATTGGGCCAATGGGGGTGGCTATTTACGGCAATAAAAGATGTACTCAAAGTAATGACAATTTTGGCTTGTCTACAGGTTTAACCCCACAAATGGGGTTAAACACATGGGTAAGTCATTCCAAGTCATCCCCCTCCTCGTTCACCCTCTCACGAACGACCCCGCGATCGTGCCCTCCCCGCTCGCACTGTTCACGCGTCGATCGCATGCCCTTCTGCCTCCACGGAGTGCTTCCTCTCTGGCGATCGTGCTCCGACCCCAATGCCCTTCTGCCTCCGCAGAGCGCTTCCTCTGCTACGACCGACAATCGTGCTGTCCGACTCCTTGATCGTGTCCTCCACGATCACACTGTTCATGCGTCTCCTCGCGATCCCCTTATGCCACTGCGGAGCGCTTCCTCTGCTACGGTTGACGATCGTGCTGTGGGACACCCTTGGAAGGTTGATATCTTCTTCGACCGGCTCTGGCTCGTGCCCTCGCTCGAACATGCTGTTCATCCCTTCGTGCTCTCCGACGGATGTCTCCTGCTCTGCTATGGCACTGCCTCCGATTGTTGTCATTGGGGCTCTCCTATGCTGTAGATCGTCTCTGAGTCATCTCCGCCTGGCTTCCTAGCTCGTGCCCTCACTCGATCGTGCTGTTTCCTCCGTCCTGCTGTCCGATGGATCTCCCCGTCTCTTCTATGCACCACCTCTGATCGTTGCCGTTGGAGCTGTCCCCTTTGCTACGCATCGTCTCTGATCTTGGTCTTCGACCAAGTTCGCAAGTCTCATCATCTCTTCCCTCTCCCCTATCTCGGTTGTGTAGGTCCTTGTGTGAGGAAACCCCTTTCTGTGAGGAAACCCTTCACAGAAACCTTTGTGTGCTGGGTCGACCTCTCTCTCTTCTCTCCTATCTCGGCCGTCTGGCTCCTTCTGTGAGGAAACCTTACAACTACCCTAGGCCCTAGAAAGGGGAAACCCCTTCCCCTATAGGCTCTATCAGGTCCCTTCTGTCCCCTACAATTTGTTCCTCTTCGTCATCTCATCAGTGTCTGTGTTTGTTACTGCTAATGAAATTTTGTGATAAGCTTACAGGCTAAAAAATCTTCCGTTGATGTGGACTACTCCTTCCTGTTGACATCTCCCTCCCCTTCATTGCTCCTTCCCTTCTTGTGTGGGAACTGCTCCATCCTGTCTGCTGTGTGAATTGCTCCTTCCCCTCCGATGTACTAACTGCTCCTTCCTATAAGGTAACCGCATAACCTCGTATCACTATGGTAGATGCAATTTACCTCTCTTGTGGATGTCATTGCTACTATTGTATAATGTGCTTAACGTGAAAATTTTTTTCCGACCATGTTAACTATCTTGTTTATGGCATGTCAAGTCCATGTTATTTTTAGTTTGGATGGAATATTATTATGTGCATTTTTGGACCTAGCAAGCAAGCAATGCATGGACCGGTGACTTCACTCAAGCGGACTCACCCGCTAAGCGCACTCTCATATCCATAGGCAACCTGGTGATGGTGGTGAGGGTCCGGGACAAAACCTCGCTGCTCCGAGGGGGTTGGCTAGCCTAAGATTGAACCCCTAAGGGGATGGGATACCCAACTCTGTGGGCGTCCAGCACGCCGAGGGCGTGGGTTGAGTGGTTTCTCTCACCTCACTCCACGGTGGCCACTCACTTGATGGGAAATTTAGATCAGGCGCTCACTCACCATCCGACGGAGCTAAAAGGTAATACTGAATAAGAAATAGTAAACCAGCAAGGGATGTGGCCCGGAGCTCACCTGATCGATGTGAATACACTGATCCCGGTCGGAGACGAGGCGAGCGGGGAAGCATGGGTACGCGCCCACACGCTGCGCCGGTGTAGCTCTAACCTGAAAATCAGAGAAGTACAACACTACACCTCTCGCAGGAGGGGGATCTTGGGGGAGAGATTAATTGAAATTACATCCAAAACTACACGCAAGGAGGGGCAGTCTACCGGCCAGGCGGGGAAGGGGAAAGCCTAAGTGAGATCGAATGGGTGGACGTCGTTGGTTCTGTCCGCTCTCTAGAATAGGGGATGGATAGTCGGAGTTGATGCTGCTGCAGCTGCTCCCGAATTTTGCCGATGATGAGACTAGTTGGAGAATCTTCGTAATTGGGTTAGGGTGACGTCAAAATTTTGCTGAATTCCCTGGTCGCCGGTGTTGGTCAGGGACAGGCCACACACTGGGTCCCTGAGTGCTGGTTCTGACAGCAAAGGTACCTCAGCAGTAGGAAGAAGAGGCCGCCACAAGTGCTCCTGACCTCTGAATCGAGCGTGGCTGGAGTCTCCAGAACCATTGACGAATCTTCTTCGAAACGTGACCAGAAAGAACACCAGAGGAAGTCAGAGGAGAGAGATAGAGCCTATTGAGTGAAGGGGTGTCTGTTCAGGCCCTGACTAGACTGATCTGCGCACCTGGGGGAGAAAATTCAGAACTCCTGATGACGAAGTCTAAATCTCGTTCCGCTTCCTGGGGATGATAGAGGACTCGTACAGGAAGCTCTCACCCAAGTTTGACGCCCAGAATTGCAAGGGAGTGGCCATGGTTGAACTTTCTCTGGGGCTCTGGTTCTTTGCCTGAGTGATCCTGCGTAGTCGGGGGAGAATGGATTCTCTGGGCAGAAGAGATGTTGGATGCTGGCGAGACCACCTCAGCTATGAAGATACCTCAACGAGCTTTCCAGATATGTATGGAACGCCACCTCGAGACGCGTGATGACTCCGCGGCAGGCTTTGCAATTAGGCATTAGATCTGCTGCCTACAAACTGAACTAGGTATGGTGGTGGAAGGGGATGATAGTGGGGAGATGAGGAGGGGGAAATGCAGTGGGAAGGGGCTGGGGCATCCCTAACCAACTTGTAAATCATTGGAAACAGCTGTATGCTCTGGAAGAAATATCAGAGTCTCATCCATTCCATCAGGTAGCGCATTGATCTCACCAGATGTTGGCAGATCACCATCCTCCTGCAAAGCTGAGAAGTGATTGTTCTGAGCCAATTCCTGTCGAACAGGTGGTGGGCCTGAGTTGCGAGGCCTAAAAAATTGTCTTAATTGCTTGGGCTCTGTTCCAGACCTTACTGGAAGAGCTCCCCCCTTGGCCAGCTTCTTCTTGCAATCAGCTTCAAGATGGCCTAACTTGTGGCAAAATGTGCAAAGATGTGGTAATTGACCATTTGCCAGTAACCAACACCATCCAAATCTATCCACAAACGATCCTTGCGTTTGGCGGCCAAGTCGATTTCCACACAAGCTAGTGCTTCAGAAGTGTCCATCATAGCCAAGGTGTTGTCATGAATCCTCAAAACTTGGCCGAAGTTTCCGACAATAGATCGCATGCAGTCCTCATGGTAAAGGTTTGCAGGCAGGGTAGGGAAGCCGATCCACACCGGTGCAACAGATGGGTCTGCTTCGAAATCAAAATCTGCAGACCAGTGAAAAAATCAAAACAAGAATCCTCTAATGTAGATGTTCTTTTGAATTAACAGTTTCAAGAAATCACCCTCACACCCAAGGCGAATGAGGACATGTCTCCGATTTAATCGACTGATGACAAAATCAGTCGAAAGGGACAAGCGTTGCTTCAGGCAGGATTTGATGTCAGGGAAGGCGGGGCGCCCATACGCACACTTCGCAATGATGGCGTGGTTAAGGTTGTGCATCGACGCCTGAACTTCCTCTTTTGTGAAGAACACCGCAGGTTTCCCCAAGTCAATGAAGCTTGGTGCCTTAATCGCGATGGGGATCTTGCCCAACTGAGAAGACGATAGAAGAGTTTGTGCATAGGAAAGGCGCGGACCAGAAGGGCTGGGGCTTGGAAGTGGGGGAGGAGGCTCCTCCACCATGCCGGCCATGGCCGGCCGGTGAACCAGGAGCACCGATCAGCAGCAATGGCGGGAGAGCTCCGGAGCTCCAAATAATGGATACACAGATCAGGAATTGTTGATAGTATTACTGTGTAATTTATACATTAACCATGGCCGTGGTAATGCCCCGAGCACTTTCGACGCTGGCACCAATCGTCCCCCTTCTCCTCTGTTAGTTGCCTATAGGGTGGTACATGGGCTGCGGGAGGCCTTTCAAATTCCTCCTGACTTCGACATCATCTTCCCCACCGTAGATGATGATCGACTGAGCCTGCCTTCGGGTGGCATCATGGTTCATGTGGCGAACTTCCACCTGCATGTTCATCCTTTCATCGAGTCTGTCCTTCATTATTAGGGTCGGCATCCATGGGAGTTGTCCCTCAATTCTTACCACATCCTTTGTGGGTTTGTCTTCGTGTGTCGAAAGGCGTCGGTGGAGCCGAACGCCCACCTCTTCTGAAAATTCTACAGCCTTCAGAGATGTCAAGCCGATACGGCCTGTAACACCCGTAGATTTAGCGGATCCTTAGTGATTCAGATTTAGGTTCCGTCCAGTGAATTTTGACTATTTTTAGAAATTTTTAGGACATTTTAAGGCATTTAATCAGAATTGTTAAAGTATTTATACAAATATTTTGGGCATATTTATAATTTTAGATAATTAGAAGTTTAAACTGTAATTAAAGGTTTAAAAACAAAATAAATAAATAAAATAAAATTTTTTACAAAACCACCGCCGCCCTCTCTCTCTCCCCACTCATTTCTCTCTCTCTCCCTCGTTTCTCTCCCCCTCTCTCACTCATTCTCTCTCCTCCGCCCCCCTTCTTGCTCGTTCTGGGCTGTGCTGACCCCAGATCGAGGCGCAGGAGGTACCGTTGGACTCAGCTCGTCGCGAGGATCGCGTCGGTGCCTTCCATTCCGTAGTTCGAGGGGCGTGGGAATGGGGCGGGTCGGGGAAGGTCACAGAGCTCCGTCATCCGCATGCGCATTTTTTGAGGTCATCGTCACGATCGAGGTAGGGGGATGGACTCCTTATTTCGCTAAGATCATTTTGGTACCACATGTACGTCCATACGTAGGTATTTTCATCGTTTTCCATGCAAGGTGTATTTTTGGGATTTTTAGGCTAAAATACTTATAAAATTCACCATGGCCATTGTATTTACATTTTAATGCATGTTGTAGTTGTAAAAGGTTGTTATTTAGCTTCTCCTACCCCTTTTCTTTTGTTTCGCATCGATCTGGCTTGACCGGAGGAGAGTTCGGTTCCGAACTCATCCCTCTCGTTTCCCAGATGATATAACGCGCCCGTCAGAGGCCGTTATATGCATAACGGACCCTTGGGGGTGCGTTATGTTCAACGTGACAGACCTTTCTTGGACTGTTATGTGACCGTCGTTTCTGTAGGTCTGTAGGTTGTGGGGCATGACGGACTAGGTCTGGTCCGCCATGGCCAACATAACGCCCTTCTCGTAGTGCGTTATGTGGTGTGTAAAACTGTAGATTTTCCTAGATTTCATACGTTCGGGTGACTTTAACAGACCAATCCCAGAGCGTTATAGTCTCATGGCGCACCAGTCGTGGCGCGTTATGGTTCGTGTGGTTTCGATGGTTATTCGGGTGAGTATAACGCGCATGCGGAGGCGCGTCATACTGAGCATAACGCCCCAGCGATGGCGCGTTATAGTCTGCATGTTTGAGTTTGGTATTTGCACGGGTGAGCATAACGGCCTGGGGGAGGCGCGTTATAGTCGCATAACACCCCAACCTTGGTCCGTTACACTCTGCTGTTTTGGGAATTTTGGAAGAGCATGTTTAATTCCCGTTTAATGTATTCCATGCTACGTTTATATCATATTCATGTTATTTTATGATTAATGGCTTGCTCCTAGAGTCCCAATGGAGTGCTTGGACTTTCCATGTGATAGAGCCACTAGACATAGCCCTAGACTTCACGGAATGTCGACCCACCCTGGAGAGGTGGAGGGGCAGTCCCATCAAAATGGTTTAAGCTAGTACCGTGGGCCCTCGGCTCGACCGTGGCACTCTACGGGGAGGGAAATCTAGCTGGAGGCCTGGCCCTAGGCAGGGGTCGGTGTGTGCACACGCGGTCAGAGGCGAGAGCTGACATTGACGAGTGTTACTCTGACTAGTTCTCGGTTGGTACGGTTCAATTATGCCTCTCGCTTATCGTGGCACAGACTCGCGAGTTTCCTGAGATGCAGTGTAAGTCGTCAGGGGGCGCATCTAGTCTCTCTCTTCTGGTGGAGTTTTCCCTGTTCTTTCTCTTGTCACTGGAATGATCGAGTTTATTCTGTTGGTAGATGTAGTTTTTATTGCAAGTTCCTGTTGCTAGTTGTTGTCCCGATTATTTATTTATTTACATTGGCATTTCGTTAGTCGATTTACTTGCCTAGATAGACATTTCTGTTCTAGTCTAGTAGCATGTTGAATTAGTACATCTGCTTGTTTAATTGTCTAAATGCATGATCTAATTACATTTTAATTACCTGCTTGCTCGTTTAGTGCGATGTAGAGATCCGTGTGACCCCTACTGATTCTGGCTGTGACTCACCCTTCCTTCTTGCAGGTGAGCCGTCTCAGCCATCCGCCAGTGGTTCTCGTGATTTTGGAGACCGCACGTAGAGTGCCAGTCGTCGGTCTGTCCTTTTTGTGTTTTGCCCGGGGTATGTCCCGTGTAGTTGTAGTCTTATCTTTTCTTCCTACTGTGGGACTTGTATATTTTTGGTTATTGTTGTAAATCTGGACTAGTGTATATACATACCACTCTGATATTTTCAATTACCGGTATGAAAACCCACAAGGGCATACCGGAAAAAGCTAAAGGGGTCTAGCTCTGGCGAAAACTCGTAAGGGCGGTAGAGCTGGTAAAGAGAGAAACAAAAAATCCTCTCCTTCTCTGCTCTTCACCGATGAGGGTCATCGATCGCGACATCCTGTCAATGGCGACCTCGGCATCACTCCATGATGGTGGTGACCCCTACACTCTCAAGAGCCCAGCCACCCCAGTCCCACTACCAATCCCAGTCCCAGCATTGTGGCTTCAACGCCTTCACAGGCCAGCCACCTAGTTCCAGTACCAGCTTCCAGTCCCAGTATCGTGGCTTCAACGCCTTCACAGGCCAGCCACCCCAGTCCCAGTACCAATCCCAGTTCTAGCATTATGGCTTCAACGCCTTCACAGGCCAGCCACCCCAGTCCCAGTACCAGTCCCAGTTCTAGCATTGTGGGTTCAACACCTTTACAAGCTAGCCACCCCAGTCCCAGTACCAGTCCCAGTTCCAGTATTGTGGCTTCAACGCCTTTACAGGCCAGCCACCCCAACTCCAGTACTAGTCCTAGTTCCAGCATTGTGGCTTCAACGCCTTCACAGGCCAGCCACCCAGTTCTAGTGCTAGCCCCCAGTCACAGCATTGTGGCTTCAACGCCTTCACAGGCTAGCCACCTAGTTCTAGTACCAGCTTCCAGTCCCGGCATCATGGCTTCAACGCCTCCACAAGCTAGCCACCCCAGTCCCAATACCAGTCCCATGTCCCAGTATTATGGCTTCAATGCCTTCACAGGCCAGCCACCCAGTTCCAGTACTAGTCACCAGCTCCGGCATCTTGGCTACAATGCTTGCACAGGCCAGCCACTCAATTCTGGTGCCAGTCGCCGGTTCCGGCCTCATGGCTACAATGCCTTCCTAGGCCAGTCGCTCGGTTCCAGTGCCAGTTGCTAGTTCAGTAATCCAGCCATAGCACATTCATGAGCCAGTCACCTAGACCCAGTACCAGTGTCCAGCTTCGGCCTTCTGACTACAATCCCTTCACAGGTCAGTCAGCCAGCCCCAGTCCCTAATCCCAAGCCGTTGGCCGTCACACCTCCTAGGGTCATCTGACCATCACGGCCCCAGCTTCTCAACCCAATATGAATTACATTTCTGGCTAACAACATGAAAACAACGAGTACCCTAGCATCGATCCACAACCGATGCATTCCAGAACCAATCCCCAGCCCTAGCTCCATGGGTCATCGTATCCTAATGAAGTACATATTAGGGAAGAATGAAGCAGACTAACAGTAAGTGGTCGCCAATCCCCGCATTCAACCCCATTCCATGAAATAAGAATCGGAACAACTCAGTAAATGACAATACCAAAATCTGGAATTTGTCATTAACACTCTGTAAAAGGGTGCACAAGACATGCCCTTGGGGTAACAAAAATGTATAGTCCGGATAACAAAAAGGGGGAAGGGGAACACTTTATCTTGTCGAGTAAAGCTCAGTCACCGTGACCTCCCTCTCGGTGACATGAAATCTTTCTCTGAATTTCTTTTGCATGTCTGACCAGTCACTGATCGACCCGGTTGGGAGGCTGGAATACCATTCAAATGCCAGCCCTATCAGCGAGGACCCAAAAAATTTCAGCAAGTATGACTCGTTGGTGGCCAAATCACCCATGACGATCATACAATAAGCAACATGCTCCTTCGGGGATCCCTTCCTGTTGAACTTGTCAAACTTCGGTGGTTTGTTGATCCCAGGAGGGAGCCGCTTTGCAGCATGATGCGGTGGGTATGGCACCCTATAGGCATCAAATGCGACATAATAGCCTTCACTTTGTTCAGCAAGCTTCAATTCAATCATTCTCTCCACCATCAGCTTGTTCATGACAGTCAGATCAACCGGTTCTGGGTAGAAATGCATCGGCTGCAGATAGGGGGTGACCAAGGTGGTCGCCTGCGGAGGAGGATGCAGTAATGAAGTTGCTTGGGGCACTTGTGGCAGCATTGGCAGGATCAATGGCTGTGGTGGGCGTTGCTGAGTGGCCATCACACTTGGCTCTGCCAACTGGGGCAGGGTATATAGTGGTGGGAAGTCGCCTGGAATGACGGCTCCCTGCGATGACTCAGCCAGCATCTCAAGTTGTTTAGAGGCCGAGGCTTGCTCCGTCTTCTCCACGAGCTACTTCTTCAGGAACTCTATATCCTACTAGTACTTTCGTAGTAGCATCAGCACCGATGGGTCCATGGTTGCCGGGTTGGGGATAGCTTCTATTATCTCCCTTGGCGCACCTTCAGGCAGGATGTTAAACAGTACATCTTCCTCTTTTGCCGTCACTACATTAGCAGTTAAAATGGTAGCTTCATCATTTTGCAAGTGATGGGCTAGGGCTTGCTCTCCCCTGGTCGCTGTCAGCATCTCTCTTGTGGCTTCTGCCCTTCGAGTGTTCGGCCTCGACGTTTTGGCCAATTGAGCCAGCTCCTGAGGCTCCTCAGGTAGTTTTCCATATTGGCTGGACACCCCAACCATATTGCAAGTGAAGACTCACATTTCTTTCCCCCGATGGTGGACCCTCCTTTTGACATGCTCCTGGAAGGCCAATCTCTCTAATACAGAGACTCTTCTTCCCTTCCCCTGCTGAGGAATGGCTTCCTCAGCTTCAATCTCCAAGCCGTCTTCATATCCATTATCGTCAACTGATGAAGTCATTCTTCTTTCTTCTTCTTCTTCTTCAATCGCCATTGATGGGCAGTTATCTCCTCCGGCCGCAGCGGCTTGCAACAGTCGTTGTTGGCCCAGTGAAGGGTTGCCTAGACCCTTGAAATAACTTTTGATCATGTTGTTCATTCTTCTTGCCCCCGTCCCTGATATAGGACCGGAGACAGTTGTCGGCCTCCCATTAGAGGGATGTAAGTGAGCCGGGCTCTTCTGCCTCATCAGCCTCTTGGGTGACTTCCCCAGTTCCTGGTAGCGGTAATCCGATGCTACATCGGGTTATCGGTATCCGAAGCTCTGGGTCGTTACAGTTGGTATCAGAGCGGTGTTGAGGAATCGTGCATGGAATCGAAATTGCATAGCTATTGTCCAGAATTAGTCCATTTACACCGTCCATTGCTGGCTTAGGATGTTTTCCGTGTGATTAATGAATTCTTCTGTTTATTATCTGTTTGCTAGTCGTTTCAAGATGCCGCCTCGGTGTCAGAGAGTCCTGATTCCCCAGGAAGCGAGCAGTGTTCCTCAGGATATTCCTGCTCCGGCTCCCATTGTTCCAACTCAAGAGGATGCGCTTGGGAGTCACGGACGTGCATTAAAGAAATTTTTGCTATTTCGTCCGTCGACTTTTGAAGGCCAGACTGATCCGGATGCCGCCAGAGTATGGTTGGATGCGACCGAGCGCATGTTTCGCTCCATGGAATGCGCGGAAGATGAAAAGGTGATGCTCGACACTTTTCAGCTCTAGGGTGTGGCGCTGACGTGGTGGAATACAGAATGGGAAATTTCTTTCCAATCTTGCCCGCTCCGGCAAATTTCGTGGGCTGAGTTCGTTGCCACTTTCGAACTCACCTTCAGCCCGACTTATCTCCGAATGGATAAAATACATCAGTTCTTACAGCTCGTCCAGGGAGGAATGTCGGTGCTTGAATATCAAAACAGGTTTATGGAATTGGGCTGTTATGCACCCCATGTGCTTTCTAATGAAGCTTTGAAAATAGAGTAATTTCTTCGTGGCCTCCATGCTGAATTGAGGCAACCGTTGATCGTTGCCCGTGTAACTAATATGAATGAAGTATATCAGGCTGTGGCAGCGTTGGAATTGGATTTGGCGAGATCCCTGGTTCCTTCTCAGGCAGTGTCGGTTCAGCTGACAGTTCAACTTCCATCTGGTTATCCGCCTCCGGTTCCAGGTTTTCCTTTAGCCACCCCAGCAGCTAGTGGTGTTGCTTCCTCAGGCAAGTCCCAGTTTAGAAGATTCAACAATAAGAAAAGATTTAAGAAGCGATTTGACCAGTAGACTTCGTCTGGTGCTACACAGCAGTCAGCCCCTTCCTTCCAGCAGCGTCAGAGTTCTGCAAAAAGTCAATTCAAGGGTTGTGTGCGGTGTGGTGGCAGCCACCCAGGCAAACCATGCTCGTTGCCGGTGGTGTGTTTTCGGTGTGACCAGCTAGGTCATGTGGTGAGAGACTGTCCGTTGTGAGCAATTCCAGTACAGTTTGCTCCAGTAGCTCCATCCCAGCCGTCTTAGTCACAATTCAGGCTTCCGCTTCCACCACCGTCGCCATCTCAGCAATTTCAGCAAATTCTCCCTCAGGCTTCAGCAGCATCTTCTTTCCAGTCTTCTGCAGCTGTCGGTAGAAAGTTGAAAGGCAAAGTGACTCACATTTCTCGCTGGGGAAGAAAATGACATGCATATGTCGGCAGGGGAGGTCGAACCCACGGAGGGAGGCAACGTGGGAGGTGGACAGACCATCGAAGACGAGCAAAACTCCAATGCAAAGAAGACAACAAGGACCAAGGCAGAACCCAACTCTTATTCACGTAGAAAGAAAAGAAATGAGGACTGCAACATAAGGGGAAAGAGAGGGGACGAGAATGGGAGAGGAAGGAGAAAGAGGCTCGAGTCGACCCCCCCTCACTCCGCCTGCTACATAGTCTCTCTAGCCCTCTCTCTCTTACTCTTGCTTGGTAGTCGCCGGAGGAAGATCCCACGGTGGAGGTCTTCTTCTTCTTCTTCTTCTTTTTTCCTCTTCTCTCTATCTTCCCTCTCCTTTGCCTCTTCTCTCTATCTTCTCTCTATTTTTCCTCGTCTTCTGTCTCTCTTCTCTTTTTTTGTATCAGCCCGCCAGCCAGCCCCCTTCACAGTGGAGAGGGGGAGAGTTTTATACCCCAGCGGCACAAGGCCCTTCGGCCACGGGGTGGCTATGGCGGGAAAACCCCATTAAATGGGATTTGATCCTCCCGTAGGATGGTAGCCAGCGTGGCCCCCTCCGAGGGTGACAACTCACCCTACCACTGCGCGCCAAGGATCTCCACGACGTGACCACGAGATTTGGTCTGCGCCGCTGTGAAGGTGTACCGTTGAAGATGGCGTTGCAGGGCTTAACGTGTGCCGTTGAAGGCCGTTCGCAGTGTGCCGCTGAGGGCCTTTTGAGGCGTGCTGCTGAGGACGCTTGGGGGTGTGTGCCGTTGAAGGGCACTTGAAGCGTGCCGTTGAAAGGGGCACCAAGGTGTGTGCCGTTGAAGGACACACGAGCATGCCGCTGGAGGGGCACCAGGGTGTGTGCCGTTGAAGGGCACTAGCTGAGGGCGTGCCGCTGAGGGGCACAGGGTGTGCCGTTGAAGGGCAACCCAAGGGCGTGCCGTTGAAGGGTCACCAGGGTGTGTGCCGTTGAAGGGCACTAGCTGAGTGCGTGCCGCTGAGGGGCACAGGGTGTGCCGTTGAAGGGCAACCCAAGGGCGTGCCGTTGAAGGCACTCTTGAGCTTGTTCGAAGTAGATTTCGTGGCTTATTCCGGACTCGATTGACGATCCGTCTGATTCTCTTCGAGGGCCCATGGGTGACGAGCCTCCCCAAGGGTTGACTTCTCTTCGCTGTTGTGATTCCGGGGACGGGTCCACAGCAGCATGGTGTCTGTTCGGAGGGTCCGGACGGGACGTGTCCTCCAAGGGTTGACCTCTCTTCGCCATTGTGATTCCGGGGACGGGTCCACAGCAGTATGGTGTCTGTTCGGAGGGTCCGGATGGGACGTACCCTCCAGGGTCTCTTCAGTTGAAGTTATTGTTGCTGCTGGACCGGCGGGGACATATGGGCTTGCGATTCTGCACGTCCACAGTCCTTTTTTGTGCGTAGCTGAGTACTTAGTTATTTCATGGTGGATTACTCTGCTTTACCCACTCATGCTAAGCTTTCATTGGGGGTTGGCTACAGGGACCTCTTCTCCCCTGGAGGAGGGAGAGCTTCCTCAGGACACGGCCCGGGTAGCCAGGGATGAGCTTGGTGTTATTGCGTCTACTGGGTGCGACGAGGAGTTCGTCGATATTGAGGGGGTCTCCGAGGGGGACGCCCCAACTGGTGAGCTTCTTCCCTAAAACCTTTAGCTAGGGAGTTCTCTTTGTGTAAGACTGGACTCGGTAGTAGCCTGACTCAGCTTATTGATGTGCAGGTGCCTCTAATTTGCCCATGATTGAGGGTTCATCAGGGACTTCATCTAGTTCTTCAAGCTGCGATAGCACGACCATGGGGACTGACGAGAGCTCAAGCTCGAGCTCTTCCTCCTCCGAGGCTTCTTTCGCCGGAGATGCTGAGATGAAGGCTACGTTGGAAGGTACATGTAGTTCCTTCGCTCCCCTTCACTAGCTTTGACTCAGGGTTTGTGGTAGAGCTGACATTTTATGCTACGTCCAAGGCTGGAGTCTGAGGGGGAGCATGTGCCGACTCCCATCGAGGCGGATCTGGGAGAGACCTCTACCTCTCTAATGATTACTGGGGACACCCGGGTGTCAGAGGAGGCTCTGCCCTCTCTGACTCTAATAGGAGATGCTACTGAGGTGGAGGAGGGACTACCCTCACCGACCCCGAGCGGGGGTGTTACAGACACGGCGGGGGCCATAGCAGGTGAGAGCCAGGACATTTCTCAGGTTTTTCACCTTATCTTGTCATAGGAAAGTCCTGAGCATTGCTGACCCACTTTGTGTTTGGTGGGGTTGTACAAGTCCTTCTAGCGTGCCTGCTGAGGTGGGCCACTCCTCCCTAGAGCTGGGGATCGAGTGGCCTACATCTGTTTTGCCACCAGAGCCACTGTTGGACGCCAGCGTGGGTGCGGCCTTGCTCCAGCGAGCCCGAGGCTACATACAAGGCGATCTCCTGCCTTCCCCGGGGGAGCTCCGTGCGAGCTGTTGATCTCTGGCCTGGCCGGCATCTTGGTGAAGTACCTACGGCTTCTAGAGGCACAGGAGCGGAGGGCTCGGTGGCTAGCAGCCATCTGAGAGTTGGAGGAGCAGCGGGCTCAGCATGCACTGGCGACTACTGAGCAGGAGAGGTGTGCTGACGCGGCCGTGCTGCTTGCTCGGGAGCACGCCGCAAGGCTGAGGGAGGCAAAGAGCAGAGCCGATGCCCTGGAGAATGCCCTAGAGGAGCAGCGGCGAGATGCGGAGCTCGCTAGGGTCGAGTGGTAGACTGCCAAGATGGGGGCCGAGGCGAGCGTGCAGCTTGTGTCGACCTTGAAGGTGGAGATGGCTACTACAGAGTCCCACTTGGCAGAGTTGGAGGGGAGCGAGGCTAGGCTGTGATTGTATCACTTCTATACATTCCCTCGACAAACTCCTCCAACCCTTCAGGGGCCTCATCAGCCTCTTGGGTGACTTCCCCAGTTCTTGGTCATGGTAATTCGATACTTGTATCGGGTTGTCGGTACCCTGAGCTCTGGGTCGTTACATTTTTTATGTGTCACTATGGTTTAAGACATAGGGATTAGGCCAGATTGATGACGTTGTGCCGTTATGTGCGACGATCTTGACCCGAGTCTTGTGACTCAAGGACCGTTGGGTTATTAGGTCTAGTGGGCTGTCCAGAGTCTGGTGGCCTCAGGTCACTTGTTACTTCGCGTTACTCGCGATGGGTGCGTACGTGATTTTCTGTGTTCACGTCAGTGACCCTCCACTAGACGCAGTCTTCTTACGGCACGCGCGTGCCGACCCACCTCGGAGTGGTGGAGCGGCGTACCCGAGACAGACGGTGAGTAAGCTGGTTACCGTAGGGCCCCCACGTACAGCTGGGTCCGATATTAGGGGGAATTACAAGCTAGAGGACATGCCTAGGGTGTATGGTCTGAGTGTGCACACGAGGCTGAGGGTGTTGGACCCGCGTCGACAAGTGCAACCTCTGCTAGTCCTTATTTTGTGGTACTTCTGGTTACTGAGTATGTCTGAGTCTCGCGCCCGAGACATTGTAGCTAGACACTTGTAACGCTGTGTAAGACGTCAGGGGATGCATCTGGTCTGTTCTTCTGGTGGGTGGTACTCCCATCACTTGACGTGAGTTGTCATGTCGTGATTTTTGTTCCTCATCTGTGAGACGGGGCTTTGTGTGTTGTTTCGAGAGCTTTCCTGTAGTCAAGGTCTGGGGTTTCCGGTGAGCGTCACCGAGGGCTTTTCCCTAGATGGCGTTGAGTTCATGACTGCGAGGTCGTGACTGTGTTCCTAACTACACCCTTCTGTGAGGGCCGGCCTCCACGACAGAGGTGTCGTGGCATTTTTCGAGTAGCGTGGCTAGGGTGGTGCGTGTGTAGTCATCCCCCAATTGTGGAATCAGGATGTCGGGTGCGTGACTTGGTTGTCCCCCGACGGGAGACCGGGTCGTGTTTTTTGGTATAGTAGGAGGTTTTGTCAGCCACCGTAGTTACTTTCCTACTTTCGTAGTTACTACTTTTCATGCCGCCATTATTTCTCAATTGGGGTTCCGCAAGATCCCTACTGAGCCAGTGACAGGAGGCTCACCCCAAGTTTTCAGGTGCGACCATTCTTCCTCGGGGTTCGATGGAGTTGCGTGGAGGTTCCTAGTTGCCAGCTTGCCGGGCTGAGTGTTCACTTGGTGTGTGGTACGTTTTACTACATTATACTATACTTTTTGTTGGACTGGACTCTGTTGTAGTTAGTTATTTATTTCTGTTATTGTATTTGTTGTCCTACTTTATTTCTTATTTCTATGTACACCACACCTATCCTTTATCCCTTCCGAGTCTCTGGGCTCATGGGAGGTGTACCCATCAAATGCCAAAGAGTCTTCCAAAAGTAGCTAGTAAACTTGACATCCCTATCGGAGACTATGGTCTTGGGCAATCCATGGAGGCGAACAACCTCATCAAAGAATAAGTGGGCCACATGGGAGGCATCGGAGATTTTGGAACAACGGATGAAGTGGGCCATTTTGGAGAATCGGTCAACTACCACAAAGACCGAATCAGAAACCTTCCTCGTGGGGAGAGTTTGGCAAATCGGGCTCTTTGGCTTGCTAGGGGGCCCCGAGGACCTCCTCCGTCTCAATGTTTTCGTGGACGGACGGGGAAGCCTCATCTAGTGCTTGAACCGGGGTACTGGTTCTGGCGGGGAGCGGTATTAAGATGTCCTCTTCCTCATCCCTAGAGCTCTCAAACTTGCTGCTGACAATAGCTGAGTCACCGGCTAGCTATGTTGGGCCTATGACATGGACCGCATAGTAGACACGGAAATCTAGGTCTTGGTCATAGTTGAGTCCCCCTGGTATATTTGTGGGAGAACAGGGGTTGCCCCCGAACCTGTAAGGGGGTCCACAAATTGTGGTAGTACCTCCACTGTGTGAAACCTTGCCATTGGGGGATATGCTGCTTAAGGCACACCTCCCGGATGTGAGGTGACAGGTCGTCTAGAACTTGGACAGCTTCAGGAGTGTTGTCGGCTCGCCTGGACCAGCCGAAGTCATCTTCTGGTGGAGCTGGAGGGGCCATGTCTCCCTTGTAGAAAATAATGGGCTTGTCCCTATTAGCCTTCTTCTTGCTTCTGAGTAGTCATTTGTAGGTGACGACAAATGTTGTGAGCTGCTCGACCTTCTGCTCATCTGAGGCACATGCAAGCTAGATGTAGTTTGGCGGCAGGCACATGCTTCTGTCGACTACTCAGCTGATGAGATTAGCCTCGAAGTCGAGTTTGCGCCTCTCGGGGCGATCTATGGTTGACTTGGAGTTGAGGTGTAGCTGATGAAGATTGGCCTTTTCCTCATCAACAGAGAAGAGGTCATTCTCTTCTTCTTCTGAGAGCCAGCCATTGCTCTTGCTCTTAATCACAGGGTAGGGACTAATTCCCTTGAAGTAGAGAGCAGTATCAGCTAGGTGGTATTCCGCTGGAGTGAATGGAGATAGGTCGGCAAAGACCATGTGATGTTCCCTATCTTTAGCATATTTGATGCATTGATGGAGGGTTGAAGGGACGACCCAATTTTCATGGAGCCAAGGTCTGCCCAATAACACTTTATAAGATGTGTTGGCGTCGATGATGTAGAAAGTCACCTTAGAGGCAAAATCGTCGAGCACCAGGTCAACATCCACCTGGTCGAGGACATCCTCGGTGTCTTGATTGAAGTCAGAGATCTTGACCGCCTGAACCTTCTAGAGGTAGGGGGTCAGATATAGAGTCTTGAAAGTTTTCAGGGGCATGATGTTGACGGCGGCGCCGGCATCCACACTGGCGCATGAAGATACTCGTGAGAACTCCTTAGGGTGCAGTGAACACTGCATGATATTCATGGCTTGCCAGTTGACATTGGATTTTTGGATCTGCTCCCTCACCCACAGCTCTTCATCTCCTTCAATCTGATACGCCCATGAAGTTTCCTGCACCCTATTGCTTGCACGCGATCACGTTCTTCTTCCTTATTGTCTAAGGTACGTGGCGCCAAACGCATCCTTTTCTTAGTCTTTTGACATTGTTAGTCCTTGGTGGTGATCACAGTTCATCTCTTATTCTTCATCGCCCCTTTCCTACATTCATGTTGCATGCTTATTGCATATATTTGCTTATTCGGGGCCGGTAGATACATTTATCTACACCTCTATTTTTTAGCGATCACGGTAGGACCCTGTGGACGCACCTCTGGTTACATCGTTGGGTTTTATTATTTGTTTATTTATTATCAGTTTATTAAGTGCGTGGGCATGCCAGTCACATATGTGACAATTTATTCAGGCTCCGAAGAGCCACGAGTGCACTCGATCTGACTAAGTCAGACGATTGTGTAGTTCGAGTCGGGACCAATACCCATCGTACCATAAAGGTTACGACGTTATTTACATCCCCCATACGAGGGAAAATCCTTGATTAATTGCTAGAATTAAGAGCCCTACAGCCTAAAGAAGTAACACTAACTGCAGGAAATAAATGGGTGCAAATGGAGTTGAAGCGCGATGCGAGCGTAAGCTAGATTATTAGTCAGCCTGATATCGTCGAGTCACTATCGGACACTTGTTGGCCTCTCTTTAATATTCGAGTGATGACCCGGTGCAGAAACGCAAAAAATAGGATCACGGTGACGTGTCAATGTATGCCCTACCAAGGGCATGTTTAATATTTATTTCCCCGGGGAGATCGGGGTCAGTGTCATGTGTGAATAAACCGACCTTTAGGGAATATTGGCCCGTAGCGTTGTTTACGCAAAGACCACTACGGGTGAGATTCCTTGGGTCTAGGCCCACATCACAAGGCACTATTAATTTTCCTTCACGTGGGGTCACGGGGGAACGGAGATGCCGAAAGAGTTTGTGTAGTTGGTATCTTACATATTTTAGGTTTAGCTTGCCTTAATTATATTCGATCGGTTTTAGTTCCATTATGGCATAGATTTTATTCCAGTCATGACCTATCGATGATTCCGTTGGCACTTTCCACCCTCCCCAATTTATTACTGGTATTCAAGTATACGAGGGTATGAACATGCATAAGATTGAGTTAAATGTACGAGACCGACCCTTGGTACGAGACGGAGGTAGGTCCTCACGCATAGGGGCAATCGTCAGTCGGGGATGACCCGACTGATGAGGGCATCTCACAGCGCTCTCTTTGACTTGGATCGCCGGCATCACTTTGAGGAGTCCGACTATGTTATCATATGTAATTTCCCTTTCATTGAGTCATATCTTATGTGCATGGGCGACTGGGTCCATCAGGGTATCTCTATTTTTAACCCTAATTTTTTTCAAATTGCTTACCTGGGTGCCTGACGGCTGGGTTATTGCTGGTGTCGGGGCATCCTCGCTCCTGTTGTTGCTAGGACGAAGGTAGGAGGCTAACCCTTGAAAGTATCTAATGGTGGCTCTGGGAGGGTCCGGTTGACCCTGTTACTTGAATGGGAAGAGAGGCTGGAAGCAATGACTGGTTTAGCCTTTTGCTAGAAAGGGCTGGTTTTGCTGGTGATGGCTGGGGTGCGCGCCTTAGTCTGGGTGGCATGCGAACTCATGTTCGGGTGCGTGGTATAGCTTCATGTGTTTGCCATTGAGAGGCAGGAACGACTTATGACCCTTGTGGTCGACGACCGTGTAAGCCCCACCCTCGTGGACATTATGGATGATGTATGGACCTCGCCAATTTGATTGTAGCTTTCCACTAGAGTGCCCCCCCTGACTTCCTTCTCCTTGATCACGATGAGGCCGCCTTGCTTGAATGCTCATTGCTTGACGAGCTTGTCGTAGGCTCACGCCATGTGGGCCTGGTGTACTTGCAGGTGCTTGTAGGCTTCGAGCTGTTTGCCTTCTAGATCGACGAGCTCTTCTAGTCTTCTCTAGTATTCATCTTTATCTGGGCTGGCAAGGCCAGTGTGCACCACCATGCGGTAAGAGGCTAACTGGATCTCGGTGGGGATGATGGCTTTTGCCCCATAAATGAGGGAGAATGACGAGCACCCCATGGGGGTTTTGTAGATCATCCGGTAGGCCCATAGCTCCTCGAAGACCTTCTCAC
Organism: Amorphophallus titanum; assembly: GCA_024336825.1. NCBI lineage: Eukaryota > Viridiplantae > Streptophyta > Magnoliopsida > Alismatales > Araceae > Amorphophallus > Amorphophallus titanum. The sequence continues at coordinate 2,126,400 of JANBPO010004058.1, forward strand.
CCCAGTCATGTTTCTGGTGGCTAACGATTTTAGCCAGGAGCTTGTAGAGGGTCTTGTTGAAGGCTTCGGCCAAGCCATTGGCCTGGGGGTTGTAGACCGAAGAGGTTCTCCAGCCGATGTGAAATTTGGCCACTAGTTGATATATGGCCCTATTCTTGAATGACGTTCCGTTGTCAAACACTATGGGCTGGGAGTACCGAATCGGTAGATGATGTTGTGCCAGATGAATCTGGCTACCACTTCACCAGTGACCTCTCATAGGAGAAGGGCTTTTGCCCAACGAGAGAAGTAGTCGGTGGTGGCCAAGATGTACTTGTGGCCCTTGGAAGATGGCAGGAAAGGCCCCATGATGTCCATACCCCACTCGGCGAATGGCCAGGTGGGGCTGTGGGATGCAGTGGATTTGGAGGTCTTCTGGGTACTGGGCCAAAGGCTTGACATTGATGACATGTACAAGCATACTGGACGCAGTCTACATACATGGTAGGCTAGTCAAAGCCTTTAAGCTTAATGTTGTGCTTCATTCTATCTCTGGCCTTGTGTGCCCCGCACAATCTGAAGTGAACTTCTTGCATGATGGCCCGAGCCTTGGCGGGTGAAAGACATCTCAGGAAAATCGACCTGTCTTTCTCGTGGACAAGCCTAAGGGAATCAAGTTCGTACAGATTTTTGAGTGCTCAAGTCCATGCACATTTTTATCCTCACACGTTTTACTTATTATCAAGTCCGTGAACGTTTTGCTCTCTGCGTATTAAAGTCGGAGCTTATACTGTAGCAAAGGCAGTGTATGCTCATATAAAGTCTGAGCACTTGAAAGTCTGTGCACGTTTTTGCATTGGGTAACTCCGTGGACATTTTTGTTAAAGTCCGTGCACATTTTGTGAAGGACTTGCATTCTCTTCTACTGTTGCATATTCTAAGCAAGTCTGAGCATGCTTCTAAGCCTAAGCACATGACATAGTCTGTGCAGTTTTTCTGTCTATCAGTAATATTTTTTTAACTATCCTAAACTGAAGTATTTCTTCTATTATGATAGATATTCTTTCAAGGAAGATAATGTTGGCACAAGATCTGAGGCTGGAGGAAGTGCCAGGATCATGACACGTGGAGTGCAGGGAACTGAAGGGCTGCCACGTGATCAAGGCATTGGGCGGGAAATTGTGGAGGTCACACGCCCATCTGTAGCTGCTATATAAAGAAGACTTCTCCACTAAGAGAAGAGATATCGAGTGATAGAGATTGTGTGATTGAGATCGTGCAATTTTCCAGAAGAGCAGAAGCACATAGAGCCTGTGCAATCCAAAGAGAAAGATAGAGGCAGAGAAGAGAGAAAAGAAGAAGAGTGTTCGAGAAAGAAAGAGTGAGTAGTAGAGGGAAGGAATCAGAGAGCAGCAGAGAGAATTAGAGAAGAAGAAGAAGAGAGTCTTCTGAAGATTAGTCTCTCACTGGAATTAGGATCAAATCCCATCCAGTTAGCTCCTTGAGAGCCACATTCATGCTTCACTATTTACAACTTTCAATTGCTGTCATTTCCCCTCCATTATTTCTCCTTTTATCTTTTCTTCAAGCTATTTGTCAGCGGAGCAAGCTGTGACGCTTAGCGGGCAGAGGAGGATTCCTCTCGATGGCTCAAACTGTAATCCCCAGCGGTTCAAGGTGTGAGTCAGCGGATGGCTAAGCGGTATTGCCCAGCGGAAGCAAGCTGTGATGCTCAGCGGTTTATAGGTAAGCTGTGATGCGCAGAAGACGCAAGTTGTGAGACGTAGTAGTGAATCCACACTCGGGTTTTAGTGTGGGGTAGACGTAGGTCTAAAGGACCAAACCACCTAAAAAGATCCCTTCTCCTTTGTAGTTTGTTTACTTGGTGTGACTCGGTAGATGAATGTCTAGGCTGATCTGCTTCTACCTTATATAGCATGGAGTTGCTTTGCACATTAAGTGCTTGTGTTCTGTCCTGTGTCTATCGGGTCGTTCAGATTCTAGTTAAATAGCTTAACACTCTTACGAGTTAAGTTTTAAATTGGTCAAGTTTTCATAGATATTCATTCACCCCCCCTCTGAATACATCGTATCGAATCCAACAATTGGTATCAGAGCGATTTTCTGATTGTCCAGATCCAATGATCTGTAGAGGATCCTACTGTATTAGTTGCTTCTTTGGGTTCTACGATTGTATTCAGGTGTATGTTTTCCTTGAATGCTTACTATTTTAAATCTGATTGATATCATGCCACCTCTCGTAGTGTTTGATGGTTCTAACCTCAGCAAGTGGCTAGGCAGTCTTTGCATTTATGTGAGTTCCATTGACCCTAATCTATGGAATTTGGTTTCGAATGGCCCACATAAAATCTCTCATGATCGGACCAAATGGTCCAATGAGGACAGATTGAAGGATAAAGAAAATGTTATGATTCTTAATATCCTGACAACTGCAGTTAATCCTGACAGGTTTCCATTTGTTCTCAGGTGCACTTCTGGAAAGGAAATCATGGACAGGATAAAGGCTAAATATGGGGAACAAGAAGAGGAATGCTTAATGGCTAACCGGAGTAATCACAGCACCAATCAAATGAATGAGGATTCAACATCTCAGGTAAGCTCCGAATCAGAGGAACTCTCATTTGATGAATTAGCTGTGATGTATGAAGAGTTGTTAAAAGTGTCTAGGAAAATGAAATCTGAGAATAAAAGGTTAAAGAAAATGATTGAACAAAATAAATCTGAACTCTCTTGCCAGAACTATCTAAAGGTGAAACAATCTTATGATGAGTGTTTGATGGATGTTCATAACAGTAAGGAACAGATTTCATGCTTGAAAGATGAAAATCAAAAATGTCTAAACAGAATGTCTGAACTGGAAGATCAGCTGAATGTCAAAAATGATGAACATCTATTGAAATTGCAAGAGTTGAATAAGGCTAATTCTGAAGTGAATAAATTAAAAATTGAAAATGCTGAACATATGAAGAATAATGAAGACTATGCTGCCAGACTAAAAGAACTTAAGGAAGAGGCTTCACATGATTGTTCTATAAAGTCTGTATGTGATAAATGTTCACTTCTAAAGGAATTCAATGAAGAGCTTTACCTTGAAAATGAATGGCAGAAGAAATTGATCGATTCCTTTAAAGAAGAAAATAAAAATCTTCTACATGAGAAACTTGAAAGTGAAAAGACTGAAGAAAGATTGATGGATGAAAATGAAAATTTAAAAGAGCAGAATAAAAAATTGATGGTGTTGAACATTGTTATGTCTGAAAGACTGATTGAATTTGAAAAAGGAAAATCCATCTTGAATGAAAAAGAAGTTAATGAAAATCTGAAGTTGATGCAAGAGAATCAGACTTTGAAAAGTCTGAATGATGGCCTGCATAACCAAGTCATCTCATGTGAAGATGACATCACTTCACTGCAAGCTAAAATTGATGACCTGACAAATTCCCTTTCAAAATTTGTTAAAGGAAAAGACAACCTGAATAAAATTCATGGGTCAAATGTGAACCTTCAGAAAGAAGGGTTGGGTTTTAATTCTGTCAATAAGAAGCCTGATGTGAAGAAGAACTCTACAATTTCTGTAAAAAATTCTGAACAAGAAAGGCCTTCTAGTTCATCTGTTTTCTAATTTTCTGCACAAAGAACTAAAAAACAAAATAAAAATATGAAAAAGATAGGAAAATAGAAAAAGAATGTGAACCAAAATAAAACTAAGAAACCCTTAGATGTTCATGTGAGTACCTTCAACTCTGAGAACTCAGAAAATCGAGTGCATGTTACAAAAACTTCTTCCATTCACTTACATGCACATACAAAAATAACTTCCTGTCATTACTGTGGAAAGGCTGGCCATCTTATGCATGAATGTAGAATAAAGGAGTTAGATGACTTGAAAGCCAACAAAATGCATGCAAAGAAAATTCAATGCTTCAATTGTGGCAAGATGGGCCACATTGCTGCTCAGTGTTGGAATGTCCAGGGAAGGAATTTCAATTCCAAATCCGTTAAATTCCCTACATATAAAAATACTGATGATAAGACCAAACCCTTAGGAGAAAACCATTTGCATGCTACAAGTGTTGGAAGCCAGGTCATCTGGCTAGTTAGTGCAAGATGGTAGGACATGTTAAACGAAACTTCCATCCGAACAACAAAAACTTTCATGCTCATGCTCACAGTTTTTATACTAATACTAATGTGCATAGGAAGAACTCAAAACCTACTGCTTCATGTCATTATTGTGGTCAATATGGGCACTCTATGCACAATTGCTCTATCTTGAATCTTGATGATTTTCTATCTCTGAAAAGGTGGAAACCATCCTTTAGAGGTGCCACTGACTTTGCAAGACCCAAGACTTCTTGGGTACTTACTAGTGCAAAATGATTCACTATCTTGTAGGTGTGCATTGGAGTGGAATATAGGGCCGTTACTACCCCCGCTAAGACGCCATGCATACACTGTGATAATGGAAGCTACTGGGAAGTGCGAACAGGTGCTCTTCTGCTACCCCTCCTGCAAGGACAGGAAAAGGGCACTCGGACTTCAGGGTTGGCACGGACTTTTACATCAGCAAAAAGAAGGAAGGCGGGAGACCTCCCACTGGGCGTGCCATCCTTTTTGTTCCACCCCGGGAGGGTTTCGCCGGGGCCGGTGTGTGCGGTGACCCGAGTGAGGGGTAGGACACAGCCACGGGAGGGATGCCGGAGGTTAATGGGCCTCGGGCACCCCCTCTCATCACTGAATCTGCCTCAAGGCAACACCGTGCACTCACCTTTTACGGAGAGTCGAGGGGAGACCGAGTGACACGGGAGGTTTTTCCGGTTAACAGGAAACGTGGCTGGGATGCGGGCGTGCCAGTCGATTTCTCGACAATCACCTGTGGAACCGAACATTTAACTAGGGATCCGCCGCCAGGGTGCGACACGTGGACTCAGGGGATGAGCGACACATGGAGGGAAGAACAGTTCCGTGGGTGCGAGTGCACAGGCGACTATGGGGAGTCATGTACAGGACATCTTTCCCCACCAATCACAAGCAGTCGGTGTTTATTACATCGGATTGAATCCGAAGACCTTCGTTCTATGCCGAAGAGAAGTCCGTATGTTCCTGAAGCCCGGGGTGAAGAGTCAAGAGCACTTTGCAGCTATAGGTTCATCTCGGACTGGGTAGTGTTAGCTGGGGGTAAAGGGTGCGGGAGGTTCACGCTAGGTGACACAGAGGGTAACTGGAGGCCCAAACGTGAATGCAAGAGCATACGTCCAACTGGCGGTGTAACACTAAGATGTATATATTTTTACAAGCGGGCCGTGATGGCCCGGGTACAATAGGGGCATGCCTCGGGACAATTCTGTTGTGCTAATCGGTCCCTGGGTCGATGCGTGATATGTGAGTACATGTGTGCTTTACAGAAGGTTCCTCCCATGGCGTGGGCCATAGCCGCGGTGTCGAATGGGGGCTTGTGGCTGGCTGGGCGACTAAGGGTATACATCGATCCGGTGTCTGGGCTAGGGTCGATCACGGCTCGAGTTGAGCGGTCGACATGACCTTGTTACTGGGAGGGAGCAAGACGTCATGACACATGCATGGTCGTGACTGACGGGCACGTGAGGGGTGATCCCGGCATGAGGGGATGCCCATCCTTGTCATTGCATCTCACATATGGCACGCATGGGCTTGTATGTTTACGGCATCCGATTGACAAGTCACGCACACGCAATTCTCCTCGGCCCATTGTGGGGAGTCCGCTCGAAGCCTTGGAGTCATCGGATGCTGAGTTGAGTGCTGAGTGCTTGATCCTTTCTATATTTTGCCCCTTGATCCCCTAAGGGGTTTTTATAGGGGAAGGTGAAGGGTCACAAGGGGTTTATGCGAACTAGCTTGAGGGGGTAAAGCTAGTCCGCATAAACCCCCTCCCCTGGATGGCTATAGAGTTCAGAGCATTCTGTAGTCATTCTCTAGTATCAAAACATACCAGCTTCGCGTCCATATATTCTAAGACCGCGGATGCTTGAGTTCTCGAGCGCAGAGCCGGGCACGATGTCCCTTCAGCTATACAATATCCAAGTCCAGCTAACGACGGTCCCCCAGAACTCGACGAGCACTATTCACTTCTGGACGTTGGGTGCCCTTTCAAGTCCCCTGGCGAACAACAAAAGAGAGTGCTAGGATGACCAGGTGGAGAGGTGCATCCATCCGATCAGCCAGCAGACTATAGTTCACCCATTATTGGAGCCAGAGCTTCGAGACTGGGCATTGTCTATTCGCCTGAGCATGCTGGCTTTTAGAAAAGGAGACCTCCTACTGCTGGAGCCATATTATCCCTTCCGCTTTAGGCGAAACTTCAGATATGACTAGCATATCCCTGTCTACAGTGCACAACTTGGCTTGCCTGCCTGAAGCCTCCGGGGGGGCCTGACTGTCGAACACGCCAGAACCTGGTGGCTCTTGGGCGGACACTGTGACCTTCAGGGTGCTGACTCCTGGCCAAGTTTCGCGGGTGACTGCGGAATACATAAAATAGTGGAACACCCAGACGGCCTTCTATCGGTCGTACAGGACCGATTGCTAGGATGGGGCAGAGAGGAAGTTCTTGAGCAAGCAGTCAGTGCCCGTGCTTGACATTGACCTGGAGCACCTCCTTCGGCTGAAGAACAAGAAGGAGAAAGAGGTGGTTGCGTATCTGGCCACGCACCGGGAGGCTCGAGAGGCCAGGCCAGCACCACAGGCCAAGCTACCTCCAGTGGTGAAAGATGATTTTAAGAAGATCCTGAGGGACCTCTGCCGCATCGGGGGTGACTGCCTGGAGCTCATCAATTATCCACTTCCCATAGAAGAAGAAGGCACCCCCGCGATAAGCTGGCGTCTGGAGAGGGACCCAATATGCCCGTACCGCACATTCATAAGGAGGGAGGAGCAGAATCCCAAAAATTACAAGGACACCACATGGCTATACGTTCTCCTCTGGGTACACAGGCTAAAGATCGATGACTAGATGGCTACCATCCTGGGCAAGCGCTTGCAGATCTCATATTACTATGCCAATGGGTGGGGTATGGACCACTTCAATCTTTTCTGCCACTTGGCCTCCAAGAAGCATGCAGACCTGGCCATCCTCGCCGACCGTTGCCAAAAGATCGGGGACATATGCTGGCTGGTTCGGGAAGCGGCACGTCGGGACCAGGAGCCCTCCCTGAGCTACTGGCTGATAACACTTCGGCTGTATACTGGCCCTCATGGTATTCAGTGTCCCTCTTTTCTTTTATTTTCACCCTTTATTGCTGCAATCTTCCCGGAGTACCGGACGCTGATCAGATCTCCTTCCCTTCTTCTTCTTCCCTCTCTTTCTCTCTAACAGATCACCCTGACAGCACCCAAATGGGACCAATGCCCCTTGGACCTATCTATGCAAGCAACCGAACCGAACGGTGGATTCACTCAAGCGGGTTCACCCGCGTCGCGCACACCCAGGTCCGTAGGTGGACCGGCGATGAGAATGAGGGTCCGAGGTTGATCCTTGAGGTTCCAAGGGCTTGGCTAGCTTGGGATTGAACCCCCAAGGGTCCATGGATGCCCACATTCATAGGCGGCCAGCACGCCGAGGGCATGGGATGTAATGGCTCTCTTACAACTCGCCCGTGGTAATCACTCAAATATAAGACAATTCAGGATTGGGCACTCTCTTACCGCCGACGGCACTAAGATGCAATACTAATTAAGCAAAGGAAACCATCAAAGAGAAGTGTTCAGTAGCTCACCTGATCGGCGTGAATACACCGATCTCGGTCGGAGACGAGGCGAGCAGGGAAGCGTGGGTACGCGCCCACACGCTGCGTCGGTGTAGCTCTAACTTGAAAATCAGAGAAGTACAACACTACACCTCTCGCAGGAGGGGGATCTCAGGGTGGGGATTATTTGAAATTACATCCAAAACTACCTCCACACAGGGAGGAGCAATAAGCCAGCCAGGCAGGGGAGGGAAGAGATGAACTAGGAGCTAAACAAACGGCCAACATCGGTTCTACCCGCTCTCTGGAATAGGGGACAGATGGGCAATGTTGCCACTGCTGCAGTCGCTCCCAAACTCCTTTTTTGACGAGACTAATAAATAATCTTCCCTAACTGACCTAGGAAGAAGTTTGTTTTTTTGCGGGAGCTCTGGTGGCCAGCGTTGGTCGGGGCGGGGCCGTCAACAGTGACTCTGCTCACTGGTTCAGACTGTCTCAGCACCAATATAGCAGGAAGACGAGATCACCACGGGCGTTCTTGGGCTCCGATTTGGGCGTGGATGGTACTGATGGATTTGACATCGAGTCCTCTTCGAATGGAGACCCACGGCAATGTCAGCGGAGGTCTGGGACAGCGGCGAGCTCTCGAATAGTGACTATGTGTCTTCTCAGTCCTAGAGGGGACAGAGCAGCACACCCAAGGGAGAAAAATAAGAAATGGCTACTCCGGATGTCAAACAGAGTGCCACTTCTTGGAGATGATAGAGGACTGGCGGAGGAATCTCTAACCTAAGATTCACGCCCAGATCTGCAAAGGAGTAGCCATGGTCAAACTTTCTCTGGGGCTCTAGTTTGCTGCCTGAGTGGTCTTGTGCAGTTGGGGAAGAATTACTCTCACGGGCAGCTCGGAGCTCGTATGGAGGTGAGACCACAACTTTTGGATAGCTCTTTGGATGACCTTTCCAACGGTGTATGGTATGCCTCCTAAAGCCTCAAGATGTCTCTGTGGCACCCTCTGCAAGCTGAGGGTTCTCTGCTACCTACGACCCAGAACTAGGGATGGATGTGGAGTGGGGGGTTATGGAAGGGGGAATGGGTGAGGGATGGCAAGCATGCACGGACTTGCCATGCGATGGATGCAATGTGCACGGACTCATGTTCTTGACCAAGGCCAGAACATGCATGGAGTTATATGCACGGATATGCTTATGCAATGGACTGTTCATCCTCGGACTTGAATAGGGCATGCATGGACTTTATGAGTGTGTGCATGGAGTTAGAATGTGTAAGCCGGTGGGATGTGCACGGACTTTATGAGAGTGTGCACAGAGTTATTATGTGCTCGGACTTGCAGGTGTATGTGCTCGGACTTGCAGATGCATGAGCTCGGACTTGGTGGTGTATGTGCTAAGACTTGCAGATGCATGAGCTCGCACTTGCTGAGAGAGGCATAAAGCATATGCTCGGACATGCATAGCTTTTACAATAGTGTATGCTTGGACATACAGAGAAGGCATGATGCATATGCTTGGACATGCAAAGCTTGTATAACAGTGTATGCTCGGACTTGTAGAGAAGGCTTTGTGCATATGCTCGGACATGCAAAGCTTTTATATCAGTGTATGCTCGGACATACACTGACTTGCAATAGTGCATACACTGACATTAATACAAGACTAACATGGTGATGCACGGGCTTGATAGCAGGTAGAGCATGCAAGGAGTTTGGTTTGAGGAATGTGCACAGGGTATAAAATGCGCACGGACTTGATTGCCACGTGGGCTTTGTGTAGCAAGGCAAAACATGCACTGATGCATGTTTCAAGGAAACTTGCACGGATGCAAGTTCTATGAAGTGGTCAAAACATGCATAGATGCAGGTTTTATGAAGCAATTAAAAACATGCACGGATGCAGGTTTCATGAAGCAGTTAAAACATGCACGGATGCAGGTTTCATAGAAACATGCACAGATGCAAGTTCTGCGAATGCTGAATCAAAATGTGCATGAATGCATGTTTCTACGAAATATGCACGGATGCAAGTTCTGTGAAGCTGACTCAAAATGTGCACGGATGCATGTTTCAAATGACCATGCATGGATTTAATAGAACATGCAAGGACTTGGCTTCAATACGAGAATATGCACAGGGTTTGACATGCACGGACTTCATGAAGACTTGCAAGGACTTAGCGAAGACATGACAATTTATGCTCGGACTCTGCTTGCCTTCTAATGAGAATGTGCATGGACTAATGTTCTTGGAAAAGGCCAGAACATACATGGACTCAAGTGCACGGACTTAGAATGCAGTGGACTGTTCATCCACGGACTTGGAAGAACAACATGCACGGACCTATTTAATACCTCCACGGTCTTCAGCAGGAATTGCACGGACTTGCCATGCAGTGGATGCCATGTGCATGGACTTACAATGCAGTGGACTGTACAATACATAGACCATGGATTGAGCCTAGGACTCTATATGCAAGGACTTGCTATAGGAGTTGCACGGACCATGCACCGACTTAGCCTAGAAGGCGTGCAACATGCTCGGACTTGCATCGACGGACCAGCACAGGTGTGCAATGGTCCTCTGACGCACCACCTAGGGTCCGTCAGGGACCCAGTGTAAAACGGACCATAACGTGCCTGCACAGGTGCGTTACAGAGCATGATGGACCGATAATGGTGTGTCAAGGCACTCGGTGCAAAAACCACAGTGATGCGCCTGCCCATGGGCGTCAGAGCACCTGACGGACCAGCACTGGCGCGTCAGGGCACGAGCCAAAACAAAGGATGTAACGCCCTCCTCCAGAGGCGTTACATCACCTAACGGACCAACATAGGTGCGCTTGACCACGGGACCAAACTGGCTGTGACGCACTCCTCTAGGGGCGTTACAGTCTCTAACGGACCAACACAGGTGCATTAGGAGGAAGGCATAACGCGCCTTCCCAGGGGCATCACATGCCCAGATGGACCAGCACTGGTGCGTCAAGCTACAATGACCCCCAACGGTCGAAAACACTGTGACGGACCAGCCCAGGGGTGTCATAGCCATATGGCGGTCTATCGTGGGACCATCACGCCTACGAAAGCCCAAGCTTAAAACCAACGAAGCATAACGCACCTCCCTGGGCACGTTATACACTATGGCGATCACTGGTACGACCGCCACAGCACTCAGACGATGAAACGGTGAATTCAACCCAAAAATGCCAACCATGCCCCCATACCTCCATTGGAGAGGGTGAAAACAAGGGGGAAGCTCCCCAATAACCCCTAGCATGATTCTACAGTCTCAGATCGGCCAAAAATAGGATGGATCGCTAGATCAGGCGATTGCTCCCTAAAACATGATTTTACCCTAACCCACTCAAAAATGCCCCTCTCGGCCTCACGATGGGATAGAAATCATGGGATTGAACCGCTAGAGCATAAGGATCGTCACCTTACCTCAATGGAGCGAAAGCTCTGACGAATCGATGCCAAAATCATGAAGAATGCTTTTAGAAACCCTCATTCCTCCATGAAATCTCATGAGCTCTACACCGCCACGATCGCCTCACCGTCGTCGTCGTCACCACGCCGTCACCCCGCGCCGTCTGCAGCCAGAGGAGATGCACTGTGAGATCGAACAAGAGAGAGAGGGGGGGAGATGGGCACTCACAGTGGGGGGAAAGGAAGAGGAAGAAGAGAAAGGTGAAAAGGATTAAAGAATGCCCCTATTTGAAGAAAATCTAGATTTTTAGAAAAATACCAAAAAATAGAAAATGACATTTTTGCGATCCTCGGAATGCACCGATCGCAACGGTACCACTCAGGCCCAGGTGAACGACTCAGCTCACCCGCAGTGGAATTCCACAGGATTTGTCAAAAATTGGGTCGGGAATCAGAAAAATGCGCGGAAAAGCCGCGGAATGTCTCCGGGCCTCCGAAATGACCCCGGATCGCGTTGATCCAAACAAAAGATGTCCAAAACGTAATTTCAGACACAACAGTGCTGGACACTTCGAGAAAATCGAGATGGATAGATATTTTGGGTGTTACCCCTTGTCCGAGGCCATGCAAGTCTCTTTTGCCAAGGAGAGACTTTTGCATGAAGCCAAAGATAAGTGGAGATGTATTGAGAGCTTGGGAGACATTAGGCGACAAAGGCCTATCAAGACCTAGTATGACATGAAGAATGAGCTTAGAAGAACCTACCAACCCCACCTTGTCACCTCCAACCGAGAAGATCAAAGTCAAAGGCAAAAGGCTCCGCTTGTGCATGAGTCTAGGTCCAAGACTAAGCCACATGACTATGAGCAGGTCTCCCTGAATGTCTCTATCCCAAGGGACCCCGCCCTCACCGAACTCCTGCAAACCTTTAGGGAGAGAGTAGAAAGGATGTGCACTCCTATTGGGTCACCGACATCCCCTAGCCCACCTCTGAGTCAGGATGAGGTCGTGCCCGAACATTCAGAGGACAAGGCCGACACTCTCAGCCCAGTACCCTCGATGGATAGCCATAGTCCCATCCACATCATAGAGGACTCCCTTGGCCCACCCGAGGGTAATGCTTTGCCCTTCGACCCTCATCTAGATCCATTCTTTCCTCCAGAGGGTGAACTTGTCATTAGAGAGTCTTTAGCTAGTTGGTTAAGGGTCCGCTTCAAGATGTCTTGATTCCTTGCTACCCACCCATGGAACCAGCACTCCCAGTAGTACCCCTTAACTCTTTTTACATCACATTACAGTCCTTCTGCTTTGTAGAAATTGTGAAGGACTTTATTAGGAGCTTAGATTGTCAATGGGAGTTGACGTATATGTTGGCCTTAGGATCTAACCAAACCGGTAGTCATCGCTTCACGCACCCTACTTTGGGGTCCATTACCTCCGTGTGCACCATAGGTCATATAACCTTCGAGGTCCTTTTGCTCTTTCCTGCACCCGATGAGCTTGACTCTTTCCCATCTTATGGTGTTACTGTCTCGAGGGAGGAACCTCGCCTTTACGTAAGACCCTTGTCCCATCTATCAGCATGTCGGAAGGTGACCATTTGCACCTTGGCGAATGTCAAACATGGGCAAGTATAGTGAAGGGGCCTATTAGGAGGAGTCATCATTTCTTTGACTCGTTCGATCCCCTCCCTAGTGAGAATCTCACCCCATATTCTTCACTCCACCGTGTCAAAGAGGTCCACTATCATACCCCTTCCTCACATGCCCGTCAACATCTCACCCTACATGCATCAACACTTAAGAGCTTGGAAAGAAAGAAACCCTCCAATTGGCTAGAGTTACATGCATCATCATGTCTAGCATCACATAGGGGAGATGAAGTGAGTGAATTTGGATGCCCTGGACCCCCGAAGTCCACCAACCTTAATAGAGAGCCTGTGCATGATAGGTACAACTTCGGATGTCTAGGTTCTCCCCGTGTTATCTAGTTAGGTAGGTGTCATAGAGATGCAAGGTCCATGTTTGAATGTCTATGGACTAGGACTGCCCCATTACATACCATAACGAACCAGGGAAGGACCGCTATGCTTCACAGAACTCAAATAAATCCACAGGAAAATGATACTATAATGCACCAGGGCAGGCGCGCTATATGACTATAACGCACGGGAGCAGGGGCGTTAAAGTCAACATGTATACAACACGCTGATAAGGGCTATAATACACTAGGGGTAGGGCGTTATATGTGGGCCGTTATGCCCACCAGAATGATCAGAATCCACAGGAAAACACAGGATATAATGCCCCTAGAGTGGGGCGTCATACCAACTTAACGCATAGGGGTAGGGGCATTAAAGGCAACAGACCTTGAACTCAACACACAGGGACTATAACGCACCAGGGCAGGCGCATTAAAGCCACCCGAACATGAAAATCCACAGAAAACTCAGTTCACGGACGATATAACGCACCAGTAGGGGTGTGTCAAATGACCATAATGCACCGAGGGTGGCACGTTATGTCACCTGGATTTCGTGACTCCAGAGTTCAGAATCGAAACCCCCTCCCGACCGATCGAAATCGACGGGGGGCGCGACGAAACACAAAACCAAATGAACCTGCCAAGCCATACCGACATTCCAAGCCTAAGCATGTCACTAGAATTGAAATACGATGCCCATGGAGATAATTCAAGCATTAAAAGGTAATTTCATGCATTAAAAGATTAAAAAATAAACTAATTAAGAACATGCACGAAATACAAGGTAAAGGGCGTCGGACCACGATGCAAGTGGGACCGACGGTGTCCTAACAAGGTAAGGAATCCATCCCCCTACCCGGATGATGACGAAAATGATGATACGCTGTCGATCCGGTGAGAGGGCGACGCGGCGCCTCCCGGCCTGGCTCGACTCCACACTCCGCGAATCGAGGAAAGGTGGGCATCAACATGATTCCCGCGACGCGACCAATCCAATGGTACCTCTCCGGCTTCGATCAGCGGCCGTCTGTACCAGAAATCGAGAGAGGCACGCAAATTGAGAAATTAATTCCAAAATAACCTAAAAAGGAGATTGCACAAAAAATGAGGAAGATGGCGACGGATGGCAACGCAGAGGGCGTCAACGGATTCCTGGCGAGATGAGGAGTCCGTTCCCCTACCTTTTTCGCGGTGAAGACCTCAAATCGGTGTAGATCGGGCGATGGGGGCCACATCGTACTTCCGCTCGCATGCGTCTCCACGCTCCACGATCCGAGGGATGGAGAGTACTGGCGCGATCCTCGCATTGAGCCCGTCCCGTCGGTACCTCCCACGCATCGACCGGGATCTGTTTGGACCGCGAACCGAGAGAATGGTGGTTGGAGGAGAGAGAATGTGTGAGGGTGAGAGAGAGATTCGAGATGGAGAGAGAGAGTGTGTCGAGAGAGTGAGAATAGAGAGAGTGTGGGGAGAGATATTTTATAAAAATTTGATTTTTGTTATTTTTGTCGATTCCCATCACCCCGTCAAAATACAATTGCCAAGTGGCCTACTGGATTTGATTTACCTCTAGTGTCTCATCTTCGGGAAGCTCCGTAGTCAACAGAGAGTCTTCAGGCACGGAGTGTACTGCGAGGAAGTACGCGATGGCTTGATCTTTAACGACCTTTTGCGGTATGTAGGTGATGTCAAATTCCATCAGCAGCATCGCCCACTTGCCGAGGTGCCCCTTCAAAGCTGGCTGAGAGAGAATGTACTTGACAGGGTCGGCTCTTGATATCAGTTGTACTTCATGTGACAACATGTAATGCTTCAACTTCTTGGCCTCAAAGACCAGAGCTAGGCAGATCTTTTCGATAGGCTTGTACCTTGCCTCTGCCCCAACCAGGCTCCAACTAAGGTAGTAGAGAGCTTGCTCTTTTCCCACATCATTATTTTGGGTGAGCATTGCCCCTAATGAGCATTCGGTGGTGGTTATATACAAAATAAGTGGCCTTCCCTTGGCCGGCACCCACAGCACGGGCGGAGTCTTCAAGTATTCTTTCAACTAGTCGAGAGCCTTCTGGCATTCCTGATTCCAGCAAAAAAGGTGCATTCTTCGTCATCAGCTTGTGAAATAGCTGGCAATGTCCCGATAGGCTAGGGATAAACCTGTGTATGTAGGCCAGTCGGCCTTGTAGGGACCTCAATTCTCCTAAATTCTTCGAAGGAGGCAGCTCCTGGATGGCTTTTATTTTGGCAGGATCGATCTCGATCCCTCTATAGCGGACAATGAAGCTGAGGAACTTCCCGCTGGAGACGCCAAAGGCACACTTCATCAGATTCATCTTCAGCTCATACTGTCGAAGCCTCTCAAAGATGACCCTGAGGTCACTGAGATGATCTTCTCTCTTCTTAGTCTTGACGACTAAATCATCAATGTAACATTTGACTTTGCTGTACAATAGTTCATCGAATATCTTGGTCATTGCCCGCTGGTACGTGACGCCAACGTTCTCGAGACCAAAGGGCATCCTCTTGTAGTGGAATATTCCCATGGGCGACCGGAAGGCCGTGTGAATGTAGTCGTGCGCCGCTATCCAAATCTGATTGTAGCCGGATGACCCATCCTTAAAAGACAAGGCCTCTTGGCCAGTAGTTGCATCGATCACCACTTCGGTGATGGGCACCAGGTGTGGATGCACTGATGGGGACTCTTCATTCTTTTCGTTTGTTTATTCATCTTTTCGTTTGTTTATTCAGTTTATTAGTGTGAGGGCGTGCCAGTCACCGAGGTGACAATTTATGTGGGCTTAAAGAAGCCCATAGTGCGCTCGTTCTGACTAATCCGACGATTGTGTGTATCGTGTCGGGACTGAGAACCCACCATATCATAAAGGCTACGATGTTAATTACATCCCCTCGGAGAGGGGAAAACCCTTGATTGATTGCCAGGAAAAGGGGCCCAATGGCCTGAAATTCATGGCAATTGATGGAATCACCCGTTTCTATGATCTTTTTTGTGTTTTTTTGAGTCCTTTCAGTGTGTGGAAGGTAGAAGAGGCATTTTTATATATTTTCCCCTACGTACGAGATGAACGGGGCATGGAATAGACGAATTTGTGCTAGTTCACGAAGGTCCAGATTGGAAATTAGAATGTGGTCGACTCCCCAACCACTTTCAGCTTCTAGATAATGAACGTGTGTGAACAGGCACCACATTCATTTGAGAGGCACTTGAGAGGCGGTTCATTGGCGTGTTCATATGAGCCACAATGTCTTTGGCAGATCGTGGTCCTTAGGCAGACTACGATCACTTTAATGCGGTAGGACCCCCAACTGCATTTAGCTAGTTCATCTGTTGAGTGTTATTTGGTTTAGATTGACCGGCTAAGGGGCCTATATAGTTAGCCCAATTTATGTCTGGGATTTGGGGTTTTGCCCCAGAACATAGAAATCAATATTATATTCACATAAACACATGAAAATTGGGCCATTTTGGCCTTGTGAGTGTGGCGGTCGCCTGAGAATTGATTCACGTAGTATGAGGTTTATGGATTCCACACGGTGGGTTTGGTCCTATACAAATAGGATAGTTTCCATGTAGCTTGCGTGCCCACGCGAGTCCTATGATAGCGAAGGGTCATATCCACGTGAGTTCTATGATCGCAGTGAGTAGACCTTGGGTGAGTTTAGTGGGCTGGTGTCCACTAGTTTTCGTCATCCGGTAGTAGGTAGTTTTATTAGCACCCCGTGGTGTCATACCGTGGTTTGCATGTGTGTGTTTGCTCATTCTCGAGATTCCCATGAGACTGCAGATGGTAGAGTTATATGGTAGATTTTCGCGAGACCATGGAAGATCATGTTTTGTGGTTACACTACCTTAAGGGCATTTCATGTAAGGCCAGGTGAGGACAGCCTAGTGGCCTATCATGGTCGGACCAAGCGAGACCGCCTAATGTGTACATTGCTCGTGTAGAGATGAAACTGCCTGAGCGTATGTACCTTGGTTAGGACAAGAGTGCATTACTGTCGGCTACAGTGGCATGTGCCCCATATCAAGTAGCTAGACACGGTCGTGCTATGGGACGCAGTGGCACAGATCCTACCCTATCCTAAGGTGTGGTGTGTATGTGTGTATGTCTCCTCTGCTCCTCCCAAGATCGGATGTGGATGGTGTGTGTGCATATGAGGTCTTGGTGCAATATAAGACATTAGTGGATGCATTTAGCCTTGTTCTGTATACTTGAGTAGCGGATGCTATGCCGATAAGGTTGAGTTATCGACAACATTGTCATTGGCCCATTCGGTAGAAGGACTGGTGTCACCTTGTGTGTAGGGCATGGTTCTCTCACTGGTCTTATGGTGCGGACACCCGAGCCCATGAGCGGCCCGGTTCAGGGAGCCACCGGTACCACACACGGAGTACCACACGAGCTACCAGGCTTACCACTATCCCCGAGGGTCCTACACTAAAGTGATTCGTAGACGGTGGTGCAGAGGTTTGAGTCTAGACTAAGAGGGTGGAAGGCCCAGCTCCTCTCTTACGGGAGGAGAATGGTGCTATGCAAATCGGTGCTCGACAGCCTTCCTATTTACTACCTTTCCATTTTTAGGATCCCAAAAATGGTGGCCCAAAAGTCAGAGTCCATTCAAATTAAATTCTTCTGGCATGACAATGGGGACAGTTACAGGGGCTGATACGACATCTCATGCGGTAGAGTGTGCAAGAGCAAGGAAACAGGAGACATCGGCATCAAGAACTTCAGAGATTTCAACCTAGCACTCTTTTGTAAATGGTTGTAGAGGCTTAGAGCAGAAGACTGTGGGCTATGGCTACAACTTGTCAGACAGAGATACTATAGTAAGGGCAGAGTTTGGGACTTGACATCGACATCCCTGCACAATGTCTCCCCTATTTGGAGAGGCATCCTTCAGTGCAGGGATATCATTAGATAGACTTTTCTAGTTTGCCTGGACAATGGACGAAGGTGTTTGCTCTGGAAGGACAGGTGGTGCTTGGACTTCACACTAAAAGAATCCTTCCTGAAGCTCTTTCTGATTGTAGCTACACCCACGGCATCGGTGGCTCATACTGTTGATACACAGTTGTCTAGGGATACATGGGCACCCACTTTCAAGAGGAATGTAACGCAGTGGGAGATGGATTAGTTAGAGGATCTTATGTCTTTCCACCTAGACTATAAGCTAGTGGATAGTAGGGAAGACAGGTGGTGGAGGAGGTGGAAGAAGGAGGAGCCTTCTTAGTCAGATCTACATACTCATATCAGATGGGGGATTGTGGCACTAGTTCGCTCCACAAATTTGGGCCCCCAACAGCCCACTGAAGGTGAAACTGTTGATATGGAAGATATCCTACAGTCAGCTCCCCGCTTGTGACAGAATTGCCCCTTTCCTTCATGGCATACCTATCTTTTGTTGTTTATGTGGGGAGGTGGAGGAAGACCTCAACCATCTCCTCACAAGATGTCCTTTCTCCAAAGAGGTTTGGGCGAAGATCGACAATAGAATCCACCACACCTTTAGCCCTTTTGAGAGTGTGCAGCGTCTCCTCCTCAAATGGCACAAGGGGTGGAACCTGAAGGGGGATAGGATTATCTAGTGGCTCATTCTTCATGCTACACTTTGGGCACTATGGGGAGATATGGGAAGAAAGAAACGGCATAATCTTTAGAGGCGGAGCAAGAATTGAAGATAGGCTTGCCTCCCTTGTTTGTGAGAAAGTGAGTGAATGAGCAAAACTATTATGTAATGTGGAGTCTCATAACTCCTCTCTTTTCCTTTTGTTGGGGGGGTAGCAAGGGATACACCGACTTGATTAGTGTTTTGTATAGGGAATTTTGGGTGCTAATTGACTATACTCGTACACCCCACTAGTGATGCTGCCAGACAACCTTTACCAGAAGAATTACCTTATTTCTCAACCACTACTCACGATGGTCTTCAATTCTGACAGGGAACTCTGGAGTAGACAAATCAGCAGTCACTTTAGGCCAAATAGAATCATCTAGGACGTGGGATGCATCAGGCACATATTTCCTCAACTGAGACACGTGGAACACATCATGAATAGCTTGCATAGCTGCTGGCAACTACAGACGATATGCCACCTGGCCCACACACTCCAGAATAGGAAAAGGACCAATATAACGCGGACTAAGCTTTCCATGCTTCTCAAACCTTGAAACACTTTTCATCAGAGATATTTTTACAAACACCATATCTCCAGGCTCAAACTGCAGTGGTCGCCTACGCTGATCTGCATAACTTTTCTGTCGACTCTGAGCTGTCAACATTCTCTGCCTGATCAGACGAACCACCTCAGCACATTGTTGCACCATATCTAGTCCTATCAACAAACGATCACTGGCTTCAAACCAGTTTAAGGGAGTACGGCAAGGATGAGCATACAATGCTTCATAAGGTGCCATGCCAATGCTGGAGTGATAACTTTTATTATAAGTAAATTCAACTAGTGGCAAATGTTGACTCCATGAACCCTGCCAATCAAGGCAACAAGATTGCAGCATATCTTCTAAAGTCTGAATTATCCTTTCTAACTGACCATCAGACTACGGATGATACGCTGAACTGAATGCTAACTCTATGCCCAACGCTTTCTGAAAATTGCGCCAGAAACTAGAGGTAAAACGTGGGCCACGATCTGACACAAGTGAAATAGGAATTCTATGCAACGACACGATCTTTTCAACATAAAGCTCAGCCAATTTCTACACACTCTAGGCAACTTTAATCGGTAACAATCTAGCTGTCTT
Source organism: Amorphophallus titanum (assembly GCA_024336825.1). NCBI lineage: Eukaryota > Viridiplantae > Streptophyta > Magnoliopsida > Alismatales > Araceae > Amorphophallus > Amorphophallus titanum. Next base: position 2,146,324 of record JANBPO010004058.1, read on the forward strand.
CGTCAATCTATCAACCAACAACCAGATCCCATCAAAGCCCTATGAAATCTGAGGTAAATCCACAACAAAATCTGTCGTGACATGATCCCATTTTCACATCAGAATTTTCAACGACTGAAGCAATCCACCTGGCTTTTGATGTTCAGCTTTAACCTGCTGACAAGTCAAGCACTTGGAAACAAACACAGCCACATCTCTCTTCATGCCTGGCCACCAGAACTGCCATTTTAGATTTTTATACATGTTGGTTGTACCGGGGTGAATAGCAAAATGGGACCCATGGGCTTCACTCAGAATTACATTTCTTAATTCATCAACAGCTGGAACATATAATCTGCCACGAAAGCTGACAACCAACTCATCATCAAACTCGATGTCATGCATCATTATAATGTGAGGCAAATCAGAATCAGCCTGTTGAGCTTCCTTAATCTGCTGATAAACTGAAGTCATAACCAGACTGGCACAAACAGCTATCATCAGATCGACAGGAATGTCCACGCTGACTACCTCACTAGGAAGCTATTCCCACAGTTTCCATTTGTGAAGCAACAAATGACTGACTTGCACTTTCCTACTTAGAGCATCAGTCATAACATTCATTTGACCTGGCTGATAGGAGAGAGTAAAGTCATAATCTTTCATATATTCCATCCATCTGCGCTGCCTAAGATTCAGATCCTTTTGAGAGAACACATACTGGAAACTCTGATGATCAGTAAATATTTCAAACTTTTCACTATACAGATAGTGTCTCCAGATTTTCAAAGCAAAGATCGCCGCTACAAGCTCTAAATCATGTGTGGGATAGTTCTCTTCATGCAGTTTTAACTGCCGGAATGCATATGCGATAATTTTACCATGTTGCATCAGCACTGCACCCATACCTACTCGGGAAGCATCTGTGCAAACCACAAATCCACCTAAGCCAAAAGGTAACATCAACACTAGAGAAGAAGTCAGAAGCCTTTTCAATTCCACAAAGCTCTGCTCACACTGATCTCACCAGATGAACGGTACATTTTTACGAGTCAGTCTAGTCATCGGTGCAGCAATCCGTGCAAAATCTTGAATGAATCTCCTATAGTAACCAGCTAAACCCAGAAAACTTCTAATCTCTGTCACAGACCTCGATCTCCACCAATCAAGAACAACTTCTTTTTTTTTTATAAACTCAGTCATCTAATAAGCCTAAGGGAGAGTGCACCCCCGATCCAGAGGATGGGAATGTTCTCACTCCACCAAAGCCATTAGATGCTGTCTTTTATTTATATCTTTATGGAGAAAATGTACAGGACTGAAGGCAATGCCTTTACAAAAACCAACAGGCAAAGCCTAAGAAACAAGTGTAAAAACAACACCAATCACCCCCACCTATGTAGCCAAACTATACAAATTTTCTCCTAATATTGGGGATGAAGAGAGCATCAGCACAAGCATAAGCTTTCGCCTGCGGCGGCATTTCATCAAATGAAATGAATTCCTTGCTTTGACAAGTAAAGGTAGCGTAAGAAGCAAAAAAATCCGCCACTTGATTTATCTCCCGGAAACAATGCATCAAAGGACAGCCACATTCATTCACCAACTCTTGTATGGTAGACCACCAAGGAAGCAATTGCCATGGGGGCTTCTTTCCTGTCTTAATCATATCAACCAACACCAATGAGTCCGAGTATATAATAGAAAGATCGATCTTATGATGCTTTGCCAACCTCAAACCATCCAATAATGCACGCCCCTCTGCCGTCATATTAGTGCCATGACCGTAAAAATAGGAGAATCCCAATAATATCTGCCCCTTAGGATTGCGAAAACAACCACCACCTCCTGCCAAACCAGGATTGCCTTTACTAGCTCCATCCACATGTAGTGAATAGCATGTGATTGGAGGAATCCATTTAACAATTAATATAATAGGCTTTTTGAAATGAACTTCAAAACCAAACCGCTGCCATACATCCATTCCAGCCCCCTTCTTAAAGAACATTGGTTGCAGCACAGTTTTAATGGCCAGGAGAATACCATCAGCAATATGAGCAAAATTAGGAAATACACCTTCATACCTGACCATACACCTGATTTTCCACACTTCCCAAACAGTAAGAACCACCACCAGCATAGCAATCATCCCAGATGGGCATAATATATCAACTTCAGAAATAAACCGAGCCAGCCAACTTCTGAAGTTTTGAGTACACAGTAGGTGACCAGACAACAAAGGAGTGAAATAATTCCAGAAGAACTTAGCTGTTTCACTTTCTAGAAATAGATGATCAATAGTTTCCTCTTGTTTCAGCATCCTGCAGCAGGAGCAACATGATGCCATACTAACCCCAATCCCTTGAACTGCACAGTCTATCGGGATAGCCTTCCGCAGCACCTTCCAACAGAATAAAGAAGCACGAGGGGGACATTTACTGCTAAAGAACTTATTATAGCTAGGGCAGCTAAGTGAGCTAGGATTTCTTTTAATGTATCTGTATGTGGATTGAATGCTAAAAGCGCCCGACTGTGAAAATGTCCATACAGGAATATCCAAACCATCTTTAAAAGAATAAGTCTGTAACTCTCGACGTACCTGTTGATCAGCTATGAAGTCCCATGCACCATGAACTGGATTGGAAATTACATCTTTAACAAGACAATCAGAAATGTCAACAGGAATGGAAGATATGGATAGAATCACTCCATCTTTGAACCACCTATCCTTGAAAAATCTAGCTGTAGAACCATCCATAACAATCATCCTCATACCCTCACAAAGAATAGCTTTAGCTTTCCCAAAATCACTCCTTCTAATGCCAGCCGGGAAAGGAGTAACACAGTCAGATATATGATTCCCCTTCATGTATTTAGATCTGGAAAATTGAGCCCACAAAGAGTTGCTAAATATAGACAACCATAAAAGCTTCACATAACAGCACATTTGAATATCAGCAAGAGTACGAAAACCCAGCCCCCCCCTATCAAAAGGAGTGCACACTTTATCCCAAGCCACCCAATGCTTTCTATGAATATTATCAGTGCCTTGCCAAAAAAAATTAGCACAGATTTTACTGATTTGACCTTGGATAGACTTAGGAACCGAGATGGCACTGGCAGAATAAATAGCCAAGGAGGATAACACTGAACGGATAAGAACAGCCCTCCCCGCCTGGGAGAGAATTTTGCTCTGCCAACCAGCAAGTCTACTGTGCACTTTATCCAGCAAATATTTGAAATGAATTACCTTAGCCCTGCCTTTGAACATTGGGATGCCTAAATATGTAAATTTATCCCTAACCTGGAAACCAGTGAGCTGTTTCAACCTGTTTATGGAAGCAGTCAGCATATGTTTAGAAACCAGGAAACAACTCTTCGAAGCATTAATTCTCTGACCAGATGAAAGCTCGTATCTTGCCAGAAAATGTAACATCCCTTTGACTGAAGGAATACCTCCATTTAGGAAAATGACAGAGTCATCCGCATATAATAAGTGAGTGAGCCTTGGGGTTCCCCTAGGAAGATGATAGTATTTGCATTTACCAGAACTGAACAAGCTCTTTAGCCCCCTACTCAAAACTTCTTCAGCCAAAATGAAGATAGCTGGAGCAATTGGATCCCCCTGACGAACCCCTCTTGAGGATTTAAAATAACCATGTGTCCTGCCATTTAAAGATATTGAAAACCAGCAGTTCATGAGCAGTTGTGAAATAAGAGAGAGGAACCTGTTAGAAAACCCAAATCTCTTCAATGTATATATAATAAAGTCCCATTCAATGCGATCATAGGCCTTAGCCATATCAAGTTTCATAATCATATTGTGCCCCCTGACCGGTCTGTCGAGCTCCATAAAGAGTTCCCTTGCCATCAAAAAATTGTCAGTAATTAACCTTCCATTAACAAATCCACTTTGCTCTTCAGAGATAATAATAGGAAGAATGAATCTCAATCTGTCAGAAATGATTTTAGAAACCACTTTGTAAACAAAATTACAAAGACTAATAGGACGAAAATCCACAAAAGAACTTGGATTTTTAATTTTTGGAATCAGACATATAATAGAAGATGTAACCCCCTGAGGCAACCCCCATCCTTGAAAAAAGCATTGGATAGCTTTAATGACATCCAAGGATATAATCTCCCAACAATGAGTATAAAATCCCCCTGTGAAACCATCAGGGCCAGGTGCACTATTTCCTGATAGAGAGAAAACAGTCTTCTTAATTTCCTCATCTGAGGGCATAGAGCATAATAAGGCATTGTGTTCATCCGTGATTAAAGAAGGAATTACAGAAAATAGATCTTCCTCTAGAATGTGTGTCTCCGAAGACATAAGTGAACTAAAGAAAGTAACAGCCCCATCTAAAAGAGTTTGTTGATCCTCCACCCAGACATTATCAATCTTTAACCTCTGAATATGATTCTTTTGATTTCTAACCTTTGTGTAATTCTGAAAAAACTGTGTATTTCTGTCCCCATATTGCAACCAGTGCACTCTAGATTTCTGAGACCAAAATATCTCTTCCCTGGCAAAAACCATGTTCATCTCTGCAGTAACTTTGTGTAAAGCATCTCTATTCTCCAGTGATGGGTCCTGATCATAAGCAGCTTGAGCCTGTTCAGTCATTTGAGTAGCCTTTTTCTTAGCCATATGAATGTCACCAAAAACCACTTTATTCCACTGTTTTATCTGAGATTTCAGATTCTTCAATTTTCTTTGCAGGGCATAAAAGGGGTGAACATCAACCATAGGAACATCATTCCATTTAGATTTGACAAAAGTCAGAAAATCAGTGTGAGTATGCCACATATGCTGATAGATAAATCTTCCTGGACAATGAACAGTTGGAGCTGCAGAGATTAGTAAAGGAGCATGGTCGGACTGGCCTCTAGCCAGATGTTTAACAGACAAATTGACCCCAGTATCCAACCAAAATGTGTTATGTAAAGCCCTGTCCAGCCTAGCTCTGATATGATGAGAACCCAGCTGATTGTTAGACCAGGTGAAGCTAGAGCCAGAAAACCCTGCATCAACTAAACCAGCAACTGTAATGAAACCTTGAAAATCAGACATAGCTGTAAAGGAGGGAGGGTTACCCCCAACTTTTTCATCAGGCGACAGAACACAGTTGAAGTCACCACCAAGAACCCAAGGGATGGAAATCCCTTGACTAAAAGTCATCAAACTATCAAATAATTCTCTTCTATTGTCAACATTGCAGGAGGCATAGACAATAGTCAGCAGTAAAGAACATGAATGACCTTCCATAAAACCAACAGTGAGATATTGTGAATGAGACTGAACTACTTGAAATTCCAGGCCAGATTTGTAAAAGAACCATATCCTAGAATCATCACCATTATTACCAATAACATTTTGCAATTTAATTTTCTGAGCAATAGAGTGAGCATGAGTAAAACAGATTCGAGGTTCCACAATAGCAGCAATACTAATATCATAAGAACGGACTAACTGAGCAAGGCCTCTAACCGAGACTTTATTACCAATCCCCCTGATGTTCCAAACTAATGCTGTCTTAAACATTCGGGAAAAATGAATGGACATCAGCAGCCAACTCCTTGGCTTTTGCTCTGGTTAACCGGGCATCACTAAACAAATCACCAGGGAACATGACTTCAGCTCCAATGTGGAAGTTGGAAGCCTTTGGAGGCTTAGTAAAACCACACAACATCTTTACATTTTCAGCAGTTGAAATATGTTTGACATCATCAGAAATTATAATACTGGGGGAAGAATCTTGATGACTGCATTCCCCCAAAATGGGGACTTCTTGTATACAGGGTAGAAAAGCCATATTACTCTTTTTGCCATCCAATCGTCCATGATCAGGATTCATAGCAGGAATATCAAAATTAGCAACAGGAGAGGTTATTCCAGAAAAGACAACTGTAGGAGCTGGTTCCTCTATCTTTTTCTCTTGGATATCAACCATATCTTCAATACCTTCCTCATCACAATTACTCAAAGGAGAAAAACAATTAGTATCAGCAACACAATTCTCAACCGCAGCACTATCTTTTGGTTTATAAACTTTCTTACCAGTCACATATTCATCACCGGAAGGCTTTCGAGGTGGAGGTTTGTCCTGTTTCTTCTTACACATAGTATTCCGATGGCCAATTTTGTGACATAGAGAACAAAGAAGTGGCACTCGCTGATAGTTAATATACTGCCAAAAACCTCCACCACCATTACCAATCCATATTCTCTCCTTCCTCTGGACATCAAGGTTTAATTCAACGCATACCAGAGCCTCAGTCGTGTTAGTCATTGCGAGTGTTGCATCATGAACCCGTAGAACCGGTCCGATGTTTCCAGCAATCGAGTGCAAAAGATCAGAGTGGTAGAAATTAACTGGCAATTCCGGAAAACCTATCCATGCCGGGACGATTGGAGGATCAGACCGAAAATCAAACTCCTGCTGCCATCGGAAGAATCTAAACAGAAAACCTTTAATATATGAATGTTTCTGAAGCAAAATCCGCAAGAAATCATCCTCGTTGCCCAAACGAATGAGAATGTGTCGAGGGTTCATACGACTTAGAATCGGCTCAATGGACAGATGAAATAAAGCCATCAAGCTCCTCTTGGTTTCCATAAGCGATGGAGCTCCATAAGAACATTTGGCAACTATCGCATATTGCAGAGATTCACAAGATACCTGAATATCCTCCGCAGAAAAGAATACCGCAGGTTCTCCTTGTGCAGTAAACGCCGGTGGTTTCACCGGAATACGTCGACCATGACTGTGTCCGCCCTCCAGCAAAGTTTGTGCATAAGATCGACGCAGGTTGGCCTGAGGAATAACCGATTTCAGATCTGTAGCCTCCTTCAAAGGATCTTCAGCAACTACCTTCTCTGTATTAGAACAATCCTCCCCCTCACCGACCATCGTCGGCGGGAGGAGGTGAAAGACCAGCGAGGAGAACGAAAGGAAAACGGGAGCTTCTCTCTCTAGAATTCTAGAGAGAGAACTGTATGGAACACTACACGCACGCACATGACTTATTGTTACACTCGTGATGTCTAATCAAGTTTTTCTAATGTGTAAGACAGATAAACCTCCTTCAATCAGCACAAGTATCAACACCTTTGGAAGGAACAGAGGTGTTAGCACTTCTATCAGAAGTGCCAGCACTTCTACCATTAAGGATCAAAACACCCCTGAAGTAAACAGCTCTCGAAGCCTTGAAGAGTCGACACTTCCATCAGAAGTGCTGACACCACAGAACAAATGCCTGAAGAAATCAGCTTCTGTTTGACTAAGAAGAGTCGACACTTCTTGTGGGAAGAGTCTACACTTCTTAAGCCGTCTTCCTTCAGCATAACTGGCTCTTCTGGTTTCAGCCCTAATGGGTCTTGGATCCTGTCTTCATGAACCTAGCGGCGCCAGATCTGAGGCAGCATCGATTGAGCCAAGTGCCCTATGATTGGTTCGAAGGTTGTGATCAAAAGGAGGATTCTAGAAGGCTGGATTATCCCTTCTGCAGTGTGGGGGCCATAGAATCAGCGCCTTCTGCCTTGTACCAGGCACGCGCTCTAGATGTGTGAAGCGTAGGATGGCAAAATGACAAGAAGGGGCATTCGTTCACGTAAGAAGGAGAGGACGCCAAGGCTTGAGTAACAAGGAAGAACTGGGGAACCAGTGGAGACTGGCTCTTGGAGGTGCTGCAAAAAGGCTGGGTAAAGAAGAGCAGAGCTTCCTCATCCAAGAAAGTTCCTGGAGAAGGGCTGAACTTGGAAGAAGGTGGTCTTCCACATTCCTCCCAGATAGCCTTCCATCTCCATCCCGCAGCTAAAGGAGGGACGGCTTCTTCTCCATCAGCCAGGAGACCTTCCAGTTCATCAGACTAAATCTTCAGGATTTGATCTCTCATCTGTCTACCTGGTCCACTCTATATTTTCATTTATTGTTCTTGCTTTAACTCTTTTCAAGATACTCTGTGTATTCCCTATGGTTGTAGGAAGATGATCTGAGGCTGTTCAGATCGTGATTTTGGGTAGGTTTCGCCCAGCAGCTGTTTGATAGCGGTTTGGTTGCGTGGTTATGCAAGGAAGCCTCACACGATTGTGTGAGGGGTGGATGTAGGTCTCATGATAGAGACCAAACCACCTAAAAAACATCGTCCAGGAGCAAGAAGCCTCCTCCACCCCGAGGAGAGAGAAGTTTGGAGCGCGTTGGCCACCTCCGGAGACCGAGGCCTTCGAGGGGTGTCGAGGCAGTGTGCAGGAGCGCCCCTACAGCCCCTCGACCCAGCGACGATAGGAGCTGTCCCTCCGACTGTGAGACTTTGAGAGGCGTCTCGCAGAACAAGAGTGCGCCCTCCACGCCCTACAAAAGACCTCCACTACGGATGACGAGGAGCAATCCTCGTTCTCCAACCTCATCTTGAAGGCCGAGATCTCCTCAAGGATCTCGCTGTCGACCTTTAAAGCATACGACGGCTAGGGAGACCCGACTGACCATTACAATAGTTACGATGCCCTCATGACCTTGCATGGGGCATCCGATGCCATCAAGTGCTGAGCGTTCGCGACCACCCTGGTCCAGGGCGCTCAGGCATGGTTCCGAGCACTTGCCCCGGGCAGCATCTGTGATTTCTGACAGTTCGGGCGAGTATTCAAGGAGAGCTTCACCGATAGCGGTCCTCCATGGTCAGTAGCGGGGCTGTTGGCCCTCAAACAGGAACAAGGGGAAAGGTTCCGGGCCTATATTAACTGATTTAAATCGGAGGCCCTACATATCCCCCGCCTGGACGTTGCCTCAGCCATAACCGCGCTGATCGAGGGCACCCGTAATGAGAACCTACGGTGCGAGCTGGTCCTTCATCCTCTCACCACCCTCACCAAGCTTGTGACCCGGGCCCTATGCCACGCCGAGTGTGAAGAAGTCCTCACCACCTGTCGCAGTGCAATGGGCCTGGGTTGGGAGGGGGACAAGAAGAGACAGTCTGAGCAAGGCTCTGGACAGGGAAAAAGGAGGAATCAGGATGGGGACCACAAAGAGCCCTCTCAGAGGAATGAGCGGTACACCCCCCTGACCGCCCCCGTCTACGAAATCTACGAAGATATCAAGGGCTCGGGCCTTCTCAGCCAACCCGAGCCCATGAAGGCAAAGCATCGCAACCGCCAAAAGCACTATCTGTTCCACAGTGACCACGGTCACCACACCGGCGATTGCCATCAACTACAAGATGAGATCGAGCGTCTCATCCGCCAGGGGCATTTATCGCACTACGTGTTCGAGCATAAAAAAGACATTGCCGCCCCTGAGGAGATAGACAATATCCCCCACGGGATCCACACCAACGTCATTGCTGGCGACGCGGCATCAGGTGGAGACAGCAGCCGAGGAAGGAAGCGTCACGTCGAGCGGGTGAGCTGGGCCTCCGAGCCCCCTAAGGCCCCGCAGGCGAGTGAATAGCAGGCCTTGCTGTTCTCTGACCAAGACCTAGAAGGGTTAACAATCGCGCACGACGACGCCCTAGTTGTATCAATCACAATAAACTATTGTAATGTAGACAGAATATTAGTCGACAATGGTAGTGCCCCTGATGTACTTTCTTATGATTGTTTCCTCAAGATGTAGGAACACAGAGATTTTACGTGGTTTGAAGGCGATGTGCCTTCCTACGTCCACGGCCGTAGCAGTTCACTAGAATAATCACACACAGATCAAGTATAAAGAGAGAGTTCACACCCTATTAAACAAGGAGATTAGGGCGCCATTAGTCAGGGTACCAAAGATAACAATGCCCTGTTATAAATAGAAATTCTCTTCCCGGGTTGACATTTCCTTTCCTCTGAACCTTGGTCATGCATGCTTCCCTGTCACCAAAGATGCTCTCTTGAGGCCATGGATGCTCCCCAGAGACTGCATATGCTCCCCCAAAGGGTTGACATCAAATTACCTTGAACTCGGACTGCATTCTCCTCTGACACCAAGGATGTTGTCCTAAGACCGTGGATGCTCCCCAGAGACAGTATGTGCTCACGTGCGAAGGCGCACGATGGCGAGTTCAGGCTCCACACTCTAACTGGCCCAGGTTGATTCTGGCGGTCCAGCTATGGCTGCACCTCAAGCCGCGGTAATTACATCGCCACACGTACATCCTGGCCTACTTGCTCGTGGGTGACGCGAAGAGTAATCAGAGCGCTACCTTACTTGATGCTTTCAGTGCCCTGTCTATCCACGCAGCCACGCCATGCTAGTGCTGCGCCCTATGTACCCCTACACGCAATGAAGACTCTTGCCATTTTGCGAAAGTTAGATGGTGGTGAGGAGTCTACAAGTCTAGTTATTGCATCGGCCCACAGGAGCCCAATTGGTCCTTTAGCCTCGAGGGTGTCCTCATCCTCGAGCGTTGTACAATAGGATCCCAACAACATGAAGCTAGAAGATTTAATTGCTAATGACTTGCTGCTACACAAGGCTCTTGTTGGGCAGGCTAAATGGACCCATCAAGATGTTCCAACAAGAGGCTTGCTAAGGCGTTCCATGTCTATGGGTTCCTTCGAACAAACCCCAATTGAGGAGGAGGAAGAGGATTCAGACAATGAAAACCTGCATTTTGGGTCAATGCTGGGTCACCCATTCAAGTTTACAGATCACATGAGGACAAATGGTTTGAGGATGTCACTATGGATCCCCAGCCAATCATGCTGAGGTCGTTCTTCAGAGTTAAGGTCGTAAAAGGATGTCATTGGAAGAAAAATATGCTTATCGAAAAGGCACGGGAATGAAGACTCATGGCTTCAAGGTTTGAAAGTCTCAAAGTCATGCTGAAGTCATCCTTTGGAGTTAAGATGGTAAAAGGATGTCGTTGGAAGAAGAATATGCTTACCTAAAAGGCACGGGAATGAAGACTCGTGACTTCAAGGTTGGAAAGTCTCAAAGATACCGATGAGCGATGCAAACCATGATGATTTTCCATGGTTTCCAGGATGGGTGGTTTTCTTTTTTACAGGGTGGGTGGTTTTCTTTTCCTTTCTCTGGAGGTAAGGTGGCATGTCCACCTCCGTGTTGATTGCTAGCCATTTTTTGTGTGATTTGTTGCATTTGTTATGTACTAAATTAGCAAAACATTCATTTTCTCTTTGTGCGGCAGGTGATTTGGACTCCTTATGCGACGGAGGATACTACCCTTCAGTCGTGGGTGAGGGAGGGGCGAGCTTGGTTTCGAAGATATACAGTGTTGTTCTGCATGAACCTGAGGGAGCCGCTCTTCCTTGGCCTAGTGCAGAGGACGCTAGGGTGGCATCAGCCGCCAGTGGCGATTCCAGCCAAGCACGAGTCGGATCGGGGACGCCGCCGGACTTCGACGAGCAATCAGGACTGGGCCTCCCGCTATCGTGCTGAGGCAGAGGCACTACATGGGGGGTCCTCACTGGAGCATGACCAGACCATGAGGAGTAGCCAGGCTTACTTGGCAGACTATCGGGACCGGTATGCAGGGTGGCTTCATCTCGACACCCGAGAAGTGAGTTACTCTTTTAGCTTTCAAATGTGATGTTCTTATTCATCTTCTAGGGCTAAGTGAGTTTGTGACTTTGATGTGCAGATGCCCGAGACTGAAGCTATGAGGATTCTCAATGATCGGATCGTCATCCTTGACCAGACGATCATGAACCTACGACACGAGATCCAAGAAATGGTAAGCCAAAGCAAGTTGATTGATTTTGAGTTTGGAAATGATTGAATTTGACTAGCCGCTTGCCCCTTGTGTTGGCAGCGAGGAGAGCTGGCCTATGTGTGCGTGAGAGTAGGTGGAGAGGCCGGCCCTTCGTTTCGAGCTAACATCATGGATGAGTTGGAGGATTGCCTAGCTGGGGCTGTCGAGCGAGCCGAGGAGCGAGAGGCCGAGCTGGCCGAGGCGGTAAGAACCTAACACTCAAGATGAAAGTAATTCTCTACTTTATCATCTTTGCCTATTTTACATGACTGTTCATTTTCTACAGAGGAAGGAGCTGGAGGCCAGCCTAGTCGTTCGTCAGGAGCAGGAGGCCTGCATTGAGGAGCTGACTCGCCGACTAGGAGAGACGAGCACTATTAAGCTGCTCGAGGGTCGCCTAGCTGAGGCGAAGGAGAGAGAGGCTGAGGCACGTGCTCGAGAGATGGCGATGGCATTAAAAGAGCAGCGAACTCACGGTTAGCTGGAGGCCTTGCGACGACGAGTGCTATAGAGGTACCAGGGTAAGGGTGCCCCAAGAGAGGGAGTTAGGCCTGTGACTCCTTCTGAATCACTGGAGACCATAGGGGATGTGCACTTCACGATGGATGAGCTCATGGGTATGGTGCAGTCTTCTGTAGTACAGGAGGCGATTCAACCAGCTGCCTCCAGTTCGAGGGCTTCGCGACCATCACGGCTGCGAGATAGAGTGAGAGGAGATGGAGACGAGGCTGATAGTCGGCGTAGCTAACCTCGCATTGATGGAGACTAGGAGAGATAGAGAGAGAGAGAGAGATGCAGCTGGGTAACAGCTGCCCCTTTTGTCCATATTCGCAGGTTTCGTACTCGGGACGACCTAGCGGTCCTTCCAGTGACCACTAGGGCATCAAGCTGTCTAGTAGTGGACCACTAGTGTCTCCGTATGTCGGTTCAAGCTTAGCGGTCGTGCGATAGACCGTCAGGTTCCTTAGCGAACCAGGGGTAGACTGCTAGGTTCTGCCACGTGGTCCGAGAAGCGACCCCCTTGGGTTGCAAGTTTCTGGGGCTTAACGGTCTAGGGATAGACCGCTAGCCTAGCCTTAGCGGTCCAGAGTTAGATCGCTAGGCTCTCTAGCAGTCCAAGGTAAGGTCGCTAGGTGATTTTCATGCTCGCAGTGTCCGTTTTGCATTGTGTTGGTCTCCGGTCGGTCCGATTGAGACCCAATGACCGACCTATGACCCCGTGAGTGTCCCAGACACCGTGGGTTTCATGTTCGTGTTTTAAGGGTGTCTAGAGGCACCGTGTTATCTCGATTAGTGTGCTCATGAGTCTTGGGGTCCGAGCGACCCTGTGTGTGTTCCGAGTTCCGAGGGGGCCATGTGTATGGCCTTGGATTGTGAGTCCAGTTGACCAGCCTGGGGCTGGGGATTTTTCGTGTGTCACCATGATTTCAGACCTAGGGATTAGGCCATATTTACGACGCTGTGCCATCACGTGTGACGGTCTTGACCCGAGTCTTGTGACTCAAAGATCTTTAAATTTAATAGGTCTAGTGGGCTGTCTAAAGTCTGGTGGCCTCGGGTCACCTGGCAGCAACAACAAATTCAACCGAAGAGACCCTGGAGGATACGTCACGTCCGGACTCTCCGAACAAACAACATGTTGCCGTGGAGCCGTCTCCGGAATCACGACAGCGAAGAGAAGCCAACCCCTGGGGAGGCTCACTGCTCGTGGGCCCCTGAAGAGAATCAAACGGATCATCAATCGGGTCCGGAATAAGCCATGAAATCCACTTCAACGAACTCAGAAAGTGCCTTCAACGGCACGCCCCAAGTGGCCTTCAGCGGCACACCCTGTGCCCTTCAGCGGCACACCCTTAATCGCCTTCAGCGGCACACTTCATGTGCCCTTTCGATGGCACGTCACCCGGTGCCTCCCTCAACGGCACACCTGGTGCCCTTTCAGCGGCACACTGCAAAGTGCCTTTAATGGCACACTGCAAATGTCTTCAACGGCACGCTAGTATGGCCTTCCAACGGTGCACCTCTTGCCCGGCACGCCCAGCTTGGCTGCCTTCGCCGGCACACCCCTTAAAACACTCTCGTGCCCGTTCAGCGGCACACCTTGCAGGCCCTCAGCGGCATAACCTCAAAGGCCTTCAATGGCACAACGTAACGGCCTTCAACGGCACACCATCAAAAGCCCTCAGCGGCACACTCCATGTGCTCTCCAGCGGCACACCCACTCCATGTGCTCTCCAGCGGCGGGGGGGGGGGGGGGGGGGGGGGGGGGGGGGGGGGGGGGGTTCTGCTTCATCCTAAATGCCTCATACTCAGAGACTAGCATGTTGGCTTTAGTCTCTCTCACCTGAGATGTCCCTTCATATATAACTTCTAGTTTATCCCACATCTCCTTAGCTGTAGAACAGGATGATATCTTGGAGAACTCTGTGGGATGAAGGGCACACTGGATGGCGTTGATAGCGCTCCAATTCAGAGTTGACTTTTTGATCTCCTCTCGGGTCCATAGTTCCTCATTCACAGACAAATTGAAGGGACCCTTGCTAACAACTCTCCAAATCACATAATCCATCGCCCTCAAGAAGACTTGCATACGATTCTTCTAGTATGCATAGTTTGACCCATCGAAGTATGAAGGCTTTGTTGTAGAATGTCCTTCTGCACTCATTCCTCTAGCATCCATAATATCTATATCTTCAGGACGTTAGTCCCTACAGAAGAGTTAGGCTCTGATACCACGTGATATAGATCTAGAGGGGGGGTGAATAGATCAGTCCCCAAATTAAAATCTACGGCAGCTGGAATAGTGCGGAATTAAAAATAAGCTATTGTAGGATAGTCAGGAAATTCTAACGGACAGACAAATAATCATCAACCGCTCCTAGACATTCATCTAGCGTGAGGAACAAAGAGTAGATCAATCACGAGACAAAGTAATTTTTAGGTGGTTCGATCTCTATCCAGAGATCTACGTCCACCCCACACTTACCCAAGTGTGGCTTCACTGTTGAAACACAACTTAAACCTGCTGATCCACAGCTTCGGGGATCAAATCCCTACAGACTGCTGATCCACAGCTTTGGGGATTAAATCCCAGACCGCTGAGCCTCACAGCTTGCTCTCCAAGGACACACCCTCGTCCGCCAATTCACAGCTTACAAAAATATAATGGAAATAACAAAAAGAACGAAACAAGGAAGCAAGACAGAAACGAAATCTGTAGCTCTCAATGAGCAATTCAACTGTGGATTTGATCCAGCAGTCGAAGACCAACCTCTCAGAAACAATACTCTGTTTCTCCTCCAAATCCACTCCAGCAGCTCTCTCAGATCTCTCTCAGCTCCACGAATGCTCTCCTCTCGTTTAACTGTCTCTGCTCTCTCTGCTCTTCTCTCTCACAGCACAGTCTCTTCAAGCCTCTCCGAATGTACTTTCTCAGCTCTCTCTTCAATCTTCAATCTCTGTCTATCTTTTTTCTTGCTCACTCATGTGCGACCAACATCTGTATATAGAGGCTTCTGAGATATGGACGCGTGGAAACCATGTTTCCCTCCCAAAGTAGTGCTCCTTTGGGGTCCATGTGTCAAGATGTGAGAGATTGCTATCCACGTGCCCAATCATTGGTTCCTGGGATCTCGAGCCCATCAGAGGAATGTTGGACCCTGTGCCTCACTTAACTGTCATGAGCACGGGATGAGATACCCTTCAGTCCCTATCAGCAAAGAATAAGGAATTTCATCAGGAAGCCCAACCCACTGCACTGGCCCATGCAGGGCCAAGCTACACTCGCCCGAGGAGGGCCCGAGGAGACGAAAGGGTCGAGATGGCGACCCTGACCTACCAACCGACAGTTGCTGCACCAGCGTTGCCCAAAAATGCCCGTCGCCAACGCCGCAGGCGTCGTCACCATGCTGCCCGCCCGACGTTCGTGGCTTACACTCATCCCACTGTCGCCGTCAACAAGCAACTACCGGCTGCTCTCCCTGACCAAGAGTGGGAAGGGATTGAGCAAGCCATGAGAAACTACCTCTGGGGCCTGGGCAGCACCCCTCTGGGTCGTTAGAGACTGCTGGGGGCAGTGCCCTTTGCCTTTCGAGAAGAAGAAGAAATCCAATCTGTGCCTAGCGCAGAATCAAGGAACCGGTCGGAGGAACGACGCTAGTCCCCTGTGCGGGAGGAAGCGCCACCCCGACGATCGATTTTCGACAGACTGGTGTTCCCAAATAAGCCGTCGAGAAGGATGGCGAAGAGAAACAAGAACTGGCGAATTTTCACCTGTAACATGGCAAGAGTTCTTGGCCGGTATGGAGCTCTACCTACCGACATTGAAGAGGTGGCCAGACTCGCGGCCAGACCTGGGCCTCTCACTAGAAGAGGAAGAGCGGTCGGTGATGTAGCACAGGCAAGCGCTGAGGAGACGTCCCTGGAAGAACCTTTCGCGACTCTGATGGCCAATGTGATCACCACTGGAGGCACAAGTGGCGGACCCTCTACATCATCCGAGGACGCCCCGGTCGAAGAGATAGGGGGCATGTCCAGTCTCCTCGTGAATGACCCTGCTATGCTGCACATGATACAACA
This sequence comes from Amorphophallus titanum, assembly GCA_024336825.1. Taxonomy (NCBI): domain Eukaryota; kingdom Viridiplantae; phylum Streptophyta; class Magnoliopsida; order Alismatales; family Araceae; genus Amorphophallus; species Amorphophallus titanum. The sequence continues at coordinate 2,162,578 of JANBPO010004058.1, forward strand.
ATTCTAGCAGGAGATCGAATCGCTGAAGAGACAATTAAACGAGAGGAATACACAGCCCTCGATGTTCGGGCAGACCGAGGTTCTACTGGGAGTGCTTGGGGGTAACGAGTAATCTTCTGAAGCCACTCTGTAGGCTGTGGCATTCCCATCAACCCCCAGCTTCCCTGGGGCATGCCCCTGTAACAAGTACAGTACCCGACACTGGCCCCGCCGCAGATCTCACCTTCCCAGGGGTCTCCCATGGGCCCTTAGGCGATTGTGCTGACCACCCCGGCTGTGCAGCCCACCCATTTCTATCCAAGCCCAGTCGACCCAGCAGGAGTCAGTCGATTGATACTGGAACAAATGATAGACATGAAGCTAGCAGAAATGGGCGACGGGGATCAAATGCCATTCGACGTCTACCGAGTGCCCTATCTGGAAAATTATGCCGCAAAGAAGCTGCCGGTTGACATCACCAAGCCACCGAAGTTTGACAATTTTAATGGGCAAGGGTCCCCCAGAGTGCACATTGCCTACTATGTAAATGTTATGCGGGACTTGACTGCTGATGAGGCCTACCTCCTGATGTTTTTCAGCTCAACACTTACTGGGTTGGCCTTTGAGTGGTACTCCAACGAAAGAAAAGGGAATATAAAAAAAAAGAAGAAGAAGGGGAACTTCATTACGAGCTGTGCTTGGGTCATCTCAACGTCAGAGGGCCTCATGGAGCTAACACTGGACCTGCTTCTCTTAGAGGAGTGGAAAGATTCACCCTCCATTCCTAAGCTTTCTTCGCTCCTCCTCCTCTTCTAAAACTCTCACCCTTCAAGTTGGCTTTCACTGTCCCGAGGGAGAATAAAAAGGAGGTATTTATAGGATTGGAAGACGTCTGAGTCGACAATCGCCATTATCTCTGCCGGTGACCCTCGTGATAGGGCATCTTCTTTTCAATGGCAAAGTGACATGTTGACTTGCTCCTTGTACAATTAGGGGCGGTCTGATCCTTGTCGGGCATGTTATTGAGTATAACAAAAAAAAGAAGAAAAGGAGAAAAGAAAGGGGGGTTTTAAATGTCACACGGGAATGAAACTAAGAGTAGTCATTGTTGTGCATCTGTCCCGAGGTTTGAAATGCCGCATAAGAATGGAGCCAAAAGTCATCATTGTCGACTCCAACGGAAGATTCCCGTAGAAAAAAGGGATGCATTTGTCGGAAGGTTTGAAATCTCGCATAGGAATGGAGCTAAAAGTCATCATTGTCGACTCCGACGCAAGATTCCCGTTGAAAAGAATGGCCACAGTGAGACAAGATTCCCCTATTTTAGGGTGAAATCTTGTCGAACACACCACATGGGAACAACGTGGAAGAAAAGAGGCATAGAGGAGAAGGAATGTGCAAAGGGCATACAAGTAACGCGAACATGAGCCATTTCATTCGTGAGTCTATATAAGGTGCCATGTACACCATACAACAAGGCAGTGAGTGCACAAGCAACTCGCTAACTCTCATCGCCACACTCCTGGCCATTTCTCTCCTTCCTCCTAAGACGGCGACAACTAGGAGGCCTCATAGGACTTTGCAAAGTAGTACCAGCCTCACCCTGTGGCGCCTCACCAGCCTCAGCGACGTAATGACATTCCCTTGTCAAAGTGACATAGAAGCTGCCCGCAAAGAAGGAGGCAGACTTATGAAGGCGTACCCGAGCTCCCGTGACCTCTGGTGGCGTTCTACACTCTCTCATAGCCTCTACTCTCATAGCCTCTTCTCCACAACACCAAGGCTCGACTAGAGCTCCATCATTAAGGCCTCTGGTACCCTCCTCTCGCCTCAATCTCGATGATTGCTCTGCCTTCCCTATTCTCCACTCCTTCTCCCTCTCCAATCTGGAGAGAAACCCTCAGTTGCAAGACATCTCGGGGCAAGTTCTCGTGTCGCCACTGTTCCTCCTCCCACTTCGTTATCCGGGCATCACGCTCTGCCACCTTCTCTTCAATCCAGACCACGCAAGTCAGGGCATCTAGAATTTCCACTATTGGCCAGAGTTGATCATTTCATAACGTAAAAAAAAATCACTTGTTCATAAAAAAAATTACCACCCAAAAAGGAACGACCAAACGAGGTCCCGCCAGACCAAATGAGGCCCGGCTTCTATGAGTGACAGCCCTTTCAGGGCCCACTAAGCCCAATAACTCTCTCAGATTAAGCGCTTCATAGGTGACCTTCGCGTTCAGAAGTCTGAGTGTCAGGTCGATCGGGAGGTCCCTTCGAGGGCCTCTGCATCCTGCCTGAGCCTTGCGCTGATCGCTAGGGGGAACCCCCTAAAGCTGGCACCATATGCTCAGACCGACTGACGAAGGCTTATCCAAGCGACCGTTGCGCGCCCTTTATGAGCTAGGAATAGTGGGGATAATGGCGATTAAGAGCCCTCACGCCTTAACAAGCCCATGAAGGGGACGTAACCCCCCCTGAAAGTCCTCGCCTCGTAGGGTTCTCACGTTCATGAGTCGCTATATAAACCTGGGAGGCCCTCCTGTGAAAGGTAAGCATTGTTAAGCGATACTAACCCTGAGCTAGTGCCACTTCACCATTTGGTGGAGAGGAATCTTGTGCCCTCATCTCCTTCCTTCTTCTCCTTGCACCAGAGCTCTACCATAATCGCTGACTTAAGCATCGGAGGGTTTTCCCTGGAGATTCATCCCTGGTCACCTCTGACTCGTTTCCCTCTTTGCAGTTCTAGCATTCGTGGCCATCGTCCTCAGCTCAGGCACCGCGCGAGATAACCCCTCTACATCTGGCGCCGTAAGTGCGAAACGAGCAAAGAGCTAACATGGTGTGAAGGAGTTCTTGCAGGAGGACCGTTGGTGACAAATGGAAAGCCATGGTGACAGAGGAAGCTGCACCTTCCCATCCTACGGGGAACACCCCATCACGCGCTAGCGACCCAGCCGCCATAAATCCCCCACCCACGGTGGAGGGCCAACCCCCTCCTGGGAGCACAGACACCCGCCAAACCCTCAATGCAAAACTGGATAGCCTCAGTGATCTAATGAGGACCCAGACAGCTAGGGAGGAGAGGTCACGACTCCCTCGGGAAAGCCCCCCCGTGGAGATGCTTCCCTACAAACCGCAAGGGGCCGTTTCATCCTCCGGGGGGGACAGCTAATTCACAACCGATCAGGTGGACCATCGCAAGCCCCTCCACCACGAGGAGGGAGAAGTCGGGAGCACATCAGCCACTCCCAGAGACAGAGGCCCCCGAGGGGCGTCAAGGCAACGTGCAGGAATGCCCCCACAGCCCCTCGATCCAGCGGCAACCAGAGTTATCCCTCCGACTGTGAGACTTTGAGAGGCGTTTCATGGAGCAAGAGTGCGTCGTCCGCGTCCCACAGAGGACCTCTACCATCGAGGACGAGGAGCAATCCCCATTTTTTGACCATGTCTTGAAGTCTGAGATCTCCCCAGGATCTCATGTAGCAACCCAGAAATTTAAAAATAGAATTTTGAGTAAAAATATAAATAGCGACTTAAAGCCAGTCGCCATTTAATAAATGTGGACCATCTCGAAGTGAGAAAAATCTTCTGTCGCGGCCCTAGCCTTTTCTAGATACCTGATCATGGAGGCTTCGCGCGCTTCAAATTCTCCCTTAACTTGACTGGCGACGAGCATGGAGTCACTATACACTTGCACATTGGTCGCCCCCAGGTATTTCACCATTCGTAGCCCTGAGAGAAGCGCTTCATACTCAGCAACATTGTTTGTGGTTGGGAAGTTGAAACAGAGGGCGTATTATAGCTCAATCCCCTCTGGTGACAGTAGGACCAATCCCGCTCCGCTACCAGCTGTACAGGACGATCCGTCGACGTACAGCTCCCACGTTGGTCCCGAGGACTGCTCGGGCAAGTCTTCCACGGGAATCGTGCATTCAACCACAAAGTCAGCAAGGGCTTGAGCCTTCATCGCGGTCCTTGGGTGGAACTTGATATCAAACTCACCCAGCTCGATTGCCCACTTGACTAATGTCCCTGATGCATCAGGATTCTAGAGGATCTGATGCAGCGGTTGATTGGTGAGGACTGTGATTGGGTCTGCCAGGAAGTATGGTTGCAGCTTGTCAGCGGCAATGATTAGGGCTAAGGCAAACTTTTCAGCCCACGAGTGTTAGAATTCTGGCCCCTGTAGCACCCGACTTGCATAGTAGACAGGCTTCATGATACTAGCTTCCTCCTGAGTGAGCACCACACTCATCATGCTCGGCGTCACTGATAGGCAGAGAAGTAGTTGCTCTCCCCTTTGCGGCTTGGAAAGTACGGGGGGAGTCGCCAGATAACGTTTTAATTCCTCGAACGTCTGCTCACACTCCACATCCCATTCGATCTGCCCTCTCTTCTCTAGCGCTCTATTGGCTCGTCTGATGAGCTAGAAGAAGGGAAGACATCTTTCGACTACTCGGGACAAGAACTGGGTCAGGGCAGCGATGCGGCTGGTGAGGCACTGTATGTCCCTTACTCGTGCAGGTCGCTTCATCTCCAGTACTGCTCGGATTTGATTGGGGTTAGCCTCTATTCCTTTGTGGGTGACAAGAAAACCAAGGGACTTGCCTGACTTCACACCGAATGTGCACTTGTTAGGGTTAAGCTCCATGTTGTACTTCCTGAGTGTCGCGAAAGTTTTCACCAAGTTCTCCAGGTGTTCGGATGCTCGGAGGCTCTTGACGAGCATGTCGTCGATGTAGACCTCTATATTGCGTCTGATTTGTGCATCAAACATATGGTTGACGAGACATTGGTAAGTCGCTCCCACGTTCTTCAGCCCAAACGGCATCCGCGTGTAGCAGTACAAATCGTGGTGGGTGATGAACGTTGTTTTATCTTGGTCGGGTTCGTGCATGCTGATTTGGCGATACCCAGAATAGGCATCTAAGAAGCTCAACATCTTGTGCCCGACCGTAGCATCGACCAGTTGGTCGATCTGCGGCATGGGGAAGCTATCTTTTGGTGTAGCTTTGTTAATATCGGTGTAGTCTATGCACATTCGTCACTTCCCATTACTCTTAGGAACAAGGACTACGTTTGCTACCCAGTCTGGGTATCAGGTTGGATGGAGTAGCCCCGAGTGTAATTTCTCACTCACTTGTTCCCTAATGATGGCTTGCCGCTCGGGGTTGCAGCGTATTCAATGCTGTTGAACCGAGCGGCAATTCGGGTCCAACCTAAGTTGGTGTGTAATGATCTCTGGTGGGATTCCAGAGAGCTCATCCTCAGACCAAGCGAATACGTCCTGGTTGGCTGTGAGGATGCTTACATATGCTTCCTTATCTCGCTCGGACAGGGTGGCCCCGATCCTCAGTGTTCTGCTCGGGTCCTCTCCCACCTGGATGAGGTATAGGTCCTTTGCCGGGGTGCCCGTGCTTGGACCTGGATCTTTCTTCTCAGCTTTCTTCTTGGGCGGCGTTTCCCCGGGTTGTCGATCACGCGTTGAAATGAGATAGCACCTTCTGGACTCCCTTTGATCTTCTCAGACTTCCCCTACTCCGTGAGACGTGGGGAACTTGAGTTTTTGGTGATACGAGGAGGGGACGCCCCGAAGGGTGCCGAGGATTCCTCCCCCTATGATAGCGTTATACTCGGTCATGGCGCGGAAGACCGTAAAATCTGTCAGGAAGGTTACATCCCTTGGTGCAGTTTCGAATGTAATCGGCAATGAAATGCGTCCTTCGGGACGGACCGTTGTGCCAGAGAAGCCATACAGTGGTGTGTAAAACAGCATGATTTGGGACAAGTCCACACCCATAAGCACGAGATAGTCATACGAGATAACATCAGGGCCGCTTCCATTATCGACCAAGATACGATGCACAGTACATTGATTGATGGTGGCGAAGACCACCAGCGCATCAGAATGGGGAGTGGATACACCATGTAAATCGTCGTTAGAGAAGATGATGGGATCTCTCAGGTGTTCCCAGGCAGCAGCCTCCCGTTGGGTGTTGTCGCCTCGCTCCACGTTGTTGATGGCTGACGCATACCACCGTTGTCTGGTCGCACTGTCTCCACCCGTGGTCGGCCCCCCAGAGATCATCATGATCTCCTTTCCATTGATTCGATTGTCGATGGGTGGAGGGGTCTGTTGTGGCTTCTCTGCGGCCTTGGCGATGAACTTGTCGAGGAGCCCTCGCCGTACAAGATCCTCGATGGCATCTTTCAAGTTGATACATTCTGCGATGTCGTGGCCGTCATTGCGATGGAAGCGACAATACTTCTTCTTGCTCCTCGTGCTCGGATCTGGCTTCATCCGTGGAGGCCACTTGAGGAATGGCTCCTTACGGATTTCCATCAGATTTTGGTCGGGAGGAGCTGTCAGGGGCGTGTAGTTGCGATAGTTGTCCCTTTCCCGGTCAGGGTGATCGCGGTGGTCTCAGTCCCGCCACTTCTGCTTGCTTCACCCTTTGTGTGGCGAATTGGTGGACTCTTCCGATCGAACCACTCGGTTCTAGCCACGCGGCCTAGTGCCACGGTGTTTTCCTTGCAGCAGGCGTGCTTCTGAGACAGGGCGAGGAGGTCGGTGAGGGTCGTCGGGGCTTCGACCCTAAGGGCTCGTCAAAGGATACTGTCCCGCGTCCCCTCAGTGAGTGCTGTGGTGGCGATGCTGACGTCGAGGTGCTGGGTCCGAAGCGCTTCCATACGAAAGCAGGAGATGAAATCCCACAACGTCTCCTCTCGCCCTTGTCTGAGAGCAAGCAGGGTCACCCCCGACTTGACTACCTTTCGACAGCTAATGAAATTCTCCTTGAACAATTTCTTGAGCTACTGGAAGGAGGAGATGGTCCCTGCCGGTAGGTATTCGAACCAGTCCCGGGTGTCCTCCTGGAGAGTTGTAATGAACGCCAGGCACTTCACTGCGTCTGAGGCCAGGTGAAAGACTAGATGGGACTCAAAGCTGTGCATGTAGTCAGTCGGGTCGGAGGTGCTGTCGTACGTGGTGAAAGATGACAACTGTAGCTTGGGCGGAATGGGGGCTTCCATGATCTCCTTGGAAAAGGGAGCATGGAAGTCTTGAGCCTCGTTGATGCGGCCCCGGTTCTTGACGCCGAGGAGGACATCGTCTAGGTAGTGTACATTGTTCTCGATGTCGTCAATCTGTTGGAGCCGCCTATCCATCTCTGGGTTGGAATGCAGCGTGCTGTGCACCCTTGGTGCGGGTGAGCTGCGTGATCGCCACGTTCTCGCCATAGAAGCGTGGGAAGCTTCCCACCCTTGGCGGGCGTTCGGGACAATCTGGGCCTCCTCATATTGGGGTCACTTGGGCGGAGTGTGTTGGGGGTCCGATTTCTGGTTCAGGAGGTCTTGACATAGCCCTGTCAGGGCCATAGACTATATATTCTGGCGCCGGCGTTGTCGCACGGGCGCCATCACATTGCTTGCGGAGGGGCCTTATAGAGGAGAAGGAAACAACAGAGATGGGGAGAGGGGGGGAGTAGGCTCATATCATTGCCTTCCCCTCCTCTCCCATTTACATTATATCAGAAAAAAGCAATAACGGAAGGGGGATTCAACAGGAATAAACCCATAGAAACCCACCTAAGAAATGACAGAGTTCGATCTCCTTCTCCGGCACCGGACGCTTCGAACGGACAAAGGTGAAGCGCCCTCCCTCCCTTTGGCTCTCTCGCTTAGTGGAGGGATGCCCGGCTGACTTGTTTCCCAAGCTTCTTTCCTCTCTGTCTCCCCATCTTCTATCTAATTCTCTCCCTTTTTTTCTTGTATTTCTCTTTTCTTTATAGAAGAGGGTTCCTCGACGCCACAAATGGCACGCCGGGGAGACCGTGCCGGGGAATGCCATTGTGTATTGCACGTCGGAATTAGTCGCGCCGTTTCAACGGCATACATATTTTGCGTGCTGGAAAGGAGGGCGCCGTTTCAACGGCGTTCGATAGATTTTGGCGCCGTTTTTGCTTCATTCACCTGCCGAATGCCGTCCGATGTGTCCAGGGATGATTCCAGAAGTTACAGTTTACAATTCCTCATGCCATGACTGCTAAAAGGCCTTGGCTGGGTGTTGACGAAGCTCTCGGTTGGCCGTACGGCCTGGGTCTAGACTCCGTGTGCATTTGATTCGAGCGCGAGGGTCTTCTGCTGACACGACCTCTGACACCGTGGCTTGTGCTTCCGGCTCGACTTGACTCGTGCTCAAAGCTCCCATGCGGGATGATATTCCACCTAGACCGACAATCATTTAGCCTCTGACGGACCCATCTTCGCAAGAACCCGAACCCATGTCGGGTGTTCGGGTCCTTCTACTGCTAGAGCTTCCGGCTTCTACCGGGTAAATCACCATCCTTGGTCGGGCGCCAATGTAGGGTAGCAGTGTGACGGGGTCGACACCGGATCATTGGGTAGGCTTGGTCGCACTGTCGATGGGTGGTGGAGTGACATTGATTCTCCTGAGGTGAAGTTTTCGGCACGCACTCCAGGTGTCTTGAAGCTCCAGCAACTTGAGAGGCTTCAGTGGTCTGCTTTTCTTCGACTTGCGGGCTCCCGCAAGTCATGTCATTTGTCTTTGCGGCTTGATCGTTGGTCATCATATTTTGAGTGTCAACAAATGTCCCCCAGACGTTGGTGCTGCAAGTGAGACATGAACGTGGCAGGACCGACGGATGAGCTTCGTCTGAATTGATCTCCTTTGATGATGATAGCTTGAAACGGCACTCAATTTCGACGTCGGACGCTCGAATGATGCAACTGGAGACTTAATCGGCACGCTGGAAGCCACATTCCGGTTTGGAGTGTGGGGTGGACGTAGGTCTTGGTGACCGAACCACCTACTGAAGATAATGTTATGGTTAGCTGGAGGCAGGCGCCCCCACTTTCTCCCAGAGCGGGTAGCATGCATTGAGGTTGAGGCCTCAGCTTGATTTGCTTCCGGTGGTAGAGTGGAAGGCTCCCATTCATCCTCTTCCCCTGGCAGGGTGAACAGTGCTGATAGAGTATTACATTGCACTATGACTATTTTCCTCTTGCTCTTTGATTTATTCTTTTTTTGACATCTTGACTTAGCCGGCTTGTGCCCCCAGAAGAGGTCAGCTTCAGCTTCTTCTGGCTCCCTTTCTGGTTGCTCTTTGATAGTTAATTCCTCTAGTTGTTTCCAGAGGATATGATCTTTCACCAATATTGGCTTTGGCTCGGACTATTCATATTCATCAAGCAGGTTAATATATTGTTGCAGACGCCTCACCTCGGGGCTTATCTCTTTATGAACAGGCAGCGGAGTTTACTTTCTCCGATTGTGAGTAAATATTCGGATGACCGGTGGTGACTCCGTAGTGTACCATACAGGGTTCACTGAATGCGGGGTCTGTTTTGGAGTGACACCTCGAATAGAGGCACCTGATGCTTCGGAGACTGATGGCCTTCTTTCAGTCTTGGCCGGTACTATCTGCCATCCCACCTGTTCCTTGATTGGAGTAAGAAAGCATGCTTCATATGTACGTTGTGTGCAAGCTTCAGCAGCTTCTTCAGGCAATTGCTGGTACAGGGAAATCATATTGATAGCTTGCCTCATCACTGGAGGCTCATGGGGGCGTGGAGGATCCACTTGGTGCTCCCCCATTTGTAACTCATCTTTCCTGATCATGCTTTCCATGACATCCTTGAATACATAATAGTCTTTGATGACATGCCCTAGTGCCCGGTGATACAGACAGAACATGGGATCATCCTTCTTTGTTGCATCGGTGGGTCTTTTTGGCTCAGGCAGTGTTATCTTATTGTATTTATACGCCCATTCAAACAATGCCCGTGTCTTCTCTTTGGGAAACGAGTATGATTTCTTCATTTTGTTTCTCAGAGAGACAGCTTCTTTCTTTTCTATCATCTCTGTTGGCAGAGGGGTAGCTACTACTTTGACTTTTTCTTTTTGCTGATCAAAGGCTTTGAAATCAACAGAATTTGCTTCAGTTGGCGCTGGCCGCCACTCAACAGCTTTTCCCTTCTGAACAGCAGGAATGTTGGCTGCAGGACGTTTGGATAGGAAGGTCTCGACCTCTGCTACCATATTGTCCAGGCGGTCGGACACCTTGATGTCCGTTCCAATCATCTTTTCAAGCACTTCCCTTCTTAGGTTTTGCTTGCATATTTGAACATCGTCCTCTTGGTGCGGGGGTCGCCTACATCTCATGGCGAGATTCCTCCATCTTTTGATATAGTCCAGGGCTATCTCATCTTGCCTCTGCCTGGTGGAATACAATTCTGTCACCGTAATTTCTCTTTCTGTGACATGGAGTCATTCGCCATTCTTCTTCTCGTTGGCAAGCATCCACATTCAAGCTACGCGGACATGCTGGATATTGGCTTTGGGCAAATTTGTGAGGAGCAGTTGAGGCGGTGATGCCGCGCGGGTCAGCTCTCTTCAAGACGGGTATTTGGTGAGGGCATGGTGGGTCCCCCTTGTATCCGCCCATTTGTAATTCACCTTTTCTGATCAGGCATTTGATAATATCCTTGAACATGTAGAAATCCTCAATGGGATATCCCGCTACTTGGTGAAAAGGATAAAAATGTGGATCGTCTTTTCTTTCGAAATCACCTAGTTTCTTTGGATCTGGAAGGACCACTTTGCTGAATCACCTAGTTTCTTTGGATCTGGAAGCACCACTTTACTGCATTCACGGGCCCACTCAAAGAGAGCGCTAGTCTTATCCTTCGAAAAGGAGTACGGTTTTATCATTTTTTCCCTTAATGAGGATCCTTGTTTTGCCAACTCAGTGGAAGAAAGGCTAGCTATCTCTTTCATTTTCTTCTTCTATTGCTTGAAGGCTTCAAAATTTGAGGTGCAAATTTCTTCTTGTGCCAGATGTTTGCCAGTTGGTTTATTCTTTTAGCTCAAGGCTGTGGAAGCTGGGCAAAGCTTTGTCAGAATTGCTTCAATATCATCCACGAGGTTACTTAGCTGTTCAAAGGTCATGACTTCAATGTCACTGACCCACCGTAGAATTTCCTTCTTCAAGTTCTTTTTGTAGATTTGAACAGAGTCCCCGTCACTTGGTGGATGCCCACACCTTTCACAGAGATTCCTCCATCTTCTTATGTAGTCCATGGCAGACTCATCATCTTTTTGTTTGGTTGCTTGTAATTCGGCCTCAGTGACTTCTTCTTCGGCCATCTTCATATTCATTGTTTGTTCCCCCCTTGGCTTGTCCATTATCGTCAGACCTGCTAGACTCGGGTGTAGGGTAACCGGCTACATAGAAGGCCTCATTGGCACCATTGTCCAAGACGCTTTACTTGCCCCCTGACATGCCCAAGGGACTATATGTTGAAATGATTGAGGGAGAATGCCCCCTGAATATTCAGGTACTGTTCGGGGCATGGCCGGTCGTGTTGAGGCTTCAGGTGAGCTAGCACCACCTTGTGCCATCTCAGATAGAAGTCCTGCCGATTGTAGCGTAGATGGACTCATACTCATTCCATTTAGTCGCCTTTGCAGCATTTCAATTTCATGCTGCTTCTAGTATAGTAGCGCCATCACGGCTGGGTCTTGCCAGGAGAGGTCGGGAGTGCTGTCCTCCGCCTCTAGTTTAAATGAGATGATTAACATCCTGCCATCATTGCTGGATGCAGTTAGCTTCTTCGAGACAAAATCTTTTTGTAATACCTTGGATCCTTTGGATCAGAATTAGAGAGCTTTCGGAATGCTTTCATAGGTCCCGAGTTGTGTTTTACGATCCATGTAGATTTTTGTGGGCACTGCCCGCCCATTGATCTCTCTACTCCATTTTTCTCTTCCTCTGATCCATTCTTAGATCTTTTCTGTCCGTCTATCTATCCCCTCGCACTTCCTCCTCCTCCCTCTTTATCTTGCTATATGATCTCCACCATTCTCCAAAAAAAAATGTCAAATTTGAAACGGAGATTTCAGTGGAAGATTACGCTCTTCTCTGTCCGTCCTCCTCCCAGGGGCATGAGGCCCCTACTGCTTCCCTTCCATTAAATTTTCTCTCTCCTAGGTTAGATGTAGGACCCATCGAGTCTAGGGAAGTAGAGTCAGTTAGGTCTAGAGAAGTAGGGTCTTGTTCTAGCTCATCTAACCAATCCTTGCCTGAGTCGCGCCCACTAGCACGTCATTCCAAGTCTGTTCCTGATAGGTTCTTGCAGGATCTAGCTCAACGATGTCGTGCTCTTCTTAAATGCCTGGAGTTCATAGCTACGGCGATTGTGATAGAAGAATACGAGGAGCAAGATGGGGTTTGGGGTGATGATGGATTGGGAGTCTATGAGATCATGGATGAGAAGGACCCGGTTGCTTTTGAGGATAATGACGTAGACGACACTGTCGATTTATACGCCCAAGGCTTGAAGAGATTTGACGAGCCGTCTTCAGTAGTGGATGAACCTACGATAGAAATAAATCTGAGAACTAAAGAAGACGCCAGGCCCATTATCATTGCTGCTAATCTCCCTCCAGAAGTTGAAGAAGAGTTGGTCAATGTCCTGAGAGAGTATAGTGATTCTTTTGCTTGGTCTTATGAGGACATGTCGGGTCTTGACCCCTCCTTGGTGGAACACCGATTAGTGCTTAAATCAGGGACAACACCCGTTAAACAAAAGCTAAGGATATTTCACCCCCACATGGCCTTAAGGATGAAGGAAGAAGTTGATAAATTGCATAAGGCCAGGTTCATTAGAGTTGCCTTATATCCTCAGTGGGTGATGAACATAGTCTCTGTCATCAAGAAGGACGGAAAGGTACTCATTTGTATCGATTTCAGGCATCTGAACAAAGCATGTCCCAAGGATGATTTCCCGCTATCTCATATAGACGTATTGGTGGACAACACTGTCGGGTATGAAGCTTTGTCATTCATGGATGGTTATTCAGGATATAACCAAATCCGTCTCACTCTTGAAAATCAAGAGAAATCTCCTTTACCACGCCCTGGGGCACGTACTGTTATGTGGTAATGCCGTTCGGGTTAAAGAACGCGGGTGCCACCTATCAAAGGGCGATGATGGCTAGATTCCATGGTATGATGCATGTCTACATGGAAGCTTATGTGGATGATATTTTGGTGAAGTCGAGGACTAAAGAGGAACACCCTGCTTGTCACGCTCCGAACCGATAGTAGCGGAATGTGTAGTTCGGAACGCGGCAGTGTAACAGTCGTGAACAATCAGAGCAAACATGACATTCGTTTCTGGTTGCAGGTGACTCGGTGTCATCTGCGGGTTCCCTCCTGGTCTGGAGGAAGAGAGACCTCGGTCTCTGGTTGCTTGTGACTGGGCGTCACTAGTGTTTACCCTCCGGGCTGGAGGAAGAGAGGAGTGTGTTCTTCTGGGCAAGCTGTAAGGCAGCGTTTGTAAGCCAAGCTGTAATGCTCAGCGGCCGCAAGCTGTGAGGCGCAGCAGTGAAGCCACATTCCAGTTTGGAGTGTGGGGTGGACGTAGGTCTGTGGGCCGAACCACCTAAAAGCTCGTGTCCCTTGTGGTTTGATTGCTTGATCTGTTTGTTTTTGTTCTGTTTCAATCGTTAGATGAAAGGTGGGACCGATCCACTCTTAGTCTTCTTCAGCAGAACATCCGTTTGATCAAGTGCCTCACTGTCTGATTTGTTTCTGCTAAGCTTACGTCTTCGGCTCTCTTAGGATTATCTGTTCAGATGTTTTTTTAATTGGGCGTTAAAACTTTAACTTGCAAAAACTTATTGAAAGAGATCCATTCACCCCCCTCTGGATCTGTCAGGGGCATCCGGACTTCCCGGGCTCCTAACGGTCAAACGGGACCGCCAATCGAGACGAAATCAGTGACTATGGAGCGCCGACGTTCCAGGGAGTCCATTGACACTAACTGATCGCAAAACCGTCGCCGTTTTTCGGCGAAGCCTACAAACCTCGGAAAACTACAACGGGCCAGAACTCGCTCGTTCTTGCACCGTCAAGCGCAAAACTATGGGAAAATAACGTACACGCGCTAAGGAACTGTCCCCCTATCTCCACCGAAGATCTCGCGCGCTGAAGCGACTAAACCACGCCGAAAATCGCCCGGAACACGAACGACGCCTTCTCGGAATCCACCGAGGCATCGCGCCACGCCACGCTCAAACTGTCGTTCCATCCCGCCAACCGATCTCCCCAACGCGTCCCCGCCTCGGCCAGCTCGGCACGGTCGCGCGCCCTGTGCCGAAAGGCCGAGAGACGGGAGAGAAACGAGAGAGAGAAGGGAGGGTAAGAAATGATAGGGGAGAGAGAGTGTTGAGGTTTAAATAGAAAGAAAATCTAATTTTTCAGAAAAATATCGAAAAATAGAAAATCACGTTTCCGCGATCCTCGGAACGCACCGATTGCAACGATACCACTCACGCCTGGGTGAACGACCCGGCTCACCCGCAGTGGAGTTTCGCATGATTTGTCGAAACTCGAGCCGAAAAACGGAAAAACACGCGAAAAAGTCACGGAACGCCTCTGGGCCACCGAAACAACTCCGGATCTCGCCGATCTGAACACGAAAGATGTCCGGAACGCAATTTCGGACACAACGGAGTCAGACACTCCTAGAAAATAGATGCGGGACCCGAAAACAAGGATCCGATAAGACCCAATAAGGATCCGAGACATCACAGCCCTCCCCCCTTAAGAGAATTTCATCCTCGAAATTCTGCAACCCACGCCCCTCACCATTTCCAAGAGCGTCAATAGCGACCCCGGAGGCTTCCCGACGTCGCCCACATCCCGGTGAAGCCAGAATCCAGCTCTACTACTCCCAGCTTCAAGGCAGAAGTAGAAGCCCAGCTTGCAGCAGATCTCCCGGCATCCACAGTGCAAGTTTGATCAAGTGGTCTTCTGAAAATTCACCCTCCTTCGAGTCTGCAATGCTCCTGAAGTTATCCCGCCTCCTTTCGTCATCGGCATCCACCGCGGCAGGCGTTTCCATGCAACTACGCCAGAACTGCACCAGATTTCGAGGGTCACTTGGCAGCGGCTACACCATCCACCCCTCTACAAATCGGCCAGAACCCTCTTCATAAGAGTTCTACGTCTTTGAGTTACCAATGATCCGGAGGTGGTCCAACCATCTTTAGACAACGCCTCCGCCTGGGACGTCCATTTTGCTGCGACTGCACCAGACCCGGTAGACCCTATCTGCCCAGGATAGATGGCCACCTAGTCAGCCCCAGCACTCCTTCCTCCTCTCAGTTTCAGGCTGAGCTTCTTCTACAAAGTCATGACTCTCGACGATATGAAGCCAACCCAAGTAGTTTCATCTCATTCTGACATTGGCACAGAATATTCCACCACAGCCATTATCGACCTGTCCTGCTGCTTGCCCAGGAACCAGAAGCCAACCATTTCGGCGACCACAACCGGCACGGTGAATCGACGGCAGCCAGCTTCTGAGGGCTTGTAGTGCTCTCTGTCTGCTACCACACTGAGTTGGTCCCTTCGCATTTGGAGCCCAACAGCGAGCGTACCAGTCATCGCACCTCGACCGCATCAACCTATCCGGCGTGGCAGAACTATGCAGCCTCTCGACTGCGACCATCCCCACCTTCCAGCGACTTCGGGTCGACGTCAGGAACTCAGGAGTTCTTCGGCATCCACCAGGCCTCTTCCAGGCACTGACGGCACCTCATTTGGACGTCAGAGCTGGTCGTACAACATAGAACAAGCAGGCTTCATCCCGACAAGATGACGCGCAGATCGACCGCACGGCTTCCCCTCCCCTTGTTTCCCCCTCCTGCGTGAGAATAGTGCCTGTAATAATTGCCCATCCCTGTGTTTCCCTCCCTGCGTGGAGTGTAGTGGTTGTATTAGTAGGATCCGACGTCGAGCTACACCGACACAGCGTGTCCACTAGGTGCGCACACTCCCCGGCTCGCCCTCGTCTTCGACCAGAGCCGGTCCATCGGACGGCTAGGTACGTGCAACTGCCGCTTCTATTTTGCTTGCTTAGTATTGGTTCCAACTGCAGCGCCGTGAGAGGAGTGCCCATTCCAAAACTTCCACCCTCGAGAGTAATTGCTGCCGGTGAGTGATCGTCGATTGAACCGATTCCCTCGGTATCGGTCTGCCCGGTTGAGTCCGGTGCCCACTATCGTTTCCCCCGGGTGGCTGCCTCGTTCGGCATCCCCGTACTAGTAGGTGATCTGGCATCTCTTAGCAGCGATACGATACACCCTGCAAGCAGGCGATACGGCTGCCCCTGCTACCCATCCAGCTGGCCCTCTTGACGGGCTAAAAACTCTTCAATCGATAGCCCATGGAAGCCCTCATCCGGCAGCCTGTCATCAGCTTAAATGACAACTTGCCAGAAGAGCTTTAAATGGCAGGTCCCAAAGACTTAAAGTGTAGCTTCTAAAGACTTCAACGGCAGTTCACTAAGTAGTTCAACGACAACTACCCTTTGTTAACCGGTAGCCCTCTGGACTTAAACAGCAGCCTGCCAAGGCAGCGCCATGGGCATTTAAACGACAACCCGTATGGCCTTAAATGATAGCCCCTATGGGTCTTCACTCGGCAGCACGGTGGGCACTTAACCTATAGCCTGTCAGACTCTTAAACGGTAGTGCCAAGGCATTCACGATAGCTTCGACAAAGCTTGAACAGCAGCACCGCTGAAGTTTTGTCCGACAGCTCGATCAGTGCCCATCTGGCAGCTTCGACAGCCCAAACCCTCTGAGGGGCTATAAGGATGTTGAACTGGCAGCAGCCTCGATCCGACAGCAGCATACCCATCTGGTAGCGACAGATCGATCCGATAGAGCCAGTGCTGATCCGACAGTGGCACTTCGATCCTACAACTCCCTGGTGAATCGGCAGCAATGCTCTCCATTAGCGAAGGCCCCACATATTGCCACCTTCCCCATCCCTATATAAAGGGAGGGGTGGCGAAGTGGATAAGGGTCCTTCAGCCTCTAGCTGCGCGAAAAAATAAGAAGGGCTGGGTAGAGCTGTGAAGAGAGAAAGAGAAAGAGACGTGCGCCCTGTGCGAAAAGAAAGGAAGAGAGGGAGAAGAGGATAAGGTGAGGAAGAGAGAGCTTCGAAGCCCCTGTTCCCCTGTAAGGGAAAGAAGGCGGGGAAGAATGAGAGGAAACCACATCCCAAGCGGATGGTGTTCTCCGCGTCAGAGCCCCGTGTGGCAGAGATCAAGTTTCAAATCAAGGATTCCTCCATCTCCGACGTGTCCTTCGGGTACCGCATCAGAGGGCTACGCATCCCGCCGTTGGCCATCACCAG
Organism: Amorphophallus titanum; assembly: GCA_024336825.1. NCBI lineage: Eukaryota > Viridiplantae > Streptophyta > Magnoliopsida > Alismatales > Araceae > Amorphophallus > Amorphophallus titanum. Next base: position 2,179,785 of record JANBPO010004058.1, read on the forward strand.
GAGCACCATCTCACTCCCGCATATGGACTGTGATGTCCCAGACCCTTTCGGATCCTTCTTCTTGGGTCCCGGATCTGCGTTCTCTGTGAATTTAGTTCCATTGTGTCCGGAATTATCTTTTGGACATCTTTCGTGATCGGATCCGTGTGATTCGGGTCAGTTTCGGAGGTCGAAACGCGTTCCGCGACTTTTTCTGCATATTTTTCGATTGCCGCGCGTGTGTTTCGACAAAACCTACAGAACCCTGTAGCGGGAGAACCGGGTTGTTCATCTACCCGCGAGTGGTACCGTTGGGATCGGCGCGTCGTGAGGATCGAGGAAATATATTTTTCTGGTTGGAGAGTAGGAATCGGCGGTGACTGGAGACAACTCGGGTACGTGTTGAATTACTATGGGGGGAATTACCCTTCCCTTGTTATGTATTTGACGGGTTAGAGTTTTTGACTATGTTTGTGTCATTTGTCTGCCAGGTGAGGACCCGACTGCCATCCAAGAGCTGGTTAGCACCGGCCCGTTAGTGGCCCTCCCCTCTTTTGAGGGAGAGCCAGGAGCGGTGGGCGCCTCGATCCCATCTGTCACCGGAGATGCACCTGGCTTGCTATGGCAGCTGTTGGCGGGGATGCCCCTCCCTCCTTTACCAGCCATGGTGTCCGCCTGCACAGTGGGACTGGTCGGGTCTTCTAGTGTGGGACCCTCAGGTGCGTGACTAGGCCCTTAGCCATTTGTGGTGGGCTTTTTGTGTTGCCCGTTGATGCTAAGCTTCTCTTGGCGTTGGTCACAGGTACTTCTTCCCCCTTGGAGGAGGGTGAGCTTCCCCACGACATGACTGAGGCAGCAGAGGAAGGGCCTGCTGCAGTGGCTTTGACTGGGGATGACGAGGAGATCGTCGACATTGAGGGGGTCTCAGAGGGGAGTGCTCCGACTGGTGAGTTTCTTGTTCGAAACTCTTAATTGGAGAGTTGTCTTGGTATGAGGTTGGGTCATGCGGTGACCTTGTTTGGTTTGTTGATTTGCATGGGCCTCTAGTTCGACCACCTCCGGGAGCTCGTCGGGGACTTCATCGGGCTCCTCGAGTAGTAGTAGCATGGCCATGGAGACAGAGGAGAGTTCAAACTCTAGCTCTTCCTCTTCTGGAGCCTTTTCTGTCAAGGAGTCTGGGATGGAGGCTACTTCCGGAGGTACATGGGGGCACTCCCCCCTCCCTGCTTAGCATTTGTTTGTAGTTTATGGTAGGGTGTTGACACTTCTGAGTTGTGTATGTAGTGCTGGACTCAGGAGAGGAGCACACGTTGGCTCCTGATGAGAGCGGCCGAGAGGAGCCCCCCGTCCCACCCGTGGTTACTAGATATGACCCGGTCATGGAGGAGTCACTGCCCTCTCTGACCCCGACAAATGACACCGCAGGCACGAGGGAGAGGTTGCCTTCCCTGACCCCGGTGGATAACGCCACTGGCACACCGGGGCTTGAACTGGGTAAGAGCTAATCCTTTTATCAGGTTTTCCACCTTGTTTATTATGGGAAATTTCAGATGGATTGCTCATTTCCCTTTGTTTTTGTTGGAATCGTGCAGGCTCTACTGGCGTGTTGGCTAAGATGGGCAACTCTTCTCCGAGCTCAGGGATTGAGTGGCGTACGTCTGCCTCACCGTCGAAGCCATTACTGGACGTGAGCATGGGTGCCTCCCTGCTCCAGCGAGCCTGAGGCTACCTACTGGTGCAGACACCCGAGCACATGAGCGGCCCGGTTCAGGGAGCCGCCGGTACCACACACGGAGCACCACGCGAGCCAAAGAGGATACAAACATGACTCAAATAAAATAAAAATTACATGCTATGACTCAAAATTAAGTAACAGAGATGATGATGTGCCGATGATGAGCAACTGAGTCTCTAAAAAGATGGAGTGACTGGGGGATGTCCCCATCATACCCCCGGGTTGGGGAGAACTCGACCATGTCGAGTGTGGGTCCACCAGGGTAGCAATACACCAAAGCAGATCCGAGCGAAGCATGTCCTCCCAACTCAACCCTACATCCGTAACTGGGGGATGGCTCTTCCACTTCTCTGGATAGCGTAGGCACACCGTCTTCCTGGCGATGGTACCTTACTTTTTCTAGTATCACCTCCATGTGCTTACATCAGTCTCTCAAGCTGATATGTGTAGGCTCTCTGATGGTGTCACTCACAAAGGTAGGTGTAGGATCCAGGTGCTCACTTGGTCCCACCGCGGGGCCCTCATAGTGTGCTAGATCCTCCATGCGAAAAGTCGGTTGTATCCCAATATCCTTTGGTAAGTTCAGCCCATAAGCAGGGTTGCCAATGCCACCCAAAACTCAGGAAGGTCTTAGTCCTCGTGCCCTCAGTTTGGAGAAAACCCTAAGGTAGAGCCACTCCGATATCACTATCACCGCATCGCCTTCTTGGCATTCTAAGTGGCACTCGTGAGTTGTTGCTCACTCTTTGTGAACCTTGCCACTCATTGCTAATTGCTTGCTTGAGTGCTCATGCCATACATTATGATGTGGTATAGATGTTGAAAGTATGGTGTGCAAAGGTGGACCCGGGCAACCATAGGTAGATCTATCATGCATTGATGCCATGAAAACTTTGATGGATTTGGGAGCACTGGGGCATCCGTTGGTGAATCTATCGCGCATGGGTGTAGCACATGCTGGGGGACCTGGACATCTATAAATGTCCCGAACATGCGTAAGGCCAATGATGGATGAAGGAGGGCCGTTACATCCAAATATGGACCAATCATGCTTTGGACCTAAAGTGTGTGTGACATGTATGAGATGACTGGACTTGTGACCCATGTCGAATGGGGTGATAGGCCAAGATGCATGCATTCCCACCAGGAGGGTAACTCCTAAGTGTGGGGTGTTGGGATGACCCTTCAGTTTCCACTCGTGAGAGTCGAAGGGGTCTAAGAAGGTGGACGTCATGGAATGGGGCACTTTCTCAATCCCTAGGTGGATGTTGTCCAAGGTCATGGCACCTATGGTGTGACTCAAGCCTATGAAGAGATGGACTTGGTCCAACATGGTGGGTGGGGGTAGGGTGAGTAAGGTTGGTGGGTCACATGGGTAACTAGGCTCCCATAGGAAGGGGTTGAAGGGACTATGGTATGGGTTGATAGTGTCAATGCGAAGGATTCAGAGGGGGGGTGAATGAATCCCTCTCTAAAATTTACTGATTTAAAAATTTAAAGCCCAATTTAAACTGAACTAGTAAAGTTTAGCATTTGGGCCTTAAACAAATGACTTATTTAACCTAAAACTCATTTATTAATTCATTTAGGCCTATATAATTTCTACTAAATTCCAAAAATTCATAAACATTTCAGAAATAATTTGTAAACATTCTGGGGCATTGCAGTGCCATCCGATGATGCCTAGTCATCCAACGTCTCTTGCCCAGGTAAGCGGAGGCAAAGACGGGCCTGTTCTGGGCCACACCAGCATCCTGCTTCGAGTTCTCCTTAGGTCGACACTGTGGTGGAAGCTCCTTCGCAACGCACCTCGGTCTCTGACAGACTAGGGGAACCTGTCTGCCCTAAGAAGCATTCCCAAAAGAAGCGGACAGCCTAGTTCCTTAACGACGCAGTTAGGGTGTTCGCGTGTTACGCCACCGGACACCAGCCCGAGATGCAATCTGACGATTTGAACTAGCCGCTAACCCCAGCTCAGGAGGCCTCGCCATCAGACTCAGCCTCCTGCTCCGACAGGCCATGTCGGCACTTCTGTCGGACCTCAGACGTCGAAACGAGGAGAAGAAGTTTCGATCGAGGATCGCACCGCTCCCGCCAATGCGGAGCCTATCAATAATGATCCCCCAACTATTGAAGTCTAAGAGGTGACTCTCGAGATCCTCATGAAGGAGAACTAGCACTTGAAGGCCATCCTGTAAGACTTGCTTTAGGAACGTGACCTTTACCCCCAGCCGCCTACTAGACCTTCGGCCGAAGCACCAGTCCCGCCAGCTGGGCACAATGGTGCCAACGTCTTAGCCGCGACTGTCAAAACCCTGACAGTGACTGGGTTTGGCACGCCCCTGGCTGAAGCCCAACCGTGGCCATCCAGCACTCCAGTGCTAGAGAATCTTATGGCACAACGTCAGATGATCGAGCGGATTGTCGAAACAAAGCTCACCCAGTTTGGGGAAGGGGTTGCAACCATATATCTCTACAGCGTCCCCTACCCGCTGCACCACCAGTTAAAGAAGCTCCCTCTGGAGTATGCCAAGCCGCCAAAGCTGCAAAAGTTTGACGGGCAAGGATCTCTGCATGAGCATTTGGCCTACTACATTACGTCCATGGGCGAGCTCACGTTGGATGAGTCATACCTCCTTTGCTAGTTCGCCACTTCACTTACGGGAATCGCCTTCCAATGGTATTCCCGTTTGAAGCCCAACTCAGTCATCGACTGGGTGGATCTCCAGAAGAAGTTCCTAGATCATTTCCAATGGCTGAGCAAAAGATCTCCCTAGCCAAGCTCTACTCTCTCCGATAAAAGAAGGGCGAGAGGGTGCTCGACTTTATCAAGAAATGGTGGGACCTCAGCATGAGGTGTGTCAACCCACCAGCCCAAGAGGATGCCATCACCATATGTCACCGAGGTTTGGCGGCCGCGGTCAGTGAAAAACTTCTCGGCACCAACATCAAAGGCTTCCACCAGCTCAACTTGGCAGTTGTCGAGATAGAGATGTTCTTCGCCGATAACCCAAGCTACACCTCAGCGAAGGGTAAATAGACGCAAGAATGCCAGCCCGGCAAAGAGGTGAACATTATTGAGTTCACCCCTACCTCCAAAGCCAGCAAGGAGGCCAGGACGAGCAGCCCCGGCAAGAAGCCAGTGGATAAGCTGGCCACTCCTTCCTTCTCGGAGTGTATGAAGACACCCTTCTCCTTCAAGAAAGAACACACGAAGATGCACTTTGACCTCTATATAGCCCAGGAGATCATCGAGTTGCCCGAGGTCCACAAGCAGGACGAGGCCCAGAAGACCGACGATCCCAGCTATTGCCCATATCACCGCATACTAGGTCACCCAATCGAAGATTGCTACGTCTTCAAGACTCAGGCATAGAAGGTTATCCAAGACGGTCTCGTTTAAATGAAGAGTGGTCTCGTTGATCCCTCGCAGCCACATACGTGGTCCAGGTCAACGAAGGTAGCACGTGTGGTTCACTACTCAGCTAATCTGACGTCAAAGCAGAGGAGCCCAACACCAGCCAAGGTGAGCATTCACTCTGGTACCTGGGGTGGAGACCCTGGCATGATCACAAAACTCTCTCCTTCCCCAAGGAGAGGACTCGGTGACTCTTCGATGTTCTCATCGAGAGGGGGCAAATCTTGCCCTGAAACCCACCGGTAGACTACACTCATTGGGACTTCAATCACCCCCAATACTGCCCTTTCCATGCCAGAATCTGCCACGTGATTGAGTCCTGCGAGGAAGTCCAGTACCTCATCCAGGAATAGATCCAGTGGGAGTAGATCGATGCTGAGGGGAACTCCATGGCACTCGTCAGACTTCGGGAAGCTGTCGAAGAAACCCTGAGCATCACTAGAGACACGCTAGAGCAACCAGATCCTCCCCAGGAAAATGGGCACGACCTGCCTTACCAGCATACCCCAGAATGGCTCGAGTTCCAGACCGACAATCAGGAGGTCCTCGAGCAACTACGAAGGTGTAGGGAATAGGACGCCAACCAAGATATGGAGCTAAGCAACTTCTCGATCGACGTCATCCATCCTCCTACTACCCTGGCCTCTTCTGACTCCCAGGCACCACCAGCTGGCCAGTCAGCCCCTACCATCGTGGTCGTACAATGGCAGCCCTGGCAAGAGCTGGAGTCTCTTCCTTTCTCTAGAGAAGACACCGCCAAGCTTCTCCGAGTGCTTCTTGGCCGAGAGGATGTCCTGGTGGGCGAGACGACGATGGGCACCTCAAGTTTCTCTCACTCTCCTACGGCCCTACCTCCGTCTCTGACATTGGGAGATAGGAAGGGAAAGTAGAAGCAGAATGAGGTCCCGGTCCGACCACACCATGTTCTCTTTGCAGACGAGCCATCGGGCCCTCCTCGCCTACCCTGCAACCCAACCCACATGATAGAAAAGACATCTTTGGAGTCTTCAACTACGTCGGTTCATGAGTCGGGGCCACCGCCACAGGGCCTACCCGACACGCGAAATCAGGGCAGCTACCGGGGGTAACAATATCCTAGGATGCCATTGGTTGTCATCCGACCATGTTCCTAGCTAGACTGTAAAGACAAGGCCAGGGAATAGGATGTCCACCATGCTCCCCAGGCTGCTTCCCAACAAAAGGTCCAGCCACCGCAGGTAAGGCATCAAACCGTGCATACGTCTTCGGACGCCAGCCCCAGCTCATTAGTCAATGGGAGTTACCTCTCTAGCCACTGCGGGTAAGGCATCAAACCGCGCATGCGTCCTCGGATGCTGGCCCCAGCACACTAGCTCAGTGGGAGTTACCTCTCCAGCCACCGCATGTAAGGCATCAAACTATGCATACGTCTTCGGATGCCGACCCCAGTACACCAGCTCAGCGGGAGCTACCTCCTCAGCTACCGCGGTAAAGGCATCAAACCACGCACATGTCTTCGGATGCCAGTCCCAGCATTCCAGCCTATCAGGAGCTACCACCCAAGGTCATCAAGCAAGCAATCAATGCCACCATCCAAATACAACAAGTAGAAGGTGCTTGGATTGAGATCCGGGCAAAGAAAAGCCGTCAACCTCACTCTGCTAGGACATTAGCTTGATGATATCCCCACAGGGATCTGTCAGCTCCCGCTCTAGTGCCTACCCCTCCTACTCTCCTGGAGGTGACCATCGCCAAGAAACAGGAGAGGAATAGGAGGAAGAACCTCAGGAGGCGGCTCAAGAAGTAGGCTGAGCAGGCGGCCACCTTGCAATCCCTGGCAGAGCTAACGCCTCTCCAGAGGCTACAATGGCTCATCGACAGCCTGGAAGAATACATCCCTTCTCGGCCTACCGGCCCTATCCCACTCGATAGCTATATCCCATGGGAAGAAATGCAATGTTTTGGCTTCCAATTGACTTGGCTCAACCTTGTGGTTTCCCCGTTGTCCCATGGATGTCTTTGATATCCTATGAGGGCTATGACCATGTTATAAGGTAGCCAGGAGCGCGTTTATGTCGATTAGTATTCTTTACTGCTTCAGAGTTGTTATTGGTTTCTGGTCAATCTGGAAAGATCCAGTGGTTGACATGTGACCTCGTGAATGTCTCAGAGTTCTTGTATAAGATCGAGACATGATTGTGGACGTCTTGCGGTGTGATTTTACCTCCGTTTGCATGTCCAAGTGCTTTGAGGGTCTTTGTGATCCCTTAGGTCTCCGTGATTTGTGTTATGCAGATGTGTGGATCTGGTGATCCAATTCCGTTTCTTTTATTGGTATTTTACCATGACCTTGGCTTAGGGATTAGGCTGATTGGTAGCATGTTACCACTTTTGTGCGACGATCTTGACCCCGAGTCGTAAGACTCTAGGATCGTTGTGTCAGCAAGTGTAGTTGTTGTCCTGAGTCTGGTAGCAGTTTGGTATGCTGTCTTGTGTCTTGTGCTTGGTGCTTTGTGGTCCGTGTGACAGTGCATGCTTAGCATGTCCGTACTTCAGCACTGGTGTTTCGGAGTCTCTATGTCTTGTGAGCCTCCACTAGTCATAGCCTGACGACACTTTCCTATGTGTCGTCCCACCTGGGAGTGGTGGTGGGACAGTTTCCCGACTCAGATAGTTTTTAGGCTAGTTTTCGTGGGCTCCCTTGCCTTGTAGTAGCGTCCTACTGGGGGAGAAAACTAGCGAGAGGCCTGGCTCAAGGTATTGAGCTTGTGTGTGCACACATGGTTAGGGGCATTTAGACGAGCGCCGACGGGCGTGACCCTGACTAGTCACTCGTTACTGTTGTTCCTGATACGTGGTTCAGTGAGTATCTCGGTTACCGTCGTTCTGGGTGTGTGAGAGATACTTGAGGCACGGTGTAAGACATCAGTGGATGCATCTGACTGTTCTTCTAGTGAGGAGGTGCTTCTGTCACTTGACGCATGACTCTAGTGTTCCTCGGAGTTGTGTCCTCCCCGGGTTAGTCTTTTCTTGGCTTTACTCGAGGTCAGCTTCGTGTAGCATACATGACGTGCTAGCCATGTATGCGCTTGTGTTTCTTGTCTGTGTATGCCGTTTGTAGGGCTTTGACCTGCCTTCGTAGGCCTTAGCTTTAGACCTGGTGCTTTGTCGTCGGATTGGTAACTCCTGAATTTGTGTGTCACGTCCCGAGCCATTATGTTCAGCGGAAGACTCGCTCGGGGGAACGCAAACAGCCGGCATGGTAAGCCTCTCGCAAGCAAGTATGACCAGAGCGCGATACATAAGATGCAATTGTACAAGTATATACTCAAGTTCCAACTTCTATTTCATTAATAATCAAATACTCCATTACTATCACTTATCATCTTTTGACAAGTTGTCGGACTCAAAATTTCTTAAATTTTTATATTTTTTTATATATAACCCCTAACCTTTTTTCTCTCTCCCCATCTCTCATTTCTCTCTTCCCTCTCTCTCTCTTCTCATGCTCTCTCCTCTCTTCCTCTCTTCTCCGACGGTCGACGGAGGTGGACAGGGGCGAGGCGGCGAGGATCGTGGGTCATGGAGCGGCGAGGATGGAGCAAGGATCGTGATGGTGGAGGCGGTTCGTGGGATCACGAGGCGACAAGGGTTTTATGACGTTTTCTTCATGGATCGACGTCCACAGTGTGCGAAATCTTCGGTGGAGGTAGGGGGACGGATCCTTAACCCGCGTACTTCATTTTCCGCGAGTTTCGTAGGCCGTGGTGAGCCGAGCGGGCGTATTTGGGGATTTTGGAAAAAATCTATGTTTTTGGGGTTGTGAGCCAATCTAACGATTCACCGCGTTTTTGGCCGATCCGAGGCCGTAGAATCATGTCTAGGGCCATTGGGGAGCTTCCCCCTTGATTTCCCCCTCTCTGGTGGAGGGACGGGGGTGTGGTTGGTGTTTTTAGATTGTGTTCACCATTTTCGCCGTCAGACCGTCATAGCGATCGTACTAGAGACCGCTATGTGCATAACGTGGCTAGGAAGGTGCATTATGCTTCATATGTTTCATGTCTGGGTTTTGAGGGCATAACGGTCGCTCGACCGACCGTTATGTCAAGCATAACGCCCCAGAGGCGGTGCGTTATGGTTTTCGACCGTTGGATTTGATCGTTGGTTGTGATCGTTGGGGGCCTGGTCACATAACGCGCCTGGGGAGGCCCGTTATGTACCTTAACGCTCCAGAGAAGGTGCGTTATGCTTAACGCCCTTGCCCTCCACTTAACGCGCCATAGGTGGTCCGTTAAGCTCTATAACGCCCCTTGAGGAGTGCGTTATGTCCGTTTTTGTGACTTGAGACTTAACGCGCCCCTGTCGGCCCGTTAAGCACTATAATGCACCTGGGCAGGCGCGTTATGGTCTGTTTTCCGTCGGGAGCAGCAGACGGCCGAGCTGGACCGTCCATTCTCCCCCGCAGGACTGTGAGTTAGCCGTGCACCCGTGAGTGGCCAATAATGGACCGTTCATCGTCTGAGGCCTAGCTGGTGATTTTTCGTGCTGATTCGAGTCCCAGGTGAGCAGACCTCAATCCACGTGCTGGTCTGTGGTCTGACTGGTGCTGGGCATCGTGTGGGGATCAGGTGTGGGGCACCGTGAGGGGTCCCGGGATGTGACATCTTCGGCTTACGTCGCCATGAGTCGGTGTCGTACAAGGAGCGATCCTTGTACTCGTGGCTTTCAGAGTCAGTTTCTGTGACTTGAGGGTCTGTACCTTTGGTGACCCACCCACTAGTCGTAGCTCCCATGGCACGCGTGTGTCGGCCCACTAGGAGCACTGGTGTGGCGCACCCGAGAGAGACGGTGAGTAAGCTGGTTACCTCTCTCTTTTTACATTATGTACACATATCCTGGTGTATGCAGGATACCCGCGACGCCATCATCATCAAGATGCAAAGTCAACTGGCAGACGCGAGGCAACCGCTGGCTATTACCCGTTAAGAACTGGACGTCCTTGTGAGTTTTTTTTTATCATGAGATTTTAGCAGTCGACTATTATTTGTTCTAGCATGTCCAGCAAGCAACAACAGCAAAAATGGCTGGCGGGGCTTCTTCTAGCTCCCAGGCGCCTCATCTGGAGGTCACCCTGCTCCGGGAGCAACTTGCCAGTGCGATGGCCCATGCTGGTGAGGCAGAGCGTGAGCTTGCCGCTCGAGTAAGTGCTTGCCTTGCTTGGAAGTTAGCTAATTATCACTCTCGTACTGACCTTGTGGAATGCTTTGACCTTGGTAGGCATTGGAGATCCAGGATGCATTGGCTCGTGCAGTCTGGGTTGAGGAGGAGCGTGACGCCTAGGCGGCCATAGTAGTAGAGCTGCAGCGTCCAAACAGAGGGACACCACCTCGAGAGATGTTGGAGCTGAGGCTTTTCCTCCAAGTGGCGAGGAAAGAGGCAGAGAGAGAGAGAGAGTAGAGAAAGAAAAGGAGAGAGAGGAAAGGAGGAGAGAGCGACAATGTGATCGAGATCATAGGAAGACCCTTGAGGCCCAAGTTATGGAGCTCCAGCGAGGCCTTCGTATGGTGGAGTAGAGGCTAAAGGACATGGAGGAACATTACGAGAGGGCACGAGAGTTCGGGGTGCACCTTCGTCAGTCTGGTTACCTCACTGTAGGCAGCTTCTTTGCCAATCCAAGAGAGCAGCAACGAGTTGCTGAGGCTGAGCAGGCATTGTGGTGTGAAGTGAGCACTGCCCCGTAGGGTTCCAGGAGGCCTACTAGAGACCCTCACCCCAGGGGAGAGGAGAGGGACGAGCGTGAAGGTGAGGGCAAGAGTTAGGGAGTTGGCACACCCGCTCCATTTTATGATGCAGAAGACTATTTTTGTAACCCTATGAATGGAGTGATTTGGTTCCCTGCTGTTTGATCTCTTGTGTGTTCCTTCTTCCTCACGTTTTGGTTCGGCCATACTGTTCCCATGTGATGTGTTCTGATAAGGCGCTACCTCCCAAATGGCCATTTTTTCAACGGGAATCTGGCATCGTGATCAGCAATGATGGGTTTTAACCCTGTTTCCTGTGTAGCGTTTCGAACTTCCTATAGGTGCAACCCCCCTCTTTTCCTAGGGTGTTCCATTTTCCTCTCACTCTTTCTCTCTCCCTCCTTTTTGACCACCCCTATACCACATAGGGAGCGAGTAGTCATGTCACTCTCTTATGCAAGCGGTGAAGTGACACATGAGGCCGCGAAGAAGGTGGCTTATCATGAGGGCCATTGCTAGTGGTAATGATGATGGTTCTGGCTTGGACCTCTTTCAATCCTATAAATACCTCCCTCTTTCATTGGTGAGCTTCTGTTGGTCGAGCTTGATGTTTCTCATTCTGTCTGGTGGAGTCTTTTCGAGGTAAGCCTTGGAATTGTTGTCTTAGTAATGCCTTTATCCTGTGTCTGCTTATGTATGGACAGCTTTATTCTGAGCCTGACCTTCTCCTTGTCTTACGATGGCTTAGCTTTGGACTCCGTTATGGTGTTAAGAGTTGTTGCGTACCGTGTTTGGCGTGCCATGTCCAGCGACCAATGTGTTGTGAAGGCTCATTAACCATTTTAGGACGTGAAGGTAAGCTGAGATTTACATTTTTCCTTGGGCTTTGTGCTGAAGCTGGTACTCTTCTTCGTTGCACTTAGGCTTCCTGTGATCGGTTGTTCGTTGGATCAGTACTCATGGCGTGCTATTTGTGATTTTTTATAAATTGCGATGGCGTCATGTGTGTGCTGAGATGCAGATATCGAGCTATTTTCTGATGCTTGTATGCGTTAGATGAGTGCGCAGCGGAAGCATGTGGGCCAATAACCCACAGGTCGAGGATCTTTTCGTAAGGTTCTGGCCAAACGAGATAATTACTTCTTCTCGATGTGACTTCGTCTTGGCTTCCTGTGCCTTGATGTCGTCTGTTGCCGTGCTATTGCTGGTAATTTTTTTGGTGTTGGCATCGGTGTTTGCGAGTGTTGGGGAATTGGTCGGTATTCCTATTGATTGAGTACCCTTTGCTCTGCGTTTTGTCTATTGGGTGTTGTGCTCTCAGGGCGTGATCATAGTCCTTGATATACATTTCCTGAGATTGTCGTTTCTTGTTGTTGTGGGTCTTTTTGGTGAGCTGCTCGATGCATGACTCTTTCCTTATAGTCGTGTGCTCAGCTACTGTTGTGCCTTGATTGTGACCCAGCTTACAGTTGTGTTCTGTGGTTCTGTGTCCTATACGGAGCCGGAATCCTGTGAGTACTGTTGTTGTTGTCATTTTTGCAAGTACTGTTTCTCTATGATTTTGTCTGTTTGTTATTAGCACTTTGTGGACCAACTCTTGTCAGTTAGCTTTGCTACACTCCTTTTCTCCTGGTAAAGTTAGCTTGCGACTCGATCAGATGTAATATCTGAGTGAGGACTGACTTGATTATGTCTGTGGTCTGGTGCTATTGTCGTTGGCGTCCTGTGTGCCAGGTGTTCCCTGTTGCCTTTGGCACTGCAGCTGATGATGTTGTCGAGCTGTCAGCTGTAAGAATTATGTTTCCTTGTTTAAGCTGATGCTTGCCGTGCCTGTCATTTTGTTTTCCCCAATATCTGTTGTTATGGCAGTCGTGTCTCTTTCCCTGTGAGATGTAAGCGATGTTGCCTTGTTTCGGAGGTGTCGGCCTTGTGTTCACTTGTGTCGTGCTCAGTCTTGAGCGTGTACTTGTGATTATGGTCTGAGTGTATTCCTCTGAGCGATGTTTCTCATGATTTGTCTTGGTGTGTTGGGGTTATTTAAATTTTTAATTTTAATGTGTGTTGAGTGTAAAATTTTAAAATCATGTGCACAATGTTCTTAACGACAAGTATCTACGCGCATCAATCTCGTGCCACGTGCCCTACCTGATCGCATCTGAAACACGTCGCAGACACACACGGCCTGCCAGGGTGAAAGTCACCACACCAAGTACACGGCCCCTGTTGGTCTCTCGCTGAACTCTGTCGCTGGAATGCTGAAGGCTGTTGCACACTGCCCACTGACACTTGTCTCTACTCCTGGCGCTCCTGATGCCTCCCACCAAAACTAGTCCTCTTGAACAACCTTCTGAACCTCGATCCCAAAGAGGTAGAACCCGTGCCAGAGGATGAAGAAGATGATGATCTTGGCCAGTCCGAAGAATGCTGAAAGACACCCTACTACTGTACAAATCTCTACCGACCACGACCTGACGAGGACTACCCTACTTTGGTCTGCTCCCGAGTCCTCAATAGATCTGCCTCCAATGCTATTGTAGTTTAGTATGCTGCATCTATATCTGTAGCGCAAGCCACAATCAATGCCTGCCTACGCTCTGGCCTCAAGCCCCTAATAAACTGCTGAGACTTCAACTCTTCGTCTACCATAATGTGAGGTGCATAGCAGCCCAACTTTACAAATCTAGACTAGTACTGGACCACTGACATATTCCCCTGGGTCAACTCCATGAACTAGTACATCCTCTTTGTCCAAACATAAGCTAGGCTGAAAGCACGCTCAAAAGATGCAACAAACTCTTGCCACAATATCTGTTGGAGGGGACGAGACTGGAACGTCGTCCCCCACTCTGAAGTCCACCAAGACAAGACTGGCCCCTGCAACTAATAACTAGCTAGAAGAACCCTCTCATCGTCCTCACACTCTATGGAGTGGAACCGTAACACACTCATATAATTAAGTTGTACTCTATATCACCAATACGTCTTTTAAAGTATCGGCTCAGTTCTTGTAAAGAACTTCGTAGTTAAGCATACTTAATGGGGAGTAGTAGTAGGATGGATGACCTCCCGAGAAGTCCCTCGTTCTAGAGCTGATCACCCTTAGAAAGGGATAAAACCATGTTGTTGATAGGCTAAAATGGACAATGCCCCCACAATATAGAGTATGTGACGTGACAAAATGATATCAGAGTCATACTCTAGCCGGAAGTGTGGGAACTAAGTGTCATGTAGGGTAAAGTGCTACGCTATAAAAGTCACCTCTTAAACCCGTATGGGACAAAGTGCTACATAGTGGAACCATCTCTTGAGCTTATAGTCACCTCTAGAATTCTACTTGCCTGGGGTGTGATTGTGTGTTATATGTGACCAACGACGAGGATGTCACCTATATAAGAGGGGGAGATTGTAACACCCTCAAATATAGCTAACTTGTACTCTATATCATCAATGCACATTTTGAAGTATCGACTTAGTTCTTGTAAAGAACTCTATATCTTGGTGAAGGGTGGACCTTTTTATTAACTCAAGCATAGATATTTTGGTGGGCACCCGACTTAAGTGATGCAATAGATCATATTGGGTACCCAGCAATGGATCAGCCTCTTCTTGATCGACAGCCAATTATGAAGACTGGGGATTGGGTGCAGGTGCACCAGTGGAAGTATAATTCCTGTGAAACAAACACCTACAAAGTGGAAGAGGGCGTGGCATCGGTTGACAATCTAATGGGCCCGATGGGGTGGATGACTGGAGTGGAAGAGGGCATGGTAGAGATGATGGGTGCGGTGGTAGAGGTAATGGGTTGTGGTGGAAGAATGATGGGCAGAGGGTTGGATGGTGGCATGGTGATGATGGGTGCAGGCGCAGGTGGAGATGTAAAGGCGCGTGGAGGAAGGATGATGAGTGAGGGGTTGCATGCAGGCATGGTGATGACAGTGGGTGTGATGATCGAAGGGCGAGATGGAAGGATGGATGAGGGTGTTGGTGGTAGAGTAGAGGTAGGTAGGGTAAAGGTTGTAGTTGGTGATGAGACGAGTGGTCCAATGAGTGATGGGAGGGTTTGATGGCTAGGTGCGAGAATGACAGGAGTAGGGGGTAAAGGGCTGCGGTGGTTATGGTGGAGGGCCAGAAGTCATTGGACTGAACCGTCATCATCATATGACCACCCGACATCAGGAGCCGGGGGTTGGACTAAGTTAACCTGAGCCAGTGCTAGCGGCTGAGGTTGTGGAGTGGGAGGATGATTTGGCATGGGGTTTTGATGGATCCCCAAGTCTTGGACTAGATGTTGCTACTGTGGTGGCTGTTGCTGTGGCGGCGATGCTTGTTGCTGCTGCACTTGCTGCCTCAGCGCTTGCCTTCTCTTTTCCTTGATTTTCATAATGGCCTTGTGCATTTCGGCCCAATCTATCTTGTGTCCCTCATGTAGGTCATAGACCAAGTCTCTAAACTGAAAACATCCTTCGATGGTATGCCCCAGTTGCCTGTGGAACATACAGTACTTCGTCTGATCAACGGCCGGGTTCTAGGTGGGCCGTTCCAGAGGAAGCAGGATTGCACTAACTGACATGAGAGCGAAAAAGATGTCTGTAAGGAATTCTGGCAAAGGAGGGTACTGGGCTCTCTTCGGGGCCAGGCGCTTGTTGGTGTAGCCATTGGGTAGAGGGACATTGTGGTATTGGGGGTTGCTGCGGAGTGGGGAAGGTGTTTTGCAGAGCGACAAATGTGGGTCGAGGGTTTTGTGGAGTGGAGAAGGCGTGATGGGGACATCACCCATGATTCTCTCTGGCTCGGCACCTCTCTCCCTCCTAGAGAAGGGTAGGATGCAGTTCGACGACTGGACGGGTCTGCTCCATCACTTGGACTAGCTACTGGGGCATCTTGGTGTATTTTCCCTTTTTACTTGAGTCATTATGATGTAATTTTCCCTTTGTTTCGAGTCAAGTCTCGTCCTTCATGCAGGTCATAGACCAAGTCTCTAAACTGAAAATAGCCTTCGATCATATGCCCCGACTGCTTGTGGAACATACAATATTTTGTCTGATCAATGGTCGGGTTCTAAGTAGGCCGTTCCGGAGGAAGCGGGATTGCACTAACTGACATGAGAGCAAAAAAGATGTCTATAAGGGATTCTGGCAAAGGAGGGTACTACGCTCTCTTCGGGGCCGGGCGCTTGTTGGTGTAGCCGTAGGGTGGAGGGACGTTGTGGTATTACGAGGGTTGCTGGGGTTGTTGCGGAGTGGGGAAGGTGTTTTGTGGAGCGGTGAATGTAGGTGGAGGGTTTTCTGGAGTGGAGAAGGCAGGCGGAGGGTTTTGTGGAGTGGAGAACGGGGGGGTGCGGGGGTTCTACGGGAAGCGAATCTGAGTGGACTGGTTGGTGAATGGGAATGCAATGGCTTGCACCTACTCGTTGGTTTGGACTCCTTCTGTGATAGGCCCCTGAGGTTTTCTATTGTATTTGGGCTTTTGGGCCTCGAAGAGTGAATGGATCGGGGAGTCCTTGAATTGCGTTTGGATGAAACGCGTCCGGCTATATAGTTGGTGCATATTGGCTATATCATTCATGGCCAAGATATTTTGGAATGTAGGAGTAGCATTTGAAATCAATAGCTTGACCTTCTCTTCCTCCGAAATATGGCCTGGCACTCGGGCGGCCATCTACCTCCACCTGTCGGCATATGTAGCAAAATCTTTGTCTGGCTTCATTTTCTCAGCCACTAAATCTGTAAAGGAATATTCCGGGCCAACTCGGTCTTGAAACCTCTAAATAAACTTTTCCTTCACCACCTTAAAACTCTCAGCATCTTCCAATGGCAGAGAGTAGAACCATTCTAGAGCAACTCCATCCAATGAGTGGCGGAATAAATACGCCATAAGGTGATCATCATATTGAAATTGGGCCGACTCGTACAAGAAGTCCCTCACATGAATGAAGGGATTACTGTTCCCGTCGTATTTACGATATGTTGGGAGCTCAGACTGTGGAGGGAACTGGATATTATGGAAACTAGGAATCGGAACATCAGCTAACGACTGTGGGCCAACCCGTTTCTAAAGGAAATTGAGTTGTTGTTGCATGTAGGCCCACTTGTCAAGTAGTTCCTACTCTTGGGATGGAGTAGGTGGAATGAAAGGAGTAGGCTCAAGACGAGGAGCTGAAGGGTAAACAGACGGAGGGGGAGCCCCATAAGAGGGATATTGGGCCGGAGGATGACCTAGATTGGAGGGGACCTGGGCCGCCCCTTGGTGAGGGTGCATGAAATCGGATGGGCCGACAAGAACTTGCGGCACTAATGGAATGGACCTATAAGAATCCTCCTGGATAGGAGAAGGGAGGATGGTCTTCCCTTTGTCTTGTTGGGCCAATCCAGAGGATTGGCCCATTTCCACACTAGAAAATCGAATAAAATAGGTCGTATATGTCACTTACTGTCAAGAATCACTGGTGAGACTCTTACCTCATCTTAGGATTAATCTCACCATGTGTATCACATATACCTCTCCTTAATACACCTCATTCATGCATCTTAAATATGAAACCCTTTAGCTTGAATGAGGCTTGCAAATGAAGGTTCTCTAAGTCCTTTGTATTGCTCATAAACACATTTCATGTATAGTCTTCAAGAGTGACCCAATGATTTCGGTCAATCGAACACCCCGAAGCCTCCAAAATTGACTTTTGATTTCAATCTCGTGGAGAGGAATCTTCACCCATTTGATGCCCCCAATCAAGGAGGAATTCGTGGATCTGGTTTGGGGCTTGTCTATGGACCATTCAAGGGTTATAAAATACTCTTTTGTGTCATAAACCCTAACAATATCTAAGAGATCCAAGGGATATCAAGGGAGAGGCTGTCCAAGTGAAGGAGAAGAGAGTACTGTAGCAGTGAACAGTATCCCATGTAGCAAAGCTCATCATCCATCTCCAAGGTGATTCAAGCTCTATCTGAAGCAAGCAACCTTCAAGCAAGTGAAGAATCAAGCAAACCTTCAAGGAAACAAAGAAGCAAGCAAGGCTTTCAAGGAAGATCAAAGGTGTTGTCCAAGGAAGAAAGAAGAACAAGTTCTACATGAATAGTGCTCCATCCAACCCATCCTTCATCCATTCCCAAGCTATTCGAGCTTAATCTGAAGCCACTCAAGTGAAGAAGAAGGGAACGTTCAAGACCTATAGCATACATTCAGAAGGAGACCATATCAGGAGTTTTCTCAACTGTGCTTCATTGTCTTTGTGTTTTGAGTCTTAAATTTGTGTTCTTCAAAATTGACGAACACTCGTGTGTGTGGATCACTTTGGATCTGTGGTTGTGTGTGTGTGTCGTGTCTAATTCATGTGTGTGCATGGATCTTCCTAGATCTACGTGTGTGTGTGTATGGGTAAATCTAGATTCGATCTTTCTAGTGCGTGGAGTGCTGCACTTGTGGCAGCGTATGGTCGTGTTGTTGATTTGGTTGTCGGATCGTGTTGGAGACATTGTCTCCGTGTGTGTGTGTGTGTGTGTGTGTGTGTGTATTGGGGTGCGTCCCTGTGTGTGTGGGCAGGCGTCATCCTGCGTGTGTGGTTGGAGTGTTGTCTCCGTTTGGGGATTTGTCCCCAAGTGAAGTCTCACCGAATTTGGTGAGGGGTGGACGTAGGATTACCGTCGTTGCATCCGAACCACCTTAAAAATTGTTGTGCATTGTGTATTGATTGTGTGGTTTGGTCCATTTCCTCTACCCCCATTCTACGTGAGTGTGAGTGTTCATTATAGTTCAGGTTTTATCCACGTTCCCCTTGCATAATCTACCCCATCACCAAATAAACTTTGATAATTCAAATTGTGATTGAATAGATTTGAATCTCTAAATTAGTGTTCTGTCACGAGCAACCTTGTTGACAATGGCCAAGATGGCATTGGGGGTGGCAGCCACCTCCAAGTCTGAAATGTACTCCACGGGGCCCGCACAACCCACGGCATTGATGATGTGGGCCCTCCAGTCGATGAAAGCACTACCTGCAAACGCCCCCTCTGGAACAGCCTCAAATAGCTGGGACTTGGTCTTCAGACCACAGGAGGTTTTCAGGTCCTCCCACTAGGAGTAGGATGCTGAAGGTCCCGGGGCCGCTCCCCGGCGAGCAGAACCAGAAGTAGAAGCCGCAGCAGGCGTACCCCGCAAGGGCTTCAAAGCCCCAGTATACTGACTCCTGTCGATGGGAACTGAGAGTCCCTCCTCCCTCCTGCAGGCCTCTATCTCACGGATAGCACTGGCAGCTCCAGAAAAGTGAGACCTGATAAACTCAGGATCCAGCGACAAGGGAGGCAGGTCTTCCTTCTTCAGACGTTGCTCTTCAGCAGTTCGAATAGTGTCAGCCCACTGCCTGAAGACGTTGCTGATTTTGAACCACCAGCGCGCATAGTGTATATCAAAGAAGCCTCTACGTGTCTGCTCTGGAACAAGGTACTCCTTCACGTCACGGAAGAGGAAGTCGTGCCACGAGGCTGCTACCAGGTGAACGTCTCTCTGCCGATACTGCCGAAGTGCCAGAGGAAAATCTGCATTTGGGGGTATGGCCTAATCATACCCGAAGTTCCTGGCAAACCGGTGCGGATAGTATGGCTGAAGAACTGCTGTGCTAGAACGGCGGTAGACCAGAACTCCGGGTCATATGCAAACGACCCAATCGGCCAGTGCATGGAGGGAAGGTAGAGCCCAAGAAGACAACCTGCAGACAACTGTGTCACCCTGCCGCTCCAAATAAGGATGGT
Organism: Amorphophallus titanum; assembly: GCA_024336825.1. Taxonomy (NCBI): domain Eukaryota; kingdom Viridiplantae; phylum Streptophyta; class Magnoliopsida; order Alismatales; family Araceae; genus Amorphophallus; species Amorphophallus titanum. Next base: position 2,199,384 of record JANBPO010004058.1, read on the forward strand.
ACGAGCGAGAGCTATGATCAAACTCCAGGCTCTCATCCCTCCTAGTACGGAGGAAAGACAAAGCACGGCGGGCACTAGCAAGTTGTAAAACTGCATCCTGGTCCGAGTAACCAGCAAAAGCAAAAATAAGTGGTGCAGCTGGATTATCCACTGGCGTCCTCTGTGGTAGCTCTGGTAACAGCAGACCAGCCCACGCACTCAAATAATGAGTGGGCATCAGAATGTGCTTATCTCCGAGGGATGAATGTGAAGACAGGGCTCCAAAGGAGTGGTAGATGTTCGCCAGCGCGGCCGGAGCAATAACAACCTTGCGACCACAGGCCATCAAACAAGCGGGGTAGATCACCTCTGCCCGTAAAACTCTCTCCTCACCATGAGGGATCACGAAGCTGGCCAGCCAATAGGCCAAGTAAGATGCCAAGTACGTCAGCGACGGCAGCTCCCTCGAGTTCCACCCTTGCACTGGGGCGGGTAGGTGACGAGGGTGTGAAGCAAATCGGAGCTCTACCTCTCGGCACTGCTCCCAAGTCATACCCGAGGAAGCAAACTCCTCGTAGAAACAGTAAGGACTGAGGGGTTCCAGGAGGAAGGTCTTCAGAGTGAGACTCGCCTTGCTGACATGAGGAGGAGCGAGTCTGGTGCCTGATGGGCTTTGGTACATGTTCGCGCGCCTCGGGTCGCGCACGAGGGTGTGTATTCGGTGACCGGACTGAGGGATGGGATAAGGCAATAGGGGAGACGCCGGGTTCCAGCATATTTAGGGCACCCCCTCACTACGGCCGTATCCTTCTCAGGGCGGCACCGTGCACTCGTCGTTTACGGAAAGTCGAGGGAGGTCCGAGTGGCACGAGAGGTTTTCTGGTTTTGGGGGAAACATGCGTGAGATGTGGGCGTGCTAGTCAATTTCTCGACAATCACCTGGGGAACCAAGGGTTGATTGGGGAGTGTCGCCAGGACGCGGCACGTGGGCTCGGGAGGTGGGCGACACGTGGATAGAGGGGGAGGTTCCACAGGTGCGAATGCATAGGCGATTGTAGGGAATCGTGTACTGGACGTCTTTCCCCACCGACCGCAAGTAGTCGGTGTTTATTTACATCGGATTGAATCCGAATACCTTTGTTCTGAGCCGAAAAGAAGTCTGTATATGTATCTGAAGCCATGGGTGGAGAGCAGGGGGCACTTAGCAGCTATGGGTTCGCACTTAACCGAGAGATGTTTGATGAGGTCAGAGGGACGGAGTAGTGGGAGAAGACCGGGGCCCGGACGTGGATATGGGGGCGTCCATTCGGGGGAGGTAATATAATTTAAAAGAGCCACACGGGCTTTACAGGTGGGCCGTAGCGGCCAAGGTACAACTGGCGCAAGCCACGGGACATTTCCGACAAAGAGGTCGATCTCCGGGTCAGTGCGTGATAAGACGGACATCCTCGTGTTCTACAGAGGCTCTCCTCGAGGCAAGGGCTATGCCCGATCTACCGAGGGAGGACTGGACTGGGTAATCGGAGGGTACATTGACTAGCGACTGGGCGAGGTTCGACCACGGCTCGAGTTGAGTAGTCGGGCGCGGCCTCATGATGGTAGGAGATGCGACGTCCCGGCGTGTGCATATGGCGACCTCACATAGGCATCCCTGGGATGAGGGGGTATTTGCCGTTGTCATAATGCCGCACGTGTGGTGGGAATAGACTTGTGTGTCATGGCCGAACGCCTTGTGAGGGGAGTACAAGCGACATACCCTGGGCGTGTGAGAGCCGATTCACAAGTCACTCGCACACACAAATCTCCTTGCTCGCTGCGCCGGTTGCCTTGTGCTGGTATCTTGGACGAGCTTTCCTTTTGATGCTTGATTTCTCCTTTACCCCTTGAGCTTCTAAGGGGTTTTTATAGGGGAATGTGAGGGGTTATGGAAGGGTTTAGGCGGACTAGGTTGAAGGGTTGAGCCTGGTCCGCATAAATCTAAGAAAAATATTTTTTTTGTGTTTACGGAGTGAGGGAGGGAGGGTTTAGTCGGATGTTGTAACCGGAATACAATGCATATCAGAAAATAAAAATATTACATCCACTGGTACTATAGCACGAGCTGATTACTCGGCTGACACGGCTAGCACCCCTAAGCCAAGCCACTGAATCTACCCAGTGTAGAAACTGGCTCGGATAACGGGATAGATGACCCTATTGGCTCGGGAAACTCAGAAAAAAGGTATTAGAGGAAGAGAGGAAGGCCTCCCCTGCCAACTCTTTGGAAGGCACATAGCCGGAAGCCGAACAGAAAGTAAGCACCCGTGAGCAGCGCAAGCAAGGGTCAAGCTATAGACATCCTCCAAAGAGTGAAAGAAAAGAAAAGAAGTTAGTTGAAGAGCAAAAGAGGGGGTGAGATCGAGCACCCCCTCGAAGAGATGAGAGAGGTGGTGAGGGTGGAAAGAAAGGAGAAGTAATGACGTTGTGTCACCGCCCCCCCTCTCGAAAGAGTGAAAGAAAGGAGGAGTGGAAGAGGTGAGGAAGGAACAGGGCGAGGGCATAGTGTCGGACTCCCCCCTCCCTCGAGCCTCCTTCCACTTCTACCTTCCTCCTAAGATAGTGGCGGCAGTCCAGAAGTCAGGAAAAGGAGCGTTGCTACGCACTGGCCCTTCTTCCACGTTGCTCGCCCATCGCTGACCCTTCTTCTACACTGAGTAGCAGGAACGCCTCGACGGCCGCCAGGGTCATCGTCTTCCAAGTCGTCCTCCATGCTCCGCTGATAATCCCCCAGCACAAAAGGCAGACGCTTCGCGAGAAGGGAGAAAGAGGAGAGACTACAAGGGAAGCCTAAGCAGTGAAGAGAGGTGGAGACGCCTTTTGGGACCTTTTTATAGGCCGAAGGGGGAAACCCCCACCTTAATTGAATCTCCCCTTGAAAAAATGCGAAAGGCACAAACCTTTCCCCAACAAGAGTAGTTACTCCGTTCCCCTCAGCGGCCCCCCTCCTAGGGATACGCAAAAGGATAAGTCATTAAAAGCATGGAAAGCAGAAACGCGAAAAGGTGCTAGTGCCACATCAGCCGCCTGGCCGATAGGCATGCAAGAAGCCTGCGAAACGTATCAAATCTCCATTTTTCTAGAAACTACAGATACGATAGTCAAATCACGGTAAATGCGGTAAGGAACTGATAATCCAGATTCAGGAAATCACTGCCCTTGTATATAGAAAGAAAAAAATTTTACATGGTGACATTCAAAAAGAGAAAGAACTAGTACATCAAGCTCATGCCCCTCCTAGTCTATGGAGATAGGGGGACTTCGAGAGGCCTGTGTCCTTTCTTAAGACTCGACGTCTTGAGGCTCAGCGAACGAAGGACCCTCGGCGATAGGGGATCTACCCCCGGCATCCAAGGCGGTGGTCGGCCCAGGCACTGACCCCACTCGTGTGGGAACTGCGTCGATCGTGTGCCCCCTCGAGGTAATCGGAGTTGGCGATCCCTCTGCTAAGGCGGAGGCATCCTTGCTCCCCCTTCACTCGATGTCGGGGAGGGAGAATCTGTGGCATCTTCGTCCGAGTCGTAGCGCTGCCCAGAAGTAAAAATGAGCTCGTCGAGCACCTGCTATTGGGCCTTGGTGACCGCTCGATGGAAGCCATGGGTGAACCCCTTCCGCAGCCCCCGTCGGTAGCCTGGCTCATAGTACGAGAAGGCGGCCTTCTGGAGAGCTGCGTGATAGCCCTCCGAGCTCCTATATCGGTCAATCACCTTCGCCCCAGCTCACTCTGCTTTCTCCTCAAGCTCGGCCACCCTGTGCTCGCCTCCAAGCAACTTCATCTCAGTCTCAGACAGCTTAGCCTCAGCCTCGACCCGCGCAACCTCAGATTCCCCCCGCACTCACTCGGCCTCTCGTGCCTGGCTGTCGAGCTCCTCCCACTCGGCCTTCCACTACTCGTGATGCTCGACCTGAGCCTGATGCTCCTCTTCCAAGAGCTTGCTCTTCAGGTCGGCCATATAACGAGCTTGGGCCAACTGCTCGGCCAGTGTCCGAGCCTCCTCTTGGCTCAACCGAGTCTGTGCCCGAAGCGAGACTGCCTCCCGTTGAAGGACCTCTCGAAAGACAGTTGCTCGATCCTACGATCAGCCTCGGCGCGGGCCCGAGAGAGGGACCTCTCCTCACTTTCCAACCGTCCAAAGTAATTAGCTATCTTGACCCCCAGCTGGGCCATGATCAAGCCACCCTCCATCACCTTCTCGAAGAGCAAGGAGGGGGGACTTCGCCTAAACTCCTCCCGAACCAGTGAAGGTGCCAAGGATCGTCACCTTTGGTATAGAGAAGCCCGGAAGGCTGAGGCACTAGCCCAAGGGGGAAGAGTTCTCTCTGGGGGAGCCAAGATCAGAGCATCCCCCCCGAGCATCCCCATTCTCGGGATGACTTCACTCGGCTCGGGCTGGGTCGATGCCTCGCCCCGCGCTCCCTCGGCCCCGGCTGAGACTTCGGAACCTACCACCTCTGCCTGCTGTCTGGCAGGCTCAGCGGCAACTTCCCCGCCGACAGCAGCCGCCTCTAGCCCAGTGGGTGGGAGATCTGGTTGGTGGATTTCCTCGATCAAGGGCCCATCAGCCAGGCGGGCACGCTCTTCGACCGGGCGGGAGGTCCCCACCTTCTTTGATCGCCTCTTCTCGGTGAACAGGGCCTTCATGGAGGACAGCAGCAGTGGCTCCCCAGGTTCCTTGCATTTGGTCCCCCGACGCTCGGGGGCGTCATCCCGAGCACTCTACTTACCCTTATCTCGAGCGCAGGAAGGGACCTCTAAAGCTCGAGAGTCACTCAGAGCTGGCATCTCCTCCAAGTTGGCGATCTCATGCTCCAGCGGTTGTCCGTCCTCATCATCCGTCTGCCTCGAATTTGAGCAACAGAAGCCAAATCCTCAGAAAGAGGCCTACCTGCCCGACCCAGAAGCGTAATGCGGGACCCTAAGGTTCTTACCTTGCGATGACAATGCCCGAGAAGGATAATCCTCGATGTTAGCCACCATCATCAGTTCGGCGATCGATTGGTGATTCTCTTGGAGAATCCTGATCTTCTCCTCCAGCTCTGGGGAAACCACCACCTGCTTTGGAGGGAGAGACGGATGGAAGTTGGGCTTCATTGGGAAGCCCCAAGAGACGCCACCCTTGGATGAGCCCACCCAGAAAAATTGGGTCTTCCACCCCTTGTGAGAAGAATCTCTGGCGGAAAGCGTCACACAACTCCTTTCCCTCTTCGCCTGAAGATAGAAGAAGCCCTTGCCCGCATGGGTTTACTCCTTCAACTCAAAAAAAGAATGGAAGAGGTCCAGCGAAGTGCGAGCCCGCACAAATGACAGAGAAAGATGAAGGAGAAGATAAAAGTATAGGAGTTGGAGACCAATTGGACAGGAGCCAGTTGGTAAGACTGAAGTAGCTGAATGACGAAGTGGTGGAGAGGCAGATGGAACCTGCACTTCCAAGCCAAAAGGAAAATGTAGAAGAGGCCCAAATGAGTATCCAGACTGGACTCGTGAGGTTGGGGCGGAGAGAAATAATACTGCCATGGTAGCCCGTATCGCTTCTCCATCTCCTTCACTTCAGCCTCACCCAACTCACTATGCATAAGGTGCTCAGGTTGCGGCACCAAGCTCCCCATGCCCTAACCAACTTCCTGCTCCTCAGCAGCAAGGTATTGCTCTGCCATGGGCGAACGAGAAGAACAGGGGGAAGGGGAGGAGAGCACCGACTCAGGCGACTCAGGAGGAGGTGGAAGCTGACGAATCGCCACCACCATGATCTCTACTACCTCTGCAAAGCCCTCCACAATTCTCCTCTCCTCCTGACCCCCCTCGCGGCGCATGAACTTTTTAGAACACAAAGAGGTGTAGTAAAGCAGGAAAACTAAACTACAAAGCTGTAAAGAAAAGGGATGCAGGAGTAGGGAGCATGCTAAGAGCTGGGGGAGCTAAAAAGGAAAGGGAAAGAGCAGTACTGAATAGGTGCGACTGTCGAACTAACCTCGGCTCCCAGAACTAATCCAAGCAATGATAGAAGGGTAGTCTCTGATCTGACGAAGTCAAGAGTTGTCGATCCACCGACAAGACGCCAGGCCTAAAGCGAAGACCTACAAGAATAACAAGAAAACCTAGGAAAATCTAGATAGACTCAGACTCAGACGACACGACTAGCACGTCATGCACACTGTCTCATACACGACCGGAACGTCGTGCAGGCGACAAACACTGACCTAGAGTACAGCCACGAGAGGGCTAACCCGGGAGGTCACGACGCCCAAGAAACGTGAAGAGCCACGTGCCACGTGACTAGAGTGCCTCACCACCAGAAGAACAGCCAGTTGCATCCACTGATGTCTTATGCTGCGCCTACTAGCGTCTTGTCCACGTAACCTACCACAAGGACTACGCTGAGACAAAGACACTGCTAGAACCAGAACAGTACCATAACGTGAGCGACTAGTCAGGGTCACGTCTGACGACGCAAGTCTAAAGCCCCTGACCACGTGTGCACACACTGGCTATCGTCTAAACTAGGCCTCTAGCTAGTATTCCCCCTCCGAAGGACGCTACGGTTGACGAGTGGGCCACGAAACTAGCCAAAGAACTGTAAAAGTGAGAAAGTCCCCTGCTACAAGTGCCATCACGCCGAAGCATGCCGTAAGGCTATGACTAGTGGTGGCTTACAAGACATAGAGACTCAAAACACGAGTGTGAAAGTACAGATAAGCAAGAGAGCACTGTCGCCCGTACTATAAAGCACTGACGGCAGTATAGAAAACTGCCGACAAACTAAGGACAAGGCAACTAGACCTACTAGCATAACGATCCTCGAGTCACCAGACTCTAGGCCAAGATCGTTGCTCACAGTGAAAAAATCGCCAATCAGTCTAATCCTAAGCCAGAGAAAATAACACTCTAATGAAACGACTCACGGAGACCTGAGGGAACACCGAGAACCCTCAGCACATCTGGACATGTAAACCGAGGTAAGACAATACCTCGAGGCATCCAGAGACACAGCCCCAGATTGGACAAAGTCACCGAGACACACAAAGGTCGCCTGTCAACCCCTGGTCTCACCAGGTTGACCGGAACCAGACATGACACACACATAGAGATACACACACTGCATGCACAAGCACTCCTGGTCGTCCCATCATGGTCACTGCCCTCATAGGATGTCAATAGACACCCACGCGTCACGGGCAAACCATGAGATCAAGTCAAGACAAGCAGAAATCGCCATGACACGTCCAATTCGTATAACCATCCACGAACCCTTTTCTGTACAAATGATTTTGCACTTCCCATGTTGAACAGGTTTGCTGGCACAGTTGACTAACGGTAGAAGAATGCTTAGGATCGTTACAGTTACCTCTAGTTAGACTAAATAATTCTGAGTTCACGGTTGAATTTACTGATTGTCTGTATTCTAACCGCTGTTGAGCAAAATTTTTAATGGGGATTCATTCACCCCCCCTCTGAATCTTTGTCTGCACCATCACATCATTCTATCACTCCTGAGTGAAAGTCACATTGGCTTCTGGCACCGTTTTGGCCAAACACGCCTCATATTGGGCAGGCATTTGGAGTGCAGTGATGATCGCCTATCCGGTCTCTTTACTCAAGGAGAGGATCTCCTGGATGGTGAACCTTGTCGGAAGCTTTTGAAGTAGCTCATTATCCTATTTCCAGCTTGGACATTGGATAGCTTCATCTCCTCTGCCCATCTTGGTTTGGAAAAGCCTTATGCTGTAGCCCCTGACGGACCTACTTCATCGGACTCTGAGTCTACACCTTCCTGCTGGGTGTCATCCTCTTGTTGTCCATTGCTGCCTACCGTTTGGCCTATCTTGTCTTCATCTGGAGCACTAGAAGGTTGCTGAAGCTGTGGGTGAGTGCCCCCGACTGCAGGGCTGACATCCTGACATGGCTACTCGCCCTTTGTCATTTTTAGAAATTCAAGGAAGGAAGGGACTGCGGTGCTACCTCCACTTTGAGTGTATAACCCTGAATGAGGAGGTATTTGGACTCCCTTGACCTCCGGAGGGGATATCTTATAGGGCTACTCTCCTCTAAAAATGATGTTGTGGTTGGCGGGCGGCTGGCACCCCCAATTTCTGCCTGACCAAGTTGCATGAGTAGCGGTCGCAGCTTCGGCCTGGCTTGCCTCGATAGCAGGTGTAAAGTATATTTCCTCCCCATCTTCCTCATTGGGCAGATTGAAGAGGGCAGAGAGGGTATTGTAGGAGAGCACTATCTACCTCTTGACCTTGAAGGCTTTTCATTTCTTCCTTTACTTCTTCTTGTGTCTGGCTATCACTTTCCCCCAGAACAGGCTGTTATCCTTTTCTGGCGCTTTGCCAGCCTCTCCCTCTTGTTCCAATGAGAGCTGCTCTAGTTCTTGCCATGGGACAAGGTCCCGTATCAGTAAAGGCTTCAATTCAGGCTGTTCATATTCATCCAGTCCGTTTATGTAGTCCTACAACCGCCGGGCCTCTAGACTAATTTCTTTGGCCACTGGCAACGGAGTTTGTCTTATCTGGTTGTGGGTATGTATTCTGACTACTGTAGGCAGCCTGGTCCAAGTTGGTGTTGGCACCAGAGGAGTAGGTCGCGACGTGATGCCACGGACATGTGCCCCTACCTTCGAGCGAGGCGTGGCTTTCTTCTTGATCTTTGCAGGGACCTGTTGCTCTTTCATTGGTGCCAGAAAGCAGGTCTCATAAGTGTGTTGAGTGCTGGCTTCTGTAACTTCTTCGGGCAATGCCTGGTTATTGGTTTATTCTCCAATTGGGGGCTTTAGATCTTTAATGTGTTGGTCTCTGGGTAGGCGAGTAGACAAGAAGGGGGGGTGAATTGTCCCCCATGTGATTTGGTGAATTTAAAAACTAAAATAACAAATTAAGTTAAGTTCACTCAATCTCTCTGATCTCACACGATCGACTAAACGTCGGAAGCAAGGAACACATAAACACACAATGCAAATCACAAGACATAAGGGTTTTTAAGGTGGTTCGGGACCACGATGAGCTCCCTATGTCCACCCCTCACCAAATCCGGTGAGGCTTCACTCGGGGATAAATCCCTAACACAGAGACGACGCTCCAAACACACGCAGGACGACGCCTGCACACACATGGGGACGTGCCCCAACACACACACACACACACAGAGATGATATCTCCAACACGATCCGACGACCGGATCACAACACACACACACACACACACACACACACACTGTAACTAGCACAACACAATGACACACACGATCACCCGGATCTGGATAGATCCACACACATACGTAGATCTGAAGAGATCCACTCACACACATGTATCTGACTGAAACCACACACAAACACACGGATCTGAATAGATCCACACATAGATACAACCACGGGGATGAACCCCAGAACACACTGCTCGGAACGTAGCTCACAAACACACACACTGCAAGTTGCAGCAACCTGAGCACACTCGGATGTGCATGCCGCACAATCCGACCACACACAACTCGGATGTTTACACCGCACAATCCGACCACACACTTGATGTTCACAGATTTAGAAGGAAGTACACACTTGAAGCTCAAAGAAATTTAGATGAGGAAGTAGAAATAAATACTTTATATCTAGGTTCCCCCTTAGTGAATGATGCAGATCTTGGGCTGATGTTGTGCCTCCACTTGATTTCCTCTTGATTGGCTTCAAAATGATCTTCAAATGCTTGGATGTTGATGAAGAGTGGCTAGACGGAGTGCTGTTCACACAGTGCTTCTAATTCTTGCAAGAGCTCACCCTCTTCACTTGATGGCCTCCACTTTGATCCTCTTGATGATTTTGGATATAGCTTGAATCTCCACTTGATTTGGGTTGATTGGCTTCAGATTGAACTTGGAAGGCTTGGAGATGGATGAAGAATCCTTCCACGTATCACTGTTCACGGAGCTATAGTACCTTCTTTCTCCCCTTGATAGCCTCTTTGATCCTCTTGGAGTCCTTAGGATTTCTTGGCCCTAAGAGATATTTTTATAAGCCTTGAATGGTCAAAGACAGGCCAAGACATAGATCCACAATTCCAGGGATGTCTGGAGACTTTGGGGATTAAAAAATCCTTGATAGATGCTTTCCCCTTGTGAAGAAAATAAAGTCAATATTTGCTGTCTCGGGGGGTTCGGTCGACCGGATAGGGTCAGTCGGTCGATCGAATTGTAAAAAACTGTAGTTTTCAGGGGCTAATGATAATAGTATGTATATGTATATATATTAACACCCGCGTGAGTAGAGAGAGATAGAGAGGAGAAAGAGATAGAGAGAGGATGAGAGAGAGTGAGTGAGAGAGAAAGCTAGATAGAGAGAGAAAGAGAGAACCGAAGGGAGGGTTAGATCTATTAATATTAACATATATATATATATTAGCACACTTGTGTAGAGAGAGAAAGAGAGAGGGAAGAGAGAGGGAGAGAAGACGGGATGAGAGAGAGAGAGTGGAAGGTATAGAGAGAGAGGGGGTTCGCGTAGAGAGAAAAAGAGAGAGAGAGTGGGAACGGGTGAGAAGGGTAGAGAGAGAGGGAGTTCGCGCGAGGGGGGGCGAAGGAGATGACGGCGTCGATGGTGACGGGGCGGTGTGGGTTGGCTGAGGAGGTGAACGGTGGTGGCGAAGGGAGAGGAGAGGAGGCGGGTGTGATGGAGGGGGAGTCACGGCGGTGAATGAGTGATGGCTGCGGGAGGTGGGTGAACGAGAGAGAGAGGGAGGGAGGGAGGTTATCGGTGTTAGCGGAGGGTGGACGGTCACCGTCGGCAGGCTCGCAGAGGGGGCGCAGGGCCGTGAGTGGTCGGTCGGCGACATGGGGAGGTGGTTGGTTCGCGAAAGAGGGTGAGTGGGTGGCTCACGGCGGGTTGCAGTGGGGTGGTCATGTGGCGTCAGGGTTGGCAGTGGGGAGGAGCTGGGCGTGGAATGTAGCAGAGAAGAGAGGGGGGAGGACGGTGGCGGTGTGACGTGAAGAGGGGAAGTGGGGAGGCATGCCGGCGGCTGTGTATGAGAGGGAGTGGGTAGGCCGGCATTCGCGATCGGTGCGGTGGTTTGGGGTGCAGGCGGTGGGTGCAAAGGCGGGAGGCGCTCGCGGCGGTGAGGGGCTCGACGTGGAAGGTGGCCGGGGTGTCTTGCGTGAGGACGAGGGGGCGGCAGATGGTGTGTGGGAGAGAAGGGAGAGGGCGAGGGTGGTTGCGGACGCGGTAGTGGCAGGGGCGTGTTGGTGGCTCAGGCAGTGTGGGGAGGGAGTGAGAGGGAGGTGGGTGTCCGGCAGTGAGGAGGCTTACGCCGGGGTACTTCATGGTGGGTGTGTGGGCTAGAGAGAGAGGGAGGGAATGGCTGCAACGTGGAGAGGGGGAGTAGGAAGGTTGGCAGTGTGAGGGGTCGTGGGCGGCGGTTGGCAGTGTTGGGAGGTGAAGGGAGCTCGCGGGGGTGTGAGAGTGTGCTGCGTTGGCAGAGGGCCAGAGAAAGGAAGAGAGTGGTTAAGAGGGATTGTTGCGGTGGTGTGGACGCACTTTCGTTAAATTAGATTAATTTATTAGTTTATCAGTTTATTAAGTGCGTGGGCGTGCCAGTAACCGAGGTGACGATTTATTCGGGCTCCGGGGAACCCATGGTGCGCTCGATCTGACTTCGTCAGACGATTGTGTGGTTGAGAGTGACTTGTCATTCTCATCCCAGCTATCAATTCCCACCTTAGTCTTCAGATTAGACGAGACGATTGGAGGGATGTGATTGAATTTGATAACATGGAACGTAGTCTTCACTTATTCTGCCATTTAATTTTAAACTGAATATAGATAAAATTATGACAAATCAAGAGTTCAAAAGGAGTGACACCATGCCATTTCTCATTTGTTATTAGGCAACAATTTATTTTTCATGTGCCTTTTCACTTGCTCCTCGTTCATTCCACACGAAGTCCACTCAGCTCCCTGACGAGGCCGTCCATCTCGGCGAGCGACGTCCCACCTTCCCGCACCGCATCCGTGGCCAGCCTCCCCATCTCGGCTGCCCTCGCCCTCACCCGGACCCACTCCGGGTCTCCCCCCTCGTGTCCCACCGAGCCCTTCAGAACCCGGGCAAACTCGTCCGAGTCGGGCACCGAGTCGGGCCCCCCAAAGACCCGGACCGCGACGCCCATCTCCTCCACCAGCAGCCTCGCGTTCACGAACTGGTCGGCCTCCATCGGCCAGGTCAGCAGCGCCACCCCCGCCGCCACCCCCTCCAGCACAGAGTTCCACCCGCAGTGGGTCACGAACGCCCCCACCGCCGGGTGCCCCAGGATCGCCACCTGCGGCGCCCAACCCTCGATCACCACCCCCCTCCACGCCGTCCTCTCCCTGAACCCCTCCGGCACCACCACCCGGCGCGGCTCCCCCCCGGCGGCGCCCAGTTTCGATGTGTCCTTCACGCACCAGACGAAGTTCACCCCGCTCCGTTCCAACGCCGCCGCGATGGCCGCGCCCTGCTTCTGCGACGGCACGAACTGGCTGCCGAAGCAGATGTAGACGACCGAGGCATCCCTCTGGCGGGCGTCCAACCAAGCTGTGACGTCGGCCGTGGGCACCGAGCTCTGCCCCCCCCGCTGGGTGGAGGGTGTGGGGGGTACGGGCGGCCCCACCGCCCAGACCCGGCGGTGGCCGCGCTCCCGCATGAGGTGGTCGAGGTAGGCGCCTTCCAGGCCGCGGAACGTGTTGAGGACGGCCCCCCAGCTGGAGGCGTTGGCGGCCATGGCCTCCTTCATGAACTCCCACTCCGGCGCCCCCTCCCTGTAGCGCAGGTACAGGGAGGGGAGGTGTCTGTGAGGGAAAGAGGGGGCGCCTGGGATCTCCGGCATGGAGACGATGGACGGGGTGTTGCCCTGGTTGCCCCGGCGGACCCAGAGGTGGTCGAAGACGGAGGCGACGAGGGCGCCGGAGGAGTAGAAGACGACGCGAGGGATGCGGAGCTCGGCGGCGAGGCTCTGGGTCCAGCCGAGGAAGAAGTCGGAGAGGAGAGCGACCGGCGGAGAGGGGTGGGAGCGAGCCCAGCTGAGGACGGGGCCGCGGAGGGAGCCGAGAGCGTGGGACATGGCGGCGGCGCCGGAGCCGCCGGGGAGGAAGTCGCGCCTATTTTCTTTTAGACGTAAGGAAAAGTTATGGGCTTTTAAGGCCCATTAATGAATAGCGACCTTAGTCAACATACATATATATAGGAGATCTATAGGCCTATTTATATTTAAAGCTTTTGTTTAATGGGTATAACTTTGAGGCCCCTTAGTTTAAGGCCTTTGTTGGTTTTATTTTTTTTAGAGGTTTTATCTCTTTAGGAAATTTTATCCCTATTATTTTATCTGGGTTGCTCCACTCTCGACCCAGGAGGACTCGGAGAAGCTTGGCAGTGTCTTCCCTAGAGAGAGGAAGAGACTCCAACTCTTGCCAAGGCCGCCATTGTATGGCCGAAGTGGCAGGGGCTGGCTAGCAGGCTAGTGATGTTGGGGTATTAGGAGAGGCCGGGGGAGCAGGTGGATGGATGACGTTGACCGAGAAGTTACTTGGCCCCGTCTCTTGGCTGGTGTCTTGCTCCCGACGCCTCCGTAATTGCTCGAGTGCTTCCCATTTGTCATTCCAAAACTCGAGCCATTCTGGAGTATGCTGGTAAGAGAGCCCGTGCCCATTTTCTTGGGGAGAATCTGGCTACTCTGGTGCATCTCGGGTGATGCTCAGAGTTTCTTCAACGACTTGTCTGAGTCTGATGAGTGCCATGAAATTTTCCTCGGCATCGATCTGCTCCCACTGGATCTATTCCTAGATGAGGTGCTGAACTTCCTCACAGGACTCGATCACCTGGCAAATTTGAGCATGGAAGGGGTAGTACTAGGAGTGGCTGAAGTCCCAGTGAGTGTAGTTTGTCGATGGGTCGCGGGGCATGATATACCCCCTCTCGATGAGAACATCGAAGAGTCGCCGGGTCCTCTCCTTGGGGAAGGAGAGAGGTCTGTGATCGTACCAGGGCCTCCACCCTAGATACCAGAGTGAATGCTCTCCTCGGCTGGTGTTGGGCTCCTCTGTTTCGTCATTAGAAAGAGAAAATGCCACCACCATGTGGATCACATTAGCCGGATAGTGAACCACACGTGCTGCTTTGGCTGGTCTGGACCACGTGTATGGTTGGGGGGGATCGACGAGACCACTCTTCATTAGAACAAGGCCATCTCGAATCAATTTCTGTGCCTGAGTCTTGAAGACGTACCAATCTTCAATTGGATGACCCAACATTCGGTGATATGGGCAATAGCTGGGATTGTCAATTTTCTGGGCCTCATCTAGCTTGCAGACTTCGGCCAACTCGATAATCTTCTGGGCCATGCAAAGGTCGAAGAGCATCTTCGTGTGTTCCTTTTTGAAGGAGAAGGGTGCCTTCATACGCTCCGAGAAGGAGGGAGCAGTAGGCTTGTCAGCTAGCTTTTTGTCAGAGCCGCTTGTTCCGGCCTCCTTCCTGGTTTTGGCGGTAGGGGTGAACTCAATAATGTTCACCTCTTTGCCGGGCTAGCGTTCTTGCATCTGTTTACCCTCTACTATGGTACATTGCAAGAGAAGCTGCAGAAGCCCTACTCCTTCCCAAGAGAAAAGACCCAAGGCATCTTTGATTGGGCCTGTCATTATGGCAAGGTCTCCCTCCCGAGGTCCAAGAGGCCTCAAGATGTTCGGAGAAGCGGTGACCACTATTCTGCCCTTACCACCAGATACTCGGTCACACCATTGAAGACTATTATGTCTTCAAAGATATTGTTCAAGACCTGATCGATAGAGATCAGCTCAGAATGGGAGATTATGTGGTGGTCCCGCCACGTCCTCATGTGACAGGCGGCCCCGGAAGAGAAGTCTACACAATATCCATCCAGCACCAAGCTCCTGAAGACGCAGCAACCTCGGCCCTAGTCGAAGCCATCTATGATGATTACCTGGAAGACTCCGGGGCAGCCCTGTGCCTTTCTGCGCCCGGGAACCCCACAGGCCCGCTGACTGCAATCCAGGAGGGATGCGAGGTGAACACCACCTCGACACCGGGTCACGACAAATAAGAAGAGGCCTATGGCATCCTCGAGGCCGAGGAGGGCGAAGACCAAGACTTTGCCGATTTGCTGTCGGCCCCGCCAGAAATTGAAGATGGCGGTTAGGCTACTGTCGATGAGCTGATCAAAATCAATCTTGGCACGGAGAGTGACCCCAAGCTGACCTTTTTGAATGCCCTCATACCTCCCCAGGAGAGAGAGGAGTATGTGAAGTTCCTGCGGGAGTTCCGTGATTGCTTCTCTTTGAACTATAAACAGATGCCCGGTCTCAGCCCCGAAGTGACCCAGCATATGTTGGCGATTGATCCCAAGACAGAGCCGGTAAAGTAGCCTCCCTGGTGCATGCGGCTGAAATTGATAAAACAAGTCTGCAAAGAAGTCGACAAGCTCATAGACATTGACTTTGTAGCAGAGAATGAATACACCACCTGGCTGGCCAACATCGTGCTGGTGAAGAAGAAGAATGGACAAATCAGGATCTGCGTGGATTTTCGCGACCTGAACAAGGCCTGTCCGAAGGATGACTTCCCAGTGCCCATCACCGAAGTAATGATTGACGCAACCACCGGCCATGAGGCCTTGTCTTTTATGGACGGTTCGTCCGGTTATAACCAGATCTGGATAGCCGAGCATGACCAGATCCATACAGCCTTTAGGTTGCCTAAGGGAATCTTCCATTATAAGAGAATGCGCTTCGGCCTCAAGAACGCCGACGCTACAGATCAGAGGGCGATGACCAAGATATTCGACGAGCTGCTCTACAGCAAGATCGAGTGTTACATCGATGATCTGGTCGTCAAGACAAAGAAGAGGGGTGACCATCTGAGTGACCTCAGAGTTGTCTTCCAAAGGCTCCGGTAGTATGAACTGAAGATGTCACGCCCCGAGCGCGGAAGATTACTCGGAGGTGTCGCGACGAGTCTATATCGATCATGTCAATCAGAGCGTAGTGTATTCGACACAAAAGACAAGCTCGGACTCCATCAAGTAAGGTCGGACTTCATCAACTAAGTTTGGATTCCATGATCTATGCTCGGACTTCATGAAGATTAAGCTCGGAGTAAGCTCGGACTCCATGAACTAAGCTTGGACCTGATGAAGAAAAGCTCAGACATGATAAGTCAAGCTTAGATCTGAAGCAGTCAAAGCTCTGACTACAACTGTCACCATGGAGTCAAAGTCAACAAAATCAAAGTTGACCAATCAATGGTTGACCTATTCAAAGACAACTTTAGTCAAAGTCAATGCATGTCAAGCTCGGTCTACTCCAAGCTTCAGTCAACTCTATTAGCTACCGTAATCTAGTTATGATGACCTCAGCCAACTCAATGCGAGACAGTTCAAAATGCTCACATGAACAAGAGTGAACTGAAGAAGCACAAGGGTGACAAATGCCTTTCTAAGGCTACCAAATAGTCACACAAGGGTGACAAATGGCTTAGTATGGGTGTAAAGTACCATGTTAAGGGTGACAAATAGATCGTGAAGAGAAGGCGACGGCTGAAGGCTAAAAGAAAAGGAGCTAAGGCGACAACTTTCTAGGCTAAGGGTGACAAATGGCTTATAAGGCTAACAAATTGCCTAAAAGGAAGAAATTTAGTCTTATTGTGTCTACCACACGCCTGAGGTCGAAGGCTCCTGATTGGCACATGATCCAAGGGTATGATGTCAGAAGAATATTCTCTCTCCTATCAAGTGGACCAATGAGAAAAAGAAGGAATAAGGTTACTTTATCCAAAAGCATTTTGAGAGCCCCTGTTCTATTAAACAGTCCCTTCCTTCGAAGAAGAAAATGTTGTTGTCGTGAAAAGTGTGCTTGCAGAAGAAGAAAGAAAAAGAGAGAAGAGAGTTCGTGAGAAGAAAAAGAAAGAGGAATGAGCAGCCATCTGTGAGAGAGATTGTGAGAAGAAGAAGAGAAAAAGAAAGAGAGAGTTCGTGAGGAATAGTGCGCGACCAGTGCTTACTGCAGATCTGCTGATCTTTGGATCAAATCCAGACCATATTGCTCCTTCAGAGCTGCATTTGCTTTGTCTTTCCATTGGTTCTTTTGCTTTATTTTCTCATTTCACTTTATTCCTTCATCAAGTTGCTAGTCAGCAGAGCAAGCTATGAGGCTCAGCTGTGTTGAGGATTGGTTCCTCGTTAAGCTGTGTATCAGCGGATAGCAAGCTGTGTTGCTCAGCGGGTTAAGCAAGCTGTGTTGCTCAGTGTTTGTAGGGATTTGTTCCCCGAAGCTATGGATCAGCGTCTTCAAGCTGTGAGTCAGCGGAAGCCTCACCTGGTCTGGTGAGGGGTGGATGTAGGCAGACTGAGTGTCTAGCCAAACCACCTAAAAATCCCCTGTGCATTGTGGTTTGCTTGTGTGGTTGATCAGTATCCTCTATCCTTCTTCACAGGTTGGTTTCTCTATTAGGCATTTGAGATTGAGTGACATTGTTCACAAATTGTCTCCACACCACCTGCATTCACATCACATCAACATCATCAATAGTTAGTCCAATAAACATCACATCATAAGCATACATTCATTTCATTTAGGTCAAAGAAGCATACCAGTGAGGGATGGAAGTCCCTGAACTCTCGTCGGAGTATGTGCAGCTCAAAAGCGTGTGGCGCCCCACTCACATAGGGCAGCCACCTCCTCGCCAAGTGGAATGCACCCTCATTCCCCGGCCGATCATCTACCCTATTCATGGGCATGTATAGATGACTCCAGATCTGCATTTTTAGTTTGCATTAGTCACATGCATTAAGTTAAGACATTTCGCATTTCATAATCATTTTAAAAGAACATGCATACCTATAAAAATGGTGAGAAGCCGCTGACGGTCGTCTCACGCCCTGTCCCGGTGGACAGGTCAGCTATCAAGTGGTCCAGTAAAGCAACTCCCCAGGCATACCTGCCAACGCTCTCCAGGTCCTCCAAGACGCTCAGGAACCAGCAGTTCATGATGTCGCCCGTGGTCCACATCATCAGCCGCCCCAATAGAAAGAATAGGATCCGCCTCAGATCAATGTCAACTCTCTCTCTCGTGGCCTGGTCATGGCAGTAGGTGGTACGGGCTTACTCTATCAATCTCTCCAACCACTGTGATAGGGTCTCCCTAGACCTCTCTCTACAATCCTCTAGGCCCATAGCTGCTGTCAAATCTGTCTTATAGATGGTCCTACACTCCCCTTGGGCTATGGTCTGTAGGCCTAGTAGGCACTCGGCTAGCTCCCCATAGTCGGGTAGAGTGACCCTGCTCACCGCCTCCCCATCTACCCTCAGGCCAGTAATCCTAGCTACGTCCTCTAGGTTGGGGAGCATGTGCCCCGATGGCATCAGGAAGGCTATGCTAGATCTATCCCATCTCTCTCTAAGAACCTAGATAAGGGGGAGGTCGGGATGGATGGGCTCAATACTAAGGAAAGCTCCAAAGCCCATGGCATCTACCCTAGCCCGATGGAAGTTGCGTAGACCTAGAAAAGCTGCCAAGATCTGGATCCAGGAGATCCGAGTCCTCATAAGGCCCTGTTCAAACATCAGACATAGAAAAAAAAGAAGTTTATGTCAAAAAGGGATGGTATTAAATTGACGACCTATACTTGGTCGTTAACTAGTAAATTAACGCCCCAAAGTAGGGCACTGTTTAAAAACATTCAGGATTTGGAATTTTGAGGTAATGGTAAAAAACGACACTCACCAGGTCGTTACACTGTTAAATAACACTTCAGGGAGGGACGTTGATTCCCCTGGACCTCCAGGTTTGTTTCATTGGTTTTGGACTTAATTGACAACCAAACCTTGGTCGCTACTTCTTGAATTAACGACCCTTCACAGGGCGTTGTTCCCCTCATTGATTAATTGACGACATGCCCCATGCCGTCTGTTTGAGCGGCAAGCGCCTTCTCCACTGGCCACCTCTCTTGAGGCTCTCCAGTAGCCCCGGGCAAACGAGTGGGAGTGGACGACGACTCTGACCCAACCCAGGCCTCTTCTGTAGCGGGGATTGGCGAAGGCAGGGGCTCCGCCCTAGCTGATGAATATAAATGATATCCGGGTGTGAGTAGCCCGGGCTAAGACGAAGATGAAATCCACCTGAAGGACAATCTTGATAAGAGAAATCTTACCTGCCGGTTGGCTTGGTTCGGCCTGGCCAACCTCAAACACCTTGAACGATGGGATGGGAGGCGGTGGAGGAACGATCTTCGCAGGCTGGGTAGCCTCCGCTTTCCGGCGCTTGGCCTCCCACCGTCCAGTGACCTTCGCTTCGCCCAAGGCCTTCTTCACAGGTGATTTTGCTCGGGGCCTCTTCGCAGGACGGGGCAGAGGAGTTGTGGTTGGGGCCACTGGCGCCTCCTCAAAATATGCAGGTTTCTCCGCTTGCCGGAGGAGATTGCGATACGTTGCCAGCTGGGTGCTGTCCGGATGGTCTATGATGGAAGGAAAATAAGAGGAGCCGGGAGTTAGTTATCATTCAATGCCCTGAAGGACGCAACAATGACCGACAGGAGTGAAAGGAAATACAAGATGCATGATTAATAGTACGTATCATGAGGGCCGGTGTAGAGGCAAAGTGTGATTGGCCAATAGCTCAGGGAGGGTTCCTTGTCCCGACAGGCCGCTTCCCGAACCAACCAACACACGTCTCTGGCCTTTTGACACCGGTCGGCGAGGGCGGCCAAGTCTGCATGCTTTCTAGCACCTAGATGGCACAGCAGGTTGAAATAATCCATCCTCCAGCCGTCAGCATAATAATAGGCGAGGTGCAGTTGCTTGCCCATGATGGCTTTCCCCCGGTCTTCGATCTTCAACCCGTGTACCTGAAGAAGGAGATAGAGCCAGGTAGTGTCCTTGTAGTTTTCGGGCCTTCGTTCCTCGGTCCACATGAAAGCGCGGTACGGGCAAGTCAGGTCGATCTCCGACCGCCAGCTCTTTGCCAGTGTGCCCTCTTCCTCTGCTGGGCACGAGTAATTGATCAGGTCCAGACGATCACCCCCGACGCCGCAGAGGTCCCGCAAAGTTTTCTTGAAGTCATCCTCCGCCACCGGGGGCAGCTTGGCTTGCGGCATTGGCCGGGTCTTCTAAGCCTCATTACGCGCAATCAGGTAGGCGGCCACCTCATCGCTCTTACCGTGCCACAACCGGAGGAGGTGCTCCGGGTCGACGTCGAGGATAGGCATGGGTTGCAGACTCAGGAACCTCCTCTCTGGCCCATCCCAGCAGTCAGTCTTGTGCAATCGGTAAAATCCCGTCCGAGCGTTCCACCACTTTACATACTCTGGTGTCACCCGGGGGACCCGGCCAGGGGCTGGCACTGGAAGGGTGGCACTGTCCGCCCGATGGAATAAGTCCCACCAGACCCTGGCGGTCTCAGTAGTTAAGCTCCCCTGGAGGTTCCGCATCGCCAGAATGAATTGGGTGCTGTGTGATGGGATATGCTAATCATATCTGAAATTCCACCCGAAACGGAAAGGATAATAGGGTTCTAACAACAAGTTGTCCCACTTCCTGAATGCTAGTACACTCGGACAGATTGACAACGCCCAGTCCCTGAGCTCGGGCTCCAGCAACGGGCGGACCACATTCTCCTGAATAATGGGGTGCACGTACTTCTCCACTTGGTCGTCCTTGCACTCCCTCTTGTTATTCACCAAGGGGCTCGAGTGGGCGGCCAGCGTCTAGAAGTGAATGGAACCCACTGCGTCCTGAGGAACTGCCGTCAACTGGCCCCGAATATCATAGAGCCTCAGAGAAGTAGATCTCGACTCTGCACTCACGAATTCCAACATCCGCGGTAATAACCCCCAGTCCTGAATGGCGCGGGGAGTGAACTCCGGAAATAGCGAGCAGACCCATGCATTAAAGAAATGTAATGGGAACACAAATCGGGCCTGCCGCGGGATCTGGTGAATGCTTACTTCCCCGAGCGTCTTGTATATAAAACAAAGGGTGGCCAGACACAGAGACAGCTTGATCTCCCACGCCATCTGACAGGTCGGGTAGATCACGTCTGGCCGGATGACTGTCTCATCTCCGTGCGGCAAGGCGAACGAGCACAGCCAATACGTCAGGTAGGTGGCGCAGTGTGTCAGTGGATCAACCGCCATTTGATTTGGCCCACTCAGGCATCCTTTCGAGGGGATCTTCACATCAGATTTCGGTCTAGCCCGCTTCTTGCGGGCGACGACCGTGTCGACTCACAGGAAGTCTTTGTATTTCTTCAGCCCGTCAAAGAAGTACTGCAACCACAAAGCCAGTCGGACCCTTTTTCGGTCCCCGCGATGGGGTTGCTTCTCTCCATGCGCTAGTTGGTACAGCACTCGGTACGCCTTCATCAGGTACCGATAGGAGTACCCCAGGGAGTAGTAGCCATCTCCGTTTGTCTCATCCGTAATTATATCAGGGAGACAAACCTCTTCATAGGGCTCCCCATCAATGGGTAAGTCACTGAGCTGGCTGAGACTCCATAGGTCCAGGGACGTCTCGCCGTCTGTGGTATAGAATGTGTTGGTCTCCGCGCTGAACACTTCTAGCATCTCGCAGCAGAGTCCCTTGGAAATCGGGTAATCGTAATGGGAGGCGTAAACACTGTGATACACGCCGGCCCATATGAGTATGGGGGCATAGTTAAATAGCACATACTTAGTGAATTCCACTGCTCCTTCTCTGAAGCTGTATGCAGTTTGAAGCTTCAGCTCCCCAAACCAGCCCAATGACAGCCCATGCTTGAATCTAATCGCCAGGCAGTCCAGAACCAATGGCTCCTCCCTGTAGCCCCACTTCAGCAGAGCCAAGAACAGGCCCGGGCGCTGCTTCTCACCCTGGACATGTCCAGCAGCCGTGTCCCACCTGGCCGGAATGAAGCCCGGAGTCTGCACCACCTTGTCCTCCGTCGGCAGCACGGCCTCCAGCCCCAGCACGGGCTCCCATCCACAGGCTTCGCCCACCAGATACATCGGAATGCTTCTGGGGACGACATGCGATAGGTTGTCTCGAGCTTGTAGGAACGCACGCTCCACCTCCTTCACAGTCCACAGCTCTCATCTATTATGAGTCCGCAGATGCTTGAGGTGACGAAGGAGGTGCCTATCCTTCGGGAAGTCTACTAGGTAGTCCCCTGTGGTGCGATCAAAGTTGAACCCCTTTTCAGCCTTAGCAAGTCTTTGGACGTCCAGGCTCTCAGTGTCCGAGCCCGAGGAGTTGGCTAACGCCACTATCTCTACATGGTCTTGGTCCAAGTCCTCCACGTTGAACCAGGTGATGGTTGGCACTGGGGGCGAAGGAACACGTTGGGCACCAGCCACGGCGGGAGCAGAGGAACCACTCGGAGCAGCCATTTATCTGCAAAGTGCAACGAACAAAGGTCAGAACAAACTGCAGACGAAGAGAAATTAAGACCGTAAAGGAAGGGGAAAGCTCCACTGTAAGAAAAGGGGGGGAGAAGAAAGAAGAAAGAAACAAGGTTAAGACCCCACTGGTCTTCCCCGGCACGCCCTGAGCGGCCTTCACCGGCACACCCATGGTGTCCTTCGCCGACACACCCTACGGGTCTTCACCGATACACCCAGGGTGGCCTTCACCGGTACACCCTACGGGTTTTCCCCGGCACACCCTGTGATGGCCTCCCCGGGCACGGTCCCTGACCCTTCGCCGGCACACTCCCTGGCGCCTTCCCCGGTACGCCTGCAAAGGTCTTAGCCCGGCACATCCCTATTTAGTATTGCCTTTTAGCTCCGTCGGACGGTGAGTGAGCGCCCGATCTAAATTTCCCATCAATTGAGTGGCCACTGCGGAGTGAGGTGAGAGCAACCACTCAACCCATTCTCTTGGCGTGCTGGCCACCTACGAACGTCGGCATCCCTGGACCCTTGGGGGTTCAATCCCAAGCTAGCCAAACCCTTGGAACCTCAAGGACCAACCTCGGACCCTCATTCTCATTATCGATCCACCTACGGGCCCGGGTGTGCACGACGCGGGTGAACCCGCTTGAGTGAATCCGCCGCTCGGTTCGATTGCTTGCATAGATAGGTCCAAGGGGCATTGGTCGAGTGGCTGTTACCCCCAAGGTGGTGTCACATCACTAAAAGCTACATGGTCTAGTGTGTCTCATGTCCCAAATAAGTAAAGTCAACAGAAGGAAAAAGTACAAGTACGCAGGGCTTATCCCAGCTCTGGCAATTGACAACTAGCCCTGGGTGAACGAACCACAAGGAACCTTGGACGCGCCCCTCGATGAACTTGCCTCACCTGAAAACACAGGGGTGAGCCTCATTTTATAGGCTCAGTAGGGATCCTGCGGATCCCCACCTTGCATGAGAAAACAAGGTGACAAGGCGCGCGCAAGCACAGAAGGTAAAGCTACCTAACGAAAGTACGACATGATCAATAAGCATTAATAAATAAACAGAAAAGCTCTCTACAACTAGTCGTACCGTACAAATCGACCCCGGTCAGACAAAATACGAGTCCATACCTACCAGGAGATAGGAGCTCTACCCACTAGAAGAAACACCGGATGCGTCCTCTGACGTCTTACACCGCGCCCAAGTGTCTCCCTACTCGCCCCAGGTGAAAACTAAGACATACAACAAGTACCGCGAAGAAGGACTAGTTGGGGTCATGCTCGTCAGCATGCGCCCTCTGCCCCTAACTACGTGTGCACACATAGACCATCTACTCTAGGTAGGGTCCTCTAGCTGGTTTCCCCCTAGTTAGACTCAGGTTGCAAAGACAAGGGGCCCTACGGTAACCAGCCTAAAAACTATCTCACTTGAGTCATGCTCTCCACCACTCCCAAGTGGGTCCGCACCCACGTGTGCAAGAAAGCTACGACTAGTGGACAGGTCACTAGAGGTAAGACTCGACTCTAGGAAGTCATCGATCGAAAAGGAAATGGAGTGGCGGTCCATCCGGGACTACCCTCAGCCTAGCGGCCCTCTCTGGACCGCAAGGCAGACCTAGCAGTCTCCCTGAGACCACTAGGCTGAGCCATACAGTCAAGCCGTTACCGCAAGGAAACAAGCCACAGGGGGCCTAGTGGTCTATCGCCAGACCGCTAGCCCAGCCAAACGGTCCTCACCGGACTGCAAGTGATGTGACACAACCTAAGACGTAAGCAAGCAAGCACTCTAGCAATCCGAACGGGCCGATGTCGGCGGCCAACTCACCCAGATGGCTCTCGACATGGGCATCAAATGCCTCAAAGCCTATGGAGATTCCCAACTGATAGTCCGACAGGTGCTTGACATCTATGACGTGTGGAAATCAGAGCTGGTCCCGTACCACGCCACCATCACTCGGCTAACCCAAAAGTTCTATTTCTTCGAAATAGACCATGTTCCCAGAAGTAGCAATGCCCAAGGTGATAACCTAGCAAAACTGGCTGCGGCCATCAAGCTATCGCCTTGGGGTGAAGTGGACATCACAGTCAAGCACTGAAGGCTAATGCCCTGCTCACTTGAAAGCAGCTCCGGTCTCACAATTTATGAGGTCCAAGGCTTCGTCCAGGACACTCCTCCAGAAGAAGAAGATTGGCTCGAGCCCATCACCAAATTCAAGAAGGGATGGCTCCCCTCTGACTTCGCTCAAAGGGCCTGACTACTTCGCCAGGCAACATCATATGAGTTGATTGGCGACTCCCTATACCGGCTCGTTCAAGAAATGGACAAGTCCATTCTCTTGAGATGCCTCTCCCCAGCTGAGGCTCGAGCTATCATGAGCGAGGTTCATTCTAGGCTATGCGGCACCCATCAAGCCGGAGATAGAATGAAGCACAACATCAAACTGAAAGGCTTTTATTGGCCTACCATGTATGTGGATTACGTCTAGTATGCTCGTACATGCCATCAGTACCAAGCCTTCGGCCCAGTGCCTAGAAGGCCTCCCAATCCACTGCATCCCACTACCCCTACCTTGCCATTTGCCGAATGGGGTATGGACATCTCGGGGCCTTTCCTGTCATCTTCCAAAGGCCACAAGTACATTCCGGACGCCACAGACTACTTCTCTCGTTGGGTGGAAGCCCTTCCCCTGCGGGATGTCACCGACGAGGTCGTCGCCAGGTTTGTCCGACATGACATTATTTACCATTTTGGTACACCCAGTCGCATAGTCTCTGACAACGAGACGCCATTCAAGAACAAGGTCATATACTAGTTGGCGGCCAAGTTCCACATCAACTGGAGAACCTCTTCAGTCTACAACCCACGGGCCAATGGCCTAGCCGAAGCCTTCAACAAAACTCTCTGCAAGCTCTTGGTTAAGATCATTAGCCACGGGAAATGTGACTGGGATGAAAAGGTCTCCGAGGCATTATGGGCCTACCGGACGGTCTACAAAACTCCCACGGGATGCTCGCCGTTCTCCCTCATCTACCGGACGGAAGCCGTCATCCTTGTCGAAATCCAGCTAGCATCCTACCGCGTAGCGGTACACACTAGCTTGGCCGGCCCTGATGAAAATGAATACCAGAGAAGGCTAGAAGAGCTTGCCGATCTAGAAGGCAAAAGGCTCGAAGCCTACAAACAAGTATAGATATATCAGGCATGCATGGCGCGAGCCTATGACAAGCTCGTCAGGCAGCGAGCCTTCAAGCAAGGCGACCTCGTCATGATCAAGGAAAGATCGGAATGGGAAGTTGCCTTTCGTTCCCGTCCGCTTCGACAGATCACGTGGGCTGAGTTTATTGCTGCATTTGAACGTGTCTATACTCCAACTTGCCTAAAGTTAGCTAAGATGTATCAATTTCTGGAGATGACCCAGAACGAGATGTCAGTGCTGCAATATCGCGATAAATTTATCCAGTTGGGCCGGTATGCTCCCCACATTTTTACCGATGAGACCGTGAGGACTTAGCAGTTTCTGCGCGGACTAAAAGCAGAACTGAGACTATCACTATTCGCTACTCATGTCACTGAGTTGGATTTTACATATCAAGCCGCTGTCGCGTTGGAGTTGGAGTTGGCGAGGACTCGAGGATTTGCTCAGACTGGGATGGTTCCGTTGACCGTGCAGCATCAGCCGCCCCACCAGTCATCTGCTTCAGGAGTTTCTCCTGCTTTCTCTCTTGCCGATAGTGCTTCCTTCTCGCAATCTCAGGGCAGAGGTTTTCGTCATAAGAAAAAGAAGAGGAGGTTCGATCAGCTGGTGTTTTCCGATCCGAGTCAACAGTTCGGTTCTCTTGTTTGGCCGCGTCCAGATTTCGTTACTTTTCAGCCGAGGTTATGTTCCCGGTGTAGTGGCAGTCATCCGGGTGTGCCGTGCTCTCTGCCGGTTGTCTGTTATCATTGTGATCAATCGGGGTACACTTCTCGTAACTATCTATTGAGGCAGCAGACGGTGCAATTTTCGCAGACTTCTCAGTCGCAGCAGCCACAGTTCCATCTTCCTCCGTCGCCTCAATCTCAACCGTTTCAACTGCCAGTTCCTGCACCTTCTCAGCAGTCGTCTGCTGCTGCTCATCCACCGAGAGCTAGAGTTACACACATCACTCGTGCGGAGGCATTGACGTCTAATCTGATTGAAGGTACGGTTTCAATTTATGATTGCTTAGCGCGTGTTCTTTTGGATTCAGGTGCGACCCATTCATTTATCTCTGAAGATTTTATTGCTCGTATCGAGAAGCCGGTGAATGAAGTTTCCTGTGAGATGCTCCTGGAGTTGCCGTCTGGCGATTATATGTCTGCTCCTGTGTGCTTAGAAAATTCTCCGGTTATGGTCAGCGGTCGGAAACTGCCAGCGAGGCTTTACGCATTAGATTTATCCGACTATGACGCGATTCATGGTATGGATTGGCTGGAACATTATGGTGCCATGGTTGACTTCCATCTCAAGCGAGTCTACTTCATGCCACGCGGAAAGTCAGCCTTCTATTTTCAAGGTATCAATTTCTGTTCCATTCGGTTGTCTTTTCCTGCCGGTAGGGTGTGTCGTGTTGTCAGTTGCCTCCTTGTCCTTCGTCTAATTTCGAGGATGAAATTCCTTTTAGGGGGGAGGGACTGTAACGTCCGTAGTTTAGCGGATCCTTAATGGTGCGGATCTAGATTTTGTCTGGTGAATTTTTGCTATTTTAAGGAATTTTCCCAAAACATGACAGTCGATAAAACCATGGCTCTACAACTACTCCTACCGAAATGGAACCCAACACCCAGATCCCACGGTGGGGGGACCACCAGACTATGAACCATCCTAGACACTCTACAAGGGAAAACGCCACGACACCACTGCTGTGGAGGCCTATCCTCACAAATGAAGGCTGACTCTGAGACCACGCGGTCTGGAAACACGGTCACGACCTCACCATTGTGAAGTCCATGCCGTCTAGGGGAAGAGACCTCGGTGACGCTCACTGAAAACCCTAGACCTCAGCTTTGAAAAAACAACAAAAAATAACACGCGAAACTACGTTTCGTAGACGGGAACCAGAGACTCGACTCACGAGAATCTCACGTCACGTGACGGGAGTACCTGCCCATAGAAGCAAGGCCGGATGCGTCCACTAACGACTTAGTCCTTAGTCTTAGGTGTCACCCTGCGACGCCCCAGGCGGAGACTGGGAGACACCGTAATAGTAACCAGGAACACAAAACAAGGACTAACTGTGGTTGCGCTCATCAGCACTGGTCTGACATCCTCAGCCACGTGTGTACACATAGACCATATGCCCTAGGTCAGATCCTCTAGCTGGTTCTTCCCCAAAGTCCGAATTCAGGCTGCGCGGAGGGGCCCTACGGTAACCAGCCTAAAAATCATCTCTCTAGGGTCACGCTCTCCACCACTCCCAAGTGGGTCCGCACACGCGTACGCGGGAAAGCTATGATTAGTGGGGACTCACTAAACATGAACATTGTAAACCTCGCACGCACCCATTGCAAATAACGTGAAGTAACAGGTGGCTCAGGACCACTAGACTCGGGACAGCCTTCTAGACCTACTAAACACAACAGTCCTTGAGTCACAAGACTCGGGTCAAGATCGTCGTACGTGACGGCACAGTGCCGTCAATCTATCCTAATCCCTAGGTCTAAAACTACGATAACACGATTCCCGAGGTAGCTCACAAGTCGCCAAGTTAATCCCCTATCCTAGGGACACACAGGAAACTTCCAGCCCCAGGCTAGGTGACTGGACTCACAGTCCAAAGCCATCCACATGGCCCACATGAAAAACACTTCACGGGAAGCAAATAACGTGTAGGGATAGCCCTCTGCACTCATACCGACTCACGGTGACTCGATCTAGCGAAATCACGAAGATCCGGAGCACGTGGGGTCACCCAGACCCCCAAAGACTCACGAGTACGCTAATTAAAGTAACACGGTGCCTCCGGGATCACGAAGAATCACATGGGTGACTCTTCTACGAATCTGTATCACCTATGGACACCTCGGGGTAAGAAAACGCGAAAAACAGTGGCCCACAAGTTGAATGGGCTGTGTGGCCAATCCCTTGGCCACCCAGAGGCTTGGGTGGCCACCAGTGGTCGCCCAGCCCCTGGGCTCCCCTTGGCCTAGGCAGCCACAGCTTGGGCCGCCCAGGTGTGGTGTATATAGAAATAGAAAATAAAGTAGGACAATTCAACAATTAACAGAAATAAATAACTAACTACAACAGAGTTCAGTCTAACAGAAAGTACAGTCTAAGGTAGAGAACGAACCCAATACCGAGTGAACACTTGACCGGGCGAGGTGGCAACTAAGAACCACCACGCAGACCAGATTATGCACATGACTAGGGCGGAGGTAGAGTCGTCGCAGCTCATAGAAGGTACTATCGTGATTTTGGGTTGCACAACTCGAGTTTTGTTTGATTCTGTCGCGTCGCATTCATTTATTTTGGAGGATTTTATGCTGAATATCTAGGAGCCAGTGACCTAGATGTCATGTGATTTAGCCATGAAGTTGCCTTCTAGTGATTATGTGGTTACTCCGTATTGTTTTGAGAAGGTCTCGGTGTGGATTGAGGGCCAAAACATGCCAGGCAGGCTTTATGCATTACACCTTCAGGATTATGATGTGATTTTAGACATGGATTGGCTCGAGGTCCATGGAGCGATGGTGTATTGCGGAATGAAGAGGGTCTACTTTCAGCCTCCCCATAGACCCATGTTCTATTTCCAAGGTATCCGATCTACCTCACCTTGTTTCTTCATTTCTACTATTAGGGCCCGTAGGTTGCTTGATGCCGGATGTCAGGGCTTTCTCACTTCTGTGGTCATGGTAGACCAGTCAAAACCGGATGTGGAGGACATTCCGATGATGTGCGAGTTTCCCAATATTTTTCCCGAGGATTTGCCTGAATTACCTCCCCAGCGGGGGATTGATTTTGTTCTCGAGGTTGTGCCTGGTACGGGACCTTTATCGAAGGCTCTTTATCGCATGGCTCCCGATGAGTTGAGGGAATTGGGGGCGCAGTTACAAGAGTTGCTCACCAAGGGGTATATTCATCCTAGCTTTTTCCCTTGGGGTGCGCCGGTGTTGTTTGTGAAGAAGAAGGATGGTAGTCTGAGGTTGTGCATTGACTACCAGCAATTGAACGAGGTGACAGTTAAGAACAAGTATCCACTGTCGTGGATTGATGATTTGTTCCACCAACTTCAGTCTGCTCGAGTGTTCTCGCGGATTGATCTGTGGTCTGGTTATTATCAGCTTCAGATTTGTGAGTCTGACGTGGAGAAGACTACGTTCAGTATGAGGTACGGGCATTATGAGTTTCTGGTGATGCCGTTTGGGCTCACCAATGCCCCTGCGGCCTTCATGGATCTGATGCATAAGGTGTTTCATCCCTACTTGGACCAGTTCGTGGTGGTGTTTGTGGACGATATCCTTGTGTATTCACAGTCTGCAGAGGAGCACGCGTACCATTTACGGGTTGTATTGCAGACTTTGCGAGATCACCAGCTGTACGCGAAGCTTAGCAAGTGTGAGTTTTGGCTTCGTGAGGTGCACTTTTTGGGGCACGTGATTTCTGGTGATGGTATTTTCGTGGATCCCGGCTGCTTGGCACATCGAACGACGAGATCATATTTCTCATGATGAAGTGGCACACTGTGGTAGCTTTGATCACCGCATATGCTTCAGCTTCGGCCCACTTGGTGAAGTCCTCAATGGCGGTAAGGATAAATGATTTCTTCTTGGATTGAGAATTAGGATCACCTAGTGGGCCTACGATGTCAAAAGTCAACCTGGAGAATGGCCAAGGAGCAGAGAGATGATGAAGGGATGAAGTAGGAGCATGAATTTTATCGACATGAAGTTGGCATTTAAGGCACCTACGCACATAGAGGGAGCAATCTTCCTCTAGAGTGTGCCAATAATAACCCTACGTAAGGATCTTCTTTCCTAATGCCTGGCCATTAACATGCCCTCCACACTCACCAGAATGAGCTACTTCCACGATCTTCCATGCTTCATCATAGTCCAAACACCTCATAAGAACTCCATTGAGAGCATGCTAATATAATTCTCCAGCGATCATGGTATATCTTGAGGCAGCTCTTTTAATGGCCTTGCATTGT
The DNA here is from genome assembly GCA_024336825.1 of Amorphophallus titanum. Lineage (NCBI taxonomy): Eukaryota > Viridiplantae > Streptophyta > Magnoliopsida > Alismatales > Araceae > Amorphophallus > Amorphophallus titanum. The sequence continues at coordinate 2,229,957 of JANBPO010004058.1, forward strand.
TCGGTATTCGTCGTTTCCTGGAATGATCCATTCTTGCAGTATTGCTCAATTTCATGATACCATGGCAACTCCTCTTCTTCCAAGATCTCCTCTAACTCAACTAGAGACACCTCCTGTAAATCTTTCTTCTCAGCCTTCTCTTCTATAGATTTCCAAAGATTATCGAACCAAGGATCCTGAAGGAACGACGTGCCCAGTCTTTGGACCACGATGGTCTTAGTAGAACGACTGAGAGGAAAAGATAAAGAGGATGCAAGCGATGCCAATACATCAGCAAGAATATTTTGAGAATGAGGAGTATTAATATAGATCAACTTGTAGAATTACTTAGCCAAGAGAGTGACCGAATCTTAATAGGGCTTAAGCTTTAGGTCATGAGTGCGATAGGTAGAAAGAAGTTGGCACAACACTAGCTGAGAGTCTCCTATGCTATTCAAATATCACCTACCCAAGTGATAGGCATGCTTCAATTCGGCTAAGAGAGCCTCATACTCAGCAATGTTGCTGGTAGCAGGAAAAGAGAGTTGATATGCAAGAGGGATCGCCACTCCCTCTGGAGTGAGGAGAATGACAACTATCTCTCCGCCTCTAGAGTTGAGCACACCGTCAAATTGTAGAGACCAGAAGGGATGATGGGTGAGGATAGCAAGATACTCATCAGGGAACTCATCTTGAATGGAATTGGTGTAAGGAATGGGCAAGTGGGAAAGATGCTCGGCGATGGCATATCCCTTGATTGCCCTTTGAACGATGAAGGTGATATCGAATTGGGAGAGAAAACTCTGCCAGTGAGCTAGTCTACTGGAAAGGACATACTTTTCTAAGAGGTAACGAATGGGGTCTATTCTAGAGATCAGCTTAACTTGATGGGCTAGGAAATAATGCTTTAATTTCTACGCTACCCAAACCAACGCCACACAAGTCTTCTCCATCGCATGTTCCTAATTAGTGTATTTTTAATCTTTTAATGCCTAAAATTATCTTTTAATGCTTGTATTATCTCCATGGGCATCGTATTTCAATTCTAGTGGCATGCTTAGGCTTGGAATGTTGATGTGGGTTGGCAGGTTGATTTAGGTTTGTGTTTCGCCGTGTCCCCCGTCGATTTCGATCGATCAGGTGGGGTTTCGATTCTGAACTCCGGAGTCACGAAACCCAGGTGACATAATGCGCCACCCCCACTGCATTATGGTCATTTCACGCACCCCTAGAGGTGCATTATATTCTCCGTGTACTGAGTTTTCTATGGATTTTCATGTTTGGGTGGCATTAACGCGTCTTGCCGGGTGTGTTATAGTCCATGTGTATTGAGTTAAAGGTCTGTTGCCTTTAACGCCCCACCCCTGGTGCGTTATTGTGGCAACCCTAAAATTTTAAAATAGAATTTTAAGTAAAAATATAAATATCGACTTACATCCAGTCGCCATTTTATTTAATAATGTCCCTTTTAACAGGCATCCCTTAACCAACTAACGACCCTTAGTAGGGCGTCAATTAATTTCAAACAATGGTAAGAATCCTACACGGAACAAGAAAGATAATTAACACCCTAATCAAAGACGCCAATTAATAAAATGAAGACCTTGACACGGGCGCCAATTTACTAACTGACGCCCCTGATCCAGTCGCTAATTTAAACAATGCCCCTTAACAAGGCGCTATTTCACTGAGAACCGTAAAATGGAAACCTGCTGTCGTGTTCTGATCAAACAACCCGATACAGAACTATTTGGGTAATAATAAGATTGGGAAAGGATTAACAAGGGAAAGATTATAGCTAATGGGATTCTCACTAGATATACTAATCCCAAACAGAATCTGAACCAATTAGGATTCCTTAAAACATTATAAATACCCCTGCCCGCAACCCATAAAACTCCTGTTCATCAACCTCTGAAGCTACGGAACGATGGTAGAAGGAAGCAAATCGACCCTCTGCCGACTACTTTCTGCTGCCGTCTTCTTCCTGCTTTCTTCTTCCTGTTGCAAGCTGAAGAAGAGCTGCGGCCATATATTCCTCTACTCTTGGCGTGGGGTGTTGTCTTCTTCCTGCTGGCTTCTCCTACGTGCTGCTGCAGCAAGAGGAAGACTGTAGCCATCTTCTCTTAGTGTGTTGTTGTTGCTCTGTTTGGAGCAGGGTATCGTTGTCTTCCTCTCCCCAAGTACCCAGTTCATCACCCGGTTAGCACCCAAAAGGCAGGTTCTATATCTCAAGATCTGGATCAAACTATAGTTAACAAATCATGCATGCATATAGGTATAGATCCACTAGTTTCATGACGTTTTATATTTCTCATGTTTCCAGAGAAATAGCGACTTGACCTCAGGCGCTATTTCTATTATACACGTCTTTCTCCAAGGCATCAATTAAAGAATGACTTCCATGAAGAAGTTTTTTTGAAAGTAACTTCAATAAGAACATCTAGCATAGCAATGTTCACAATAATTATCACTAAAATAGAAAAAGGGGGGAAAGTACATGCTCTCTGGATAGAGCAAGGAAGGGCGACCAGGCAGAGGAGGTGGGCCAGACAGCTGGTGGAGCCAAGCGTGGGACAGCTCCTGTAATGATGTAGGTGAATATAAATCAGTGTATACTATGGTTTGGCTAGGATCCAGGACACATAATGTAGGTGTGGGCATCCTCGGAGGAAGGAGAGGAAGGCGTCAAGATTTGAGTCTGTAATGGATTACACATACCAGAGCAGTTCTCTCATAAGTTTGAACACAAATTTCCCACCTCTAATGCCCCCCGCGATAGCCATGAACTGCCAGACATACTTCAGCATCATCAAATTGGATAGGAAATAATATTAGCACTTACCCTCCACTAGGTATATATTGGGGAAATCAAAATCAAATGAGCGTGCAGCAACAATCCTAGAACCTTGAAGAACCAATCATTCACAGAGAGTATCTCCACAATAGAGACGGCCGATATGATCTCCTTCCAAGCCCGCTTCGACCAGGAGGTGCGTCGGTGGAGTGAATGGAGCTTGGCCTCGCGCAGTCGCAGTGGTGCGCTCTTCTGGGACAAGGTGGTGATGTTACAACTGAACATGAATGACCTGAGGTGGGGAACGTCGAGGGTGACCACCCAAGAATAAGCCTTGATGCTCAGGCCCCTGAGGCGTTGGTTCACCATTGAAGACACCTCGATCGACACCAAACGACAACACATTTCAATGTTGAGGCTCTCCAGGAGGGGGCACATGGATAGCAGGGGTGTAGCTTCTTCTGAGGTAGGATGCCTCGGGCGAGTTGGAGGGTGAGAAGAGACGAGAAGCCACCAACGCGGTAGGTGAAATTGATCCAGTCGCAGTCGCAATCGCTTAGCGTCAGTGCTGTCAGTAACCAGTCACAGTCGATGACGGACGGGGGCGACTCGAGGAAGGGCGCAACCTAGAAGATCAGGTGGAGCTCCTCTATAGACCTCCCTGCGGCGAATTGGACCCACCGATCGGTGCAATGGCGTGCCTCGTTGATGGGGGACTCCCTCTCATCGCTGTCATCCTCCTCGTCCCACACCGAGACGATGTCGATGGGGAAGCATCGAAGGGTCACCGCTCTGCAGGCTTGTATGCAGCAGTCGATGACGCAGGAGTTAAAGGGGCAGCCGTCGCTCTTGCGGCAGAGGTCGAGGGTGGAGCAGTGGGTCCAAGGGTGCCTCTAGCAGTGAGAGAGGATGCTGGTGGCAGTGCGGAGCTTGGTGGTGGGAAGGAGGGAGAGTATGCTGATGAGGATCTCATCTGGTAGATGGCTGATCCAGTCTCTCATATCTCCTTCTGCTCGTCAGATCTGGGAGGATGAAGAAGAAAGGGGTGGGGGAGGAAGAGCAAGAGGGAGTATGGGTTCAGAAGTAGAACTTTCATTGTGCCACAGCATTCCAAGTCCAAGGAATCGGTGTTCCTTCCATGGTAGATAACTGGTACGCTCCTTTTTCGAGCATCTTAGCCACTCGATAAGGGCCTTCCCAATTAGGGGCAAGTTTTCCAACCACCTCCAGTCGTCGAGAGGCTTTGGCCTTTCTTAGAATGAAGTCACGTGATTGGAACTGTCTATCTTGGACCCGGGCATTGTAATATAGAGTCATGCGACGCTGGTACTCCGTAGTTCAGATTCTCACAATTTTGCGCACTTCGTCCACCATGTACAAGTTTTCTAGCAGCTTCTGCTCATTTGGCTCGGGTAAGAAGCTTATAACCCGAAGAGATGGGCTACCGATCTCCAGTGGAATTACGGCTTATGTACCATATACTAGTTGGAACGGAGTTTCACTTGTGGCAGCTCTTGGAGTGGTTCGGTATGACCATAGTACACTAGGCAATTCCTCCAGCCAGTTACCCTTAGCTTTTTCGAGCCTAATTTTAATGCCTTTAATGATAGTTTTGTTGGCATTTTTGACCAGTCCGTTAGCCTGGGGGTGGGCTACTGAGGTAAAGTGATTATGAATATGCAGGTCAGAGCACCTATTCTTAAAATAAGTGTAGTTAAATTACCAACCGTTATCGCTCACGATTACTCAGGGGATACCAAAGCGACAAATGATCGACTTCCATACAAAGCTCCAAATCACGGCTTCCATTATTCTAGCAGTTGTTTCAGCCTTGATCCACTTGGAGAAATAGTCGATGGCGATGATAAGGAACTTCTTCTGAGCCTGGGCCACGGGAAATGGGCCTAGGATGTCGATTCCCCACCAAGCGAAGGGGTAAGACTCGGTTAGGGTCATGAGTTCTGAGGCTAGTTGGTGGGTTAAATGGCTGAACCACTGACACCAATTGCATTTCCAAATGTATGCCAAGCAGTCTCACTGGAGAGTGGGCCACCAATAGCCTCGCCATAGTAGAATCCATGCAATCGATTGTCCCCCCTGATGGGCGCCATAAACGCCTTTATGTACCTCCTTGATTGTCTGACGAGCTTCAGGGACGTCGAGACACTTGAGGAGGGGACCGGTAAAGGATCATCTGTAAAGGGTCCTATCGAGGAGGACGAAACGTCGAGCTTGATACTTTATTCTCCTCGCATCCCGAGGATCGGTGGGCTCTTGGGAGTCACAAAGCCAGGCTATGTATGGAGTCCTCCAGTCGGTGAATGGCATCTACACAACGGCTACGAGCTCGATTTCCACACTCGATCACTCTAACTCCTCAAGGAGGATCAACTGGTTCCCCTTTGGGCTGATAGAAAAGGCCAGGTGAGAGAGGCTATCTACTCAGAATTATCTTCTCGAGCTATCTAGATCACCTGGAAACTCTCGAAAACTTGGGCTATCACCTTTACCAACTAGAGGTATTTTTGCTCTAACCCTAGAGATCATTTTCTCCTCCATCCAAGCCTCCACCACCTATTCTCCCTCCACCCGCACACAACCCAGCAGTCCTATCACCATTTCGGGATGACCTCCATGAGGCTGTTCGTGCATTCAAGGAGACTCGTCTCAGTTTCCAGACTGAGGGAAGGTTGTTCCAGGCCCTAGCAGTGTTCTGTGCTCCATCCTTGTTCCCGGGGTTTGAGATCGATTGTCCGAGGGTTTCCCGGTGGGTTTTCTAGTTCGAGATGCCGCCCAGACGAAGCTCTCGTCATTCTGCCCAAGGAGAGGCTAGCCGTCCACGGCGAGAGGCTCCGGATCCTCCACGTCAGCATGCTCCTCCACCGCCTCCAACACCTCTACCTCCACGTCCCATTATCGACCCTCGTTTGGTCGACTTCAACGAGGTGAATGAGGTTCTCCCTGATTTGTGCGCTATGTTTGAGGTTCAAGAGGGTTGGATGGATTTTGTTACCAGGTATAATAGGTATTATCCTCGTCTGGTTCAGCAGTTCTATGGGTACTTGATTTTGAGAAATGAACAGTTATATACCACAGTTGAAGGTGTAGAGATTCACATCACCCTGGATTTATTTTGGCAGGCCTTAGGAGTATCCGCCATGGGTGCAACTAAGGATTATGGTTTTGGTGAAGTTCTAGACACGTTCATTGCTATGACCAACTATGAGTATGTGGACTGTGTGAGCAACCTGATTAAATTGAATGCCAATCACCTTCCTCCACTACAATGGGTGTTGCATCACATGTTCACATCATTGATTTACCCTAAAGTGGGCGGTAGAGATGAAGTCACAAATGTTCAACGATTCTTGTTTTACCATGTCATGAATGGGATTCAAATAAGTATGGGTCGGCTCATGACAAATCTGATTGGAACTTGCCGTACCTACCTCCGACGCTCTCTACCGTATGCTTCACAGTTGACTGGTGTCTTCATCCATGCCGGTATTGATGTGGCACATGAGCAGTTTATATCAGTTAGGCAGGATGACATTTACAACAAACATAAGATTTTCTCAGATTTTGGCTATTACTATGGTCCCGATGGAGAGCTTAGGCAGGACATTCCAGGTTATGGGGAAGAAAAGGATAGTGAGGATGGACAAGAACCAGCAGCACCACAAGGTGAAGGGGATATTCCCCCTCTAGTTCCAGCTGAGGAGTAGCCACCTCCAGTTCCAGTTGAGGACCAGCCTCCTCCACCAACACCTTACCATCAGGATTTTGAGATGCCTCCACCTGAGATGCCTCCACCAACTTAGTTCCATCATGGAGAGTCCTCCACTCAGGGGGCCGGACAGTGCCCTTCGGTGGACTACGAGGCCTTTGAAGGGTAGTTCACCAGATTAGAGACCTGTGTGGACACTTTCAGGGATCGTCTCACTACCTTTGGGGACACCATCGGCACTGCTATTGACACCAAGGCCACGTAGAATCCCCCCTCCAATGCCAGCACCCCAGCCGACGAGCCACCTCTGCCTACGGCCATGGGGATACCACCCACCGGGAACGCCGACACTTTCCAAACCCTCAACGCCAAACTAGACGTCCTTGTGGAGCTCCTGAGGACTCAGGCGGCTAGGGAGGAGAGATCGTGTGACCCGTAGGTAAGCCCCCCCCATGACAATGCATCCCAGCAAACCGCCGGAGGCCGCTTCACCCTCCTAAGGCAGCAGCTTATCCGTAACAGGTTAGGAGGACCTTCGCAAGCCCCTCCTCCAAAGCAAGAGGCCTCCTCCACACCAAGAAGGGTGAAACATGGGGGGTGCCATCCGCGACCGGAGACTGAAGTCCCCGGGTAACATCAGGACAGCCTGCCGGCACGCCCCAATAGCCTTTCAGCGCTACGACAACCAGAGTTATCCCTCCGACTGCGAGAGTTCGAGAGGCACTTTGCAGAGCAGGAGCGCACCCTACGGGCCCTGCAGAAGAGCCCTTCAGCAGAGGACGAGGAGAAATCCCCGTTCTCTGACTACATCCTGAAGGTAGAGATTTCTCCCAGAATCTCTATTCTGACCTTCAAGTCTTATGACGGCCAGGGCGACCCGGCCGACCACTTCGACAGCTTTGACGCTCTAATGACCCTCCGCGGGGTGTCCGATGCCATCAAGTGCCGAGCCTTCTTGACCACCTTGGTCCAAGGCGCCCAAGCGTGGTTCCGGGCCCTCGCCCCCGGATCCATCTGAGACTTCAAGCAATTTGGGTGAGTGTTCAAGGAGAGTTTCGCCAGCAACGGCCCCCCAAGGTCAGTAGCAGGGCTAGTGGCTCTTAAACAGGCGCAAGAAGAGAGCCTTCGGGCTTATATCAACCGATTTAAGTTGGAAGCCCTACAGATGCCCCGCCTGGACGTTGCCTCAGCCACAACTGCACTGACCAGAGGCACCCATGACGAGAACCTCCACCGTGAACTTGTCCTTCACCCTCCCTCGACCCTTGCTGAGCTAGTGACTCTGGCTTTACGCCATGCTGTGTGCGAAGAGGTTCTCAGCGTGTGCTGAGGCGCAACCAGTTTGGGTCGGGAGGGGGACAAGAAGCAGGCGTCCGAGCCGAGCTCGGGCCCAGGGAAGAGGCAGAATCGAGACAGGGAGCACAAAGAACCATCCCTGAGGTATGAACGGTACACTCCATTAATCGCTCCGGTGTACAAAATCTACGAAGACATCAAGGGCTCGGGCCTCCTCCGCCAACCCGAGCCAATGAAGTCAAAGAGCCGCAATCGCAGTAAGCACTACCTGTTCCATAGTGATCACAGGCATCATACCGGCGATTGTCGCTAGCTCCAGGATGAGATCGGGCGCCTCGTCCGTCAGGGACACCTATCATGGTTCATCGCCGGGCACAAGGAAGACCGAGGTGCTCTAGAAGAGATTGATAATGTCCCTCGTGGGGTACACATCAATGTCATCGCTGGAGGAGATGCATCAAGGGGAGATAGTAGCCGAGGAAGAAAGCGTCATGCTGAATGGGAGAGTCGAGCCATTGAGCCCCCGAAGGCCCCGCCAAGTGAGCCGCAGGTCATCGTCTTTTCAGACCAAGACCTTGAAGGGCTGACCACCCTGCATGATGACGCCCTGGTTGTATCAGCTAAAATAAGTCATTGTAACATAGATAGGATTCTTATTGACAATGGTAGTGCCCCTGATGTATTGTCTTACGAATGTTTTCTTAAGATGGGGGAGAATCCGTCTAAACTCCACCCAATCCGAACCCCCCTTTGCGGGTGCAATGGCCAGGCCACTTATCCCGAGGGAGTCCTAAGCCTGCTAGTTACTCTTGGCACCCCACCTAAAACTGTTACGGTTATGGTGAACTTCATAGTGATCAAAGGAATGATGACATACAACGCAATCATCGGCCGGGGAATCCTTAGCCAAATGAAGGCGGTGCCCTCTACCTTCATGGGGTGGGGGAAGTCTGGGGCAACCAGGCATTGGCCAGAAGGTGCTACAATATCTCGGTTGAAGCCACGAGGCCGGACGAGAAATACAAGGGCCCCCGGGAAATCGAGGAAAAACCTGCAACATCTGAGCCCGGAGGCAAGTTGTTAACAGTTTTCCTAAATGATAACCCGACTCTAGGAGTAAAGATTGGAGCCGGCCTAGCATCTGAGGTTCAACAGCAATACAGAGATTTTCTTTTCGGGTACATCTGAGTCTTTGCATGGTCTGATGATCAGCTCCCCGGGATACTGGGGGAAACGGTAAGGCATAAGCTCAACCTCGACCCGATCGTGAAGCCCGTACAACAACGTAGAAGGAAGCACGCGCTGGAGAAACAGACAATCATCAAGGAGCAAGTCACCAAGGGACGAAAAACTAGTCTTTTTAGATCAGTCCTATACCCGATGTGGCTAGATAACGTCGTCCTGGTGCCTAATGCTTCGGGAAAATGGAGGATGTGCATGGACTTCACCGACTTGAACAAGGCTACTGCGAAGGATTGCTATCCGTTGCCGAGCATCGACCAACTAGTTGATTCAACCTTGGGCAATGAGATACTTAGCTTCCTGGACGCCTATTCAGGTTACCACCAGATCAGAATGGACCCAGAATATGTCGAGAAGATAGCCTTCATCACCGACCTCGGCGTACACTACTACACCCAAATGCCCTTCGGGCTAAAGAACACCGGAGCCACATACCAGAGGCTAGTCAACCATATGTTCAAGGGACAGCTTGGCCGGAATGTTGAGGCCTACATTAATAACATGCTCGTCAAGACCTCTAAGGCTGAGGACCACCTTGCCAACCTAGCTGAGACCTTCGACACTCTCCTGGCGTACAATATGAAGCTTAACCCCACCAAGTGTTCCTTCGGAGTAAAGTCTGGGAAATTCTTAGGCTTCCTAGTGACCCAGTGTGGGATCGAGGCCAACCCCGATAAAGTCCAGGCCATCCTAGACATGTGGCCACCCACCTGCACCAAGGACGTTCAACGGCTTACCGGGCACATTGCTGCAATCAACCAATTTCTGTCCTATGCCGCCGAACGATGCCTACCATTCTTCAAATTGTTGAGGGGACCGAAAATGGCGTCTGCTACGTTCGCATGGGATGAGGAATGACAAAAGGCGTTTGCTGAGCTTAAAGAGTTTCTGGCTTCACCCCTGGTGCTGTCCAAGCCAGTTCTAGGTGAAGCCTTACATCTCTACCTCTCGGCAACCCCATCCATAGTTAGCTCGGTCCTGGTCAGAAATGATTCAGGAGTCGAGAGACCGGTCTACTACACTAGTAAGGTGCTCAACGAGGCTAAAAGAAGGTACCCTGCAACCGAGAAACTCGTGCTAGCATTGGTTACCTCGGCCAAGCATCTTCGGCCCTACTTCCAAGGGCACTCCATCATAGTCCTGACCGGTGAACCACTGTAGAGGATCATCACTCACCCTGAAGCCTCAGGATGCCTCATCAAGTGGGCCATTATGCTCGAGGCCTACGATATCTTGTACGGGCCTCACTCGGCTATCAAAGGACAAGCGCTCGCCAACTTCATCAAAGAGAGCACCATCCCAACTGAAGAGAAATCTCCATCCGTGGCCGGGCCAACCTAGGAATTGTTCGTCGATGGATCCTCCAATTCGGCCAGGAGTGGTGCCGACATCCTCTTGAAGTCCCCCGAAGGAGCAGAGCTACAGTACGCCTTAAAGTGCAACTTCCAGGCATCAAACAACGCATCCGAGTACGAAGCCCTTATCTCGGGAGCCCGCATGGCCCGACGGTTGGGGGCTGAGCGAGTCAAGATTCACGGAAGCTTTTTAAGTAGCTTCATTATTCTACTTCTAGCTCAGACATTAGGCAGCTTCATTTCTTCTACCCATTTGGGCTTGGAAGAACCTTAAATTGCGGCCTCAAATGGACCTGCTTCATTGAACTCTGAGGCTACACCTTTCTACTTGGTGTCATCCACTTGCTGTCCCTCGTCACCTGCCGCCGGGCGGGTCTTGTCTTCATCTGAAGCACTAGAAGGTTGCTTTAGCTGCGGGTGAGTGCCCCCGGTCGCAGGGCTAGCCTCTTGACATGGTTGCTTGCCCTTTGACATTTTTAGAAATTCAAGAAAGGAAGGGACTACGATGCTGCCCCCACTCTGAGTGTATAGGCCAAAAGGAGGAGGGATTTGGACTCCCTTGACCTCCGGTGGGGGTATCATATAGGGCTGCTCTCCCCTGAAGATAATATTGTGGTTGGCGGGCAGCTGACGCCCCCAATTTCGGCCTGACCATGTTACATGAGTGCAATCACGGCTTCGGCCTAACTTGCCCCGGCAGTGGGTGTAAACCATATTTCCTCCTTGTCTTCCTCATTGGACAGATTGAAGAGGGCGGAGAGGGTATTGCTAGAGAGCACTGTCTCCCTCTTGGCCTTGCAGGCTCTTCTTTTCTTTTTCTACTTTTTCTTCTTGTCTTCGATTGCTGCTTTCCCCTAGAACAAGCGATCATCCTTTTCGAGCACTTTTTCTGCCTCTCGTTCTTGTTTCAGTGAGAGCTACTCTAGTTCTTGCCATGAGACGTGATCCCGTATCAGCAAGGGCGTCAATTTGGGTTGTTCATATTCATCTAGCCTGTTTATGTAGTCCTGCAGTCGTCGGGTTTCTGGACTAATTTCTTTAGCCATTGGCAACAGAGTTTGTCTTCTCCAGTTATGTGTGTATATTCTGATGACTGCAGGTGGGCTGATCCATGCGGGTGCTATCACCGGAGGGACGGGTCATGGTGTGATGCCATGAACATGTGCCCCCACCTTCGAGCGAGGTGTAGTTTTCTTCTTGGTCTTTGCAGGGACTTGCTGCCATCCCTGTTGCTCCTTAATTGGTGTCAAAAAGTAGGCCTCATAAGTATGTTGAGTGCTAGCTTCTGCAATTTCTTCGGGCAATGCCTGATACAAAGAAATCATGTTGGCCGCAGCTCTACTCAGAGGCACTTCATGAGGCTATGGAGGGTCAACCTTGTACTCCCCTAGCTCTATTTCTTCTTTCTTCACCATGCCTTCGATGATGACTTTGGATACATAGCAGTCCTTGATCGGGTGCCCCAGCATCTGATGATAAGGGCAGAATCTCAGGCTGTCTCTTCTTTTCTGGTCCTCTGGCCTTTTTGGCTCAGACAATGAGACCTTATTATATTGGGTCACCCAGTCAAATAGAACCTTGGTCTTCTCCTTTGGAAAAGAATAGGCCTTCTTTATTTTATCCCTTAGTGAGGGACCCCGAAACCGGATAGGTTCACTATTTTTTTGAGTCTTTTTGAATGGTTTCAACTGGTTTCGGCCGAAACTGAAACCGGTATGTACCGGTCTCGATACCGGTCGAAACTGATACCGAAATCGATACTGCCATCCTTGGTCTAGCTAGCGGCAAGGAGGTGAATGCTATGGATTTCTCCCCGACGAATGGAGACAAAGGGGAAGGAAAGTCAAAGGGCAATGGCAAAAAGCCCGATACCAAGGCGAATGCGTCTCTCTTAGCAAAGCGCATGAAGACACCTTATTCCTTCAGGAAGGAGCACACCAAAATGCTCTTTGATTTATGTATGAAGGAAAAGCTCATCACCCTGTCGGACCGGCGGAAGCCCTCAGAGGTGGATAAAATAGATGATCCTACCTACTGCGTGTATCACCGAAAGTTGCGTCATACCATCATGGATTGCTATGTTTTCAAGAACATTGCAGAGGAGGTTATCCAAAAGGGCCTGATAAATATGCTGGGCTATGCAGTCGACCCGCCACAACCTCATGTCTGGAGTCGATCAAACCGAACGGCTAATGCGGTTTATATGGTGGCGACGGCTTCGAGCTCCAACGTCTCCGAGGCCGGGCCATCAAATCAACAGCCCCATGCCGGTCATAGAGTCGCTCCTCCCTCACTCCCTGAATGCTTGGCATTGCGGAGGACTATTCGGAAGATCCAACGGGAAATCTGGCAATTGCAATTGGAACAGAGGCGTCTGCTGCAGTTCTTGGAAAGTATTGATCAGCAATTGGCCACTTTCCCCTTTGGCCTGTTCGCCAGGGGGTTAGCTCCAGCCCACATACGGGAGGCAGGTGTACCACCTACTGGCCGGGCTCCACTCAGGGGTTGGCTCTTTGAGGAATCCTCAGATTCATCTAAAGGCGACGAGCATACACCCGAAGGCGAGCAACCAGAGAAGTTATACTCATTCCCTCGCGAGAAGACCCCGCATATCTTCTTCGCGTGCCAGCGAGCGGGACTGATCAGCCCGTCACCCATTGAGCAGGCACCAGGTGCCGCATTCCATCAGGTTTATTGCCTATACCATGAGGTGATAAGCCACATCATCCACAACTGCCAGCCGTTCAAGGACCTCGCTGAGGACTTAATCAAGTGAGGGAAGGTCAATATGGGTGAATTCCTGGTTAATCCACCACAGCCGCATTTGCAGGAGAGTTTTCATTTCTCCGTCAATGTCATATTTGCTTCAGCCGCTTTTCAAGTCCCGGAGCCGCAGGAGGAGGAAGTCAGTTCCCAGGGAGTTAGTTCCCAACCACCTAAATCCGCACTGCGGTACCCAAGGTGGCGACCCTCTCATCAGTGTTCTTTCCCTAAGGAGGGCACTGAGAAGATTTTTGACAAGCTTCTAGAAGATGGTCGGGTACTGACACATGATCTGCCGTCCTACTACAATGAGACGGCCAAGAGTCACCTATTATTTATTTATCATCTCGCAATTTAATCTAACTGTCCCCGCAAAGATTTGGCAGTATCTCCCCTTAATCTGGGGAGGCTCAATCCAACAAACGGGTTAACACACGGGGTGACCGGTGTCAAGTCATGAACAGTTAAGAAGCCCGATGGGACTATCTCAGAACCCGAGATCAACACCTAATGAATCCTGAGGGCTAGTCTACTAAGGATTCGTGATGATCTCAGGGAAACTGGAGTTATAAAGGGGTAGAATGTAGCGAAGTAAATGGCATTTTATGTCTCACCTTGTGCAAGGGGCTTCCCGGGGAACATATCGTGATTCGATAGACCCCCTGGAACCCATGGTGAGTAGAGGACGGTGGCATAAGAATCACAAGCAGAGTTGTTCCCCTTCCCGACGGCTGATTCGCTGAGCATTAAGACTGACGAGAAATCCTATGCCAAGGCATAGAGATGGGAATCGTTGAAACAGGCAGGCCTCCCCCCTTTCTTGAGTTAGGATGGGCAGTCCCAGCCCGTGGAACCGGGCTCGTACCTGACTTGGGGGTAATTGGGGGTAGCTCAGTGAACGGAAGAAAATAAAATCCCCAATGACACTCTGTCGAACACCCCAAGGGTGGGATTAATTGAGGTAGATGTGGGATTAACTGATGCCCCTACAACTCATCACGAGGGGAGTGAAAGGGCGCTCAGTATTTCACGACTTTAACAAATCTTATTCATCTCTGATTTACCAGCAGATGGGTGCATCCGGCTCAGTTAAACATGACAGTGATATCGACAGTGAAAAATGCAGAGCCCGAGGAGCGGATTTACTGTCGCCTCACAGGGCGGGGCCTTGAGCCATTATCAGGGACCCTCATTTCCCGTTCTATCCTAGGATTCTGGAGTGGATGTAGCCCCTGGGGGCCTCCTCACTATCAGGGTATGCAATTCGTTAATCCTTTAAAAGGGGACAGGAAACAAGATCACTAAAGAAAATACAGAAGAGAGGGATATTGGGACAACAAGCTCCGGCGATTTGGAATTACAGGAACTAATATCATCATGCATATTTAGAATGCATAGGTATAAACATAAAAGAGAGGGACATAAACCTCGTTATTCATCTCTGCGATTGCAGAGGGACGGGGGAGCGAGAACAAAAGAAAAGGAAAACAAAGAACCAGAGAAAATACAGATGCTCTAACTCTGAGACCCACCTTCTTCTTCCCTCCTTACACTCTGCTCTCGCTTCTGTTCCCTCTTTTTTTCTGCTCTCGTCTCTGCGTTTCTGTGTAGCTTTCCTTGTGCGTCTTCCTTCGTCTTCTCTGTTCTCTCTCTTTTTTGATCGACGGTGAACATCCATTTTTATAGATGAAAGGGAGCAGGGGAATCGGTGCCGTCATCACCGAATCACCGGCCCGCCATGCAGGGGCGCCACCGACTCGCCGGTCCGCCATCTGTTCACTCTGCCGCCATTACCTCCTGGTGACTCACAGAAACGGACAAAGTCTTAGGTAAAAGAGGCTGTTAGCAAGGCCAAGAAGGCCGTGACCCGGGTGACACGGGCACGCCAGAAGAAGGCTGTGGAGCAGGAGCCAATGATCATCCCTCCTCCAGTATTATCCTTTGAAGAATTCAAGGCATCTCATGTGCAGGGGCCTAAAGTTGAAGGTATATTCTTCATTCTTCTGTAATTCATTGCTTGTTCTGGCCGTCTTGGCTAATTTTTCTTTGCAGTTGCCAGTATTGTTGCTGCGGTAGTTGGACTAGAGGCAGCAGCTGGCGCCGTGACTGGAGAGAGAGAGGGGGAAGCACCCATAGCCAATGTAGAGGGAGACTTTCCTTCTCCGATGCCCAGCCATGAGATGGAAGGTAATTTGCTATTTATTCATAGGGCTCTCGTGACCCATTATGCCTTCAGTCGGCTTGACTGTTCCTTGCTTGAATTTTAGTTGAGATGTAGTTGCCCTCGCTTCCTGTGGTCGGGGCCGCTGAGGAAGCCTTTACTGGGGAGAGGACCACTTCAGGAGGTGAGCCTGCTCCCGAGATCCTTCTGGTCGATGTTTCCATTGCAGGGTCGACCGAGGAAGCCCTCGCCAAGGGAGATGTCCCTGCCGAAGAGGCATCTGGTCCGACAGTGGAGCGTCAAGAGCCGACAGAGAGCACTTCCTCCTCCAAGCAGGTTGATTATGGTGGTGACTCCAGTGATGAGGAGCCATCTGCTGGGATGGAGACCGACGATGTCGGGACGTCTTCAGCTTATGAAAGTGATTATACAACCTTTAGTCCGCCCCGGCTGGGATGGAGCTGCTTTAGGCCGTCTGGTCCACTTGTAGGTGAAGGGGCTAGATCGACGGAGGCCGCTATTGGAAAATTGAGCTTAGCGCCGGTTAAGGTAGGGGATCCTGTGTCGTCTTCCCTTCATAGTTCTTTTTGTTATTTTTATATCAGCTGTCTAACGCATACTGTGTTCATGGTGCAGACTGAGGTGGTACTGCCAACTATAACTCTGCAGATACCTCTCCCGACTTTAGGTGTAGGTCAATCGACATTCCCGCCAGTCTTACGGCCTATCGCTCTGTGATATCCCAAGGATTATACTGTGATAGTACGCATGGAGGCACCTGGGGCAATTGTGGGGGCTGGCGAATCGACTGAAGTTACAGAATCTCAGCCACGCATTGCCGATAAAGAGCTGCTTCCGGAGAAGAGGAGTCCTCCGGAAATAGAAGCGAGAGAAATCATTGAAGAAGAAGCTGGGACTTCCAGGGCCTTAGCCCTTATTACAGAGTCGGCTTCTGTGGAGGTGATGGGGGCATCTCTCATCCTTCACATTTTTTCCACAGCTCAGTTGCTCTTCGACATGGTTCCATTGTGTCCGTCGTATTTTTCTGAGTCGAGTCATGTAATTTTCATATTTTATTTGAAAAAATGTGAACACTAAAAATCACGCATGCAACCATCGCGAGTACCGTGAAGTAACCGGTGGCTCAAAGCCACCCGACTCTGGACAGCCCACTAGACCTACTAAACCCAATGGTCCTTGAGTCACGAGACTCTGGTCAAGACTGTTGTACGTGACAACATAGCGCCGTCAATCTGGTCTAATCCCTAGGTTTGAAACCACGGTGACACGATTCTTAATATAGCTCACAAGCTGCCGAGTGGATTTCTCATCCACGGGATACACGAAAAACTTTCAGCCCCAGGCTGGTCAACTAGACTCACAGTCCAAGGCCATACACATAGCCCACTCGAAAACCACCTTCCGGAGAAACCTACGAAGTGCAGGGAAGGCCCACCGTAATCGTATTGACTCATGGCGACTCGATCTAACGCAAACACAAAAGTTCAAAATACACACGGGGTCACCTGGACCACCAAGACTACGACATGCTAGTTGAGGTAACACGGTACCTCTGGACACCCAAAAACACAGTCAGGGTCCCCACGGGGTGTCCAGGACACTCACGGGGTCATAGGTCGATTATTAGGTCTCAATCGGACTGACCGAAGACCAACACAATGCAAAGCGGACATGGCAGACACCAAAAGCCACCTGACAGTCCTCTCTGGACCGTTAGGGAGCCTGGCGGTCTCCTCCGGATCGCAAGCCCCGACCTAGCAGTCCAACCAGGACTGCAAGGGTCAAAGATGAACCAAACCCCTAGCGGTCACTCCCAGACCGCCAAGCAGAGTGGCGGTCCTCCGCCTAACCGCTAGGTATAGCCTAGAAGTCAGTTGCTAGGCAGCTACCCCACTAACCTCACAATGACTCCAATCGAAAAATGGTCACCCCCAGACTGCAAGACACCACCTAGCGGTCTCCACTCTACTGCCAAGCTCCCCTAGCGGTCCATTGCATGACCGCATGGCTCGAACCGACATACGGGGGACCCTAGCGGTCTCCACATGACCGCTTCATGTCCTAGCGGTCCCTGGAAGGACTGCTAGGTCAGTTAGGATTGGTGATCCACGATGATAGCACAAATGAGATCCAGAGGGGGGTAAATGGATCACTGCAGGAACTTTTTAAGAAATTAAAAATTAAAATAGCTCTAACTGATCAAATGCAAATATCGGAGTTATGCTCAGAGAAATGAACTAGCAAATATCACTCTAATGAACCAAAAGCTCAATCAACCAAGTGAAGTACCTTGCGGAGGTTCTCCTCACGCAATAGGTGACATTCCAGATATGCCTGACCTATCCTTCCTGTCACGCCTTTTGGTATACTAATAGGTTGACGAAACTCTCAGATCATTAGACTGTAATTGCAATCAGAATTAAGCACTCAAAGAATAATGATCCTAGTCATGCATCTAGCGAAGTAAAACACAGACAAACAATCACACAAGATGCAAGAGGATTTTTAGGTGGTTCATCTTGAGAATTAGCCACCTTGATAACAGAGAGAGGTTCAACATCCTCTTCGAATGGGACAATATGAGATGATAAATCTGCAGTTTGGAGCGGGGACAGAATAACTCATTAACATCTTCACATTGTGCTTCCATCTCTTCAACCCTCTGATTCTGGCTTTCTGGGTCAGAGTTCTGAACATCTGAGCCCTGATGAGAGCCGCAAAGTTGATTACTAATCTTAAAGGAACTCCTTTCATTTTGATCATCTGAAAACTAAAATCTTCCATTGTCAGGAATGCTGTTGGTGAGGTTGGCCTGATGAAGAAAGAGAGGAGTGTATGGAGAGGGAAGAAGAGGCAAGATTCCTTGAGAAAACACAGACAAGTGCCATACCTGAAGAGTTACAACTTTGTGACTGCTCACCCAGGTCCCAGCCTCATTTGCCCTTATGGGTGTGAGGGCTCTCTCCCAGAGACAACCATTGGCGATGGAGCTCTCAGAAAGGAGATGCTCTGCAGTAGCCACCTCACCGCTGACCTCCTGAGTGCATGGAGGAGTCACTGGCATCCTTCCCGCTCCTTTGGCTGAGAAGCTGAAACCCACCCTCAAGCCCCTTGATCCCCTTGAAGCCCCGAGAGATCAGTTACCCAATACAAAGGTACCTGGGTAAAAGGGATAAGATGGGTCTGTCTTTGCAGGTAATGCACGGGTATAGGCAAGTTAATGACCCCGAATCGGAGACCCAGCCACCTGCATCTGTTCCTCTTCTATATCCGAATGTTTGACCAAGATGCCACCTCCACAGCCAATCCCCTGTTTTGCTGGGCTTGAAGCCACAAGGATTATTTGAAGATTTGGCATGACTTGCGAGGAAGGCTTCCCTAATTCCCCATGAAGCTTAGAGCCTTCAAAATGATCAAAAGATCCTCGGAAAGGACAGACTGTCTTTGAGCTGCTGGATGTGGATACAGTCAGGTTTTCCAAGTCCAACCTTCCAGCCTCCCGAGTTAGATCGCATTCACTTGGGTTAGGCTTGCCCACTGCTTTGAATTGTTCCTGGGAACTGAGCTGGGGATCTCAGTCGTCGTCTTCTTACAAGACCGATACCTGACCGACCTTCTCTTTCCTGTATTTCTTGTACCTTGCTGCATCTTCCATCCATGTCAAATTGTTCTTCTGCGTAACCGACTTCTCCTAGTTCATTGGGGATTGTACATGTTGCTAGGCATAATGGTATATATGAACCCACATTTCTTGCACGTATATAGTGGAGTCGACCACGTCAACACCGCGCATCATTCTCCCTCAGTTTCGTCTTGCTCTTCTAGCAAGGGAGTTATGCTTCATGCCCGATTGCCGAATCTCATGCTGCTAGTGACAAGTGACAAAACTCTGTGCTTTTCTGATATTCATTCATTCGAGGAGTTGTCTGTTCAAGAATGTCCGCCTATGGTTAGCACGGGGTGTCTAGGGGCACACTCACCTGATGGGCCTGTGCTGTGGTGGTGGATCCATGAGGGAGAATTTCCACCTGGGAGAGGAGGCCAGTGATTGCCTACAACATGGTTGCCTACTGGCTAGACATTTCCTCTCGGATCTGCCGCTGCATCTGTCACTGCAAATCAGAGATCTCTAATCAGACGATGTCTCTGACGTCACTAGTAGAAGTACTGGGGCCAGGTGGAGGTATACTGAAGGCACTGCTACTGGTTTGGGCAGAGCCTGAACTCCCATACGATGATATCACCGCGCTACAGTCCAAGCTCTCCCCAAAACCATATTGCGGCCTTTCTTCAATACCCCAGCTGCTACCACCCATTCCGTCGGATCGAATTCTGGCTGCTGTGCATCTCCCTCCCCGTACTTCTCTGTCACAGCTCTGTTATATGTTTCCTACAAATTGAATAAAATAACTAATCAATTTCATATGAATCAATCCAATTTAAATGAACGGTAGAAGTTGCATATGTAGATAAACTTACCGCTACTGAGTGAGCTCTCTCACTCACAAATTGATCTGTCCCCTTCTTTTTGTGCATTCTGTAGAACACCTCGAGGAACGTCGGAGCTCGATTAAGCTCCACAGCTTGTTATACAATTCATAGTAAAAAAATGTCATATATATTAATAAAATATAAGAAGATAAATTGAAACATTACTTACTATTTTTTGTTTATGAGCCGCGAAAGAGACGGACCCACCCGTATGCAAAGTTGCGCCCGGTTGTGATGCCCTATTTGCTTTGGCTTTTCGAGACTTTTCTATCCACTCGGGCTCGGTAAATTTGTCACATGCTATGTCCCAATCCTCCTTCCTCATCCATAGAGGGCGGTGCTCCTTCCACAGCTGTCGGTCTTCACTCCCACTAGTCTTTTTTTAGCCATTTTATGAGTCGCATGTACTTTCTTTCGGTAAATTATCTTTACAAGAGACTCCCAGGCAGAACGACAGCGCGTCGCGTCATGTCCGCTCGTGAATCGATAAGTCCACTATAAATAAAATGAGTTTCACAATTAGTATACTGTTGTGAATTGAGTTTGGAACATACTTGAATTAAATGACATAATTACTTACTAAGAACATGCCGAACAATGAATTGCGGATGCCTATCGAAAATTCTTGGAAAGACACTGCTGGCCCGGGCACATGTGCCATTACTAGATCCATAGAATGACGGACAACATCAGAAGGTTCAAATTTAGAACTATAATTGTAAATGTCAAAATATTCACATAAGACAGTTGAAGGCTAAATAATGAATGTAATAACCTTATAAATTTACTCGGAGATCCAGCACGGGCGACGTCCATCATGGGCCGTGCCTCCCTCGTGACGACTGCAGCATCGTTGAGTGGCTGAGTGGTGGGGGTATGCCCTGTACAAGTGGGAGGTGGTGGGAGGGCACTGAGACCTGTAAGAATTAATTTTCATTCCTTTGAGGCCACCGTTCTTTTAGCCGTCACCCATGAGCCGGAGGGCTCAGAAGGGCTAAAAGGTGTGTAGAGGTACATTGAAATATGAGATAAAGCAGGTAATAATATATAATTAACAATTTAAATTATAGGAAATAAATTACAATTTAAATTAAATAAATTAAACTCCAGAGTCGAGTCCAAACAAAGGTATAGTCTATAGGGAAAGAACGTACTCTAATGTCGAGTGAACACTCAGCCCGACGAGTTGACAACTACAAACCTCCGCGCTGCACCTCCGAACCTCGAGGAGGAACTGCCACACTTGAAAAGTAGGGGGTGAGCCTCATCTCATTGGCTCAGTAGGGGTCCCACGGAACCCCAACCGCAAAATGACGGTGGTAAAGTAAAGCAGTGCTAACAAGAGCAACAACAATAGTAGGAGTAGGAACGACAATGACAACGATGGAAGGGACAGCTATTAACAGAAAACATAGTAGCCGATGCGACCTCAGCTTTATAAACTACTCCTGAGGTACCACAAACACACCCCGATCTAACGGTCGGGGGACCATCGGACTAACGGGAAATCCCTAGCTACACTACCTGGGAAACCATCACGATGCCTCTGTCATGGAGACCTGTCTTCTTAGATGAAGGCCCAACCCAAGACCATGTAGTCTAGGTATCACAATCACAACCATGCCATCGTGAACCCTACATCGTCTACGAAAAACCCTCGATAACGGTTACCAAAAACCCTAGACCTCTACATCGGGAAAACACCTAGAAACTACCCCTAAAATCACATCTCGCAGATGGAAAATGGAAACTCGAATATCAAAAATCTCATGTCACGTGACGAGAATGCTTGCCCACTAAAAACAAGGCCAGATGCATCCACTGACGGCTTGCACTGCGCCACAGTGTCTCCCTGCATGCTGAGGTAAAAACTGAGACACTCATTAAGTACCACAAACAAGGACTAGTTGGGGTCGCGCTCGTCAGCACAGGTTCGACGCCCCCAACCACATGTGCACACATAGACCATATGCTCAGGGTTAGATCCTCTAGCTGGTTTTTCCCCCAGCCCAGACACAGGCTGTAAAGATGAGGGGTCCTACGGTAACCAACCTAAAAAATCGTCTCTCTAGGGTAACCCCGCCACCACTCTCAGGTGGGCTGACACATGCGTGTCATCGGGCTACGACTAGTGGAGGCTCACTAAACATGAACACCGAAAGCCATGCACGCACCCATTGCGA
This sequence comes from Amorphophallus titanum, assembly GCA_024336825.1. NCBI lineage: Eukaryota > Viridiplantae > Streptophyta > Magnoliopsida > Alismatales > Araceae > Amorphophallus > Amorphophallus titanum. The sequence continues at coordinate 2,251,972 of JANBPO010004058.1, forward strand.
GTAACACAGAGTACCAGGTGGTTCAGGGCCACCATACTCGGGAGAGTCATCTAGACCTAATAAACCCAAAGGTCCTTGAGTCATGCGACTCGAGTCAAGACCATCGTACAGGACGGCTCCATGCCGTCAATCTATCCCAAAGCTAGGGTCAGAAACCATGGTCCACGTTAATTCTTAAGGTGGCTCACCACCACCAAGACCATTCCCTTTCATTCTCAGGCAGATCCAAATCTGTCCTGCAAGATCTGAACTTGAGAGCCATCCTGTTACAAATTCAACCACGACAACTACAGAGATAGGAAAATTCTTGTAGTAGCCTGGGTTCGAAGATCTCCAAAAGAGCTTTCCAATGGCGCTGGTCTTGCGTCGATCCGACGTTGGAGCTGATCGCAGCAGGCATTCTTGCCGGGTTACGTAGTGCTGTGACAACAGAACTAGTTCGGGACAGCAAGCTGCTGCCCCAGTAGTAGTGCACCGGAGCCTTCAAAGCTACCCTAGAAGTCGCATGTCAACCCAAGATCGGTCCTTCCGGACTGCACTTGTAGCCTATTACCTCCCTACGTGGAGTGGGCCAAATTTCACTACTATAATTAAATTTTACTGTACTGGGAGTTACGGTCTTGGCCAGGATCGTCTTCTCTACGCCCAAAGCGTGGAGGTAAACTCGCCTGTCTTATTATCGGCATTTTGCTCATTTCATATATATTCTTATGCCACTGCTAGAGTGTTAGGATATTAGCTTGTCAAAGTTTATCACCGCTACGAGAGTGAGTGCGTGAAACCTGTCCCGTGACTCGACTCGAGCACGAGAGAGATCCGACCACCCTTGACTCACTGCCGATTTCTCAATCGCGCATATCTGTACACTTCCCTTCCTAAGGGACGAGCCGCGAGCTTGCTTAGAGTCCCAGGGTCGCCTGCGAATCAGTCAAGTCCGTTGTCCATCCTGTATCAAATTGGTATCAGAGCCAAGTTGAATCTAGGGTAGTCATTGTTTTGAAAAATAAAAAAAAGAAAAAAGTATTTTAAATTACATTTCATCCCAATACACGGTATATCAAAAGGCGTTATTGGACATCTAGGTTAAGATTATTTGGAAGGTAGCCTCCTTGCATGAGATGGTCTTCGGATTGGTTTCTCCGTCACGTACCAGATATTGGTTAAGTCTAGGTGTGTAGTCGAGTCTGTATTCCAACTTTGTCTGGATCATCTCTAGTCCATCGTTGCCCATTTGAGAGTCAGTTTGTCATGTCTCTTTGCGTCTCCATGTCCAGCATGTAGCATTCCCCAATTCCCATGGCTTACGAGTCACCCAAGTCATATAAATAGTTGCATAGCACCCATGGGCTTGGCAACCACCCCCTCTACTTTCGTAGGCCCGAAGCCTCAAACTTCTATGGCTCCAAGGTCCCGAGCGACTACCTACATTGGGAAGCCGCCATGGATAAATATTTCGATTGTTACATCATGTCTGAGGCCAGGCAATTCTCTTTTGCCAAGGAAAGGCTTCTTCATGAGGCTGCCGAGAAGTGGAGAGACATTGAATGCTTGAGGGAGGTTAGGAGGCAATGGCCCATCAAGTCATAGTGGGACATGAAGAAGGAGCTTAGGAGGGTCTACCTTCCCAACCCAGTCCCCTCCAACCAGTCCCACCCAATCACCTCTAAAATTCTGCCAAAAAAATATTACATGAGTGACTTTATACTAAACTCTAGACATAGGGCAAATGACCCTAGATACCCTTGGCCAAGGTTAGGTGGAAGGGTATAATGGGGAAGGGAGATAATATGATTAGTTTAATTCCACATGGGGGACAAGAAGGGGGCCCTCCCCTTGAAAAGGGGGGGAGAAAATTTGAATTTCTCCTCCTTTTGTCTCCTTGGTGCAAGTCCAAGGTGGACCATGGCCCCTTTCTCCTCCTTTTGTCTCCTTGGTGTAAGTCCAAGGTGGACCATGGACCCCCCCATGGACCCTAGCAGCCATTTATCCCAATGGGAGAGTGGGTGGGGTCCCACCGGGCCCAAGTGGCCCTTTTACAAATAAACCCACTAACTTAGCCTAATTAAACACACCAAATACATAAATACAAATACAAATAAAAATACACTCCAGATACATAACTCAATGTGGAGACTCCAGACTGTCCCCCAGCCACAAGAAAGTCGACATCGCCCGAGTTGCACTGCATGTCCGGTGCCGGTGCCCTGCTGATTTTAGCCGATCTCTAGCTCTGGTGTCCGCACCAAAAATGAAAGAGAAGATGAAGGAATATGAATAGAAAACCAACTGGACATGAGTCAACTGGTAGAATTGCAGCAACTGCATGGCGAAAGGGTGGAGAGGAAGGCGAAAGCCACACTTCCAAGCTAGAAGGAAGGTGCAGAAGAGGCCTGAACGAGTATCCAGGTTACACTCGTGTGGTTTTGCCAGAGAAAAGAAATATCATCATGGCAGTTTGTAGTAGGCCTCGATCCCCTTCACCTCGGCCTCACCTAATTTGCTACGTCGAGGATGGCTAGGCACCGAACCTCTCGCACCTTGTTCGGGCATTTGGGCCTTAACCGCTGGATCGTGCTCCACCATGAAGGAATAAGAAGAATGAGAAGAAGAAGTGGGAACTGTGGAATCGAAAGACTCAGGAGGAGGAGGAGGAAGCTGACGGATCACCGCCGTTGTGATCTCTGCCAACTCCGCGAAAGCCTCCTCGATCCTCGGCTCCCTCAAGTCACTCTCACGGCGCATGGACTCTCTCAGAATAACGGTGCAACAAAGGAGAAAAGCCCAAGGTAGAGGAAACGTAAGACGCAAGCATATGGGATATTTACATATCTACCCCGGTGACCCTGGCGGGTTGCATCACGACGTTTCAAACTCCCCGAAGGGTCTCCTTGCACCAGCTCGAGGGAAGCGTCATCATCATACCCACGCCCCCAAGATAGCCTCATTTAATGGCCCCTGACGGCAATGATATTCCCCACTTGAGCCACCAGCGCTACCCTATAGCATACCACTCTCCGAGCCCAAATTTTGGCTCGGGAGTTGGGGGCAAGTGGAGAGGGGTAAATCCACAGCCCAAATATACCCACAGATCGGGACAACCAAACCAGGTCCAGACTGGACCAACCAGGCCCAATTCGACCCAACCAAGCAGAGCTCCCCAAGTGACAGCCCCATGAATGGGCCCACTTATCTCGAAGCCCAAACATGCTCGGATCAAATCTTCCTAGGAGGCCTCTAGGCCCGAAAGTCTAAGTAATGGTCACTCAGAAGAGCCTAATTGGCATCTGAGCGTAACCATCACAGCGCTACCCTCTACGCTCGAGGAAGCTCAAGCACCTCACCGGGGGATATCCTTCGCTCGGACCCCCAACGGATAGTGCATATCACCCGGCGAGAATCTCACTACCACTCGGAGAAGAGAAACTCGAAGGGATAGGGAAGAAGAAGGGTCCTTCTCTGGAACATAATGCCCTCTAGTCCCTCTAGATACCCTATCTCCAGCCAAGAGGGTGAGCAGCTATATAAACTCTAAGGAAGCCCTCTGGGAAGGTAAGGTGATCCTGAGCACTCAACACCACACTCATTGGTGGAGAGCGATCTCGTGCCCCATACTCTTTCTCCTACTCCCATTCCACCTACACTCTACCAGTTCATTGACTTAAGCATTAGAGGGTTTTCTCTGGGGTTTCAACCCTAGGCTCCTCTGATCCGTTTCTTATCTTACAGATCTCTCGTTCGTGGTGATGACAACAAGATCAGACAGCTCAGGATCCAACGTGAGATCTCCCCTCTTCATCTGGCACCGCCTGTGGGAAACGTACGAAGAGCCAAACTATGAGAAGAAGTTCCAATAGGAGAAACACCGGCGACAAAGGAAAGGTACCAGAGACCACGGAAGGGGATCATGTGCCCACCCACTCCTCCACGGGCCCCCTCTCCAACCGACAAGCTAACGCCTTACCTCAGCCGACCGCGGAGGGACAACCCAACCTTGAGGCCCCCGATACTCTCTAGACCCTCAATACCAAACTGGATATCCTTGTCGACCTGATGAGGACCCAAGTGGCCAGGGATGAGAGGTCGCGGCTACCACGGGTGAGTCCCCACCGCACGGAAGCTTCTCGGCAAGTAGCTGGAGGCCGCTTCACCCTCCAAGGTGGGCGGCTTATTCATAACGGGCCAGGCGAGCCCCCACACGCTCTGCCTCCAGAGCAGGAAGCCTCCTCCAGTCTGAGAGGAAAGAAACCTGTGCTGCCTCAGTGACCCTCAGAAGCAGACGATCCCACTGAAGAGCGGCGGAGCAACTACTGGGGACGAACTCACAGCCTCCCGGCTACATGTCAGCCAGAGTTGTCCCTCCACCTACGAGACTTCGAGTGGCGTTTCACCGAACAAGAGCGCGCCCTCTGCACCCTGTAGAAAGGCTCCACTCCGTAGGATGAGGGGCAATCTCCATTCTCTGACCAAATCTTAATGGCTGAAATCTCCCCGAGGGTCTCCCTCCCAGCCTTCAAGTCCTACGACGGCCATGGCAACACGACCAACCATTTTGATAGCTTTGACGCTCTGATGATTTTACACAGAGTGTCTAATGCTGTCAAGTGCCACGCGATCGTGACCACCTTGATCCAGGGAGCCCAAGCGTGGTTCTGTGCACTCGGTCCTGGCAGCTTACACAACTTTCATCAGTTTGGGAGACTGTTCAAGGAGAGCTTCGTCGGCAGCGGACCTCCAAGGTCAATAGCGAGGCTATTAGCAATGAAACTAGCACAGGGGGAAAAGCTATGGGGTTACATTAACTGATTTAAGTCGGAAGCCCTACGCATCCCCCGCCTGGACGCCACCTCAGCCATCACCGCACTGACCGAAGACACTCGAGACGAGAACCTCCGGTGAGAATTAGTGCTACACCCTCCCTCCTCTCTCGCCGATCTGGTGACCTTGGCCCTACGTCATGTAGAGTGCGAGGAGGTCCTCCATGCTTGTCGAGACTTTGCAAGCTCAGTGCGAGAAGGAGACAAAAAGTGACCGTCCGAGCAAGCCTCAGGCCAAGGAAAAAGAAGAAACTGAGATGGGGACTGCAAAGAGCCTCCACAGATGTTCGAGCAGTATACTCCCCTATTCACTCCTATCTATGAGATTTACCAAGAAATCAAAGACTCGGGCCTCCTTCGCCGACCCGAGCCTATGAAGGCTGACCCTCGATGCCGAAGCCGCTGCAAACATTGCCAGTTCCACAATGACCACGGCGACTACACTAGGGATTGCCAACACCTCAAGGATGAGATCGAGAGTCTTATCCGCCAAGGTTACCTTTCCTAGTGCGTGGTCGAGAGCAAGAATATCACGGAGTCCCTCCGAAAGAAATCGACAATCGCCCTCGCGGGGTCCACATCAATGTCATCTCAAGAGGATCTGCCTCAGGAGGGAACACCAGCAGAGGAAAAAAGCATCATGCCGAATGAGCCTCTCTAGCTTTCGAGCCCAATTTTTGCATGCGCGATGTAATTTCAATTATTTATACGCCTCCTCAATAACCCCCACTAACCCTTCAGGGGCCTCATCAGTCTCTTGGGTGGCGTTCCCAGTTCTTGGTAGCAGTAATTCGATACTTGTATCGGGTTATCGATACCCTGAACTCTGGGTCGTTACAGCTGTTGTTATTGTTCTAACTGTAGTTACTGCTTTCCGTACCGCCATTGTTCTCGATTAGGATTCCGCGGGATCCCTACTGAGCCAGTGATAGGAGGCTCACCCCTAGTTTTCAAGTGCGGAGGCTCTTCCTTGAGGTTCGAGGGCGTTGCGTGGAGGTTCCTAGTTTCCAGCTTGCCGGGTCGAGTGTTCACTTGGCATGTGGTACGTTTTATTACTCTAGACTGTACTTTTGTTAGACTGGACTCTGTTATAGTTAGTTATTTATTTATGTTATATATGTTGCCCTGTTTTATTTCCTATTTTTGTGTACACCACACCTACCTTTTAACCCTTCTAAGTCTTCGGGCTCGTGGGTGGCGGGCCGAGGCTCGAGTCGCGCCGGCTCCTTTCTGGTACTCGGATCTCGGGTCGCTATAGCATAGCCCAATACAACTTGACATAGGATTCGACAGTTACCAGAAGGCGGCAGCCCAGGCGTGCTGACCGCCTGAGAACTCTCCGACGACCGACCGTTGCCCCCCCCAACGTCGGGTCCTAACCCATAAGAGGCGAGCACGCCCCACGAGCGCCGTAAGACTCACCCAAGGAATGACCGATGCCGAGAGGCTCGCCCCCCAACAGAAAACTCCCGCCTCAATCACGGGAGACATTGCTCCATTATCTACGACCTTCCCTGTAAAGGGATAGGCATCCACCTCTAGGACAACCCTATATAAAAGGGACATCGATAGAGAAGGACCCTCGATCAGGGCGGAGTGCCACTAAACCAATGGTAAAGGTAGCCCGACTAAGGTGGAGTGCCACTGACCAAGATAGAGGTAGCTCGACCAGGGCGGAGTGCCACTAGACCAATGTAAAGGGTAGCTCGGCCACTAGACCAAGGTAAAGGGTAGCTCGATCAGGGTGGAATGCCACTAGACCAAGGTATAGGGCAGCTCGATCAGGGTGGAATGCCACTAGACCAAGGTAAAGGTTAGCTCGATCAGGACGGAGTGCCACTAGACCAAGGTCTAGGTTAGCTCGATCAGGGCGGAGTGCCACTGGACCAAGGTAAAGGTTAGCTCGATCAGGGCGGAGTGCTACTAGACCAAGATAAAGGTAACTCGGCCAGAGCGGAGTGCCACTAGACCAAGATAGAGGTCTGTCATTCCGGGAATGCCGGTTGTGCCGTGTGGTACATCTTTAAATACTTTCCATTAAGGGGCGAGAACTGGACGACTCCTTTTTGATCTACCAGGACGTAGGCACCCCCTTCATATACTCGGCGGATGACATATGACCCAACCCAGGAAGAAGGGAAGATGCTATGATGCTTATGAAGGGGAGAAAGAGACTAAAGAGGAAATTAGCACTAATGAACACTTAGAATCGATACTCCCTAGACTTAGAAGACTTTTGGACGTAGCAAGTCTTTCTCCTTGGTAGGTACTAGCTCTAGGACGTAGCAGCACTTCGACACGAACTCCAGATATCTCCTTCCTCCACCTATGAAGCCAAGGGTTCTATTTATGGACCCTCAAACTCTCTGGACGAGTTGGAGAGAATCCAGCAAAAAAACAGGACAAATCTTAGAAAACTCTTGTAGATAACACTCCCAAGAGTCCATAGAAATAAACAGAAGGTTCTAAGGATCAGAATTGACGGAGAAATCACAGAATCAAACTCTTAATCCAGCCATGGCATAGCTGAGAAAGAGCAGTTCTGCTAGAACTCTCTATCTGAATTGATGGCCTTACGATAAACTGCCACAACCATTTAACGGTCGAAGGATGGACCGCTAACGTGTGTTATCCAATAAAAGATAAGGCCAGCGGGCGAAGTTTTCGTAAGGTGGATTCTGTAAGGAATTGGCAGCCCAAGGTTCAACTGCCAAATGACTCTGACGGCCCTACGATAAACCGCCAAAGCACAATAGATAAGATAAGGTAAGATTTGAAGAAGAAAGTTGTGTTTTTGACTCTGGTGTCATCAAGCGGTCGAAGGGAGGAGTGACACACGTTAGCAAATGCACCAGGGTAAGGCCGCCAGAGACAATAGGGTGGCAAATGAAATAAAAGTTTACTAAGCTTCATCCAGCAGACAAAGGGTGAGGAACAAGACCCAACCAAGGAGAAATGACCCACGAAATAAGTCTCAAAACTGACCAAGAAGGCCCAGTAAGGGTGAACAACTAGGAGCATCATAAGGATGAATAAGGAAATGACCCTACTTATTGGTCATAAAACGGGTGTCAACATGCTAGTGGTGAATTTCAGCCATGGAGGTAGATGCACTTGTGGCTTGTGAGGTAACCACATCACTGAAACTGCCAGCCAGATGCTGAACTTGCTCTTGAATAATGTCCAGTTTGCCATAAATGTTTCCAAGTTGTATGATCCTTCCCTGGACTTCATCAGAAATTGTATTGATCCTTTGAGGCATTGCCTGCTGCTCTTGTCTCACTAAGTTCAGCTGGTTTCTTATGTGTTCCTACTCTATCTTTATATCAAAGGCATGGATAAGAGATTGAGTGATTTTCAGATGTGATGAGGCTTGAGTGTCTCTCAGTTTGCTCAGAATGTATCCTGCCTGATTGCTTACTTGCAGTAAAGAATCCAAAAAGTCATGTAATCTTTCATCAGACTTATACGTATCATATCCAAACTTCTCCCACTAGCTATTTACAATTTGTTCCATATGTATCATCCTGGCATCCAATCTTTGAACAGCAGAATTCAAGTGCATAAACTGGGCATTCATTATCATAGTCTTGTCTACTTCTATATTTCTCGAGTCGATCTTGTAGTTTCTTCTTATTTAGGTCATAATATTTGGAGAATGTAACAAGGATAATTATCAATAAATAAAGGATTAGGTTTAATTGCTATATTACGCACTCGGTCTTTGTGTCGAATGTACTATGCTCTGATTGACATGAATGATGTAGACTCGTCGTGACACCCCCGGGTAATCTTTCGTGCTCGGGGCGTGACATGATGGATGGTTGGCTGCTGGCTGGGGTTAAGACTGTAGTAATCTGCTCGGCTGATATATCTTCATTCACCAACACTCTTTGTAAATATTGCTTTATAGCCAACTGATGTGCAGCGGATCTTTTGATTGATTCCAGAATTGAGATCTGAGCTGGTGTTCTGTCCAGATGCCTTAACAAATCATATTCTGTGCCCGGCACAGATTCCTATTCTTGCTCCACTTGTTCTTGTACCGGCTCCTGCTCCCGCTAAGGAAAGACCCGGTGAAACATCCATCCACTTCAGAGCACCATTGTTTCTGATGCCTCTGTCGAGGCCGGAATAGGAGTTGGGTTAGTGGAGGTAGAGGGAACAGTGGAGGGTGTGATGGCTGCTGGTGCAGGATTGGTGGCAGGAGGGGTTATTATAAGAGGCCTTGCCGGTAGGGAATTATTGGAAGGCGGAGGTGGAGGTCGTGTAGTTGGTGGACGGATAAGGAGAGATGGTGGAAGCATGGTAGTGACAGGGGGGGTTGGTTGTGGTGGAGTCGGCTGTGGTGGAGTTGGAGGAGCGATGGTTGCCGGCAGGGGGCGAATAAGGGGAGGTTTATTTGATGGGTTTTGCGGAGGACAACTCCTGGGTGGGCGAACGAGAAGGGGTCGTGGAGGGGTGGAGTTAGGGCTGAGTGGCCCTGGGGTAGTGGAGCGTATGAGGGGATGTGGAGGTTGAGGAGATGCGGGTTGAAGGGTTCTTAATAAATGGGTTGGTTGATCGGTGTTTTACGTAATGGCCCCGACAGAGGTGCTTTCTTCTTGCCAATCCTGTCCTCTCTCCACTTCAGGGATTGAGGTAACAGGGTTTACTTGCTGATTTTGCACCGGGTGCTCCGGTAATGGATCGTTCACTATCCCCATATTAGGCTGGGGTGCAGGAGCCTGTTGTTGTTGTGGGCCCTGTTGCGGTTGTTGTTGTTGGCCTTGTTGCTGTCGTGGTGGTCTTCTTGCCTTCATGGAGGCCACTACCTTTCTCATCTCATCCCAGTCTATACCTCCCTGATCATTTAGATCATATATGTAATCTTTGAAATGGAAGCAGTGGGTTATGCTGTGACCCGACTGCCTATGAAAAACATAGTACCTGGAGGTATCAACATTCTGCGGCCACACCATCCTCTCTTTTGGCAAATAGAGCAAGTTGGCAGCCATCAGGGCATTGAAAATATCTGGGAGAGTTTTTGGTAATGGAAGG